>OY728158.1:1086897442-1088097442 GCA_963277665.1 Viscum album
TCTTCTATGTTTGATCATTCTTAAATCTTCAAATGTCAACATGATCCCACATGAAATGATTCATGTCTCTTCTCTTAGTCTGTTATAAATACCCGGATTTTCCATGTAATTTTTTTATTATATGAAATTATTACGCGTCTGTGAAAATTGACTGCACGTGATTCTGTGGCCCAGTGTGCCTGGAATAAATTTCTCAAAATTTTTAAAGGTACGCTTAGTAAATGCAAGGGGGGTGTTTTCTATCATTTGAACCGGTGCACATATTAAAAATCATAGGGAACCGTTGAATCCGTAGTGTCGGTATTTGGTTAATGGAGGCTTCACTTTGACCATAGTAGGTCATGTGAAAATGTAAATTTTGGGGACTTTTGAAAAAACATTTAATAAAATTACATGTTATGTTATGTTTTTTTTATTTTTGTGTTTCCTCCAATAGATAGGTGGTGTGGCGGGACCAATGACATGTCAATCCATTAATTGTCTTAACTCCTCATTATTTGGAACTATACCATTGGTTTTAGGAATGTTCATTATAAGATGATCCTCATAAATTCCCAATGGGGTTCCCCATCTATTCCCCCTCTTATTTATATTGAGCATTTGGAGGGGTATTGGCATGGATTCACCAAGTGATGTAGCTCTGGTAAAATACCGTGACAACAATCACATAGAGGGCGAGACCCATTCTAACAAGCGGTGACGATCACCACTGAATCACAAGCAGAAAAACATCGACTCCATCACAAGTGTGGACATTCTTCAATGAATATTGAGGTAGTGATTTATCTTGTTTTAATTTCAAGAGATTTTAGAATCATATTCCACCCTCCTGCTATCAAGATATCACATAGGGAATGGGCCAAACAAATAAGGCCCAAACACTTCACTACTTGTTTTACAAATGTGTTCTTTGCGGTCATTTTTTTAGATTGGAAGGATTTCAGAATAGAGTGACCAGCGGTGAAGACGGTGTCTTGAGAGGTTTGTTGGCACATTCATATGGAAAGATGGGCCACCGGAGCTCACCCGGTGAACCGTAGAAGACCACCAACAACTTTATCATGGGGGGGGGGGGGGTATTGGTGTCGTCTAGAACCGACCAACCGCGGAGGAGGCAGCGCACTCTGATACATCGTAGGAGGGGGAGGCAGAGGCTTTTCAGCCATGGTAGTCGAGCAGGGCGGCCAACACCGGAAGACCAAAACGAGACATCGTGCGCTGCTAGAGGAGGCCACAGATCGAAGCTGCGGTGGTGGAGGGACATGCCCCTTACGAGTCCAGCGACAGTGGAGGGACCCACCACATGCGGGTCTCACGATGACCGGGCGACACAATGTAGTGTCGTCGCTTCAAAAACTGAACAACTATGATTATTCAGAAAACTGAGTGGAGCCGCATCCCCCCCCCCCCCAGCTAGGGTGGACCACAGCCAGTAGGTTTTTCCCTCCTCGGTTTGGGCCGCACCCCCCTTGCTGGTCGGGCCGCGCACCCATGTGGACCGAGCTGCGCCAATACGGGTCAATCCGGACCATGCCCCAGTGGGCCGAGCATACCGCAGCCCACTCCCCACCTCCATGACAGTCCTAGACTGGGTCGGGCCTGGTCGGACCGACCGGGATGGATCGGAGCCGGACCCCAACAGACCCAGTTTCGGTTAAAGGGTCATAACACGTGAACTAGATACCCATTTGACGAACTGTCTGGGGTACTAAGATCCTTGGAACATGACAGACCATTTGGTATACTCAACACGAGGTCTTCAGAATGATGGAGTATAGCTGGATTGGATCGTTCCTGAATCCAACTGGGCCCTCGGCATTGAAATGCCAATAACAAACAGACCAAGCATCCGATTGATGTGCCACATGTCGAATTAGAACCCTTATGACTTGGTGGTCCTTTGGGATACATCTTCATTGAACTTATCCATGATTGAGGAATTCCCGATGGATTGAAGAGCGGATCCTCCCAGAATCAAGAATTCTTAGTGAAAGAATCTGGTGGATAGTTGTAAGGTGAAGAAAGAACATCGATCATCTGTAGGTCAGCATCTATCGATCCTATGTGGGTCAACACTTAGTGATCCTCTGTGTGTCAGTATCTACCAATCCTGTCTGGGTCAGTGCCAAACGATCCTGTGTAGTTCAACATCTATCAATCATTTGTGGGTCAACACTAACCGATCATACGTGGGTCAGTATCTATTAATCCTGTGTGGGTCAGCGTCTAATGATCCTTTGTGGGACTGCATATTTCAATTTTGTCTGGCTTTGCAATAGAGCCCCTCGATATAATAAGATGATCAAGAGATACATCTAATCATCTATACTTTTTTACATGAGTTATATACTAGGTGTGAGATGAGTCTCTACCTTTTTTGTACTTTTACCATCGTGGTGTTTCCTTTGTGGAACTCTTAAATTTTTGGGGATACCTTCGTGGTGGTACCTTTGTGGTACTCTGATCTTCATGGTGTTAACTTCGTGGTGTTTTCATTGTGATAATCTCACCTTCGTGGTATTAGCTTCGTGGTGTTACATTTGTGGTATTCTTCCTTCGTGGATCAATTGTGACAATGGTTTAAAAGTTGGAGCCTTAAGTTTCATCATGAATGAGACGTGTATCATTTGATAATTTAGGTATCTGTATAGGTATATAACTAAGTAGAGTTAATGACTAGTTTTTGATCTGTGATTAAGTCTTTCATTGTGGTATTTTCCTTTGTGAAACTCTGGGATACCTACGGGGTCTTGGGGTCCCAACTGAGTGTTGTTATACTCACCCCAACATGGGATATGCCCGAACAATGCTGTTTCTTCTACTAATGATAGACAATGTTCATCGAGGCTAGGGGAGGTAGGACTGGATGGTGCTCAGTTGTGGACCATTTTACGTGATGGGATGTAGTGACTACTGATCATGAGTTGTACAGACCCTTCAGGTAAGATCCTCTGTGGACGATCCGTGTGTTGTTTTGTCTTTTCATTTTTACTGGTACTTTTTAGTTGGGATTATATTCCTACCCCTTTACTTTCAGTTCACTTTTTACTACAACAGTTTACTACGTGGTTGGTTCCTGTTTTGATATTGGATTGTGTGTTTATTTTTATTTAAAGGCAATGCCTTCCTGTTATGTGGAAATGCCTTTCGGGTGCTAGTAGCCAACCCCCGGCCTTGGATAGTGGGCTTGGGTTAGTCACAACACGGGCCTTGATGGATGGGTTGTGACAAAGTGGTATCAGAGGAGTCGATTCTTCCAAAGAACTAGGAATATTACCTTTTCTATGTGGAAATTGGGTTAAGTATTATGAGTGTGGATTTCAGTTTGGGGAATCCAGTGTTGGTGCGGTAGCTGACGTATCCATACACTAGGACCCTGAATTATGATTTCCAACTCAGTGCACGAAAACACTAACTATGTGTGTTTTGGAATTGTTTTAATTTTTAATCTCTTGAGTGAGCTCAATAGGTATAAATTATTTGCAATGGAAGACCTATTTTAATTTAGGATTCCACCACACATACAACCATCCTAGATTTCTTAGAGAGTACACAATGACGGCCCACCGAGAGATGAGGCTTCGGTGTAGGTCCCTCTTATGGTGATAGTACCATCGGGTGGTGCAACAATAGCACCACCACATGTTTGGAAAAAGATGCTACCAACCCAACCAGAATACGGTTGATGACAACTGAGCACGGTTTATGAGTTTCTGCGGTAGAGGCCTCTGTGCTTCTGAGGTGAGATGGATCCGCAGGTGGCTAAGGAGTGGTTGGAGGTTGTGGATGGGCTTTTTTGATTAGTTGGGACACCCGACGATCTGATGGTGATCCTACTATCCAGTCTCATTCAGGGAATAGCTGGGATATGGTGGAGTCTGACACTCTATTTACCCAACGAGGTGACCCCCACCTAGGTGGAATTAGAAGGCCCTTTCAGGGAAGAGATCATCCCAGTCACCCTATATTCAGTGAATATACAAGAGTTGTTTCACTTACAACAGGGAAGCATGGTCATGGCCCTATACTCGGAGGGGTTCACTGATGTCTCATGCTACTCCACCAATATGGTATGTGACCCTTTCATTAGGTCCCAGACCATTTAGAAGGGTCTCCGATGGGATATCAGAGCAGAGATGATATCACTCTCCATTCTGAAGAAGGGTGTGGTTTTATAGCAAGTGCTTTTGGTGGAGAGCTTCCTAGATGAGAAGGCACTGATAGAGAGAGCCACCACCAGAATTCATGTAGTAGAGTCATCTGTATAATGGAGTATATGGATGACGCCAAGGCCCACGTAGGCCAGAACTTATGGGGGATGACCTCAGGATACTTGGTCAGTGGTTTTGGAATCGTGGGATAGAGGTGGACATATAAAAATCAGGCAGTTCTACTCATGTGGCGGTAGGGTCACATGGATCACTACTGGCCTAACCACTGTACGGACGACCAACATATGGTCGAGGGACCGAAGAGGAAGAGGTAGAGGATTGATCAAGGAGTTCAGTAGGTAGTGAGCGGTCATGGAAGAGGACCTGGCCATATAACATGCAGTTGGTGGTGAATCGAGGTTCTACCACCACCACCTCCAGGTGGTCCACCCCCACTACAGGGAGTAGGTGGACAAGGACAATCTCATCTTCAAGCACCTGATGCCAATGACCACGGAGCTCTAGAGATGATTTGAGGTAAGATCTGTGTCTACTCCACCTTAGCCACAGTACTTATACACACAAATTTTTGTCACTGTTTCATTGCCAAGGCACTCATTAAGATCTCAAAGATTCTGATGGAGTCGTTGGCTCGATCTTTATGAATAGATACTTCTGCATGAGGGATTTGATGATTACACAATAGTTCCGGTAGTCTGGGCTTACTCTATGAGTTGAGAGCTTCAGAAAGGATCTTTCTAATAGCGGCATTGAGGCCTTCAAATGACATCTTGGGTATGGTTTGGTTATCAACAATCCATGCTCAAATTGACAATATTATATGCAAAGTGTGGTGTGTCCTCGATGGTGGGACTGAGTTTTCCTTCACCGACAAGAAGGGAGCCTTTGCAGAACAAGATGGTCTTACCTGGAGGAGGGTGCTGCTGATCACACATTAGTTGGCTAGCATTACCCTCGGAGAAGTTGATGTTGGATGTCTGAGATATCCTATAGTGGTGGACCAATATGCCGATGTCTTTATTAATGATTTTCCGAGACTACCTCCACACTGAGAGGTAGACCTCTTCATCGACCTATACCCCGAGACAACACCGATATCTACACTAGCATATCAGATGTCTCTTGAAGAGCATCGTGAGTTATAGGTATAGTTATAGGACTTATATAGGATGGGGTTCATATGTCCTAGTGTTTTTCCATGGGAAACCTCGATTTTGTTCTCCCAGAAGGAATATTTGAGTTTGCCCCTTTGTGTGGACTATCATCTCCTGAACAAGGTGACATTGAAGAAAAAGTATCCACTTCCAAGGATTTATGATCTCTTCTATAAGATAAAGGGAGATGGATGGTTTTCGATGAAAGACCTTAGATCTGGCTATCATCAGCTCAGCGTACGAGATGGGAATATGCAGAAGAAGGCCTTCATATGTTGGCATGACCACTATGAGTTCTTTGTTATTCCATTCAACGTGACCAAAACCCCTGTAGTGTTCATGGGACTCATGAACATGATCATTCATCCATACCGCGATCAGTTTGTGGTGGTATTTATCAATGAAATCTTAATATACTCAGCATCAGAGGAGGATCATGCCTATCATCTGCAGATAGATCTGGATACACTATGAGAGATCCAACATTATGGTAAGATCACTAAGTTCCAGTTCTGGATATAGGAGGTCCACATTTTGGGACACATTTTCTAAGAGACTGGAGTTGTGGTAGATCTAGCGATGATAGAGGTAGCACTCTCTTGATGTTCACCTAGGAGTGTGACCATGGTGAGATGTTTCCTAGAATTGACTAGGTACTATCAGATATTTTTACCCGACTTTTCTAGAGTTGTGGAACCCTTTTAAGCTTTGACTAATAAGGGAGAACCCTTTGTATGGAAATAGACATTATAGTGGAGTTTTAGAGAGTTGAGGTATAAAATGATGAGTGCCCCCATCTTCACACTTCTAGAAGAGGGAGTTAGGTATGTTGTCTATAATGAAGAATTAGGGACTAGAATTGGATTTTTCCTCTTGAAGGAGAGAGTAGTTATCGATTATGGTTCACAATAGCTAAGAAAAAAATGAGATGAACTATACTACCCCTAACCTAGAGTTAGAATCCATGGTCCTTGACTTAAAGATGTAGCGAAATTACTTAATGGATGAAAGTTTTATAGTCTACTCTGAACATAAGAGCCTTAGGTATATCTTCTCACAAATGGACCTGAACTTGAGATAATGACACTGGCTAGAGTTTTTCTAGGACCATGGATTTGATATAGTCTACAATATTAGGAAGAGGAGTGTAGCAGCGGACACAGTCAACAAGTGGTATGGTCTACAGTTGCTGAGTTAGGAAATAGATTTGATAGTCAAACTACAGATATCCTTTTTGGATAGATATGGAGCAGTTTACCTCCAGTCTAATACGGTCACTTCCATACTACTTCAATGATTTTGGGAGGCATAACAAGGGGACATTGATTTTGAGGCTCGACGAGCTCATATTTCCACAGGATGGGCACCTTATGGATTTTATGATGGTGGTGAGAATGTAATCCTCTTCTGAGGACACACCATGCTATCAGTGGCGCTATGGGAGGAGGTGTTGATGGAGTTCCATACATACCCTCTGGAAGTATGTCATATTGTGGTGATGATGTACGAAGACCTCTAGTGTCAGCACTGGTGGCCAGGGATGAAGAAGGTAGTGGGAGAGAGTGATTCCCAATGTCTCACTAGTCAGCAAGTGAAGGTAGAGCACCAGGTTCGAGAATGCATAACACAACCACTAGTGGCTCTATAGTGGATGTGGTATGGAACCTTGAGGGACGTTCTGACAGGGCTTCATCGTATATCCATGGGACATGATTCTATCCAGATGATCATTGAACAACTCACCAAGTCGGCCCACTTCCTACCCATCTAATAGGAGGGATCAGTAGAGGGATTGGGACTCCCCTATGTACATGATAATGTCTGAATTCCTAGGGTTAAATCAATTATCGTCTCTGAATGTGATGAAAATTTTACATCCTAGTTGTGGAAGGGATTACAGGAGGGGTTCAAGAGTCAGCTTCGTTTGAACATCTCCTTTCATCCACAAATGAATTGTCAGACAGAGCGGACTATTCAGAAACTGGAGGACATGATTCATGCTTGAATCATATATTTTGGAAGTATTTGGGAGGATCACTTTACCTTGGTGGAGTTCCCATACAGAAACAATTATCACTACACCATCGGCATGGTACCATTTGAGGTCTTATATGGTCAACCATGCCCGTCACCTCTATGCTGGATAGACCCAGGGGAGTAAGCACTCATGGGTCCAGAGTTGGGGTGAGCTACTACTGAGAAGGTTCAGATCATTCGGGAGAATAATAATACTACACATAGTAAAACTATGCCTTATGCTGATAGGTGACAGAGACCTCTGGAGTTCCAGGAGGGGGACCACATATTCAAGCGAGTCTCCCCTCGATGAGGACTATAAGGATTTGGCAGAGGTGGAATACTCTCACTGACGATTATCGGACCATTAGTGATACTTCAAGGGATTGGAAAAGTGGCATACCACTTGGAACTACCACTGTAGTTGGATAGGGTGCAAGAAATATTCCCCCTATCCAAACTGAGGAGGTACGTGCATGACCCATCTCACATCCTTGACCATAGTGTGTTGGACTTCGATGATGGGATGAAATTTATGGATGTTCTAGTGAAGATTTTTAATTGACAATAGCGGGATATTCGTGGACGATTGATCCCTCTGGTGCATGTTTTCTGGGAGCATAATAACCTACACTAGAGCACATGGGAGCAGGAGGCTCAAGTTCGTGCTCAGTACCACCATTTTTTCCCTAAGTCTATGTTATGGATTTTTGAAAAGAAAAACCCTAAGGTGGGGAGAACATAAAGACCTAAATATTCCATGTAATATTTTATTATATATAATTTTTATGAGTCTGTAAGAATTGATGGTGTGTGATTCAGAGGCTCGGTGTTCCCGAAATAAATTTCAGATCTTCTTTTAATGTACATTCAGTAAAGATGTGGGCAGTGGTTCATATCTTTTGACTACTCGGATAAAAAATATGATGGCACCGTTAAATCTGATACACTGGGATTTTCTTAATAGAGATTCACTTCGACCGTAGTATGTCAGGTGAAAAAGACAATTTTGTGGACATTTGAAAAAATAATAATAAAATAACATGTTATTTTATGTTCTATTTATTTTTCTTTTTCCTCGAATGGACATGCAGCGTGGCAGGACCAATGAAATTTCAACCCATTAATTTTATGGAATCCTCAATATTTGAAACTATACAGTTTGTATTTGTAAGGTTCATTATTAAATGAACCACATAATTTTCCAACATTGATACCCACCTCTTCCCCTTGCAATTTATATGGAGCTTGGTGAGGGGTATTGTCAGGAATTCACTAATAAATGATGATTTGGTAAAATACCTTGATGCCAATAACATTGAGGATGTGAATAGTTCCAGTAAGCAGAGACAACAGCCACCAAATAACGAACTGAATAACACTTAATCCACCTCAAGCGTGGACATTCTTCAACAAATCCGGGGATAGGGATTTATCTTTTTTTTTGTTTTCAAGATATTGTTGATTCCTATTCCACCCTCCTGCTATCAATTGTACATGGAGGGAACGGGCCTATCAAACAAGTCATGAACCCTATACTTCTTGTTTTACCAATGTGTTCTTCATCATCTTTTGTTCAAAATGGACAGATTTTGTAATAGAGAGGCAAACGGTGAAGATGGTATCCTGAGAGGTCTGTTGGCACCTTAGATAAAAATAGGGCCCAAAAAATATCATGCACCACTTGAGATCATGTGCCACTATTGGGGGGGTATTGATGGTTGCGATTGGTAACAGAAGGCAGTGGAGGAGGCGGAGTGCAATAGCACACCACATGATGAGGGGGCCACCACTTTTCAGCCACGACGATCGAGCAGGGTGGGCTGCACCGTCCTATCGCGGAGGCGGTGCGGTGCACCATCGCGCGCCGTTGGAGATGTCAATGGATCAAAGCCGCGGAAGGGGTGCGACTCGCCATTTTCATGTCCCGTGGTGACCGAGCAGTGCCACATGGCACCACGTCTTCACAAACCGAACTACTATGACCGTTCGGGAAATCGGGGGGACTCGTTCCCCCTGCCCTCGCACTATCATGGGTGGAACAAAGGCAGTGGGCCAGGACGAACCGCTTAAGAGTTAAGTCGGACCATAGCCCAGTGAGATGAGCCCGCTGTGGGCCATCCCAGCTAGGCCAGAACCAGATCGGGTCGGGCCTGGTGGGTTCGACCGGGTCAGACCGAACCCAAACCCAACCAGACCCAGTTTCGCTTAAAGGGTCATAACATATGATCCAGATTCCTTTTGAGGATCCATCTATGGTGATCAGATCCTTGGAATGAGATAGTCCTTTTAGTATAATCCACCTGAGTTTTGGAGAATGTGGGAGTATTGCCGGGTTGGATTGAACCTGAATCCATCCGGGCCCTCGGAATTGAAATGCCCATCACTGACAGACCAGGCCTCTGATTGACCCATCGTTTGTTTCTTTTGAAGCCTTAAAACATGGAGGTACATTGGGATTATTTTTCGTGGATCATCTTAAAGGATGAGTTATGACTGATGTCTTGAGGAGTGGATCCTCTGAGAATCAAGCAGCTTAGGGCATTATTCTCGTGGATGGATGTAACATGATGAAAGAACATTGATCTAGTGTGGGTCAGCATCTAACGATCTTGTGTGGGTCCACAGATAGTGATCCTATGTGGGTCAGAATCTATTGATCTTTTGTGTGTTAGAACACATTTGATCATGTGTGGGTTTGAATCTATAGATTCGGTGTGGGTCTTCACTTAGCAATCCTTGGTGGGTCTCTATCTACTGATCCTGTGTGGGTTAGCACCTATCAATTTGTTGTGGGTCAGCATATATTGATCATGTGTGGGTCAGTAGCAGAGCCTCTCCATAGGAAAAGATGATCCAATGATACGTCTAATCAATTTTACTTCTGTAAATGATTTATATACCTTGTGTGAGCTGAGTCTTTAACTTTTTGTTATTTGTACATTCATGGTGTTACCTTTGTGGTACTATTACCTTCATGGGGTTACCTTCATGGTGTTTCCTTTGTGGTAGACATACCTTCATGGTTTTACCATTAGGGTACTCTCATATTCGTGGTGTTACCTTCCTAGTGTTACCTTTTTGGTATTCTTCTTTCGTGGGTCTGTCGTGCTAATGGTTTAAAATTTGTAACCTTATGTTTCCTCCTGAATGAGATGTGTATATTCTGATTACATTGGTATATGTATGGTAATATAACGATGTAGAGTAGATGAATATGTTGTGATTTATGATTGAAGTCTTAATTTGTGGTATTTCCCTTTTTGGATCTCTGGGAGACCTATGGGGGTCTTGAGGTCCTTATTGAGTATTGTTATAATCAACCCCGCACGGCCTATGACTGCACCTTACCATGTCTTGTGCAGAGGACAGACAATGTTGATCGAGGATAAGGGAGAGTGGACTGGACAATGCATAGAAGTGGAAAATGTGACTTGACCTGCTGTAGTGACTACTGATTGTGAGCTATACATACCGTTTAGGTTGGATCCTCGGTGGACGATCGTGGGATTGTATTTTAGCTCCATTACTTTCAGTACACATTTTACTAAAGTATTTTAATTTGTGTTTTCTTTTTTATTTGTGTTCATGGATTTTGTGGTCATACAATTATAAATGAAATCCCTTCCCATAATAGGGATACACTTTTCCAGTGCTAGTCACTAGCCTCTGGACTATGGACGATGGGCTTGGGGTAGTCAAAGCATGGGCCCTAGGGGACAGTTCGTGACGGCTCCTACGTGGTCTTTTCGAATAGGGAGATTCCACATGATCAAAATATAACTTGAATCCATCCAACACTATCTGGGATTATTTCATTGTTTTATACAACGTATCACCTCAGATACATGTATTTTGAACATAATAGTTATTCAAAAATCATCTGAATTTTCACTCTCAATAACGTTGGAATTCATCATCATCTATTAATCATTTGGATCTTCATTGAAAATGGTTGACAACAAATAAAACCTTATACACAAAGTGGTCCCATCAATATCCCTATTTATATTTTGTTGTCAATGCCATAAATTCCTCCTAAAATGAATGTCTCGTCATGTAGGCTCTTGCACGGTCTCTTGGAATAGTGAGGCACTACAAGATCAGTTTATGACTAGAATACCTTCAACAATGTTTAATATGGTTTAATTTTTGTATACAATGTACAACCTTTGATACCTTTATTATGATCTTAAGATCACTTTAACAATCATTTGAATTTCCACTCTCAATAACATTATAGCTCTTCATCATCTCCTTCTTCATTTTTATCTTCATTGACAATTGATTAAAAAAATACAACCTTATACAAAAATTGGTACCAATAATCTCCCAATTTTTATTTTTTTAATACCATAATGCCCTCCTCAAATGAAATTTTCAACATAAAAATGAGAATCTTCTCTCTCCCCTATTTCGTTTTCATTATCTCTCTCTTTTTGAGCATGTATTTTTTACTTTCTCTCCCCATTATTGACAATAAATACAATGTTCATTGGAAAATTGTATCATTAATTTATTAAGAAATTTTACATCAATAATTTTACTCTAATTATTCTTAATCAATTATAGATGTAGAAAAAATTAGGATTTTATTTAGACAACAGGGTTGTCCATTATTCACTTATCGTGATACCTCAAGAGATGAGAACTCATATACATTGTCATCAAGGGTTTTCCACATTCATTCCAGGCTAAAGAAATTGAATGTAATGTGTAATAATAAACCTGAAACTCTAGAACTAACTTTAATGAATAGATCAAAAACATTCAAGTGTAGTTGGTTGGATAAGTGGCCTTGGGGAACATCCATTCTTCTTATGTCACTGATTAAATAAGTTACCCCCATTAGAAAAATGATCTTCATTGTGAGTAACCAAGGATGAGAGATTGAGAAATTACAATCCTTTACCAATGACATGTTTATCATGAATTCCCAGAGTAATTGAATTGTCTTCCAATTGATGTTGATACTGATTAAAATAATAATTCTGATAACATTTTAATTTGACATCACTGCATGGGAAACATTCCACATAATCTTCATCAATGATCATCCATCATCATTTTAATCTTTTTAAATAAATAGAATAATATTACATGAAAGAAAACATCATAAAATTAGTTTTCAAGAGTTAACAACAATCACTACTTCGCATGTTCTCCCCCAGACAACAAGCTTCACCATCAGTTCCCTGTACTATCAACATAAATAAAATACACATATGATTACTGTAATGAGGTAGTTCCTCCATGATTCTTCAATGTGAGAAGAAAAGATGAGGTGGATTTCACACACAATATGATCTATTTTGGCCAGTCTTAATTCTTTCACAAATGAACATATGTTCTGATCTATGTTGATGTGGCATGGATCTCATCAAATTTCTCTTCTACTTTGTGTGCATTATTTTTCTTCATAAAATCCATCATGAATGATATATTCTTACTCCTCTTAAAGACATCTCTTTTCTATGGTATTATGGTTAAAAATAATTTTTCAATATGATCATATTTCATATGTATCTCACATTGAATTTCTTTAACACATTTTATTATCTTGGTTTTCAATATCTCATGAACTTTATATTCATTATGTGTAATATTTTTTTTTCATTTACCACCTTCCTTGGCCTGTTTATTTTCATGTTTCCCCATTCTTTCCAAATATTCTAGCATGATGACCAACATGTCATTTGGATTTTTTGCAGCAGGTCTGGAATTTCCAAATGGGTTCATCTAAGAGTTATCCCTTTTAGAATCTCTTTTCGATGAATTTCCCTACAGTTTCATGGATCTAAAATTAAGGGTCTTCTCAGATTTACTACTTGATATCTTCTTGGTAAAATTTTTGTTCACAATGTTCATCAAATTTATTGCCATGATTGTTTCCTTCATGGTTAGTATTTGGGGTATTCTATACTAATTATCATTTGAGGCACTTTGAGATGAGCACATTCCATCCTCGTGACCACATCCATTCTATTCGTCACAGATGTTGTTGGGAATTCCAAATCTATATGTAGTAAAAATATTCTTATGGATCTTTAGATGTTTCTTCATCTTATATGGATTTCATCCCCATGTAGTATGCTACCATTTTTTTAAAATTATGAGGATTGTACCAAAAATCTAATGCTCTATTCCCAAACCTATTTTAGCACCAACATTATCCCACAAATCATGAAATATATATATCTTTTGGGTACGGTTGTTGGGTCTTCGTATTGATTTATTGTGATCTTTGTGGAGAACCAACATCCAAATTTATCTTCTCATTCACCCCAGATATGGTGATAGGTAACTCCTCACCTTTCATCATCCATACATGTTTTGAATTTCTCTTCCATCTTGTACTGCTTGTGGAAACATATTTTGAAACATTAGTACAAGATGGTTTGGATAGTACCTTATTCCTCTCAACTTATTGTGGTATATCTTTGAAAGATGCCATGATCGTCATATCACTTGTTAGAGGCCTTCCAACTTTAGGATCCTACTATGAAAATTAGTATCAATAGACAATGTTTCTTAAGATAGATCTTCAACAGATTTCATGATCTTCATATCACATGTTGAAGGTATTTTAGATTTAGAATCCTCCAATGAACACTAAGTACCAATACCAACTATTTTCATATTATGGTAAGTCTAAATATGTTTCTTTACAAGTTTGGTCAACTAAGATTCCAATTCTAGGCATTTCCCATTAAATATTACATTTTGATCTTCCATCATTTTCATATTCTCCTCACACGCCTCTTAATTATAATAACTTCTTCTTCATGTAGCATCATTTTCTTCTAAATAAAGAAGTCATGTTTATTGATTTTCTTGGATATCCTTTATAATTGTAGACCATTAATATCAGTGCAATTTTCCAGTTTCTGTTCACGCACATAGTTATTTTCTTGAAGATATGTCCTAAACCTCTCTTCCTCTTCAACTTAATTAATCCATTTTGATGTATTTATTTCATGTTTCCTATTTTTTAATTTAAATGATTCGATATGAATGGAGAGATTACAATATTCATGATTTGTTCCTTTCAAGACCATATCCACATTATTAGCTTCTCTCCCTAGTTAGGTGATCTCTTCCTGCATACATTGAAAAATTCAACAAACAGTGGATACTCTTTAGTCAGGAATATCATGCACTTATGTTCTTAATTTCTCTTTATCACTAGAGAATGAAATAGACACATCTTCCTTTCCATGGGTAGAAACCTCATCCAACTGATAATGACATTCCAAGACAAATATTTCATTAATATTGTAAGGGCATGGTTAACCAGAAACTATGTATTCTTTGGACCAGAGGGACTTCTTCAACTCTCTCTTATATTTATTTTTCCTATTTTTAATGGTCGTATTGGATGTAAAATTCGGTTTTGAGATTACCAAATCTTCACCAGTACTACACTTCATTGTTGAATTAGAAAAAAAACCCAAATCATTTTCTAAATTGAATTAATGTAGAGTTTCTAACATACATGAACCTCCCTCGGATAACAATTGAAGGACCCTAGACCACCCTTAGAGGGGGGAGGGGAATCAGGGTGTCAACGTTTTTTCTTCATTACTGTATCATGTTCACATTTTTGTAAGAACCATTTTTAAGACATTAATGATGGGTATGTGTGGTAATTAAAACATCTACATGAAGAAGTACAACATAAAACTTTTTTACATGGTTCACCACTAAGGGCTATGTCCAATGAGCATATGCAGACTAGTTTCTAGTCTTCCTAAATTCCACTAATTTTCACATGCTATGGATTACAATGGTTCAGGAAAAGTCATTCTGTTTCAGGAATACTACCTTTACAAAGGTTCATACATATCCCCCTACATCACTTGGATCACTTCTGTTGTCTCCCCCTGGATCACTACAATTGGAGAGGTCTCACTCAGTTTGTCGACTAGAAGGTCGCTTCAACATATTCTCATGAAAACGACTTTGTCTCTATTTAATATAATAATCTTTTTACATCGAAGTCCTAAATTGATTCATTTTTTTCTTAAGTTATATCCATTAGCATAATCACTAAAATTCATTTGAACTACTATATTCTAGAATGAAAAAAATCCTTTTATGATGTTTATCATTTCTGTGAACTATCTATGATTCAGTGGACTGTCTCAAATCTGCATTCCCCCCCTACTCTGCATACCATGCCTGGTCCATGTACCTCACCTACTATGCCTATCATGTATGATCCGCGTATTGTGATTGGTTGGAATACTATGCCTGATACACCTATCATTCTGGCTCTGCGTACAATGCCTTCTCTGCCTACCGCACTTTCTCCGCGCACCGCACTTGTTCCCAAACTGCACCTTCTCCACACACTATCCGTACTCCGTATACTATTTTTGCACTATGTATGGCCTCTTTGTACGGCCTCTGCATTCCACCTTTGTATGCCGCCTTCACGTACAACCTCTACGTACTGCCATGGTATATCGTTTCTTCCTTTCACATGCTTATTCTTCAAATTCTATGAATTATTTCATCTACTGCATACAACTTTTTTGTTACGAAAAACCTCTTTTACAGACTACTCCTTCCAATTTCTTGAATTTTTTTTCTTTCATGTACCACATTGTCCTACGTAGAACCTATCCTCTGTACCACTTTTATATGTCTCCAAGTTCTTCCACAACAATGATATTTTCTTATCAAATTCTTTCTCCCTTAATGTTGAGATTAGACCTCCTTATATAGCCAAATAAATCTACAAATATCTCTAATCCTTTTACCCAAATTTTCAATGCGAGTCAAACTTTTCATCGTAATAAACTCCATCAATGTACGGTAAGCCTCCAACACATACTAAAACACTATTATGAATTGTGAACCTTCACCGCTTTCTGTGGGTTGGCTAGTCTGCATACAGCGTCTCTTCCACCAACTATAGTTCATTTCATATACCACAAATCCTTTTGTGGTGAACTATTTTTGGTATCGTGACCTATTCCACATTCATTTATTTATACATGGTATGTGGCTGCAAAACATTCCCAGACATGGTACATGGTCCATCCTTTGAGGTACACAGTTCACTTCCTTTTTCATTCAACATATTGTTCACTCATATGAAGAAATCCATAAATATATGCTTCGACAAGAACAACCTTGCTAATTCATTGTTATAATTCATCTTCAAATATCGTTTTATTTCATCAAAAACATTATCTGTCATGATATATAATCATTTATCAATCACCTTATCATCATCAGATTTTCTAGGGAAATTACTGAAACTTCTCTATCTTTTTGAAAAATTAGTCTTTCCCATCAACACAAAATAGGACTGGCATCATCTTCTTGGCTCGGTATGGTCATTATTAAATATTTAATTATCCACATTATCGCACATGAAATGATGCATGTATCCTTCTGTAGGATCTTCAATTGTCTATTTGAACTGTGGGATGTCGCCTGATAATATTATAACTTAAATCCCTTCAACACTCTCTGATATGGTTTCATTGTGGTATATAATGTATCACCTTTGATACATGTATTTTTAACATAATATATGTTCAACAATCTTATGAATTTCCACTCCCAACCACTTTGGAGTTCTTCGCCATCTCCTTCTTCATTTTTATATTTAATGATAGCTGTTGAAAACAAATAAAACATTATACACAATGTTTTACCCCCACCAATTTCAGTAAATATATAACTAAATGAAAAATTGGTGTGAGTGTTTTTATTGAGTGAATTAAAAATATAATTATGTTATAAGAATGAAAAAAAATATTTCTGAGATGAGATGATAACTAAAATATACATGTATACGAAGGATTTTGTTTTATCAATATATGATCTAATGCTGAAAGAGAGAGGACTATATATTAACTATTTTTTCAAAATGGTTTTTATACATAAAAATTATTATATGAAGTGTGAATCTATGTGGTTGAATTTTGAGAATAATTTATGAAATAGCATTGGATAAAATATTATATATATTCATATATGAGAAAATAAGGTGAATTATAAAAAATGGAATGTTTTAAAATTAACATGTAGATCCGTTCCACATGAGTTCTATTTAGAAAGATAATTAAAATATCATACGAAACCAAAAGTTCACATTATATAATAATGGTTTTTGGCCACTGGATTAGAATTCCTTTTAAAATTTCCATTTATAGATATTAAAAATGAAATTATGAGTTTAATGATGTTTCATGTGAGTGTTTTCAAATTATTAAATGAATAAAATATATAAAGAGAAGTATTCACAACATTGTGTGATAGTGGTTGAGTGACCTGAGAGGACCAAAATATTAAGGAAGAAGAAGTGAAATTGAAGTGGTGCTAAAGATGAAAATCAGCTCGGTTATAATGAAACATAAAAATAGTAAGAAGCTGACCATGTATTCCTATATTGAACAAGTTAGATTTAAAGTGGTTTGGAAAATATTAAATGAAGAAGACTATGATTCATGTCATGACTGATATGCATGAGTTAGCAAGAGAAATCCTAAATCCTTTAGTTTTTTTCTTACTTTTTTAATGGAGACATAGATTATTTTCATGGAATTATTAATCAAGATCAATGTTTAGAGTTTCTATGATTTTGTGTCATAAGAATAACATGGAATCAAGGTAGAGAACAATGACCGATTGTCATGAACAATTTAGAATAAATTATAGTATTTCTAGACAACCAATTATTAAAAAACCAGATCAATATTATTGGTTATATCGAAATCCTTGGATAGAGCCTGGGGATCTACCTTAATAGGGGTGTGAAATAAATGAATAGTTTGTGGGATTATGTCTTAAATTAGATTAGTGGGATGCTACATTAATCCCACATTCAATATTATTAACAAACACATATGTGTAATATAGTGAGATAGGGTTAGGACAAGAATAGCCCATAATTCAACTATATTGACAATAATATTCATAAATTAAATCTGTAAAACAAGACATTAATTGTCATTAGAAATAAATTTGATTACATGGATGAGTCAAAACTTTTAAAAACAACTATGTGAATTTACTACTTTATCAACTTATATATATATATATATATATATATATATGATAGGATAAGTAATAAAAGATAAAAAATAATTAACTCGAATAATAGGATTGGAGTCAAATGTTGTTGAAAGTATTAATGAAGAAATCATAATTTCATTAATTCTGGGAAACATTTAATTTTACACCACCCTCAAGTGTTCTTGAATAGATCCATTGGGACAATTAATTTTTATTAGTTCTTAGGTTCACATTGTTTCGATCTAAGTATGCGATTGCCCAATTATTTTTACAGAAATACATTACATTTATATTTGGAATTGTAGAGACCCATGAGAAGTTTTCATATTATATCACTATTAATGTATATTTGTAATTTTAATCTATGACATTACAAAACAAGAAGAAATATAAGCCAAAAAATAAAATAAAAATTTCAATGAAGAAAGGGGATCCACCATTTGATGAAAGCCATCAGAATCATGGGTGTTGTGTCTGATCCATTGATGTTTTTCCTATAGTGAATGATGTTTAATATTTGATAATGTACAAATTGAATATACTAAATACCACAATACTATTGTTATGGATAATTTTAAGAATTTACCACTAGAAGTTATCATGTACATTTTTATTGATATTAAGGGACTTTATGATGAGATGTCATAACCTGAAAAAAAAATTGATGCAATTGAAGATACATTATCTAAAATATTATTTAGTAGAAAAAAAATTACAAATCATGTAAATTTTAAAGAGGAGTATTTCTTCCATTTTAATGATTTAATTTTCTTGATTGAATATGAACTGAAAGGATATTCATGGGAGAAGGTAGTATTCATGAATGTTGTAATGATTTGACCCTCTATGACACCACTTGAGTCAGTAGTATGACGAGGATGACACCCTATGTATGCCTACAATAGTTTAGGGGAATGAGAAAAGTACCATGTATGAAAAAAATAGAAATAGGATGCCTTTACCAAAAGTAAATACACACATACATTGAACTAGTTCCTTAAAATAGTATAGAGACATAACAAATGACTGAATCATCTAAAGTGTAATCCATGAACAAAAAAATAGCATAGATATATATAATAGTGTAATATGGTAATATAAAAGACATAATAAGAAAAAAATACATTCCAAAAATGTTATTAAGTACAAACCATACAACTACTGGTAATATGTAAAATTTAAGGGAGATAATGACTCACGAACTATGTGGCTAGCCATTAAACATGGTCAACACTAAAAAGCACCACTATTATCCTTTGATACTGGGTTTAGATAAGTTACAAAAAAATGTTCCTATTATCTCAATAAGACACATCATGTTTAATAATATCCCATGTATGGGTGTGTATATAAATACCTTTTTGGAATCCATAAAACTAATGAGGGAAGGAATGAAAAAATATATTCAGCTCAACCCATATGAAAAGTCGGTAAATAATACCCCAACAATAGATATGCTAAAAATGAAACGAATGAAGAGAGAAAGAGGATATCCATCTAATCAACAAGGTACAGATGATAATGAGTTACACTATCATTGAAAAGGTACTATATTAAATTCATATCACCACACACAACCCCACAAAAATTAGAGTGGAGGGACTTCACATCAGCATTTTACACTTATTTCAGTGGAGCACTAACAATATGGGAGGACGTTCCGCCAACTGAGCTCAAAGATGGGGTGTACAACTCTATATATTGAAGAAGAACACACTCTATAGTGTGAATAATTAATAAATCTACCATTTTATGTGTATGGGGATCCACACCCTGGTGCGATCAATGAGTACTGACCCCGAAAACACCCTCTAGTGTTCAAACTCGATCTCTTCTATCAACCACATGTTGATGAATGAGTCATCCAAATTGTCACACCATGTATTTTATCCATGATGTAATAAATGATAGCCATATATATATTCAATTTAAAAACTACTCAATATAGGATACTCGAAGCCCCAAAAATAATTCTTGAAGAATGACATACCCAATATAGAAGCTCATGGGGAATGTACACAATGTGTACATTGGGTAATAGAATGTGTGACCTCACCTCCATTCCTGGGTGTGTACTTACCTAGAATTTTTTTTGTGAAACCATGTATCTCCACATGGTGTTTCTCTAGGGGGACACAATGTGATTTTCCACATTAGGACCCTGAAATGTGCACTCGACACACATATTGAGTAGCCATGTACATCCACACAACATGTCACTTTGTGGACGTGACATGTATGCTAACCTGAGATCTTTGAAATGTACTTGAGTAACATGGTTCAAATACCAATGTAGGTTCAGATAATGTGTGAGACCCACCACAAAACATGTGATACTTACCTTGGGATAAATCCTAGACACATTGATTTTTAAATGAATATGTCGGTTGTGCCTTTGGAGTATAGGGTGTTTACCCTTATTTTTCCCTGAAATGTACACTAGTGTTTATGTAGTTGTCGTACTCACAATCCGTACTTACTATCACACAAATCATATCACTTTAATCTAATGAAATAAACATTATTTTATCTACAATAATTAATTTCTATCATTTAGTGGCATCAAATTAGAACTCTAATATCCCATATGTGGCAGACGTTCTGCCTCCACTCACCATTTGGGGTCATGATCCATGAAACCACCACCGAATTCCTGCAAAATGTTCCCACACCATATTTAAAATCCCAGTCCCTATATTTTTCACACAAACTTCATGAATAATTGTTTTTTATCATGTGAAAATAAACACAAAAAATGTTAAATCACTGACCCCATGAACCAATGATGAAGAAAATGGAGAACACTGTTGAGAAAAACATGGAAATGAACTGAGATTATAATTAGCTAATGCAATCATTAAACCAAATTTCATGTTGAGGATAAAAATGAAAATTAAGGGTGTGGTAGATAAATTTATCTAGTTTAAAAACACTAATTAAAATTGGAATAATGGAATGAACAGACTGTATAGAATAATAAATAAGACATGTAATCCATGATTGAAAATGAAATAAAAAGCTATAAATAGTAAAAATAAAAATCCATATTTTAAGAATAGATTGATTTTTTTTAGAGGAAAAATACATTTGAGATAATGAAAAATATCCCACTGCGTTCATCATATATCTCAGAAATATCTTCAGTCGATAATTTTTTAGCCTCATTCCCGAGTTTACAATACTAATAAAACTGTCACTTCATCATACTCTCCTATATCCATGGGCTATGTAGTTAAACCTATATATTTTATATAATGGAAACATAATAGGGGATATTAAGTTTTGGGCCATTAAGTAAAATAGTTAATTAAATAAATAAATTATTTAATTTATTTAATGCACCCTCCAATGTACTTTTTCATTAAAACATCTTACACCAACCAACCATATCTCACGTCTAGAGTAAACCTGACATTCTAAAAACAATTGAGACCTCAAATTTACCACAAAATATCCCTATCAATGGGAGAAAAATTTATTGTAAAATGATATTCACACATTCTTAAAAAATATTTTTATTTTTAATATACTAATTATGAGTACTTCAGAATCCAAAATAATAGGGTAAATGCTAAGGGAAAATACATATATATATATATATATTTCATCATAATTGACAGAAAAACACCATGTTGATAGAAGGAGGATGATATATACATACATCAGGACTCTGTTTATTACTATAACCATATCACAATGTTTAACTAGTTGAGAAGAACATCAATCCCATGAAAGGGGAACCTGTTCTTGATCAACACCAGCTATAAGTGAAGGTATGTGATGGAAATCATCAAATCCCCATCCTCCATTATCATGATAAATACTAGAGCCACCTAGGGGGACACACTAGTTTGGTAAAACATTTCCCTTAATGTTTTTCCAACTACACCCTCACATTCTGATGCATAGTGGGCTCCAACCAATATGAAATATAAGATATAGGTTCAGTCTTAGTGTTTAACTCGAAAAATAATATATATCCCACCATATAGATAGTCCCAAAATTAGTTTTGGAAATTCAATCATATAATTATTCACTACCACTAGATAATGGATTCTTGAGGATCCCACTACAACAAGAGATAAAATCACCAACTAATGGGTGATAGGTCAAAGATCTCTTTATGTGATATCCACTCCCTAAACCATAATATCCCTCTCTTACATGTAGTAAAATCTCATATCATCTATATAAAGGAAGATAAATCACTTATAATCATCGTATATCTTGGAATATAGCACATAAAACAAGTCCATACCATAGATGTCATTGTAAGGGTTCATCGTAACTACCATGAGGTCCCATGAGAAAGTCACCTCCCTGAGCACTAACAAACACTGAAATTAGATGTTTGATATAAAAGACTCATTACCTATATAGAAACATAGATCTAGATAAGGAGATCCAAATAATCTATGGAATTTCAAGATCTTATATAAGAGATATAGTGATAATGAAATGACCCACTCTCATGTCTACATGTACCAGACCAAAATTTTAGAAGACACAGATCGTACAAATAATAATCTATTGATTAGAATAATCATATCACTCCATATCCTGTAATTGACCATTCCCCAGACCAAAAACCCTATGGTCATGGAATGGGAAACATGGTGGTAGTGGAGGGTGTAAGTCATAACATCATCCTCCTCCTACAAATCCTCCCTTTGGGGCTCTACCTACCCTTATATCTGTACATCATTCATAGGGGATTCCCAAACATGATTGGAAGATCCCAAATCAGGGTTTTTCCACTACTATGAAGGTCCATCTGATACCAAACCACAATGATAGACTTTTTTATTTTGTAATCAACAACCATGCGACTTTACATTTCATAGGCATAACCTTATGCGTCTTTGGGTTGAATAGACCCTCTACACAAACCCACAATTTGAGATCAACATTTTTGAGTCTGGGTGTGAGTATTCCCCTAACAAAGAAACCCTATGAAATGATGTCTACAAGATGTTGTATATGACTCTACACCGTGATGTACAATTTCATCAACATCTACTCGAAATCCCTCTATAAGAAATTTCTCAATAATGATGTACTATTACCAAATTTGATCGTAAGTTTTAATCCATAAAGTGACAATGCACAATTATATTTCTTTAAAAATTCCCCAGTCAAAATTCCATGTTTCAATGTATCCATCCCACACCACATCAATATAATAGCATGTGAGGTTTGTAAAAATTGATTCATATTATAAAATAGACATTTAACAATTCCAAAACTAATGAATCATTTGGATACAGACAAAGAAAAACCATGAAGGGTAACAATCATCATGAGATAACAACAGAATTTTTGTCCTTGTGTCTCTCATCTTATCATTGGTCAGAGTGATCTAACCCCACTAGTGCCATTTTCCCCCTGATGAAGTCTTATTTCAAGCTCAACCATTTGATTCATGAAGTAATGTAAAAATTTTATATTGTGTGAATCTTGAATTATTGGAAAAATTAGCTTCTTATCATAAAGTTGATAATATTTTAGGGCCACTAGAGGAGGATCCAAAAATTTCAAATCTAGTGTAAGCCCTACTATCTACCCAACTGGTGGAAAGAACTCATCAATGTGTCCTTGAACATTGTATTGATCCCATAATCGTTCTTCCTAGTAACCCAATATCGGTATCCTTGCTAGCTATCATAATGGTGGATTTCAGATAGTTAACAATACATAACATGAATATATTAAAATAACTTGGGATCTAACTCATGTATGACTTGAATGAAAAAAGACCCAATCCTTTACAATTTTTTTAACGTTAACATAGTTTCCTTGTAACTATTTCCTCAGTAATGTGAGACACAAAATATGCTTTCTGAGTCTCGATGTATATATATGACAGCCTCCACACAATCACTACATTATCTCTCCTAAGAGTATAGTCCAAGATAATAAAAATACATATTCCTACATTCCCAAACCAAACCTCAAGACATGTCCATCACTAAACACCGACCCAAGGACAAGGCATCTTTGATACAAATCTTTCCTGACCCTACCCACTGGTATCCCACATGGGCTAATAGTAAGGCAATGGTAACATGAAAATCCAACATCGAATAGGATAGGGGTGTTAAACTAGCACTAATATGAAATAAAAATGAAATATCAGGCCTTATCTTAATGTACATATATGCACACAGACAACCAAATCAATGAAATAGTACAAAAAAATAATAAAAGACTAAAAAATCTATAGTGTAATCAATTCATGTACATATAATTACAAAAAATTTCAATGTGTTGAAAACTAATAGAAATTATATAAATAGGAAAAAATATACACCCAACGAGAAATGAGGTCTCAACCTGTAAACTACTATGAAATGGGAAATGTGAAGAGATCATAGATAGAAAACATTGAGGTTATCCACCGAACATGGCCATCAAATTCATGTAACACTATACTACTTCGATTCCAGGTCCACTAAATTCCCCATAAATATACATGTCATATCTATATTAAAAAACATGTACATTCATATCCCATTCATGGGAAAATATATACATACCCATTGGGAAGACCGCAAAAAAAAAAATAGGCATGTAATTCAATAATACAATTGACTCATCCCAAAAGGAAAGAGGGTAAAGAAAACCCCACATATATATATATATATATAATAAAACCAAGTGATGGGAGAGATGGAATCTTTATCACCACATCCAGCGAAGAATGATGATGATTCTTCCTTCCACTCCAAATGCACAATCTAGGATTCCTAGAACCATGTGAATGTTTATAAGAATTAGTGTTAAGGGACTACATCACACAATTTTTCCATATAGATGAGGGGATTTTATATCCATTGTTGGACTAGAACCCGCAGTATATTGAAGAAATGGTTTGTAATAATCCATAGATAGAGTAATAATTCTTTCTGTAGTGAGTAAGAATACTGAATATACCTATATGAAGATTATTAGGGATCTAAACCATGTTGTGATAGAGGAGTACCAAACCAAACTTCTCTCTAGGATTATTGAACTAGATACAATCCATTGGCCAGGAATTGCTAAAAAATAACACTTCTTGTAAAACCTTGATTCATAAGTTTTATTCAATAAAAAATTAGATCAAAATGAATTATACATAATACTACTCAATATATATTACTCGATGGCCCAAAAACAATTTAATGAAGGGGATAGACAAGGTAGAAGTTCTAGAAGAATGTATATAGAGTGTACATAGGGTAATATAACATGTGACCCCACTTAAACCTATGGGTGTGTCCATCCCTAGACATGGTTTTGATATACCAATAAATATACCTATTGTTTCTTAATAGTAATAACATGTGCATGCCCAACCAATTTCTTGGGCATGTGCTCTTAACAGACATCTTGGGTATCTATGTGCATCCACATAGAATGACCCTCTAGGGACATGCATGTATTCTCAATTGGGGTACTAGGCTTGTAATAAGGATACATACATTGACATATCTGATAAGATCACATGGAATATGGTCCCAACCACATGGTGTCTGGTACATGACTTGGGTGAATGCTTAGTTTTCGTGATATTATAATTAACATGGTATGTGTTCCTCTAGAGTACATAGCCCGTACTCATGATGATTACAAATAGTCATCATCTTCTTCTTGAAGATTCCATATTTTGGATCCCCATCATCCACATAACTTCTCATCCTATAAAAAACCACTAAAATTGATGTAATCCTTCTTTGATAATTGATTTCATGTTTCCATTTGTTCGAAATTGGAACTTCAATATCGTGTTTCATAGGCTTCATGCCTCCCATCATAGTTCGGGATTAAAATCCATGAATCCTTCACCAATTTCATACAAATCAGTCTATCCCCATCCAAAAATTATGATCTCTATGTGTTTCATGAAACCATATCGAATTTGGGGGTTCAATCATACCCAAATCTATCCTGACAATGGTGAATTTCTAACCTATTGGATAAACAATCTAGAACGTTAATAATAATTAAGATAACATAACTAGAATTAGGTGAGATTATCATTGTCCAATAAGACCCAGATACGAACTTTCGTAATATGAGAAAAAATGTGAATCAAGGCTATAACAGATAAAATACATTTGGTTCAATAATTATTTTTTTAACTAGGCTCATGGTAATAATGAAAATTTGAGAATAATATAGTAGATTTGAAATCAATGCTTGAAATTTATATCCAAGTGAATTATTCAACCAAATACCGATCAATATAATAATAATTCTTCAATTGATGGTTAATAACATGTATTCAACTGATGTGGATGTAGATCTCAATGGATTCATCGTTTGTCTCATGAATCATCTCAATGGCTTGTTAGCAATGCATGTTCCTAAGATTATGATTCCAAAAGAGATCCCACATTATCATGCTCTCTAATCACTTATATTTATATGAATAACTCTATGTATTTTCCAAAATAACACATTTATACAGGAGGATTGGGTTTTATGACATTATATAAATTATATAATTAATTAATTTAATAATTTATTTTACTTTATGCACTTGAGGACATTCGACACTCAAAAAACATCCAATGTCGACCTACTCTATGTCTCACATAAGGTAAGAAGCACATTTTGAAACAAATATAGTAACATATTCCCCATCTGAGTTCATGATAAATGCGAAATCATTTTTGTGTGAAAAGATTATCATGGGAAATTTAGTAAATATTATTATTTATAATATATGAATTTCTATGTCTTCAATCTCCTAAAACATAGTTCCAAATATGAGGGAAAAACATATATCTAAATATAAATATTCAACGGTTCAAATAATATAATCTAGTTTCATTCCACTCTCCCCTAAAAGGATTTTCACCAAAAAAATAAAAATATACAAAAAATGGTGACATTTTTGTGGTTGTATATTTTTATTTTAAACCCTTGATCTAACCTGTATAAACCAATATAGCCAAATCACTCAAACTAGAGGAATGGTTTTTCTATATAAGATCTTATTAGGATAATCATGGATTACAAAAAAGTACACAATAATAGATTCCATTTCATTAAAATCCAACTCACCATAGTCAACAATGTGAGTCGGTTCATGCATATATCTCATCATCTACTGAAGGACCCCGTAACACCCTGAGAGGGGAGGGGTCAACAAAGGGTCAACCTTTTCTTCTAAAGTGACAGATCATCTTCCCACATTTCCACGTATCTGTTAAAAATATCCAAGGTAAAGTGGAGGAAAGTAGGTAATCACATGTTGAAGATAAAAACATCAATTTTACTTATTTCACCAATAAGGGATACTCTAAGGAGCATACACCGATATATTTTCACTTATTACTAAAACAACTAATATTCGCTAGTTTTTTAATAAAAAAATAAGACACAGTTTCTCAGTTTCAGGAACACTGGCATCATAAAATTTTATTGATATTAGACTATATCTAATGGAACACTTTCGTCGACTCCTCGTAGGTCACTGCATTGATAAATTTCTATATGTGATTATCTATGAGATGGTCACTTAAATGGATTCACATTATATTATGATTCCTTGCCTAATACATGACACATCTTGCACCATAAACCTCATTTGATGCACTCTAAAATCAATCATAACTGAAACCATTTTTTCAAATATACATTTAATGAAGCTCCCTACATTCACAACGCTAACTACCTTTATAGAACAAACTTAATTCATGAATCTCACTGAGTCAACATGGAATGCCCCATCATTGGAAATCACTCATTAATCAAAATCATTGGAATCAACTAAGATTAATGTATAATTTTTTAAATGATTAAGATCACATGGAATGTTTGTTTTATGAGTCTCCATTAGCATTATGAAATCTGAGTTATTCCAGATTTTCCAGGGATTTTTTTTTTCAAAATGAAGTTTGGTTTTCCTCATAATAATAGGATCCACAATTCTTGATGCACCACCCTCTCCAATGTGTTTTTTGGTATTTCCAAAAAATCTCCATGGCACTCCTCCCATCGCGATTCTCAAGAAAAATTTTAAGTAGTCCTGATACTTTATATTAAAACATCTCACACCACGATGATCCAATTCTTTGTTGTTTTTTATGCTAATCAATGTCAGGTAGATCATTGTATGTTTTCATTGATCCTTCATGAAACACTATTAGCAAATCATATCTCTGTGAAACTCATTCCATTTCCATATTTTGATAAGGCCTTTAAGGAAATTATCTTTTAACGATGAAATCCATCCTCCATCTTTTGGACCACAATAATTTTCAAAACACTGGGAACCGACACCACATTAATTACTATTGTCAGCTTGAACATTAACATCTATTTTCTTAAAAACTCCATGACCTTCCATGTGAGGATTGACAAGAAACAAAAACCATACTCCATTTCTAGAAAATAACATCCTTAATTACAATAATACCCCCTTTGAGTTTGTGGGAAATCTACAAATAAATTCTATAAATCGCTAGCCATTATCAAGACCTAATAAATGAGAAAAAAAAATCCAAAACTCTTTTTCTACTTGAGCATAACTCAGTGTAGAAAACAAGAGGAGCTTGAATTGTGTTCTCTTGTCTTGGAATGTGTAAAGATTTACATACTATGCTCAGGTCATGTCATAGAAGCAATAAATTACTTGAACTGTTTCCCCATAAGACCTAATTATCATCATTTCATAGAGGTATTTCATGGGGTGTCAAAGACCTACAACCAGCTATCCAGATTTTTTTAATCTTCCCCTTTGATTCTATATTAATCTATATATTCTTATTTCTCTTGCAGTTTTTCATTTCTCATGAAACCTCATACATTTTAATTTATCCATTATCCCCTAATAGAAATAAACCCAAAAAACATTTTATCGAATGTGTATTCCCATAAACACAATCCCCCTAGATAGTATCTTCCCCATAAACCTACATCACTTCCCTAAAAATATTTAAACTATTTATACAATAGGAACAGAAGAAAACTGGTAGCCTCCTCATGCACTGGGAGGTTATGGAACACTACGGTTTCACTGATGTTGCTCAAACACACGTGTTGATAATGTCTTGGTTAGTATGTCATCATCTTGATCATCAATTCCAAAATGTTTTATTTTAATCATGCCATGTTCATAATTATCATTTATTAAGTGATATTTTATTTCAATGTATTTTTTATGACAGTGCTAAACATGATTCTTTATAAGATCAATTGCACTCTTTTGTTATCACAGTAACTAACTGTAGGATGTTTCCCCTCATCACCAATATATGTATGTTGCTACTTTATCCACAATAGTTTAGTGAAATCCTTTGTAGTAGAGATATACTCATCCTTAGAAGTAATAAGAGAAGTACATTCCTATTTCATACTCAACCATCCTGCAAATTTCATGCCAAAAAACTCTCCCCCACTTTTGGAATTTCTTTAAACCACATCTCTAGCCCAGTCAGCATCATAAAATGTTGATAGTTCACTATATCTCCCTACAGTAATGTATAAGAGATAATTGTGAGTACCATAAATATATCTTAAGACTATTTTAACTTCTTCTATGTGTTATTCCTTCAGATTACAATGAAATCCGACAACTAAGATTGTTTCAAGGATGATATATGTCCATGTTATAGTCAAGAATATTAGGCTTATATTGATTCTCATGTACATTGTGGGATCCATTGAAGCCCTATACTCATGAATTTCAAGTATTCATCCAACTGCAATCACATTAGACATTGGTTTGGGGTCATAGATATTAATTTTTTTTAGCAACTCTCTTAGATAAATTTCCTCTAAAATAAAAGTGTATTATTTCATTTTAATCACTAGCAACCAAACAAATTATGTAATTTCACCAATCATGGACATCTAAAATTATTATTTCGTGTGATTGGAAAATTAATCCACTGATCCTTGTGTGCCTCCATTAAATATAATATCATCTACGTAGACCAGTACTATGAACTGATATTTTGTAGAAATATTCACATATAGATTGTGATCCACTCCCCCTACTCTAAATTAGAGATTCATTATATAAGACTCTAGTCATTAATACCATTATTGCGATGCCTAATTCAAACCATATAATTACTTATTTAATTTGAAACCCATCATTACATATTTACCATGTAGAAATTCCACTTGTTTATCTATGTAGACATCTTATTCAAGAACACCATTTAAGAAAGTTATTTTGACATCCATTTGATATTCTTTGTATCCTCTTTGAATCTCACTTTAATGAAAATATCTGATTGACTCCAGTCTAGCCACCATCAAAAATGTTTCATTAACATCAACACCTTAAATATATGGATATCCTTTACAAACCAATCACATGTAACACCCCATGTTTCCATGGTACGCTTCTCTTTGAACAATATAACACCATGTGTTGTACGCAACTTCGAGTTCTGACACACCACAAATAATCAAACTAGCCGTTATGAATTTTAATACCAAATTTTTTAAATTTTATAAATTTTATCTTTCAAAATGGACTTCATTTTTGATTTCATAGTATAAAAATTAGCTTAGGGTGATTTTTTGGTATTTTTCGGAAAAATTTCAATTTTTATGAATAGTGAAAACACTAAGTTAAATTTTTAAATCGAATTTATATTTAAGTAATTATTTATTTTATTTATAATTTGTAGGTCATAATTGATACATAATACCTATATAAGTTCAATTTAATTCATTAGAGTTAGTTTATAATAATTTTAGATATAAAAAAATGTTATCGAACTTTTTACCATATTTTACCCACCTCTTAGGAGCATTTGCAAATTTACATAAAACATAATTTTACAACTTTTGTGAGTTCAATTTAAAAATTATTAGATACATGGTAGAAATCTATATGTAAAATTTGGTTCAATAAGATGAAAATAATATTTGGTTTATATTAACTTTTTTCTTCAATTTACCACTATTAAAAGAAAATAGGGTAATTAAGGGTTAAAATGATATTATTATTACCCTAACACATGTCTTAATTCTATTGGATAAGTTTGATTCATCAAAAAACAACATTAGGAATAAAATATGATCCTATAGGTCCACATGTATTAGATTATGACATTTATTATTATTTAATTTAAAAAAGAGTTTAAAGTGTTAAATTCAATGATAAATAACTAAACCATTTTTTATATATGGTTAAATAAAAGATAAATTCAAATATAAATATTTATAAGAAATATAAAATTATTTCACACATAATGGTATTTTATTTATATTTTTTAGACATTAAATAATTAAATTTATGTATGACACAATGACGATGCAATAATTACTGTATTAATGAAAGATTAAAATAATTGTTATTATAAATATTAAAATAAATTTAATTTTAGACTTTTTATGAATTAAACTAATTTTATAGGTTAATATGATATATTAGGGTTGTATAGATGAATTTTTTTCGAAGTAATAATGCTGTTATGAATTTAGAAAAATCAAAATACAAAATAGTGACAAAATTGACATAAAAGAGTTTTTAAAACAAATATTATATTATTAATTGATATTCTATTTCTAAATAACTAAGGTTCTCCCAAGAGACTTATATATTAATATTGTTATCATTAATTAACCACTTGAGGTTCTTTTGTATGTATATATTATGTTTATTAACAATATAATATAAAAATACTAAGAGACATGGTAAATGTCAAACTATTTAACAAAGAGTTAAATCTAATAGATATAGTTAATATAGTTAACCAAACCTGTCTAAAACCTATTGGTTGAGTGGGTTTTGACCCATAACCACCTTATCCATTAAATAAATCATTTAGGAGACATTATAAACTGAAAAGGAGTTTATTATAAAATAATATTTCTAGATTTTCCTAAGGTTCCCCTCACCCCTCTTATAAATGGGAACCCCACCCCCTTCTCCCTAATTTACACCTTCAAAGTAATTTGTATTGGTAATTCCCAGAAAAACTACCCTCTCAACATTCATCTCTTAATTCTAGAGGCATTCCTTTAGTCAAAAAGACAAGCTAAGGATCCCTTTTGATCAAATCAAAATTAAATACCCGGTGAAGAGGTAAATATTTCATGACCTCTTTCAAGTGCCTTTATTCTTCCACATTCTATTTGTTTCTTGTTTCCATTATAAAATAATAAATCCAATATCTTCTATATACTATGATGTTATTATAAATATTTCATAACCATATTCATTATTCTATCCATCCATTGAATGACATGTCAGCATATGTGCGTATGTATGACTTATTGTGTCCACGTCGTGGTGTAATTGTTATTCAATACATTATAATTTGGATGGGTATAATAATGATATGTAATTGATGTAAATAATAAATATAACTTGTTTATTATCTTCTATATGTGATATAACATCCAATTATATATTATTTTAATATCATAGAGTGATATTGTCGGTCATGTGTACGTACGGATTATCGTATCCAGGAACGCGATGAGATTCATTCTCCATCGTAGCCATTCAAGAATAAATTTCATTAAATGATTAGATATAATTTTTAATGACTTAATATAATTCAAAATATGAATAAGATACATCCTATACATAAAAAAATTACTTATGTAACAAAGTATATAATGGAAAATGAATTAGTTAACACCCGAAACGACGATAATACTAAAATATTATTAAAAAAGAAATATTAAAAGGTCATATATGATATCATATTAATGTATATGATTCTTTTATAATTTAATAACAATTATTTCACCATTATACATAAGGATAAACTACCCTAGACTAAGGAAGAGAACATGGCCAGAGTTAATTTCACAATCTCTTCATTATCAGAGGTTGTTTATACATAATTATCTATGAGGACCTCTTTATTATCCACATCCATGCTTCTTAAAAATGTATTTCAAAACATTTTTACTATTTTCAAGATAATGGGTTAAAGTCATTTATACCCTTATTTTACCTTACATGTTTTTAAAGGAACCGTTCTTTCATTTTCCAAACAAGGTACTTTTTGAAATCTTCGTCAAATTTAAGGTAATAATGTTTCATAACTTATACGACAAGTGTAGCTATTTTATGATATTATAACATCATTGAAGCTTCACTTACATTCTTATAAAAATATTTTCAAAATAAATTTTTTCTTAAATGATTTCAAAATGGAAAAATATATTTCTCTAAAAAAGTTTTTGACTTCATCTATTTCAACATCATTTGATGGATTATAAGATTATTTGAAGTTGATTTATTATGATAAAAAACATTCATATTGTATTGAAGGTTCTGTGATATTTTTGACTATGGATGTGTTATTTTTAAACCATTCATTGTTTATGGATAAAATATAGACATTTCATATGCTAGTTTTAATACAAATATTTATGTTTTGTTTAAGACTTTTCATATGAGGATTGTATTGGACTTAGAAAGTTACAAGTGGATCCTGCTATAGCTCTTCGATGCATCAGTAGGTCTCATGAGACAAACTATTATCTTGTAATAAGGCCTTGATAAAATATTATTTTTAGTCTTGGCACAAGGCCTTGACTATGAGGTTATGATGTCTGGCATTATGAATTCCATCATTATGAAAGTGGCTATAGATATTTCATGTGATTATTTGACTAGTATAATATCAATGTAAGTAATTAAATGGAATTATTTTTATTTATATTTTCTATATTATGATTAATTTTATGTTGAAAAGGCTATTGTTTTAGTTTTATTACATTTCCATAAATGTTTTTGCTTATATTTGAATGTTTCTGCTATATTGTTATCCTTACTGAGCATTTGAGATCAACCCTTTCTATGTTTTTTCCCAAGATGCGAAGAATTATATTATGACTGACCTATTGGGATAGTTTATGGGATCTCAGTGTTTTCCATGGAAACAATTTTGTTGCTGTCTTCCATTTTATGATGTAATGAAAACCATATGAATATATCTAGTACTTCCAATTCTACAAAACTAATCAATATTTCAAGACTTGATATTTTGTGATCACGCCAATGATGTATAATAATTCATTGACTCTGGGTATCTAGGGTTGGGGTGTTATAGTTGGTATCAGAGGATGTTTAGTACACACCTCGGAATCTAGATTTTGATAAACACTGATTAGATCACATTACTATAAGATAGAATTTGAGGATTAATATATAAGAACTTCCTAGAATTTCGGTATTTTATATATTTTATGAGTATTAAAAGCAATACATTTCTTTCTAGATACAAGCAGGTAGAGGTTCCTCTAGAACAGATGTCTCTAGAGGTAAAACACGAAAACACCACATTGAGCTAGACTCAAACGGGAATTGTGCACGACAACGGGCCTTACAGCCCTCTTGGTTATGAAACTCATGGGGGATATGCTTAGTATAATTCTAATTTTATTTAAAAACTAGTATGAAGGGTTTATGAGTATATGCATTCTCAATGAAAATAGTTGTTAGGATTATGGATTATATCCATAAACTGTTCAATTTATGTTATGTGTTTTACAAGTTTGGGATTATGTATTTTGATTCATAAACTAATCTAGTTTATTCCTCTGTTTAAAAGTGGAACCCAGTGGATGTAATGGAAACTATATCAATGCACACACTCCATGTAGGGATTTCCCTCCAACTCATGATAATTATAGTGGAGCTGGTGAAACAACAGGTGCTGATCACCTTATCACCACACTGGGACAACTCACTCAGGTTATGAATAATAACCTTAGATGTATGGAGAAACCTGACCCTCAGTGTGGAGGACCTATGTTAGATCAATTCATGAGGAAACAACCACCATCAATCAATGGGGTTACAAATCCACTAGTAGATGAGAAATGCATAAATTCATTAGTGAAAATATTCCAAGCCATGGGGTGTAGCAAAAGGGAAAAATTTGCCATGGAAGTTTACCGCCTGAAAAGAGATTCAAATCAATGGTGGTCATTGATTAAAAACACAATGGAATAATATGAAGTATCAAATATTGAATGGTGAGAGTTTAATGAAATTTTATTATAAAAATACTTTCCTCATGACCATCGAGTAGATATGGAAAGACAAGTTCTATGTCTGAGGCAAAAGGAGGATCAGAATGTCCCAAATTATGAAGATAATGTTACAAGGATAGTGAGGCATGATGAAGATTATATACATAACCCATGATGTAATATTTACCATTTCATTTATGTGTTAATACCATTCCTCCATTAAGCATTAGTCTCAATATTTTTCTCCTCATATGATGTTTCTGTCTCATGTGAATTCAAGATTGAAAAAGAATTCTTTAAGTCATTCAACATTAAAACAAAACAAAAAATAAGAGATCTATTGAACACTATGGAAATGGAAATAAGGGGAAGAAGGGAATTGTTGAATATCCATCCAATGGAAAATGCGGGAAGAAACACCCTGGTATTTTCCTGAAGGGTATATGAGTCTGTTACATGTGTGGTGAAAAAGGCCACCAAGCTCGTCATTGCAATGAGAAGAAAGAGGCTGTCAATGTTGAATGCTAAAATTGTAGAGAAAGGGGGAATTATGAGAATTAATTTCCTAAGAATCATGGTATTATACATCAGAAAAGGCCAAGGGATCAAGGACAAGCTTATGTTATCACTACTGCTGAGGTTGAAGCTCCAAAAGACTTAGTGGCATGTAATTTAATGGTTTCATCCAGTTTAGAAAATGATTTATTTTATTGTATATCGTTGAATTATTTCATATCTTCCCAGTTTTCTATGAAAATTAGATATTTTTAATTCGATTTTACAAGGGTTTTTTCAGTCAAAACACCTAAGGGATGTATCATTACAACAATGTTTTGTGAATCAGTCTCCATTAGGGCATATAAATGTCATTTATCTACTAATATTATCATATAACCATGATTGAATTTGATATAATCCACTTTATGGATTTCCTTTCAGACCATGTTGTGAACATTTATTATAAGAAGAAAAAGGTTACAATTTTTGATGATGATAAGGAGTACCTTTCATTAGAGCAGAAACATCACCACCTAATTTTTATCTAGATCCACCGTAGTAGCTCAACTAAATTCAATTATTGGAGAGGAAGAGAATGAAATAATTTTGGGTGGGGAAAGGAATGTTCAAATTGAGGATGTAACTATTGTTCAAGAATATTTGGTGGTGTTTCCATAGGATTTACCTTGACATCCTCAAGAACAAGAAATTGAGTTTTACATTGATTTAATTCCATGTTCAAGGCCTATATCGAATACCCCTTATAGAATGGCCACTATAGAATTAGTGGAACTAAAGAAACAATGAGTGGAATTGATTAATAAGGTATCTAATATCCCTATTGTTTCTCTATGGGGATCCCCTGTCCACTTTGTAAAGAAGAATGATGGATCTATGAGGCTCTACATTGACTATAGAGAGATCAATGCTATAACAATAAAGAAATGTATCCCCTACCTCACATTGATTATTTATTCGACCCACATCATGGAGCTCAAAGCATTTCAATGATTAAACTTCGATCTGGATATCATTAGTTGTGTGTGAAGAAGGAATACATTCTGAAAACAACATTTCGAACCAGGTACAGGCATTACGAGTTTACAGTAAGGCATTTTGGATTGACAAATGCACCCTCTGTCTTCATGTATCTAATGAATAGAGATTTAAAGGAATATCTTGATGAAATTGTAGTGGTATTTATTAATGATATCATGGTATAATCCAAAATCTAAGAAGTTCATGAATATCACTTTCACATTATCCTAAGGACTCTTAGAAGACACGAATTATATGAATGTTTATAAAGAGAGAATTTTTGATTCATGATATTTCTGTTCATGGACATATCATATCTAACGATAGAATATCAATCGATCTTTCCTAAAAAAGAGAAATAAATGAATGGAAAACACATACCAGTATGACTCAGGAACATAGTTTTTTTTGGTTTAATAGGTTATTATCATTGTTTCGTCCAGAATTTTTTCCAATTGGATAACCCATTAACCAAGATCACATGTAAAGGGGTGAAATTTGTTTGGTTAAAATAATATGAATTTTATTTTGAAGAATTGAAGACAAGATTGGTCACTATTTTTATATTTACTCTTCCATCGGGGAATAATGGGTTTGTTATTTATAGTGATTCTTAAAATAAAGGACATGGCTTTGTCCTTTTGCAGAATGATAGGGTTATTTCCTATGCATCATGACAGCTAAAAATTCATCAGCAAAACTATCCAACTCATGATCTTGAGTTAGCAATTGTAATTGTTTCTCTGAAGATTGGGAGACACTATCTCTATGGTGAAAAATGTGAGATTTATACTGATCATAAGAGTTGAAGTATGTTTTCTCGTAGAAAGAACACAACATGAGGCAAAGGTTTTGACTTGAACTACTCAAGTATTATGTTTGCATGATACAGTAACACCCGGGGAAAGAAAATATGGTGGAAGTTGCTTTGAGTAGAAAAGATCATGGAGTGTTGAACAAGATCAGATTTGAAAGGGATACTATTTTCATTGATATATTAAAGATGGATATGGGAATAACCATGGAAGGTGAAACATTAATGCTTTTTCAAATGGTGGAGGGACCATATTCTCTAGAAAGGATAAAATGTTCTCAGGTTGATGACGAGGAGTTTCAAAATAAGATTAAAGCTATGAATGATGGGAGATTTACTGACTTCATATATGATGATGGAATTTTGAAATTTGGGAAAAAACTTTGTGTTCAAAATATACCTAATCTAAAATGATAATTGTAAGATGATGCTCATAGTTCCAATTTCTCTATACAACTTGGGAGCACCAAAATGTATACAGATTTGAAGGATCATTTTTTTGGGACAACATGAAGAGGGAGATTGCTGATTTTGTGTCAAGATGTATGGTTTTTCAACAGGTGAAAGCTGGATGGAAATAGCCTTGAGGTGTCTTGCAACCTCATCCCATAACATAGTGTAAATGAGATAATATTATAATGGAATTTTTCATGGGACTACCAAAAACTCTTATAAGGAACGATGTAATATGGTTCAATGTTGATCATCTTACCAGCCCAAATAAGTTTATTTCTATAAGAGAAGAAATACCACTTGAATGTCTAGCAAGAATATATATTAATGAAGTTTTGAGAATTAATGGATTACCCCTATTGATTTTTTCTAATCATGATCCACGTTTTACATCAAGATTCTGGAAAATACTACAGAAAGACCAGAATACTGAACATCATTTGAGCACTGCCTACCACCCCCAAACTTATGGACAATCAGAATGGACTATTCAATCTATAGAAGACATGTTGAGATCATGCTCAGTTGACTTTCAAGGTTTGTGGGATTAATGTTTATCTTTGGTAGAATTTACCAATAAGAATATATTCCATTCAATTATTCAGAAGGAACCATATGAAGTGTTATATGGAAAGAGAAGTCCCACACCAACCTATAGATATGATGTTGGGGAAAGAAAACTCATTGGCCCAGAACTGGTGGAGGTAACGATAGATAAGGTGAAGTTAATATAAAACAACATCATATTAGCACAAAGTAGGCAGAAGAGCTATACTGATAACCAAAGGAAGAATTTGGAATTATAGGTAAGAGATCATTTTTTTCTTGAATTTATCTCCATGGAAGGGTGCTATACATTTTGGTAAGAAGGAAAAATTATGTACCAGGTGTATCAGAGATTTAAAAATTCTAGAACAAATTGGGTGTGTAACTTACCATTTGGAAATGCCTCCAAGTCTCTCAAAAGTTCACGATGTATTCCATGTATCAGTATTGTGAAAATACATGCCTGACCCAACACATGTACTCACCTATGAGGAATTATAAGTGGAACCCAATCTGACTTATTATGAAGAGCATGTCATGGTTCTTGATACATGAGAACAAGTGCTGAGAAACCAGATGACTCATCTAGTAAAATTGCTATGAGGAAACAATAAGATGGAAGAGGAAACGTGGGAACCCGAGGAACTTATGATGAAGAACCACCCTAGTGTTTTTATGCAGTAATATTCTAGAAATTTCGAGGATGGAATTATTTGAAGGATAGGAGAATGTAACACCCCAAGCTTCCATGGTACACTTCTCATTGAACAGTACAATAGCCTGTGTTGTGTGCAACATCGAGTTCATACACACCACAACAAATCAAATAAACTGTTATGAATAGTAATACCCACTTTTTGAAATTTTATAAATTTTATCTTTCAAAATGGGATTCATTTTTGGATTCGGTGAATCAAAATTAGATTAGGGTGAATTTTTGGTATTTTTCTGAAAACATTCAATTTTTCATAGATACTGAAAAACATTGAGTTATAGTTTAAAACTGAATTTTTATTTAAATAATTATTTATTTTAATAAAATAGGTTTTAGGACAAAATTGATACATAATACCTATATATGTTCAATTTAATTCATTGGAGTCAGTTTATAAAAATTATAGATATATAAAAATTTTATCGAACTTTTTACCGTCTTTTACCCACATCCTAGGAGCATTTGCATATTTACATAAAACATAATTCTACCGCTTCTGTGAGTTGAATTTCAAAAATCCGAGAGACATGGTTGATATCAGTAAGTAAAATTTGGTTTAATAAGATGAAAATAATTTCTGGTGAATATTAACTTTTTACTTTTATTTACCACGGTTAAATGTTAATAGGGTAATTAAAGGTAAAAATGATAATATTATTAACCTAACACATGTCCTAATTCTATTGGATAAGTGTAATTCGGCCAAAAAAATCCTTAGTAATAAAATATTATCTTTCAGTTCCACTTAGATTAGATTAGGACATTTATTATTATTTAAATCAAAGAAGAGTTAAAAGTGATAAATTCAATGCTTAAAATCTAAGCCAATTTTACTATATTGTTACACATTAGATAAATTAGACTATTAATATTCATTATAAAGATAAAACTATTTCCTAGATAATGGTATTTTATTTGTTTTTTTAGACTTTAAATAATTAAATTAATTAATGACACAATGATGATGCATTAATTACCGTATTAATGAAATATTAAAATAATTGATATTATAAATATCCAAGTATATATAATTTGAGACTTTTAAGTAATTACATTAATTTTCTATTTTAATATGACATATTAGGGTAAGTTAGATGAATTTTTGTCGAAATAAAAATGTTGTTATGAATTTAGAAAAATCAAAATACCAAATAGTATCAAAATTGACATAAAAGAGTTTTTAAAACAAATATTATATTATTAATTAATTTTCAAAGCATAAAAATATATGTTTCGTCCAAAAGACTTATATAATGATTGTTATATCATTAATGAACCACTTTGTGTTCTCTTGGAAGTATATAGTACATTTATTAAAAACATAATATAAAAAGACAGAGACATGGTAAATGTTAAACTATTTAACTAAGAGTTAAATCTAAAAGATAAGTTTAATATACTGACCCAAACCTATCTATAACATATTGGTTGAGAGGTTTTCGACCCATCCCCACCTTAGCCTTTATATAACTCATTTTGGAGCTATTAGAAACAGAAAATGAATTTATTATAAAATAATATATATTTCATTTCCTAAGGTTCCCCTTACCCCTCTTATAAAAGGGAAATCCACATTCTATCTAGTTCAAAAATTCAAAACCATTTGTCACCTCCATCCCCTACCCAAATACCCTTTCAACTTTCCTCCATTCACCATACGTGCATACGTACAACTTATCATCTCCACGCCACGGTGTAATTGTTATTCAATAATTTATTATTTGGATGGGTATAATAATGATGCATAATTGATGTAAATAATAAATATAACATGATAATGATAATTTATATATGATATAACATCCAATTATATATTATTTTAATATCAAATGAATTATATTGTCGATCATGCGTATGTACGGATTACTATCTCCAAGAACGTGATAAGATTCATTCCCCATCGTATCCATTGAAGAATAATTTTATTTAAATGATTAAAAATAATTTTTAAAGACTTAATATCATTATTAATATAAATTAGACACATCCTATACTTAACAAACATTAAATACATAACAAATCATATAATGGAAAACGAATCAGTTAACACCTGAAACGACGATAATACTAAAATATTTTTAACATAGAAATATTAAAATATCATATATGATATCAGATTAATGTATATGATTCATTTATAATTTAATAAGAATTATTTCACCATTATACCGGATGTTAACCTTCCATTGACATAGGAAAAGTAAATGGTAAGGATTAATTTCACAATCTCCTCATTATTTGAGGTTCTTTATACGTAATTATCTAATGGTACCTCTTTATCATCCACATTCATTATTTTTAAAAATGTATTTCAAAACAATTTTAATATTTACTAGACAATGTGTTAATGTCATTTATACCCTTATCTCACTTTATATGTTTTTATAGGAATCTTTCCGTCGTTTTCCAAACAAGGTGCTTTTTGACCTTTAAAAAAATTTAAGGTAAGAATGTTTTTTTAACTTATACAGCAGCTGTAGCTATTTTCCACCGATATAACATCATTGAAGAGTCCCTTAGAAGCTTATAAGAAGACTATAAAAATAAATTTATTCTTAAATGATTTTAAAATAGAAAGATGTTAGGTCCACAAGGATAGATAACCTAAGATGGGGGGGGGGGGGTAAATCAGTGTATAATAGATTGAAATGACTACAACTTTTGATATCGTTTTGCTGTTAGACAAAACCCTCTTCTCTCTCCTTCCCGATGCAGAGTATAAACAAACCTTAAAGAATGAACAGGATAGAAAAAGTTTTACATGGTTCACTCTCACTAGGCTACTTTCAAGGAGAATTCACCGACAATGTGCTAATGTAACAATTCCACTATAATAACACTATTATTTACGAGTTCAAAGCAGCCTCACTGTCCCTCTTGGTTTATAACAATCCACAATATGAAAGCCAACTGCTCTCTCAACTGAAGTGTGATCACTGCTTATTTTGAAGATCCACTCACAGTTTATAGACCTGATGGTCTATTCATTATCTCTAATGAAATTTTCATCCTTAACTGTTGATATATGCTCTGTTGAAGTCCAACATTCACCCGCAGATGAATCTCTATTTTCATCGGGTGTACCAGGCAATGCCAACTTTTACATTCCACCTTCAAAGGGCCTTGCGCGTAATTCCATGCGTTTGAGAGAAATTCACTTTTTAAAAAACACACCTTTTATGCGCAACAATCCATTTAAGCGCATCAAATTATTTTACGTGAAACAACTTTTACACGCAGCCTCTACACTGCCTTGTGCAGAATTCTCCACATTTGCGTGAAAATCTCTTTTCGCGCAACATTATTATTTTCAGGAAACTCACATGTGCACTGTAATTTCATGCGCCAGACCTCAATTAATCTCTATTACTTGAGATCTATAGAATGGAGGGGGTTACATCATATTTATAGGAAAAATCGACCAATCCTGAAAAACCCTTCTTCAGCACGTAATTCTCTTCGAGCATGAAAAACACCTCTTCCACGCCACACCATTTTTCACACACTACTCAAATATTTCACACACCTCATCCCTTTTACACTTTTCGAGCTTTAGACCTTGAAAAACCTCTTTCGTGAAAAAAATCGCCTTACTATTTTGAAATTCACGTTCCTTTTTTGTGCACCATGCAAATATTTTGTGCAACACTTTATTTTTCTTTGCACCGTGCTGATATTTCACACACCACGTTGACATTTCACGCACCACTATATTTTTCGCACACCACGCTAATTTTTTCACACACCACATTATTTTTTTTGAACCACTAAAATTTTTTACACACCGCCATTTTCCAAAAACAGATCTATCCATTTTTTCATTTTCAGGCCCAAAAATTTGGCAAGAACTGGAAAACGACGCCACCTTATATCTGCACTTTTTGTACCGCCTCCAGATCATCCATTCAATCGTTGAGGTTCTTCAATCAATCATAAATTGTTGAAAGCATTAATTGGATACAAAAAATTCACCATGTATACCCCCTTTGTCAACACACTCACACATCATGGTCTGCATTGTCAACAAACATAACATGGAGGCCTTATTTGTCAACAAACAGAATCACCTCAAAAATTCTTCAATGATTCCTTGTTGGATTTTTTCCCAATGAAAGAGATATTTCTTTAAAAAAAGGTTTTGATTTCCTCTATTTCAATATCCTCTTATAGATTTTAATTTTATTTGAAGTTGATTTATTATGATACAAAACATCCATATTGTATTGGAGGATTTACGATATGGTTGACGATTGATGTGTTATTTTTACACCATTAATGGTTTATAGATAATGTATTGACATTTCATATTCTAGATTTTATACATATGTTTATGTTATGTTTGAACCTTTTCGTATAATGAATTCATTTGACTTAGTAAGTGACAGGTGGATCCCGCTATAGCTCCTTGATGCTTCGGTAGGTCTCATGAGACAAACTATTATCTTGGCACAAGACCTTGAAAAAATCTTATTTTTAGTCCTAGAAAAAGGCCTTGAATATGTGGTTATGAAGTCTGAAATTATGAATTCCATCCTTAAGAAAGTGGATATTTATATTTCATGTGATTATTTTACTAGTATAATATCTATGTGAGTATGTTAATGGCATTATTTGGATTTATATTTTCCATATTATGATGAAGTATATGTTGAAAAAGATTTTGTTTTAGTTTTATACATTTCCTTTAATGTTTATAATTATTTATTAAGGTTTCTGCTATATTGTTATCCTTACTGAGCATTTGATCTCACCGCTTTATTTGTTTTATTTTTCATAGGATGCGAAGTAGTATATTATGAATGGCCTGCAGGGATAGTCTATGGGATCTCAGTGTTGTCCATGGAAACAATGTTGTTGTTGTATTCCATTTTATGATTTAAAGTGAAGATTATGAATTCATCTAGTACATCCAAGTCTATTAAACTAATCGGTATTTCGAGACATGACCTTTTGTGATCCGGCCAATGATATTAAAAAATCCACTGACTCTAGGTAACTAGGGTCGGGGCATTACATCACACCTTATTTATGATCACATTTCCATTCTAGTGAAATTTGTTTTTAAAAATACAATTCATACCAATAAAAGTTTGATTTTCAGGTCTCTTATTAAGCTCACATATATGGTTTTTGTCAATATGATCTAACACTTCATTCATGGATTTAACCCATGATTCTTCCTTTGTAGATTATTAAAATAAAGCTAATTCTACATGTGATAGGAATGAATATTGTGCATTATTCATCATTCTCCGTTTCTTTGAGGGTGTTTACCAATCCCCAATGATCTTGGATTTTTCAATTTCTAGTCTTTGATTTGTCCTATGAGGTTCAAAAGAACTTTATTCAACCATGGTTTCCTCTTCAGATTCATCTTCGAATCAATATCATGTTGTGACCTCTATATGTTTTTACTCTTTCCTCAAAATCTGAATTTGAATCTATTCCTCGTCTACTATCTTCAACATATGTGATCACATCAGCATAATATCACCTTGAGGTATTTGTGACCTTATATTCATTATCATAACATTGATACATTACACAATTATTCCTAGATGACAATTGATACATTTGTATAATTTTCTATTCAGTGAATATCTGTGGAATATTCCATCATCTATAGCATTGTCACACTTCATTTGATTGAATTACTGGTTCCGAATAACACATTTAATACTGTGAATAGAAAAACACTTCATTTAGGTCCACCATTCATGCCAAAAATCATATGGTGTCCTTATTTATCCCATATAAATCCCTTTTCAATTTTGAGTAAACACTACAGAATTGATAGCCTCTTTCTAGAAATGGTAATAAGCACAAATCTCAATCAGTATAATTTTGTCCTTATTATTCACCTATCGATTCATACACTCAACTAATCCATTTTCATTTGGGATTTTCGAATCAACAACATAATGTTGTATTACATGTTTCTCCATGTAATTTTTTAACCTCAATTGATGTGTATTCCCCTCCATTTTCAGACTTCCAAACATTTATTGTTCATACAATATAATTATCAACAATGTAGTGATTCATTCCCATGAAATAATGAACATGTAGTATTTTGTATATCAAAACCACACAATAAATTATAATATAATCATCAATATAAATATCAAAGTATCATTCTCCATGTCTTCCGTCATCATTTATCGGACCACATACATCTATATAGATGAGGTCAAGAACACTTGATTCCATTTTCTTATTTCTGTGATATAAACTGCTGAGAAACATTCCTATCAGGAAATCATCACATGTCATTTCACATTCACACATCAGATTGGGGATATACATGAATATATTCATCATTGATATCTTTTCCATGTCTTACTAATTATTGTGACCCAACCCCCAGTGCCAAATGCTATTTTCTTCTTATACTGTCATATAAAAATGTTCTGTTTACTATGAAACTAATATAGGTTTCTATTTGTTACTTATCCTTTCATAAGATAATTCACTATCATTCTACTAATAGTGCACCAATTTATATTAAATGTTTCCACCAGTCCCATGTCTCGTAGTCGAATCACACTCAAGTGACTATAACGAAACCGTCTACATAGAGAACATCAGTTTTATTCATATGATCATTTGATGGATCAATACTTCCACAACCACTAATCTAAATGAATCATCATTACCAAACCCCATTTTTTCATGAACCGTTTACAGAACATTCATTAACAGTTCTCTACATCCCATCAAACGGGATGAGAATCCGCTACAAAGAATCTAGGTGCCACTACACTATGTTGCTTTGAGGGATACTTCTGCAAGGTTGTAATTTTTAATTTTCTTATTATCCTTCCATTGAATATTAGATTGATTGAATGATAAAGATGGACTTTAAAATCAATTTTCCTTGTGAACATGTTCATCATACTCATACTCTTTATCTATAGGAGAAAAAACGTTTGTAAGAGAAACACTGTCTAATTTATGTGTATTGGCTTGTATTTGAGTTATACATGTAATGCTCATGCCTTTCCTCTACCTGCAATAAAATGAATTATGTAAAAATTTAAAACAATGAAAACAATATCCATACAAATTATTTCTTCTATAAGAAGTAGGATATGAATTTTTTATCCTTTTACAAATTCCGTGATCTTCCCTCTTCAATTATATCCTTTTCTCCTCATAGTATGACAAGGTATGGACTAGAAATCCATATAATTGAAATTTTATAAAAGGAAATGTTTTATCACTTATGGTCCACCCCATGTATCCTTTCATAATATATTAGTAGGAATACCTATTATTTCCGGAAGCATGTGGATAAGATCAATTTCTCATTTCATATTTATTTAAGGCTCTCTTTATCAGAACATCAGTTGACTTTATGATATGTTTTGCTTTCGATTTTCATTTGAATTGATTTTTCTCAATTTCAGCTTTCAATTTCACAGTATCTCAACCAATTACAATATTTCCCATGAATATGGATCTTCAATTATTCAAAACCAATTCTACTCCACAAGAACTAGTTTATAAAATTCCAGTAACTTGGCCTCTAAGAATCATCCAAACTATATTTTTTTCTTTTTTTTTCTTTTGAATATGATTTACTTCATATATTAATCCTAAGAGTAACACCTTCATCCTCAAGTCTACAATAGTATTTTAAATCTCCTTCAGCATGGATTAATGGTCATGCAAAACCTTTCCTATTCATCGATTCTGATCTCTGATTTACCACATATGTTGTGTATTAAAAGGTTGATGACTATTATTTCACTACTTCCAGTCATTAAATTTCAGATTCATTATAATCAACAAATTTTGTAGATTCTTCCACATCTTCTTGCCACATTATTCATCTTTAACTTTGGTATTCATTTTTACCAAAATAATCCTTATGTTTCAATTATAGATAATCATCATCAATCAAATTATTATATCAAGCATTATCTTATATTGGTTCTCACTTTTTAACTATTGCCATCATAGACTCTATGTTTCTAGATTTAAACTCTTGTGCTTCTTACTAAAAAAAATAATTTTCTTTATCATATTATTCTCAATAAATGACATTTCTCTATAATTTATTTCTAGATTTCAAGCCTCCCTTTTGTGAAAACCTTTTCTAAGGCTTCTGTGAGTTTCCAGCTTCAATTTCATCATCATCATCAAATTTTCATGATCACTGATAGGTGATCTTCCAAACACTACCATAAGGAATGCTGGCAAAGGGTATATTTCTATCAAATCTGACTTATTCTCTCTTGAATTTATTGGAATAGTGGGATGTAAATTCATCTTCTTCATTGTCTTCATTAACTATATCTCCTAAAAGCTCATGTTTTACCATGTATTTTAATGAAATTTTATTACTAACATGTTTTTTGGAATCTTATGGTTTGACAATCATTTCATATTCAACCGAGAAACTCTACAAATAATAAAATGAGAGTTTGGACATATCCCTTTCCTCACGGCCAAACATCTTGGGAATATAGAGAGGTAAAATCCTTCTAAAATTTTTCTTTGCAACGTCAATGTATTTTATTTCTTTACTATGTCCATATATATATATATATATACAAAAACATTAGTAATTAAATTTAAAAAGGTATTTTCATTTTCATCATGGTGAATTATCATGTCATCAAATCTATTGTCCAAGACTTGTAGTTTTACCTCCATAAATTCATTTTTTATATTATATATATTCTCCAGTTTTTCCCACATAGACTTTAATAATTTAATATTCATAAACATAAGATAGGTTTGATCAGAGGGAGATTTAGTGAAGGAATTATATACATTATTATCTGCATCAGGGATGTTCTTTTCTATATCAGTAATAAACATCCATGTTGGATTAGCGAATTGTACTCTTTATGCATTTGAAAAAGGTCTTCCATTTTAAGAGATACTATATGAGATATCATACTATACATCCAAATATTAAACATGATTTCATCAATGTGGGGGGCCCCACTAACATTTGATGTTTTCTCTATGATAACAAAGGATAGATTCAACACCAGAAACATGTAGGCTATGATACCACTTGTTGAACCCCAAAACACCCCGAGAGGGGATCGTTGAATCGAGGTGACAAACGTTTTTTCTAAACTGATGGATAATGTTCCCATGAGGGTAGGAACCTCTTAAACAATTATAATGGTAATGTGGAGAAAATTATGAAATCACATATAGAAGGGCATCATATCAATTTTATTGGTTCACTCCGAAGGGCTAATCCAAGGAGATTACAATGATAGATTTTTGGTTTAATATAAATCCACTAATATTCACTAGTTTTGGAATATAGAAAATAAAACACAATCACATTGTTTTAATACACTCTATTTATAATATTTTGGGGATAACAAACTACATCCCTAGGAACACTTACATTGACTCCTCATAGATCACTACTTTTAGAGAATTGTAACTCATTTTATCGACATAAGGATTGCTTAAATTGATTGTCATTAAATGGTGTGACCTAGTATATCACAATTCTATTCATTCACCATTGACCCGAATTAATTCACTCTAAATGAACGTAAAAATGAAAACTATTTTTCAGAACTAGCTTTTGCTAATCTTCGTCATGAAGCTCCTTACCATTGTGATGATAACTACCCTTATGAACCAAACTTCCTTATTAAAGCTAACTCAACCAATGCAGAATACCCCATCATTGTGAATCTGTCATTATCCAAAATCATTGATTGCAGTGATGTGTAATGTATTATTTTTGATATTCTCAGAAACTCATGGAATCTAAGTTTCATAGAGGTTCCATATCTTCCCTAAATTAGAGTGATTCCATAATTTACTTAATATTTATTTTTAAAAATGATGTGGGGGTAGCTTCATATTTGTAGGATCATCCATTTTAATTGCTCCCCTATATTCAATGTTTTATTGGATCCTTCAAAAACATCTTTATAATGATCAAACCTAGGCGATGCTCCATTGAAATTTGACATTGTAGTGAAGCTTTCTGTCAAACCATCGCATGTTGAGATGCTCTAATTCTTCATCATTCAAGATGTCCTCATTATCACAGGGTTCACCTTCAATTTTCTTTGATCCATTATAAAAAACTATTAGTAAATATATTCTTCACTAAAATCATTCCATTACCATATTTTCATATGGAATTTAAAAAAAATCCATTTTCACTACGCATGCCATCTGCTAAATTGTGGTCCGTAAAAATTTAGAAAACATAGGGAAACAATTATACATTCAACACTATTGCCATATTGAAATGTAAGATCCCTTTTCAGGATAACTCAATGAACTTCCAAGTGAGGATCGAAATCAAACACAAACCACACTCCATATCCAATAAATTAAATCCTTGGTACCAACTTCTATGAAACATATATTACGTTATGAAAATCCATCCAACTATGGTGGTTATTCCATGTGGTAAGAAACAAAAATACTTCTCCATTGAATCTAAAATGGAATAATAAAAATTAGGGACAGATTTATTCCCTAGAAAATTCACCACATTTCTCACCCTGAAATGTTTCTCAAGTAAACATTCTCTCCCTTATCAATCACCAATAGCCTACAATGTCGATATGATTTTGATTTATACAGTCTTTTGGATATCTGCATACAATCATAGATCACATGAACCTTCTCTTTTGTTACCTACACTATATTTCATGCAATAAGAGATTTAGATCCACTCACAATATAGAATAAGGGGGACCATAATAGTCTCTCATATTGTGCCTCAACAAATTTCATAACAACAGTAGAGTGATAGTTGTTATTATAATACAAATATATCAGTGGAAATTGATCCTCCTCGATCCATTTGAATTCCGAAACGTAAGACCTCAATATATCCTCCAATGTTATGATGTTATATTTGGATTATCTATCTATCTATGGTTGAAATTATTTTATCTTTCGTAACATGGTCCTAAAAGACTCATGAAAACCATTCTTGAACCATGATGTGAATCGATCATCTCTGTCAGAGACAATAATCTTTTCTCACACATGATTATGGATGGTCATATGTGGACAAAATAACCCCAAACACTCAACATAACTCTACCACCTGAAGGAACAAAAGTGTTCTGAATTAGAAATATGGTTGATAATCAACCATATAGCATTGAGGAACCTCTTTTCCTATAGAATACTCTTCAAAAACAGCATTAATATTCCATCCCACATTCATATACAATTATCAAGAGGTTGATTCAAACCAACTGGAGCCAAAGGTTCATCATTAAAATACTAACATGAAAGGTATCAAGAGATAAACTCCGAAAATATTATCCTCATGACAACCCATAAAATTTTTTCCAAATGCATATTTACTTATTTTATATACATAGATTCAAATCTCAGGGGGGGTATGAATATCCCTTAAAACCTCTTCACACAATATGACTTGAACCACCATCTATCCCTAAAAAATTATGACATGCTCCACTTTATCATAAAATCTATATAGTTTATCTCATAAAGATACATTATCCTAAAAAATATCACTGTTTACTTCTACTAAATGACCTTCTCAGATAAGCTGAATAAGTAATGGATCCACCATCATCTTTTTTAGGTAATATTTACCCCTCTCCTCAATTAGGGTAAACTGTAATGAGGCCAACAACTTTGATGCTTCCTAAATAAATATAGAAAGATATTTTTTTACTAATGGTATCATCCACTACATATCCCATTCATATATTATAGACTATCTCAAATTGGTAGTTAAATAAGAACTATAACAAAACCCCATATCTATCGATAATATCTTTCGGGGTAATGATATACATAAGAGTCGAGTGATCCGAGTAATTAAAAAAACACCTCAAAAAAATAATGCCTTTACATATTTATGGGGAAGAATAACTCATACAACATTAAGTTCTGGATCATATATTTTAGGTGATGTGGAATGAACCACCTCAACACATAAGTATCATGTAATACCACAACATCAACAAAAAATGAATCCTAGCTACAAATACATAAAAAAACACATACTCAACATCCTTTTTATGAAGTCTTATAATAGGATTCATATTCAACCTATCAGCTCTTAAAACCCCCTTTGAAGCTTCTATATCCATGAAAAAATCTTCCCTTTTCACATAATGGTAGTTAAATAGTTTGCAATAATAAAATAGTCTTTCATAAACCTCTGATAGTGCCCTAAAAATATAATAAAACCCCTCAGATCCAAAAACAATTTGGTGGTTCCCTTGAAATATTTTAATAAATCCTTACTAGATCCACAACTAAACGATAGTCAAAGTTGAAATTCCTTAGAAAGTGAACCTCTTATATCCAAAATTGGCACTTCATGATCTTTCTCTATAGATGGCTCTCCTTGAGTACTTCATGGACCATTTTAAAATTTTATGATTTTTCCTCGATAAAAGTTTTTTATATAAGAATTTCATCAGTAATGACAACTACAATCTTGTACATGTATTGCTGGATGATCCCGATAAAAAGAATCAAGAATGAAGCGGGTGAATTAGGAACACTGAAAGGCATCACCAAGAATTTATAATTCCAATTGAGACATTGAAATGATTTAATTTAATATCATCCTAATGAACACTAAACTGATGTTATTCAGACCAAATAAATGTATTTTAAACCAGATCATATCTTTCAATAGGTAAAATAAGTCATCAATCCATAGAAACGGGTACATGGTCATGATTGTCTCTAGATTTTGGAGACTAAAATTGTTGAAAAGTTTCAAGTTCCCAATCAACGTTTTCTTGAAAAACATAGGGGCTAACAAGGGCAATACATTGGGTTTGATTAATCATTTATCTCTAGGGTCTTCCAACTGCATCCTCATCTACCGTTGCTCGGTGTGGGCCATATGACATGCAAAAAAAGATATTGATCCGGTCCAGGGGTTCATGTCAATGAATAATTCAAAATCACACCTTAGAGTCATTCGCCTGAGATCTTTTTGAAATACATCTATAAATTTATCCACCACTACTACAATCTCTATGTATAAATATCATACTACACTAAGGGATAACAATTCCAATTGATGGGTGATAGGTTGCAACTTCATGCTCACGGGCCCCATTTTCTCAACCATAAGATCCATATCACCCAGGAATGAGAATATCATCCCATCTATACTGATGGATATAACTATAAAATGATTATAGAATATATAGTTTTTATCACATGAAACCATTCTATACTAATGATGAGTGCATAAGGCTTCATTGTAATGAAAAAGAGGTTCCATGAGAATCTCATTCCACCGAACGGTAACAGACATTGACACTGGATCTTTGATATAGAAGAATCCCACCTTGTATAAATATATATCCATATGTGATGATGAAATTACTATATTGGAGTACCTAAAATTTTCAAAAGGGATACAAAGATGAAATAATTTCCCCCACCTGTGTCTACAACCACTAGAGATAATGTAGAGATGACACATATTATAGCTTGATTAATTTCATGAGTAGCCGGATCATCTACCTCCATAGCTGGTAACTGAACACGCCCATGACTGTCATCCTAATGATCCAAACATGGTCCACCTATTAGTGATGGTAAAATTAGGTCATATAATTATCATCCACTAGAATATTATCCCTCTAGGTATCCACTTTCCACACTATCAGAGATTTCTTTTTAGGAACCCCACTGAACACATGTGGAATATTCATGATCATAATGCTACCTGTACTATAGAGTTACATAAACACTCGACCATCCCTCTAAATAACAACTATTAATAAAATCATAATCTAAGTAACCACACCTATTAAAAGAATACCATCATCAATCTCCAGGCTTTATGGACGCCCTATACAAAAAATATATCATAGACCAGCATAAATGAGTCTAGGAATGAGTAAGCCTCATATTCGAAGACCCATTGAACTGAAAATTGTTGTCTACTCTAGATGACCCATACCCATGATCTCAACTTTTATCTTTAGATACATGATATTTCTCTAATATAATGTTATCATTAACCACTTTCCACTCCAGCACTCAAACATAAGTTATAATTCATAAAGAAAAAAAATTCAATATTAGATTTCTTTTCATAGGACCTAATCAATATTATAGTCCCAAAAGAATAAATCATACACTGTATCAAATGAATAGTCTGTGAGGTCAAAAATAAATAAGGCATACTCAGTAATTGTAATATCACCCCACAACAACTCAAGAACCTCTTAAATCCATAGAAAGTTCAAGATATAATTATAATATTTAACATGAAACAACAGCTTAAAGAAAATCTATCCGAGAATCATCTAAACCTAAGATTATGTGATCAAAACCAACAAGAACCCTACGTCTCCAAGAAGAATACATGTTGATAGAACAACCATATGATTTCCTAGGTTCTGTAAAACTCACCACTCGAACCACAACATTCCTCCAATCCACTATCGCATGAGGGTATGGATCACCATGAAATTAATGTATTTTTTTGTAATACATGAAATGTGATAATACTATATGAATCATCCTCATAACCAGAAGGAGCTATAAAATTCCCATTATACAACTGATCATTTTACTAGACTACTGAAGGTGGATATAGGTGCTACCCATTAGGTCGAAGCACTACTCTCTACTAACCTTGGGGAAATACCTAATTAACGAGTCCATGAACTAAGGCCTCATCACATAACTGGTCATCATCATAATCCTATAAGAATATAAATGTTTTACTTCATTCCAGAAGCATCATAATAGTTAACAATACATACCATGGATAGATGTGAATACCTGGAGAGATGACACAAAATGACTTGAATGTCATAAGACCAAATCCTAAATAATGCATATCCCATTTCTACAATAAACTAATGCCTTGGTATGTCATGCCAACACATAAGTAGTCAGAGTCCTGGTGTTTGGAAATGTCAGTTGTCACACCATCATTGGGATCCTATGTTGGAGAGCTGATCTCGAGACACTGCAACATCATTTAACTACACTCCATAACCAAACCTCATGAAATATACAACTCAAAAGAATAACCCATGGATAAAGTAGCATTGATAATAATATTTAATGACCCTAATTAAAAGGACCCTGCCTCGGTTGGTAGTAAGTCAAGGGTGATGCCCTAATACCACCTATAATAATCTAAGGTCATTTAAAAGAATCAATTTGGAATAAAAAAATTGGGGGTCCATATCCTAAATTAACTAGATGAACACACACAACCAAAGCTATGTAATTGGAAAAACAATTAATTAAATATTGAAACATCTACAGTGTAATCAATCGATGAAACAACCTCTATGAAATATTTCAAAGTTTATAAAGTTAATATAAAACATATAAAAGGGAAAAAATACCTATCTAAATTGAAATGAGGACTCAATATAAAAAATACCCTGAAACGTGAAAATTTAAGATCGAATGACTCATAAACTATGAGGCCATATACTGAAGAAATCCGACACCATTATTTAAAACTATTCTACTTCGATACATGGTCCACTATAGTCACCATTGATCTACATATTTTATCCATAAGACAAAACATTTGAAGGCATAACACATTCAATGGTGAGTATATACATACCCAGTAAAACACAAAAAAACAAGAGGGAATCAATAAAATTTGATAGTTTGAACAACCCATAAAGAAATAGTGTCACTGAAACCCTAATAAAAATAAGATCAAAAAAGAAACACAAGTTATGGGAGAGAGAGGGGGGGGACAACATATTCATAGGCCAGTAAAAAAATTATGTGTCTCCATATATCTCTAAAGGTCCCATCATATATTTCAAGCACCACACAGAACCTCTTATGAATCAGAGTGGAGGGCCCTCAATTTTCCACTGTGATCAAGATTTGAGGGATCTATTTATCTTGTGGAGGACACACACCCCTCTGATGATTGAGGATGGGAGAGTAACACTATGTACATAGAGGAATTATTCCCTCTAAAGTGTGGGGTGGTAGTGAATATACATATATGAAGAGTTTGGGGATCTATAACCTAGTGAGATAGGGGAGTAATTACCCCAAAATCTCTCTCTAATGATCAAAATTTTTCTCGGCCATCATCCTAGGGTTATTAAAAGAACAATCATATTTGTGACACCTTTTTCATATATTTGATTCCAAATTGTAGGTCATTATCACATAATATGAAAAAAGATATACGATATTGGATACTTGTGAGCTCAAAACTATTTCCCAAAGAAGGAAATACACAATGTATATGTTGAAGAGAAAAGTACACATAATGTACATTTGAAAACACAGTGTGATACCTTGTCAATACAAATAGGTGTTTCCTTCCATTGAAATGTTTTGGATAGCCACATGGCTCCACAAAATGTATCACTATGGGGACACATTGTGAATTTCTATGTGAAGTCTTGGGTGCATCCTCTCATCTAATATATTGGGTAGTCATGTACATCATCATGGCATGTCTCTCATGTTACATGACTTAACTTCCCAGCTGAGTTCTCGGGTTAGTTCTTATCGTACACTGTTTTGGTTCAAAGTTAGGATCACATGGTGTTTGGGCCCAACCACAAGACATGTGATACTGAAACAAAGTGAAACCATATCTATAGTGAGATTCCAGGAAAAGGAATGTTTTAATTGGGAGTAAAAGATGTGTATTCATATTTTTTATAGAATGTTAGATTAGTATTCATAGGGATTCTAGATAAGAAATACCCACCACTCTTTCCACTGTTCATTCCACCCAAAATGTCCCAAAATTGAAAAAATTCATCTCCAACCATTAATTTCCAACCTACAGTGGTCATAATTAAAAAATATTATATCACGTGTGTTATTCGTCACACATATCATTAGCATTTGAGGCCAAAATCCATGAATCCCTTACTCATCATCCAAAATTATTTATTTATACATAAAAAATGGTAATCCTAACAACATTCATGTATTATTCATTAATCAATGTATATGATCCCACCATAATCCAGCCTAATATTGCAGAATCTCTCACCTCTTGGCCTAAGTATGAATAATTTAAATAAAATATGTGAACAAATAAATAAATGATCTGAGATCATCATTGGTTCATGTGATCCCAAATAATGATTTTATTTGGAAAAAACAAAAGGTAAAACAAATGGTGTTATAGATTAATGAAATTAGGTTCAAAAATGGTAATTAAAACTGGGCTTATAAAAAGAATGGAAATCATTGATAAATAAAGAAGAAACAATATCCATTCATAATAATTTAATAAAAGGCAATAAATCAACAAAATAACAAGCCCTGACTCAAAAACGATAAATCCATGGCGAAGATCATATCCACTAGATGTGAGGATGAATAACTCAGTATGTTTATCATCCCTACAATGAATCTCCTCTATCAGTCATTGTTGAATCACATTACAGTGTTTCGATTTCTAAGAGAGCTCTCACTTCATCATGATCTGAAATCTCCCAGGGTTATTCAGATAACCATTGATAAGTTTCTATGAGTGGATATTAATAGTGGAGTATAATGTTATTTTACACTATGTGAAATATATTATTGGATAAATAAATTATTTAATCTACTTAATTCCCTCATCAATAACTGCCTTCCATGTAATATACAACACCAACCATACTTATGTCGTGCCTAGGGTAAAATCCATGTTGTAGAAAAAAAAGGCCCTATATTTATAGTACATGGTCTGAATAAATATTAAATCCATTAATTCTTAAAAAGTAATTCACACTCTTTAAAATATATAGATATTTTTAATATATTTATTACAGGGTCCTATGACACCCAAAATACAGTGACAACTTTGAGGAAATATATAGAGATATATATAAATGTATTAAATGGATCAAACAAAAGAAATTAAATTCATTAATTGTCTTTTTGGTGATGTTAGTATTGTATTTGAATCACTATACAATGTTTCAATAACTATCAGAACTACTCATGTATAAATCCCATAAAATAGTATAAGTGTACCAAAAAACCATTCTCAAAAGGATAATAGAATACATGAAGTCCAAATTTATAAGATAATTAAAGTGTGTAAATATTGATAGATTTTAGTCTAGACTGAATATATAATCAATACATTATGTACATAGATAAAAAATTAATATTGAAAAAACTAAAATCCACACAATCTAGTTCTTCCCAAATAGTTATGAATAGAACTACTACCACAAGAAAATAGAATATACCTTAAATAATTAATCTATAATGTTGAAATAATATATGGAAATCATCTTCAGATTATCTTATAAGGAGTTCAAAAAAAATGTATCACATTTTCATGAAAAAGTATTTTTCACTAAATTAGTGTGAAAAAAAGTACTAGATATAAGTTAAAATATATACAAATATGGAGGCACAAAATTTATAAAACACCCACTCAATAATAGATTGTATATGGATCATGTACAATAGACCCCCACCCAAAGGGATCCCAAATATCTGGATTTGTTGCCTAAAAAAAGAATTTCATAAATTATGGAGAGAATATGCCTATAGTAAAAATGAAATAAACATATTAATATATTTTAGTATATTTTAAGAATAATTTTAAGGATAATGAATTTTTACAAAACCAATTAATATTTTTGAAGAGTATATTATATTATGAAATGGTGAGAAAACAACGAGTTTTTGTGGAATCATTATTAACAAAATATTATTTCACAACAAAGTAGAATCCTATAACATAAGAATTTTTTTATATATATAAGATTTAAGTGGGAGGTGACAAATTTTTTTTTCACACAAATGATAAATGGTTATATATATCTAACATGAATATGACTCATGTTGATGTGAAAATATGATCAAAATAGATAAATAAAGAGGTATCAAAAGATTACAGGTCTACCTTGGGAGAGAATAAAAAGACGGAGACCCCAAAGAGGTTTAAAATGATGGATGAGAATGATTTCATACCATGTATAATTAAATAATTCTATTATGGTATGATATAAAACATCATTGACTACTAAAATTTGTCCTTGATAATCAGTGAGCCGAAGTAAAAATGGAGTAAATTCATGAGAGGGATAACAAAATTGTCTTGTGGGTAGACACTACTAGTGAATATTAAAAGCGGTTTCCCAATAAAGGAACCCCAAATTCTATTTAATACATGTGTGTAAAGTGAAAATTGGTTTTACATTATGCATTTATACTTATCACATCATTTCTTGATGAAAAAGTGAATCTGATATATATAAGGAAATAACAATGAATCTAAGTTCAATGAAATATATTTTTAAGAAAGAATAAAGAAACAATGAGAGAGCCTTGAATTTATACAAAATATTCATGTCCATTTGGGTATATTATTTGGGAGATAGAAATATTATAGATCATGATGAATTGGAACATTTTTCCATTGTTATTAATTTTGAAAATCCAATTTTGATTAAGAAACAAATATGGAATGAATAATATTTACTTGTTTCCATTTGATTTTTATATCTATAAAGCTATGTAAAATCAATGTATGAAGACATTAATACATTTTAGGAAATCAAGTAATGATGATTCCAGGTTTAGATAAAATCATTAGTCCTATTTCCTAAAATAAGGGTATAAAGAATGAATGAAATAATTCTTATAATTATTTTGGTTATACATCTTCTAATACGTAATTTAATATGAATATTTAAATGGATATAAATTATTAAATATGTAATTTATAGAAATATTGGAGGAATTTCCACCATAGATTATATTGATTTAAAATTTTCTCAAAATTGGTATCATATATATGAACCAATATTATACAACATTGTGAACTATCATGGTGAATAAAACAATGAATCCCCTAAGGAGGAGAATATAATGAATATGAATCTACCTGAAAATATATTTTTCATGAATTTATAATTCAATACATAATTCTTGAAATTATATATTAAGGTTTAATTTTCATTCGTTTATTATTATATTAATATATATTTATTATATATATACAAATGGGGATTTATTATCTATATAAACTAAGAAGAAATATCATTCACATAAATGTTTTTATGTTTTTGTTCAAGTATGTTCATATTCATATAGGTTATTTATAATCTGTTTAAATATCCCATAGAGAAAGAATATTTTATTTGTTAATATATTTTGGATGATTATTGATAGCCTCATTGTCTAAATACATAACTCTTTTTTTTATATAATGTGTTATCTAATGCAGTATTATATTTTATTAGTTGATGAATTATTTTTGGAAAATTTTTGGCTCCACCATTATTTCATGGAAATAGAATAAATAAACCAAGAAACTTGGAGAACATGGATACTGGAAACAGGTCAGAAAAAGGCATTTAATGATAAAGGGGGATAATTAAATTCTCATATAGGACCTTCCAAAAACACATTGTATTAATGAAGAGGGGAATTCATTTCCCCTTTAAATATTTTTTCTTTTATGTGTAGAATAGTTACACATTATTTTAGTGAGAATTTGGAATTGAAAACAAATACAATAGAGGATATTAATGATTCTTTGTATTAAATTTGTATTTGTATCCAATTAGGTGTGTTTTAATTTATAATTTAAAAATGAAAATTAAATGATTTGGGTGATCTATTGAGTAACTAACAAATGGAAGGGAAGAACTCAAGCGCACTTTTTTGGTAATGAATACGCTTCCCTTTCAGATCATGATGTATTAATTTAAATGAAATCAAAAAGATCATATGATTGGAGATATGGTTTGTATGTTCTATACATGTAAAAAGGTTTAACTATTATCTAAAATAGTGTAAATGAATTAGAAAAATGTTTTGATCATTTTAATGTGGAATATATTTCCAGATATATTTTATTTTTTTCTTTAAAATTGTATTTAATTTGGATTAATGATAAGATTATTTAATTAGTAATTTTTAAACAATTTATCTTACTATTCTCAATAATTTTTTTTCTAATGTCATTGATTAATTCGCATGGATCATTTGGTTTAAAATGAAAGAGGGCATTTCAATATTCCCTAAATCCATATCCTAATTCCTTGAATTTCTATAAGAAAACAACAAAAAATTGTAATTTTTATTGGGTAAGACTTTTAAGGTAGTCTGTATGAAATTTCTCACACATGACTTTGCATGTCCCATCGTATAACACTATGTGATGAGTATATGACTTATTATGTTCATATAACCTCACAATGTTATAAAATTTAAAATTTAATATCCATCATATTAGTTTTTTATATGGTGTTTTACATTGAAACGATTTTTTAAGACTTTAGTGACAGATGACGTTGAGCATAAGACTTCACAATATTTTAAATGACTCTAATGTTTTACATAATATATGTGTGCTTCATATGACTCCAATGTATTAGTAAATGTTTTCCATTATATTTTTATCAATTTATGAACCCATATACCATTAAATTCATATGAATTGAGTCATAATATATCATATGACCTTAGAAAAAGTAAAATTTTCTGTTTTTGGTTGTGAAAAATTTGAGTTAAAAAATTAAATGGAAAAACAAATTTGAATGATTCATGTGTCTTTCTATCATTTAAAAAAGGATTGGTTATATTTTTACCTATGAATGTAGATTTAAAAAAAATAAAATTACATGATGATTACAAGCTCAACAGGGTTAGAATATTGATAAAGGAAAAGAAATTATAATGAAATTTATGAATAATGTAGTTAAACTTGACTCAATGATCAATATGTTATTTAAATTTAATTTCATTTAATTTATTTATGTTTGAGAGATTTTATAATATCTATTACTGTGATAAATGATATCATGATGATATAGGAGTCCAAGAATTTACCAAATCCTTAAATGGGAGGTTTTCTATATTTTCATGAAATATTGAAATGAAAATAAAAATTATTCGACGCATGTGTTTTTCATTAATTGAAGAAGTATCACAAAAGTTGTGTGTTATAAAAATGAGAAATAAGATAATGGAGATGATATGGTTTCTGAAAATTATATTTCCATGAAGGAAGTTGTAATTAATTTGTGGAATCACTAACACTATAAGACTGATATCTACACAAAAATTGATAATGCATTAACATTTTCATGAAAAAATAAATATTCAAATATTTTTTGATCTATATAGTTGAATTTATGGAAGAATGTATTGATGTATATTGGATAAAGGTTTATAGACATTCAACTATCTGAAAATAAGTATAAATATCTATGGGAAATAACTACAAATCAATGTGGAGATCTATTCCATATGATAAATTTTTTAGAGGTGATCGAAAAGGTCATGGGAGACCAAAAGGGGTTATTTTATAATGATGTTTTTTTTCTATTAGCTTTTAATGTATTCTATGTATTGAATTTATTGATATTGAAAATTAATATATGAATTTAATGAATCCACATAATAAGGATATAAAATTTATGAATATAGAAAATATCTATAGATAAGGATTCATTATAGTGTGTAAGGTCACTAATTAAAAAAATATAACCAAACTCTCAAATATGTAGAAGATAAATTTTTCAATTGATTATTCTAAAAATATAACTAAATTTCAAGAAATTTAAACACAAGAGGTTATCAAATAATTTTTCCTATGTTAATCCAATGAGTTTCTAAGAAAAATGATAATGAAGAAAATAATAGGATGAGAAATACTATCAAGGTTTTTCATGAGTGAGGATGAGAAAAAAAGAAGTATTTATTATTTAAATATAAGTATATTCTTAAAGAAGTGTATTTTTAGGGACTAGAATATTCTTTTTTATATTTAGATTCCCCAAAATTTAATTTCATATAGAAAATTGTTATGTATGGATGAGAATAAAAGCTATGTTACAAGTGTATTGTTGAATAATTTATGTTTATTGAAGTAATTATGTTATTGAGTAGGAAGATCACCATTTGTGCGTGATGTGGCATCCCTGAGTAGAAATTAATGATATACATCAAGAGGCAATATAGAAAATTAATAGTTGATGGGATTCCAACATGTAGTATTTTAATGGACTGATGTGTTGTAAACATGTGTAATAGTGTTAAGACACTAACCTACTAGATATAGTAGGTGTCAATTAGGATAAAAACAAACCAAAATATACTAATATGTATAATAAGATCAATTTTTTAAAGTCTCTAGGCCCAAATAATAATGGATTGTATCATGAAGTTGGTTTCATGGGGGAGTGCAAACCTTATAAAAACCCCATTCTAATTTCATTCTTTATATGCACTGTATAGAGGCTTATTCTATCTTAAATAATTTAATATAGAATAGTTTTTACGTACATTATAAGATAAATGTCTAAAGTGGATGAAATTATGAAATATGAAATTATAACATAGTAAAAATTAGACAACACAGGATCTAAACCATCTCAGGTGTGTCTGAAAAGATCCACTGGGAACCTTCCAATTATGATGGTTTGTTAAAAAAATTCCTAACATTTGTTGTGGGGTCAAGATGGAATTTATTGGTATAATGATTATTTTAATGGGAAATAATACTTCATTGGGTGTCCATAAAATCTTATTAGTATGTGGAAATGAATTTATGGTAATGGGATCATTATATAAAGGGTGTTGGTTCAATTTTAAAAACATTATTGTCCTTTGAGGTTACATTGGCTAGGGAACACATTATGAATTGTTGAATTGAGATTTTTGTGGACGTAAATTTTTTTAAGAGTGATTATATGAAGTTACGTTGTGATTATTATGTATCATTAAATTTACATTTCATATTACATTGGGATGTAATGTTTTCTTTTCTTGTGAACACTACATTCATTTGAAAATGGTGTAACATGAGTCTTGATCATTAGAAAACATTGGTATTCCAATTCCATGTGATAGATATTCCATAACCAATATTTATGCATATATATATTTATATTATTCACACTTGGCTAGTAATTTATTCCTATTAATCCTTGCAAGAGATACTATTGGTTTGGCAAGGCCTTCTCATGTTTCTTCATGATATACATTGTCAATGTTTTGAATCTTTCAGTAAACAAAATTACATTTTGAAGCCCACAATATCTCTTTTGTTATTTCCTTACTCGACCACTTCACCTAAAAAATCCTCAAAATACACTAAATTATTTTCAACAAAGAAAATAAATTGAAAATCCTAAATTTGATAATTAAAATCATAGATTTTTGAAATTCCCAAATTAATGTCAAAAATATCATAAACTGTTGAATATGGGATATTTACCAAGAATTTATTCAAAGGATGTGGTTATAATAATTAAATTTAAATATATATATATATAAATAATTTTTTTCTAAATCAATCCTTGAGGTTCTATGGGATGATCAATTTATATTGGGTTGTGAAAAGCCTTAGTAAAAGACACATATTTTTTTATTTTTTTTGATGGACCAGAGTAAAATGAGATGACCTTTAATTGGTAAAGAAGTGATTTTTTCATCACATGAATCATGTCATATATATATATATATAGATATATATATTTATGAAGTATTTAGAATATTTTAGATTTTGAAAGATGAAATATTTAATTATATCATTGGAACATGTGAATAAAATCTAAAATTTTAAAATAATAATTTCATTGAATGAAAATGAGTTTTCATATTTTTTAATTTTTTATTTTTACCACTATTATAATTGTTTTATATTGTATTTTGTCTAAATTTATACTCCATGTGATGGGTTTAGTCCTTATAAATTTTTTTAATTTACGTAAAAACTATATAACTATAGCTAAATAGTTCAGTACTATAATGAAAAAATTGATGGAGGGTTATTAGTCTAATTTATGAGTAATGTTTTTGTTGTCATGTGATTATTTTGTTAGGGTTATAATTAGATAATTCTAAAAATTTATTTCCATTTTTTTTATTTTAACGAGTTAAGGAATGGTTATTTCAAGTGTTCTCCTAAATTTTGGAATAATTATGTTTTTCTGGGTGATCAAAGTCTGGTTCGATAATTATTTCTAATGATTAGTTTGAATAAGTAAAATTTAAATTTTTTATTTTCATATATTTATATTTTTAAATTTTTTTATGTATAATTAGAATGATTAAATGATATTTTGAAAAACTATATAAGATTTTATATATTTCATTATCATTTTAGATCGGTAAATAAAATATCTTAATTTTTTTCCATGTGATATTAAAATTAATAATAGTAATTTTTATGTTTATTTAAATGTGTTAATTTATCAACATGATTTGTTTTATGAAAAGTGATTTTTATTATTAAATTTTTATAAAATATCTTATAAAAGTTTTAATGGGTACCCATTAAATTACGCTTATTTTTGTATTTAAATGAAATGAGATTTATAAAATGAATTATTTGTATATATTATAGGTTAAATTAACCACACAAACCATTCAAAAATTTAAATTCTGTTTAAAAAATAATTATACTCATTATTGGATTTAAAAGATATTTTCATTATATTATTATTAGAGAATTTTTATTCCAAAGGATGTGTATTTTTATTGGAAACAATATTGAAGCGTTGTTTTTTACTGAATTTAACATAAATTGATTTAATTTATAGAGAGATTAAAAAATGAATTTATGATTATTGATTTAATTACATGGAGATATATTAAAATATTGCAATTTAATTATATGATAACTATATGAGTCTTTAAATTCAATGATGATAGTCAATGTGTAAAATTTAATGGAATAGTGTAATGTGGTTTGAATCTTGATTGGTTTGAGAAATTATTTTTTAATATTGGAATCTATAATATTTATTTGATCTTAGGATGGTTTTATTATGTTAAAGAGGATATATTAATGTGGATTTTTAATATTTATTTTGTGTCATGCTTTGTGTTATTTTTTCTTTGAATAATTATTAATTTATTTGATATCATAAATTTAGGTACAATCTCATTTAACTGGAATTTGTTTAGTGATATAATGATGATATTTCGAGAATTAGGTTATTTGAAAGTCAATTTGAATGTAAATGAGTTCATTATAAATTATTTTTGTTATTTATGGACATATTTATACTAACTTAAATCAAAAATTGAATACTTTACAATTTTTTTACTTTTTTATAGTGGAGATGGTATTTATGGAATAAAATTTTAATATTTAGGTTTCAAATATTATATATAGATGATTAGGATTAAATTATTGAAAATTTGATTGGTCTAACTGAATATTTATTCTTTTGATCATTTAAATAAAAATATAATTTGTAATAATGCCTAATGTATTTTTTTCTGAATGTTCTTTTAGAGGTTTATGTGTTGTCTTTTGAAGTACGAATTTAAAAAATACAACGAACTGGTGTTTAATAGTTTAATATGTGTTCATTTATGTATATGAAGTGTTCTTTCAGAAACATTGGTCGGTATTTGAATAATTTCTACATTGAATTGGTAATAGTAATTTTCTGGTGATTCTATAGTTTAGGGGTCCATTTGATTTAATTTTGTGAAATGTATGTTCAATAATATTTGAAATTAAATGATATGTTTCTTGGGGTTTTATTTATGAAGGATTAAATGTGAATATAGTAATTTGGGTAATAATTTTATGATTTTTCATGTTAGTTGATGGGGGAAAATAAGAATATAGATAAGTAAATGAGTAAATATATTTTGAAATTTATTTTTAATAGTTATAAATTGCATAAAATTCCTCGATTTAATAATTTATTCATGGTTTATAGAAAATGAGGTGTGAATTATTGAAAAAATATATTATCATTATTAATTAAATTGAATCAGAATGTGAACTGATGTTTAAATAATTATATCATTAATAACATGCACGTGTCCAGTTTTTTATTATTGAAACTTGTAATAATTCGGTGAATTCTGGTGACAAAACCATAAAATTTTGATTGACGTACGTGTTTCTAAAAATGGTTATAAAAAGATTATTTTAATTAAGAGTATGGATTATAGTATAAGATAAATGGTTTTAATAATGTTTACCCAAACCAAGGGAAATATGTCATTGACTAGCACACTCTTTGGTATATAATTTTACATACTATTCATAGTATCTATATGTGATATATTTGAGGGAGGGGATATTTTAATGGATTTTAAAATTGTAATCGAGACATACTAAAATCCATTCCTATTGTAAAACACACATAATTAACCATAAAATGTCATTTTAAACCACGTTCAATCACACAAATGATATATTGAAATAATGATTTCTTGAATATAAAAATATAACAAAAACATAATATATTTTTATCTAAATATTTATTTCATCTCAAATTGATATAAAATTGAAATAAATTGAATACGATACACTCACAAATATTTATATAACTATACAATGAATTTTTCATAATCAAAATATGCCTCGATGACTTCCAAAATAGGGTTTCAAGTCAATGCCACCAAATTTGGGCAATAAAGTAGAGTTTCATATTAATGAATTACATGGGATGATATACATTTTAGTGAACTCAATATTATATATTTTTTATATCATTTTATAAATTAGAGTGTTTTTTTATTTAAGTTTTTTTTAGAATCAAAATTTGTGAGATCATTATACAATGGGTACTAATTATGGTTTTTAGTGAACTAATACAGTATTACCTTAAATTTCAGAAGATTATTATTGAATTAATTTATATACAGAATAATCATGAAGGTATTTTATTTTAATTTTTATTTTGTTTAGTCCTTAAATTGAAATGAACTCATTAGATAAAAGGATGAGGCAACGTCATGGATTGGTTATGTTGGTGGTGATTGTACCCTAAATTTAAAATGATTTGTTTTGATGTTATATATAAATATAATTACATATAATATGAACATTAATGAACTCAATGTTTACATTATAGAAATTTTGTGAATTTCCCTGTCTGAAAAAATAATGAAAATATTTATTGTTAGGATTATCTAATAGAATATTGTAATGGGAATTAACACTGGAGGTTCAACCCAACTGAGTGTGTTGTCTGACATCTTTTTGAGGATGAATATTTTAATTGTGAGATTGATTATAACATCCAATATTTCATTATTGGAATTAATTTACATTTAATGAATTTTTCTAAAATTGGAAAACAAATAGGGAAGTGGTTATCAACCATATGGCCATATGGTTTACTAGCTGTAAAATATATTTTTGGATGTGAGGTAATGTGTGGTATTTTTTATTTTTATACTCAAATATTTTGAATCATCAGTTTATATAATTATGTTGATATCCTAGTATTGAATAATTTTAATCATATTATTGTTTAGAAACTATATAATATTTGAATAGATTATTAGGGGAATTTATGATAAATATGATTATTATTTTAATAATAATAATTTTATTATTTTAAAGATGAGTTGGTTATGGATGTAGGATCCCCTCCATTCTTTTATTCATGTTTTGAAACGAAATCATTTTATGGTTTCTCACTTATATTTTCATTCATCCAATATGGATATGATATTTAGGTCCCAATAAACTTTTTTCCACTTCATTGTATTATTAATCTTTATCATTTTCAACCACATCTCCTCATTTACCCTTTATATGGAGATAAATATTTTGATATCTCTGATTTTAGTGTTTTTTTTAATTTTGGAAAAGAATCGTGAAATGATATATATTTTCTAAATATATTTATAAGAGGAACATGGAGGGTGATATAAGTTGAATTCCGACTATTAGGTTATGAGTAGGTCATCATTGGGTTTCTAATGAGTATTTCTTTTTTTTGGGAAAATCATTAAACATTATATGGGTGTATTAATTTCTGAAAACGTTTTATTATAATTTATTGGATGTGTATGAATAAAAATATGGTTTCCATGTTCATTGATAAATTTTAAAATTTAATTTCAAGAGGCAGCTAGCTGTTTAATTTCACATATTCCTTGATTAATCCTTGTGTACATGATTTATTTTTCCTAAAATGTATTGGTTGTTTTCAGTAATATGTTTCTTGGTGTTTTATTTAGGATCTCAAATGTAACATTGTATTAATAAAAATATTTTCTCATTAAAAAAATTAATTTTACTTTTTTGTGGGTGTTTGGAATGGTTAAAATGTTTAAGGGATTATTATATTATTTGTTATATTATAATTATTTTTTAAACCTAGATTTTGTTGAGTGAATTTTAAAAATATGTCTCACAATTATATATATATTTAAATATGTGTTTTACAGGGAACTAAAATTGATGTGATTTGAATGAGTGATTTTTTCATAAATTATTAAGGAGTTATTGATCATGAATAATACTAAGGGATTTTACTATTCTTGATAAATGGTCCCTCCCAACGATGAATGTTAACACATGTGTGATTTTGTTTGGGATTTCATGGTATATGATCATATATCCATGCCACTAGACCGAAAACCGTGTCATTGAGTGGAAAATTTGGATATGGTTGGTGTACAGTTTCCCCAATGCGGTTTTAACTTAGTGTTTTATTCTTATAGATTACGATGCTTTCCAATTGGGATTTCTTAATTGGGATTTTTTTCTTCCATTGTTATGATTTTTTAAATTATTTATTGGATTTTAAAACAAATTGGGACCTTTTTTTCTTATAATTATATTAATTTAATTTTATAAACATTTATAAACATGCTTTTTTATTATATATGATGGACATGGAATGTGTGAGTTTTTTAATATAAAAAAATATTTTATAAAATGATAACATTTGAAGAATATTTTATTTAGAAGAAATAATAGTTATTATAGTGATTATAATTATTATTATTTAGTTTGGGGTTGGTTTTTTTTGAGGGGGAAGGGGTGTGTTGAATGGTTTATTCCCCGAGTGCTTGTATTTTCTTTTTATATTTGTGTGTATGTATCTATATTTAGTTTTTAATATTCTTATTAGGATTATGATAATAATAATTATTATTGTTATTGTTATTATTATTATTATTGTCTTGATAGTTTACCTTTTTAAGTAATTTTTGGGAATCCCTTTTGGAAAGACATACTGCAGTATATATATTCCACCCACAAATAATTTATATGTTTAAAAACTAGTCATATTTTTAATATGTCCTCTTGGTGATATATGCTGGAGATACATATTATATATTAGTTTATAGTGAGGTCTATGGGACATGTACATCCTTGAACAAATGTTGTCTATTCATTCCCAATTTTCCTTTATTTTATTTGTTGTTTTGAAATATATATTATATAATGATCATACTATTCTTATAATGTACTGTAGTTTTCTATTTATTTTGTGCATATTTTTCATGCATTACACATTTTTTATTTAGGTTTATTTATTTTGGTTAAAATGTTTTTTTTTGACGTAAATATTTAGTCCATTGAATGGATTCATCCACCACTAATTTTCAGCTAACTATGGTGATTTATTTGAATGTGTCAGAGTTCAGTGGTATCTCATCATAGATTTAGGGTAATATAGGTTAAGTGTTTAATTTTTGGAATCATCCAACAAATTGAAATGGACAAGTTGGTATGGGTTCGTAGTTATTTTCTATTTGAAATGAACAAAAAAGGGAAAAAAATTTATTAAAACATCATAGGAATTATTTTAAAACAGAATAAATTTTTTAAAAAAGGCTTGAACAATATAAAGTACAATGTGGATACAATTTTATTTGAATATGATCACCATAATCTAAGTTAGTCACCCAAAACCACCTTGTTATTCAAACCCCACTACCATATAGTGAACATAGAGGCCAACCATCAATTCTTTTCATCCATCAAGTACACATAGTGATCCTATAGTGTGATCAATGACCTAAATATCACCATGTACTGCTTCAGAACTCGAAATTTAAATTATAAAACTCCCAAAATAATTTTTTCAATAAAATTAATCTTATGAAAATTCCATTAATATATAAATAAATAAAATTCACCAACTCAGATTCATGAGATATTAAAATCTCACCAACATCAAACTTATAACCCTTAAGAGTCATTATTGAGTATTTGTATGAAATAATCAAGGAAATTTCATTTTCATAATATCATACTACTCCCATGTATCCTATCAATTCTGACTAAGATACCACCATACCAATGAATGATACAGTCTTTCTTTATATAGTCTCTTCTCACTATAGTCATAAATATAAATAGGTTTCTCCACAAAGGAAGTGTCAATATTAATGTTTTCAACATAAATTTGAACAATTTAAAATGTCACTAGTTAATTGATTCATAATTGAGTGACATTAAATAAATCATGTATAAAATATTATTAATTATGGATATCTAATTAGTCAGACATATCACCGACACATTATAAAATATCAAAATGACATAAAAATCAAGGCCCTGATTTAATTTTAATTTATAATATATAATGTCTCAATAAAGATAATACCTAAAGAATCATGAAATCTATTATACTAAACACTAGTGGTAGATGTTTCATATCATTTAAAAAATTATTCCATATTTGAGTTGATGATAATCTAATTTTTAATAACTGTATTCATTTATTTGTCTCAGTTAGAAATCCATGCCTAACCATTTATGTACCATTTACAATTTTCAATATAAATGTTAAATAATAGATCTATTATATAAATCCAATAGTTATTATATCTAAATCAATTCATGGTAAAAATTCTTATAATAAAATTTGGTTATGGATAAATTATCTTCCCATGTACTACAAATTAGGATTCTTTTGGACAAAAAATCCATTAGCATCGTAATAGTTCTCTAATATTATCTGTTAGTAGATGTATATTATAAAATAATAAAATTAAAAAATATACCTCGAACTAATTTAATTAAATATAAAAATATATCCAAAATATGACTCCCAATTTTATTTAATAATTATAAGAAAACAATATTTTTTTCTAATCTCAAACATGTAACATTCAATGATCATCAACTGGGTATGTCTCCAAGATTTGTATATATTGAGTAATTTTACATAACCTATCAAAGATAAACCACAATAAATTTCTACCTTTGGGTTATTTTATAAGTAAGACAAATAATCCAATTGTGAAACTCCTTCATTTATATGAAATACTAGATATGGGTAAAAATGTAAGTTATATTATCTTATATTTGATGTTTACTTACTAAAATATAGGGTATCAATCTACAAATCTCAAAATATAAATTTTGATTCCAAAATTCTAGAATATGATATGAATTTAAGGATATATATTTATAAAAACAACCATAAAGGGGAATTAAATTAATAAATAACTTATTATATGCGATAACTAGGACCAAAAGCCTTCCATATACATGTAGATTTGGAAAAAAATTGTACACCAAATCTCTTAAAATAACCCAATTATCAATGATCATTTGTGCAAAAATACACCGACGCCTAGGTACTTTTCCTCACTAAACCCACATACCAATTTTTGAGGGATCATGGGTGGTTCTAAAACTAACTATCCATTTATATATTCCTTATCCTTGTGAAACTCAGAGAAAAGACACATAATATTCCTCTCCCATAGAAACCCTTTATCCACCCATGATTGAGGGTTTTTTTCAAAGAATATCCACTAAATTATTACCCTTGTTTAGAGTTTATAACATTAACAAGTAAAATCGGTGAATATATTCAACAAATACTATCGATATAATAATAAAATTTAGAAATAAAGTTATATTATGGAATCATTTTATAAAATGTAAAAACTATAAACATCTATCCAAATAATGAATAATATTGCATCCATTTTTCAAAAACAACTATATTAAATTTTAGAAAATTTCATGTGTAGTCATTCTAGTGTTTTTTTAGTTTATAGTAACCATAATAAACAACCCAAATCGTATACATATATATCTATGAATTATAACTGTTTCACCATAATAAACATCATATAAACTACCTGGATTCTGTAAAATCAGGATTGGTTATGAAGTCATTCTATATTTCAAAAAAATAAGTGGTAGTTTCATTTTAGTCTTCCAATAACCATTTTATTCATTACATAGTAAAATTATTCTTTAATGCTCATAAAATAATAAATAATTAAAAAAATTATTAATAATAGCTTACAGGAGAGAGAGAAATATAATCATAATTTTTTTGGTTATTCCCTATGATATAACTACATTAATATTTCCAAGAGTATCTTAAATTATTTTCTGATTTAATACATTTCCAAAAACAATTGTCCTCTCTAGTACATAAATGATACATTTAGAGTTTGGTGTATAGAATATTCACTCCAAGTAAAATTGAAATCATATCCAATTGTTTTCTGAAATCATTTTTATATTGAAATATATAAAAGTATTGTGGATGAACTTCACCAAAAGGTATCAAGATAATTATGTGAAATCAGGTTCATTATGTGCATGAACAATACAGGTGAATTAGTATATTTATATTGAATCATAAAGAAATTGTAAAAACCATATTGGCAATTCAATGCGGTATTAATTAATGTCCTCAACATGTACATATATCTGATGATAACATGATGATAGGTTAATCATAGAGAACTATAAGGTATAAATTAATTAATTAACTAAATCAGTCATCATGGGTATATGGTACATGGTAATAATCATCACTATATTTAGTTATTAGTCATATATTTACAATATCAAACTATTTTCATACATCTTGTTGAATTTCCCAGGAGCACCCAATGGATAAGTGATATACCTGACAAACATGTTATAAAAAAATCATTATGAAAATTTTTTTAATCCTAAATTCAAATTTTATTCCTAAAAAATATCGGAAAACATGTAAACTATGATTCTAAAAACAAATAAATAGTTAAATATACCTCCCATGATTAATGTATAGTGGATGGTACCTCACCACTCTATTGGAATCCATTCATGAAAAGAGAGTTATCAAGAATATATCTCCTAATTGTATGCACATAAATCAATATTCCATTGACAAATTCCACCATAATACCTAAGTCACTGATATATCTATCTATCACCCTAACAAGAAATACTAAAATAGACCTGCCTACCGCATTGAGATGTTCAGCTTGACTGAAACTTGTCTAATTAAATATTAGTTACACCATACCAAATAATTACCTAGGTAATACTACATAAAATACCACTAAATATGTATTAAACAATCAAAGTAAGATCACTAAGGAAATAAAGGCTAATAAGAACAATTATTCTAAGATTTAATACCCATGATATCTTACACGATGTAGAGGAAATGAGTCATTTTTACTAAAAATCACAGGTATCTTACTCTCATGGAATACATCATTCCAAACTAATTTATAAATACTTAAATGAATAATTTTTGAGCCTCCAACGGAATATAGTAAACACAATTTTATTTCCTTTTTAAAATCCTTATCTAATATTAGTTCCTTGTTACCACCTTTAAATACAAATAATTTATAAATAAACTTCCCTATTCATGAAAAATAATTTATAATTCTATATCAAACTATTGACCATTCATTACCAATTTACATCAAGAATCACGGGAAAGTATAATAAATAAGTGGACCTTGTTACATACTCCATCAATAATAAATTTCCTTAGAGGAGTTAGAAAAACACATAATTAACATCTTTCTTAAAAGTATCATTATATAATTAAACATAAGAAGAAGTACAATAACAATCCATTGATAGCTTTAGATCCTTATTTTCATAATCCGAAACTTAATACGAGTTTAAATATGGTCTCATTTGTATCTATGTTTCCGATAACACACTATTATTCTCCAAGTTACAGTGAAGATAAATTACAAGTAGATCATATCATCCAAGATGATTTCAAATTATAGTCCCATATCACCATATAATGATGGAATATGATACATCAACAGCTCTGTCACGACACGTCCTTGGGGCCCGTGCTGTGACTACCCCAAACCCGCCTTCCATAGGCCAGGGGCTGGCGACTAGCACCAAAGGCGTAAATCCCAATAACTGGGAAGGCATTGCATTTATAAAAGTAAACAAAACACCACAGAGTACAAGCGGAAGTAAAACACTAAGTACAAAGAGAAGTGCTGAAAGGTAAATGGGCCAGAATACAAACCCAAATGAAAGTACAAATACAACTGAAAAATGTACAATATGAAAAGACAACAGCTGGAAGAACGGAATTAGCTCCTGGGTCGTACTCCTCGGTTCCTACCTGAAGGGTAGGTAGAGATGGCGTAGCTTTTAGATTGTCCACCACGGATCCTACCTGAAGGGTAGGTATAGATAGCCTCCACAACGCTATCACCCGTCAAACTCCTCTGAGTGTCGTCTCGCCGTGATTTCCACCTATAGATACTGACTCGTTGTGTAGTCCACCTCCGGGTACCATCCAGTCCTCGAACACTCGGCCTCTGTCAGCACTGTCGTCATCTGCAACCAACACAAAGAGGTGCGGGCATAGACCGTGCAGGGGTGAGTATAACGATACTCAGTAGGGACCCCGAGACCCTCAAGGTCTCACTAAAAACCAACAAGGATAACCACAAAGAAGATCTCAACAGATAACCTCTACTTAGGTATATGCCCATGCATATACCTAAGTTATCAAGTAACCCATCTCAATCATGAGGAAAACACCAAGATCATGAAATCAACGGATAACCACTACCCTGGTATATTCCCATTGATATACCTAAGTTATCAATTGACCCATCTCAATCATGAGGTAAACACAAAGGTCAAAAGACTCAGCTCAAACCATGATTTTCGTTATCGAAACCATAACTGCTGAAGACCCTCGTCTCTAGAGTGTACAGTGGTCCTGTCACGACTATGAGATACTGCTCACTAACCTAAGACTGCTGAGGTACTCTTCCTGTCGAGTACCGCGGGCCATCCCCCTCACATAGTAGTGCTTCCCGCCGGGGTCTGCCACCCAAACACAATAGTGCTCCCCCCTCATAGCCTACAGAGGTACTCCTCCTGTCGAGTACCGCGGGTCTGCCACCCAATCATAGTAGTGCTCCCCGTTGTGGGACTGCCACCCAAACACAGTAGTGCTCCCCACTAGGCTATACAAGTCTCTCTGACAAGAATCAGACAAGCAGTCTTCAGGTCCCAGCCAGCTACACGGTCTTCGTACTCCGAATGCTCGTCTCTGGGAGGGTCCGCTCCACGGGCTACTGGTCGATACTCCAAGTATCTCAAAGTCCCACGAAGAAGTAACTCAATGGACCGCATCGTCATAGGGGTCTCAACACAATAGACGGCGCGTCAATCGGACACCCGGTCTGTGAGTTACTAGCCTTTTCATCCCAGGGGCCCGGTTGCTTTCGTGAGAAAACCAATCCTGGCCGTATCTCAACTGTACCCCGAACTCTCATAGGGTATACTCATAGGGACCATTTCTCATCGAGATCATCAACGCCGCTAACGGTTCGTCAAACGTACGTCATGTCTTAAAGATATCAGCTTTTCGGTTTCAGGGGCTTGGTTGGATTTCGGGTGAAATCCAACTCGGACACTATCCAACTATATCCAAATCTCGAGTGAAGTATTCCAAAAGATCCGTCTCATAAAAAGGAATTCAACGAAATAGACGGCGCGTCAATAGGACGCCCGGTCTGTGAGTTATTAGCTTTTTCGTTCTAGGGGCCTGGTTGGTTTCATGAGCGAACCAACCCGACCGCACTCCGACGGCATCCAAACCTTGAGAGGAGTAAGCCAAATGATCCGTTTCACTTAGAGGAATCCATCAAAGTCAACGGAACGTCAATCGGACGTCCAGAGCTCAAGATATGAGCGTTTCCGCTCCGAGGGACCGGTTGGTTTCGTATCCGAATTAACCCGGTTGAACCCAAAGTGTTCCAAAACATTGAGTGCGATATAAAAAAACGACTGTCTCGATCCAAGGTTTTCATCTCCTCTGACGGTGCATCGATCGGAGGTCTACAGCTCATGATATGGGCAAAAGACCATGAGTGGTCCGAAAACGGGGGGTCTGGGCCCAGGCCGACCCGGGCCGACCCCCCTGGGTCGGCCCGAACCGGGGTCCGACCCGGCTGGAACCGGTCCCGCCCAGCTCGGCCGGCTCGGTCTGGCCCGACCAGCCAGCCGCGGCTGGTCGTGGCTGAGCCTAAGTCGCGGAGTAGGGGGCGGTGCGCGGCTGCCCTCGCCGCTAATTGTGGGCGGTGGCGAACCGCCGCCGCCCATCTTCCGGGGGCGCGCTCGGGCGCTGCCGCCTCCTGGCGGCCGGATAGCTCCGGCCGTCGCCTTCGGTCGCCGGCGGTGCCGCGCCGGCGACCCGCGCCTCCGGGTGTTTCTGCGGGCCACCGGAGTTTCTCCGGTGGTCCGTTTTAAAAACCATCTGAGTTGGTGTTCATCTCGGGTCTCGTACTTTACTGCGCAAGCTTCAAAATTACATTGCGGTCCTGTTTTGTCATCGCCTGTCAATCCGCACGACTATTAACAAAATGCGCCATCTTCGTGGCTCTCCGGCACGACGCGTTGATGCCACGCCCCTTCGTCGTGGCCCGACTCCGTCCACAGATGTCATTGGTTTTCTCCGACGCGGCGCGACAGCGTCACGTCCTTGTTCTTCTTTTAACGGTGCGGCGCGACGGCACTGCGCATTTCCTTGTCGCATGATTCCGTGTTGTGCAACGACACCACGCCTTCTCATACCAAACCACAAAGGAAAAAACATGAAAAAAAGGAGGAGGGTCGGCCGTGTTTGTGCAGTATGGCCCCCACGTGTTATTCGGTAACTATTGGTTTTAAACCAAGAAGATCGTCAAGTTGGTATTCACGAACAAAATAAATAAATAAAATTAAAACTCCTACCTTGGTTTCAATAGCGGAGCTTGTTCGGAGGTTCATCGAAGAGAAAACGTCGCGGTATAACCGTCACGGAAAGAGGAGACTTGGAAGGAGGAAGTCGCGTCGTGGGAACGGTGTCGCGGAAAGATATACATTGTGGAAGAACCATTGCGGAAAGAGATGTCGCATCGCGGATCGGTGTCGCGGAGTCGGTCTTCGAGGACTCGGCGTTCTTCGACGGAGTTCAATGCGTTATTCACGTTCCTCGTGTTCTTCGTCGAAGAGGATGAACAACTCTAGCATTCCTTAGCCATTCTTCTCCAAAGGCTCTCAATAAACTAAGAAACTAACCCATAAATAAATTAAGCCTCGCTTATTTTATTAAAACCACAAAACCTTTGAAATTCAAGAGTTTGAAATTTAACTCACCTCATTAAATTACATAAGTTGTAAAATTAAATGAAGGGGAGTTAATGGGGAGTTGAAGAGTTGAAGAATATGAAGGGGTGGGGTTCATGTGGGCCCCACCTCCTTCATAACCTACAAAGGGAAGTTGGGTAGTTACCCAACTTCCTCCCAAAGGATAAAAACACTTAGAGTAAAATAATAATTGTTGTTAAATTTTTATTTTTAACTTCCACAATTTTTATCAACTTCTCTCGTGTAAACGAAACTCCGGAACATGAGTTACTAAGCAATTACCGGCGCTACGGTTCCATCGGTGACCTCGAAATTTGATTCCAAGCACCGGTTCAAAAGTTAGAAATTCCCGCTCGTTTGTTCACTGAACGTACCCGAGCTAAACTTCGGAAATTGATTCTGGGTACACCAGACCTCGGATTCAGGCACCGTCAGAAACAGTGTTCTTGTAAAATTACAAAGAAAATTAAGAAAAAAATTTCCTTGAAATTTCCGGGTCATTGCATTACTCCAACCTGAGGGTTGTACATCCCCGTAAAGCATTAACACAAACTAGGGTCACAAAAGCGGTACAGAGAACACATCTGAGCCTTCCGCTCCCATGTGCGTACCTGGAGGTTTCTGTTCTACCTACGAAAACACACAGGAGGAATCGAACATCCTCGTAGAATCTTCTCTTTTCAATCCTCGATCCCCACTGGAACCTCCGTGCATGATGCCCTAATATCGGCGTCCAACTCCCTGAGGTCGATGATGTTTGAAGGATCAAGCACGTATCTCATTAGTTGAGATACTTGGAAAAACGTCGTGCACCTGGTGCAACTGAGGTGGTTGGGTCAAGCGGTAAACCTCCTCACCTACCTTGCCGAGGACCTGAAAAGGTCTACTGAACCTCGGAGTTAACATGCCGCCTAGGCCACACCTCCGTAAACCTCATCGAGGTGTGACCCATAGGGAACCATGGTCGGCATCCTCGAACTCTAGTGGTCTCTGCCTCTTGGATGACATGGACCTTCTCTATCGTGGCATGGACCATCTCCAGTCCCACAAGAGCTACAAAGATTTCTTCTTTGCTGAAAAGAGAAATCTAATATCATCCCCTGGATGAACCACTTTCTTTGCATAATACAGTCAATCCCGATGTGGATGATACTAATCCAAACCAAGGATGATGTCGTAAGGCCTCGACGCTACTACCAAGAGATTCAACCGTTACTCTTATCTCCAAGGGTTGAGTCACACTGTCGGCTTCAGTGTGTGGTAACTGGGTCTCTTCCAGTAGGTATCTCACACGTGAGGGTCAAGTCAACAGTTTAATCCGGAACCTCTTAGTAACAACACAAGAGATGACAGGATTGATAACATCACAAAGGTAAGTGTTTCTATTTTATTGCAGCTCATGGTACAAAGACCCAAATATAACAACAACACCATGGAACTAGATATACACCACTAGTTCCGCTCATGTCCACTCACTTCTGTAGCACCGTAGTCAAAAGCTTCTGCTGCCTGAAGCTGAGCTCTCCCATGTCCTCCTGTCCCCTGCGGTCGGGGTGGACCTCCTGGTGGTGGTGGTGGTAACATCCTGAAGCGTTGTCCACCTCCAGCTGCATGGACAGCTCCTCCGCCATGGCCGCCTACTCCTTGCAGTCGAACCTGATCAAACCTATGCCTCTGCCTCGGAGGTTCTTCATTTAACCGCTGGTCATCTTCATGGCGGGTCGGACAGTCACGTGCCATGTGACCAACTCCGCCGCAGGAGTAACAATGCATGGAAGGTCTGGCTCTGTCACTTCAATTGGTTCCTCCCACTACTGACCCTATGTCATGTGGTCGACCACCTGTAAGTCTGGTCCTCTTGGACCTCTGCGTCGTCTATCTACTGCCTTCTGTAGACAATTCTGGAACATGCTAGCTAGTGGTGGGTCCTGCTGCTGGAGACTGCTCAGCAAGGAAACTCTCCACCAAAAGGGCTCACTCCAACACCCCTGTATGTGTCGGAATGCTGAGTGGAACCACAGAATCTCTAATCTCTTGCCTGAGCCCCTGCTCGAAGGTTCGGGCTATGAAAAAACGGGTCTCGTACCATATCTGTAGAGTAGTGAAAGAGGTCTGTGAACCTCGCTGAATACTGCGCCACTGTCATGCTGCCCTGACGCAGCTGAAGTAGCTCCTGTATACGAACCGCTTGAAGGGTGGCTGGTACAAACTCTGTCGGAACATGCTCTCGAAGTCTTCCCAAATATGAGTCGCCTCGTCACGCATCTGGAGCATCAGGCTCCACCATCTGCCGGCTGCTTCCTGAAGAAAGATGGCAGCAAAGATCACCATGAAATCTGCTGGCGTCCCCACTAGCCTGAAAACTCTCACCACAGCCTCCATCCAATCCTCAACCGCCTTCGGGTCCGTCCCTCCCTGGAACCTGGGTGGTCTCAAGCGCTGGAACTCGTGCAGTGCAGTCATGCGACGTGCACCCTCTACTGCTGGGGCTGGTGGCATCGGTGGCTCAACGGGTAGTAGTACCGCTGGTGCCTCCGCTGGTCCCTCAACTGTGATAGGGCCCTGTACTGAGGCCACGTCGCTCGACGGGATGTCAGTACCTACATCTCTTGGGGCTCTAGCTGGTCGTCCATGGGGAGGCATCCTGAAAGAAACAATGTGACATGGTCAAACAATTTATACCTGGTGAGCTGACCTGGTTTGAGCTGATATTTATGTAAAACTTCTGGAAATACACACGCAATCAGTGTTTTTGTGCACAAAGTCGAAAATCAGTTGTCAGGGACCTGGTGTATGTATATGTCGGTCGCCCGGACCAACACTGGACTCCCTGAACTGAAAACCACACTCGGTACTCTTAACACTATTGCATCACATAAAGAAAATATCAGAGTTATAAGTTCTGCAGTAGAACCGACCCCTCTGATACCAATTTGTCACGACCTGTCCTCGGGGCCCGTTCCGTGACTACCCCAAGCCCACCTTCCATAGGCCAGGGGCTGGCGACTATCACCAAAGGCGTAAATCCCAATAACTAGGAAGGCATTTCCTTTGTAAAAGTAAAAAAAACACCACAGAGTACAAGTAGAAGTAAAACAATAAGTACAAAGAGAAGTGTTGAAAGGTAAATGGGCCAGAATACAAACTCAAATGAAAGTAAAACTAAAACTAAACAATGTAAAACAGTAAAAGACAACAGTTGGAAGAAAAGAAGTGGCTCCTGGGTCGTACACCTCGGTTTCTACCTGAAGGGTAGGTACAGATGGTGTAGCTCCTAGATCGTCCACCACAGATCCTACCTAAAGGGTAGGTACATATATCCTCCAAAACGCCCTCACTCTTCAACCTCCTCCGAGTGTCGTCTCGCCGTGGAGTCCACCTCCAGATACTGACTCGTCATGTAGTCCACCTCCGGGTACCGTCCAGTCCTCGAACACTCAGCCTCCGTCAGCACTGCCGTCGTCTGCAACCAACACAACGAGGTGCGGGCATAGCCCATGCAGGGGTGAGTATAACGATACACAGTAGGGACCCCGAGACCCTCAAGGTCTCACTAAAAACCAACAACGATAACCACAAAGAAGATCTCAACAGATAACCTATACTTAAGTATATGCCCTTGCATATTCCTATGTTATCAAGTAACCCATCTCAATCATGAGGAAAACACCAAGATCATGAAATCAACGGATAACCACTACCCAGGTATATTCCCATACATATAACTAAGTTATCAAGTGACCCATCTCAATCATGAGGTAAACCCAAAGGTCAAAAGTCTCAGCTCAAACCAAGATTTTAATTATCCAAACTATAACTGCTGAAGAGCCCCGTCTCTAGAGTGTACAGTGGTCCTGTCATGACTCTGAGGTACTACTCACTAACCTAAGACTTCTGAGGTACTCCTCCTGTCGAGTACCGCGGGCCTGCCACCTCACATAGTAGTGCTTCCTGCCAGGGTCTGCCACCCAAACACAGTAGTGCTCCCCCCTCATAGCCCATAGAGGTACTTCTCCTGTCGAGTACCACGGGTCTTCCACCCAAACATAGTAGTGCTCCCCGTTGTTGGTCTACTACCCAAACACTGTAGTGCTCCCCACTGGGCTATACAAGTCTCTCCGACTCGAATCGGAAAAGTAGTCTTCAGGTCCCAGCCAGCTACACGGTCTCCGTACTCCGAACGCTCGTCTCTGGGAGGGTCCGCTCCATGAGCTACTAGTTGATACTCAAAGTATCTCAATGTCCCATGAAAAATTATCTCAAAGGACCACCTCGTAATAGGGGTCTCAACGCAACAGACGGTGCGTCAATCGGACACCCAGTCTATGAGTTACTAGCCTTTTCATCCCAAGGGCCCGGTTGGTTTCGTGAGCAAACCAATCCCGTCTGTATCACAACTGTACCCCGAACAATCATAGGGTTTACTCATAGGGACCATTTCTCAACAAGATCATCAACTCCGCTGACGGTTCGCCAAAAGGACGTCCGGTCTGAAAGATATCAGGTTTTCCGTTCCTGGGGCTCGGTTGGATTTCGGTTTCAATCCATCCCGGACACTATCCAACTGTATCCAAATATCGTGCGAAGTATGGCAAAAGTTCCGTCTCATCATGAGGAATTCAACGAAACAGATGGAACGTCAATCGGACGCCCGGTCTGTGAGTTATTGGCCTTTTCATTCCAGGGGCCTGGTTGGTTTCGTGAGCGAACCAACCAGACTGCACTCCGACATCATCCAAACCTTGAGCGGAGTAAGCCGAATGATCCGTCTCACTTGGAGGAATCTATAAAAGTCGACGGCATGTCAATCGGACGTCCGGAGCTCAAGATATGAGCGTTTCCGCTCTGAGGGCCCGGTTGGTTTCGTATCCAAATCAACCCGGCTGAACCAAAAGTGTTCCAAAAAATTGAGTGCAATATTCCGAAACGACCGTCTCGATCCAAGGATTGCATCGCCGCTGACGGTGCATCGATCGGAGTTCTACAGCTTATTATATTGAAAAAAGACAGTGAGTGGTCCGAAAACAGGGGGTCTGGGCCCGGGCCGACCTGGCCCGCCCCCGTGGGTAGGCCCGAACCGGGTCGACCCGACCCGGATCCGACCCGGCTGGACCCGGTCCGGCTCGGCCCGGCCGGATCGGTCTAGCCCGACCGACCAGCCGTGGCTTGGCGTGGCCGAGCCAATGTCGCGGAGAGGGGGGCGATGCGCGACTGCCCTCGCCGCTAATTGGGGCCGAGGCGAACCGCGACCGCCCATCTTCCGGCGGTGCGCTCGGGCGCCGCCGCCTCCTGGCGGCCGGACAGCTCCAGCCGCCGCCTCCGGTCACTGGCGGTGCCACGCTAGCGGAGTTACTACGGTGGTCCGTTTTCAAAACCGTCTGAATCGGTGTTAATCTCGAGTCTCGAACTTTACTGCGCAAGATTCAAAATTACATTGCGGACCCATTTTGACGTCGCCCTTAAATCCACACATCTATTAACAAAACACGCCGTCTTCATGGCTCTCCGGCGCGGCGCGTTGATGCCGCACCCCTTCACCGTGGCCCGACTCCGTCCGCGGATGTCTTCGGGTTTCTCCGACGCGGCGCGACGGCGTCGCGTCCTTGTTCTTCTTTTCACGACGTGGTGAGACGGCACCGCGCATTTCCTTGTCTCATTATTTCGCGTGGTGCGAAGACACCACACCTTCTCGTACCAAACCACAAAGGAACCAACATGAAAAAAAGGAGGAGGGTCGGCCGTGTTTGTGTGGTCCATCCCCCTCGCGTTATTCGATAACTATTGGTTTTAAACCACGAAGATCGTCAAGTTGGTATTCACGAACAAAATAAATAAATAAAATTAAAACCCCTACCTTGTTTTGAAGAGCAGAACATGTTCGGATGTTCGTCGAAGAGAAAACGTCGAGGTATAACCGTCGCGGAAAGAGGCGACATGGAAGGAGGAAGACGCGTCGTGGGAACGGCGTCCCGGAAAGAGAGACATTTCGGAAGAACCATTGCGGAAAGAGATGTCGCGTCGTGGATCGGTGTCACGGAGTCGGTCTTCGTGGACTCGGCATTCTTCAACGGAGTTCGATGCATTCTTCACGTTCCTCGTGTTCTTCGTCGAAGAGGATGAAGAACTCTAGCTTTCCTTACCCTTTCTTCTCCAAAGGCTCTCAAGCAACTAAGAAAATAACCCATAAATAAATTAAGCCTCACCTAATTTATTAACACCACAAAACCTTTAAAATTCAAGATTTTGAAATTTAACTCACCTCATTAAATTACAGAAGTTGTCAAATTAAATGAAGGGGGGTTAATGGGGAGTTGAAGAGTTGAAGAATATAATGGTGTGGGGTTCGTGTGGGCCCCACATCCTTCATAACCTACAAAGGGAAGTTCGGTGGTTACCCAACTTCCTCCCAAAGGATAAAAACACTTAGAGTAAAATAAAAATTGTTGTTAAATTTTTATTTTTAACTTCCACAATTTTTATCAACATCTCTCGTGTAAACACTACTCCAGAACATGAGTTCCTAAGCAATTACTGGCACTACGGTTCCATCGGCGCCCTCAGAATTTGATTCCGATCACCGGTTCAAAAGTTAGAAATTCCCGCTCATTCGATCACTGAACGTACCTGAGCTAATCTTCAGAAATTGATTCTGGGTACACCGGACCTCAGATTCAGGTGCCGTAAGAAAATGCGTTTTTGTAAAATTCCAAAGAAAATTAAGAAAAAATTTTCCTTGAAATTTCCGGGTCTTTACAAGGTCATACATATTATAATATGCTCTTACCTGACCATTTGTTTCGCCTCTCGATCAAATTATTTTTCGGAACACCAAAAATGAATTTATATACAAACCAAACATTTCTAGAAGCCACTGGTGGACTATTATCTATTCCACCATAATATATTTTATATTGTTTCCTACCTAGATTACTTTCTTAATTATATCCCATAATATAAATAATTGAAATATATTTAAGACATTTTTGGGTTATTAATTACATGAACACATTTTCTATAAAAAACATTATTCCATTCATAATAATGACATCACATTATTTCATATAATATCGTCATTTTTTACTCATATTATGTAAATAATCACTCATACATTATAATATACATATAAAAATAATACCATTTCAACTACATTTATTCGGTAATTAATTAGTAATTATATTAATAAATCTATGGGGTTGGTTAATCAAATAATATATAATATTTTTTAAATAACATTAAATTAATAACCGGTGACTTCTAATTTACTTAAATAATTTCACTTTGTAATTTAAATGTAAAAATTAACTAGTCCCGACCAATGGAAAAAACTATGAATCCCGTTCACTAGGGAAAATGGTTAGTGTGTGGAAATAAGACACCCATTTCCTTTCCCCAATGATTTAAAACAATTATTTCCTATGATAAAATAAATCATTTCTCCTCTTATATGGGATAGAATCTCCATACCCAACCTCCTTCCACCATACATAATCAGCTCCCGGGTCTACCTCTATAGCACCCCCAAGCCACCTCTCTACCTCCCCATATTACCCCTTATAATTACTCCTCGTTTATGATTATAAAATATTACATCGTCCCACTCTCCATATCTTTTCCTCCTTGTTAACACTTTCATATCCTCTAACTCCACTGCTTGACATCATATAACGTCACCTACCACGATAGCCTTACCACCATGGGATATAACTAATTGAACTTAAACTCTTTATGTGGAACCATTATACACCTTACTACATGTTAGGCAAACCGAACACAATTCAAATATGGTGTCTCTCATTAATATATAATTTTGTTCTTCGGATTTATCATAATCTTTATTGTTATTAATTTAGTAATCATAATTATTATAATATTCATCAATGTTTCTTTTATTATTTTTTGTAAAGGGTCACATTTACAATTCATAAGATTTCATATTTTTTTTGGCATTTTTATCTATATGAAATTTAATTTTTTTACAAAACTATTATTGCGAAATAATTTTTATGGGTTATCCCTAATAGTTTCAATAACGAATACACTATTAATTTCATTTTAAATTCTAATAATAGTTCATGAAACAACATAATATAGTATCTACGACTGAAATGTAACAAGTAAATTTAATGATTTATAATTTATAATTATAAATTTTCTTAAATAATAGACTATAAATATAAAGTATAATTAATCCCATACCTCCCAGTTCTCTTAACATTTTATAATAATTAGGTTTCTCAAGTATATTTATAAATTATTTCCATGTTGATCAAATGTTTTTTCAATTATAATAATTTCAAATGTATTGAAACACTATATATAAATAAAATTTTTATACCATTTTTTAAAATATTGAATAGTGTTTTATCCATCTAATCAAATGATTTTGGTCAGAAAACCTCAGATACACTACCCTTTCACCATATGTTAGTAACTAGTTACAAGGGTCCATCTATCAATTAATAGTAAAATATACACCCTCAATATCACAATCATATCACAATAATAATAAAAAATAATAATAAACGTATCAATAATATAAATTAATCTTAATAATATAAAAAACTAAATAAAATATATCAAATTTTATGTGACGTCATATTATCCACACATCTCAAACAACATAAAATAGTAATCTAAAATACACCCTAAATATATACATGGTATCAAAAAATTAATAATTAATATCTTACAATTAGTTACAACAAGGCTTCAATTTTATCTCTTTAGTGACCACCGTCCATTATCATAAGTCTATTTATCTTTTCCACATCATGAGAAATAAGGCCAATATGTAAAAGTTATATATATATAGAAAGAGTTAGCAAACAAACTCAGTATGACATCCCTAGTTGAATGAAAAAATTTTAAAAAATTAAATGTTAATTCATTTTTCAATGTATATAATTGTGATAATAAATTCACATAAAAATTAATTTAAACATACATGTTAGGTTACAGTGTGTTAGACACCATAACACCCGACTTTAAGTAGGTTCAATTGATAAATCATATTTTAAAATCATATATTCAAATGTATTTGAATTACAAATATATAATTTAATTAAATTCCTCCAAATAAAAAAACCCTTAAAATTAATGTCAATAACTGTATAATATCATATTGAATATCAAGAAAGTGGTATTAATGAAAATTTAAATATAACCTAGTGTTGAAAAATAATACTTGTGGATAGTTTCATATGAACAACTCCTCCCAATAACATATATATAGGGTTAAAACATCATTAGAACAATATTTACCCTTTTTTATATTGTCCATGAGTATTAATATTTAAAATAATAATTTTTTTTCATAAAAAAAACTACATCATGGTCGACAATATTTCATTAAATAAATTGTTTCAAAAAATTTAAACAACTAAAATTTTATTTATAAAGTTACATAATTGATTGTATTTATGGGAATATATTTTATTTTTTAATTATATGGGTTATGATTAGATTCATGAGTACTAAATTTAAAAACATTTTATTAAAATAATTATAATATATATATGAAAAGAAATTTATCTTTAATCTCAGTATCTAGTTTAACATAAATCAAAACCACTTGGTTTCTATATTTTCATTACGTTCAACTATGTTTACCATATGTATAAGTATATAATGATAAATTCATATACTAAAATATCACTCGTACATCTTCATTATACAATAAAACATATTCCAATAGTTTATACTTTGATAATAAATTATAAAATTTTAATGAAATAAAATAACAACATTTAATCAAATTTACCATTTAAAACATATTTAATGAAATCCTATCCACTGATACCCTTGTTAATGCTATCCTATATTTAATGAATATGAATAATGACAGAATATTTTTCTAAAAAAATTTTAAATTAATGAAAACCATGTCAATATCTTTCATCAAAAGTTACACTTAACAAAAATGAAATATGAAAAGTTATGTAACGATTAAAATGTTGCTACAGAATTAGTTGTTATTAAAAGAGATAAAAAATTATGAAATAAATGTATAAATAAAATAATTTTCAAAACTAATCAATTATAAAATTAATATGGATAATAAAATATTAATATTATTTCATGATATAAATATATTTTCTTCTAAATTTGAATTTTATGGAGTTTATTTTATGAAATTAAATATATTATAAATAATGTATAAGATTGAAAATTATAGTTTATATTTTAAATGAATAAATGAATAAATGAATAAATGATTAATATTAATTTTATTAGTAATTTATTGAAATACGTATAATAATTTGGAATAGTTTGAAAATGTATTTTCTTATAGTTTTTTTTCATTATATCTTATAATTTTATTATGATTAAAAAATGAACATTTAAGAATTTTATTTTAAAAAAATCAACTATATTTGGGGATTGATCATAATAATATTATCTGATGATATTTTTTTGGAATGTATTCTAAAAACTACCCCTTAGGTAAATAGTGAAAAACAATATTTACCGAAACTATAAATTTTTAATTATATAATAAAGAACAATAAGTTTATTAAAATTTATATTGATCAAATAAATGTTCAAGGAGTAAACCTATATATTTCTAAACACCAATAAAAATTTACAAAATAAATGTTTAAAATTTTAGGAAGTAAAGTATTATTTTCTAATAGAAATTGATTTTTTATTTTAAATTAATTAAATATTATTTTAGTAAAATTAATTTTTATATTTATTAGAAATCAATAAAAAATTATATAAAAATAAAATTTATATTATTAAAATAAATGAAATATATATTTTCATCCCACACTTAATTTTTTATCTTAAAAATGCACCTTCTATGAAAATGAGTTTTTATATGTTTGGGTGATATTTTAAAATGAATTTTCATAACCCTTATAATAATTATTTTGTTAAATTGTATTATTTCCTTAAATAATAATTTTAAAAATTGTCAATACAGCCCAAGGAAATCCATGAATGGACATCACCAACGAGTATAACTGAGGTACGTAGTTTTATTGGTTTAGTAGGTTATTATCGATGTTTCGACCAGATTTTCCTCGGTTGGCTAACCCATTAACAAAGATCACATGTAAAGGGGTTAAATTTTTTTGGACAAAAGCGTGTGGAGAATGTTTTGAAGAGCTTAAGAGAATATTATTCAATGGTCATATATTTACTCTACCATTGGGGAATGATGGGTTCGTTGTTTATAGTGATTCATCGAAGAATGGACTTGGTTGTGTCCTTATGCAGAATGATAAGGTTATTGCATATGCGTCACGATAGTTGAAAATTCATGAGAAAAACAATCATACTCGTGATCATGGGTTACCTGCTGTAATATTTGCTTTGAAGATATGGATACATTATCTCTATAGAAAAAAATGTTATATTTATACTGATCGCATGAGTTTTAAGTATATTTTCTCACAGAAAGAACTCAACACGAGGAAAAGTCGATGGCTTGAACAACTCAAGGATTGTGATTGCACGATTCACTACCAACTGGGGAAGGAAAATATGGTAGAGATTGATTTGAGTAGAAAGGATCATGGAGTTTTGACCAAGATGAGAGTTGAAAATGATCCTATATACATGAATCTAGTAAATATGGATATGGGAATCACCATAGAAGGTGAAACATAGATTCTTTTTAAAATGGTTTCCAAAACATATTTTATAGAAAGGATTAAGAGCTCTCAGACTGGTGATGAAGAGTTTCCAAACAATATTAAAGCAGTGAATGATGGGAGATTGAGTGAATTTGTTTTTCAAGATGAAATTTTGAAACTTGGGATGTGACTTTGTGTTCCCGATATACCTGATCTAAAAAGAGAATTATTGGATGATGCTTATAGTTCTAATTTCTCTATACACACTGGGAGCATCAAAATTTATAGAGATTTGAAGGAACATCATTTTTGGGACAACATGAATCAAGATATTTCTGATTTTGAGTCAAGATGTATTGCTTGTCAACAAGTGAAAGCTAGAAGGAAACATCCAGGAGGAGTATTTCAACCTCATCCCATACCTAAGTAGAAATGTGATAATATCATGATGGACTTTGTCATGGGACCACCAAATACTCCTATAAGGAACGATGCAATATGGGTCATTGTTGATCGTCTTACCATGTCAGCACATTTTCTTCCTATAAGGGAATATTTACCACTTGAATGTCTAGCAAGACTATATATTAATGAATCTGTGACACTTCATGGAGTACCACTATCAATTTTTTCAGATCATGATCCACGTTTTACATCAAGATTCTGGAAAAGTATTTAGAAAGACTTGAACACTGAACATCGTTTGAGCACTGCCTACTAGCCCCAAACTGATGGAAAATCAGAACGGACTATTCAAACCATGGAATATATGTTGAGATCATGCTGACATGACTTTTAGGGAATGTGTGATCAATATTTACCTCTTTTAGAATTTTCCTATAAAAATATCTTCTATTCAAGTATTTGGATGGCACCATATGAAGCGTTATATGGAAAGAGATATCACAAACCAACCGGTTGGGATGATGTTGGTGAAAGAAAACTCGTAGGCCCATAACTAGTGGAGGAAACAATGGAAAAGGTGAAGGTAATCCAAAACCACATCAAAGCAGCTCAAAGTAGGAAGAAGAGCTATGACAATAACCGAAGGATGGATTTGGATTTTCAGGTAGGAGATTATGTTTTCTTGACGGTATCTCCATTGAAGGGAGTTATATGTTTCTCCAGGAAAGGTAAATTGAGTCCCAGGTACATCGGACATTTTGAAATTATAGACCGAATTGGGGATGTAGCTTACCATTTGGTAATGATGCCAAGTCTCTCCAAATTTCACGATGTGTTCCGTGTATCACTATTGAGAAAATACATGCCTGAACAAAACATGTACTCAATTATAAGTAATTATAACTGGTACCTGATCTATCTTATTGCGAAGATCCCGTCAGGATTCTTTATACAATAGAACAAGTGATGAGAAAACGGATGACTCGTCTCGTAAAAGTTCTATGGAGAAACCATAAGATGGAAGAGGCAACGTGGGAACCTGAAGAACTTATGATGAAGAACCAGCCAATTATTTTCATGTGGTTGTATTCTAGAAATTTCTAGGACAAAATTATTTGACGTAGGAGTGAATGTAACACCCAAATCTTCCATGGTAAGCATCCCTTTGAATAATAGAGTAGCATGTGTTGTACGCATCTTCGAGTTCTAACACACACCACAACCAATAAAACTACCCTTTATAAATAGTAATACCCACAATTTACAATTTTATAAATTTTATCCCTCAAAATGGCCTTCATTTTTGTATTCGGAATATCGAAATTAGCTTAGGGTGAATTTTGGGTCTTTTTCTGAAAACTTTCAATTTTTGATGAATATGGAAAAAACTGAGTTATAGTTTAAAAACGAATTTTCATTTAAATAATTATTTTTTTATTGAAATTTAATTATGGTCAAAATAGATATATAATACCTATATATGTTAAATGTAATTCATTGGAGTTAGGTTAGAATAATTTTTTATATATAAAAATTTATTGAACATTTCACCATCTTTTACCCACCTCCTAGAAGAATTTGGAAATTCACATAAAACATAATCTTACCATTTTTGTGAGTGGAATTTAGAAAATCCTAGATACATGGTTTATATGAAGGAGTAAAATGTGGTTCAATAAGATCAAAATATTTTTTTAATAGAATCATTTTAATTTTATTTACCATGGTTAAAATTAAATAGGGTAGTTAAGGGTAAAAATGATATTATTATTACCCTAAAACATGTACTAATTCTATTGTATAAGTATTATTAGACCAAAAAAACCATATGAATAATATATGAACCTCTTTGTTCAACTTGGATTAGAATAGGACATTTATTATTATTAAATTCAAAGAAGAGTTAAATGAGTTAAAATCAATGTTTAAGAACTGAAACATTTTTAAGATAGGGTTATTCATAATATAAACTCGATTATAAATATTAATTAAAAAGATAAAAACATTTCCTACATTTTGAAATTTTATTTATAATTTTTAGAAATTAAATAATTTAATTTAATTATGACATAATGGTGATGCAGTAATTACCTAATTAATGAAATATTAAAATAGTTGATATTATAAATAGCAAAATAAATTTAATTTTAGACTTTTTATGAATTAAACTAATTTTATAGATTACTATGACATGTTAGTGTTTATTTAATTATGTTTTTTTGATGTTATAATGCAGTTATAATTTTCTTAAAATTCAAATACCAAATAGTGTCAAAATTCACATAAAAGAGTTTTTAAAAAAAATACTATATTATTAATTGATATTAAATTCCTAAAAATATATGGTTCATCCAAAGGACTTATATCATGATATGTGTATTATTAATGGACCAATTTGGGTTCTCATGGATGTATATAGTATGTTTATTAACTATATAATATAAAAATACAAAGTGACATGGTAAATGTCTAACTAATTTACTAAGAGTTAAAACTAAATCATAAGGTTAATATAGTGACCCAAACCTGTATAAAACCAATTGGTAGAGTGGTTCTCGACCTATCCCCACTGTAACCTTTAAATAATCCACTTTTTATCCATTAGAATCCGAATATGAATTTATTATAAAATAATATTTCTAGTTTTTCTTAAGGTGCCCCTCACCCCTCTTATATAAGGGAACTCAACCTTCTCTCAAATTAATAGCTTCAAATCCTTTTTGTTCGGCCAAACCCTGACCAAATATTACCTAAAATTCACTAACATCAACCTAAAGGCCTTAGTTTGATCAGAAAGCCATCTTATGTAGGCCTTTTTATCAAATCAATAGGCTGAACCCTTAGAAGAGGTAATGTTTTCACCACTCTCTTTAAAGTTCCTTTCTTCTTCCACTTCTTATTTATTTGTTATATCTATTCTAAAGAAATAAATCTAGTACCATATATATACTGTGATGTTATTATAAAAATGGTAAAACCATATTCAGTATTCTATCCATCCTTTTAATGACATGTCACCATACGTACGCACGTACGGCTTACCGTCTCCACGTCATGGTGTAATTGTTATTCAAAACATTATTATTTAGAAAGGTATTATATTGATGTGTAATTGATGTAAATAAAAAATATAACATTATAATTATTCTTTATATATGATATACCATCAAATTATATATTATTTTATTATCAAAATAATGATATTGTCATTCGTGCGTACGTACAGACTACCTTCTCCATGAACGCGATGAGATTCATTCCCCATAATATCCATTCAAGTATAATTGTCATTTAATGATTAAAAATAATGTTTATGGACTTTATATCATTCTATATATGAATAAGATACAACCTATCTCCAACAATCCTGACTTATGTAACAAAACATATAAAAGAAAACAAGTGTGTTAACAACCGAAACGACGATAATACTAAAATAATATTAACCATGAAATATTAAAAGATCATATATGATACCATATTAATGTATATGATTCTTGTATAATTTAATATCAATTATTTCACCATTTTACAGGAGTTTAACGTACCCTCAACCAAGAAAAAGTACAAGGTAAGAGTTTATTTCAGAATCTCTTCATTATCCGAGGTTGTTTATACGTAATTATCTACTGTGGGCTCCTTATCATCCACATCCTTGTTTCTTAAAAATGTATTTCAAATCATTCTTAATATTTTATAGACTATTGGTTAAATTCTGATATACCCCTTTTCACTTTTTATAATATGTTTATAAATGAATCTTTCTGTTGTTTTCCAAATAGGGTCCTTTTTTACCGTTTTAACAGAAATATGGTAAGAATGTCTTTTTTACCTTATACGATAGTTGCAGCTATTTTCCTCCATTATAAAATCATAGAAGCTTCCCTTACAAGATTATAAGAATATTTTCAGTATAAATGTTTTTTTAATAATGACTTCAAAAAAAAGAGATATTTCTCTGAAATTGTTTTGATTTCATCAATGTCAATATCCTTTGATGGATTTTAAGATTATTTAAAGTTTATTTATTATGATACAAATCTTCCATATTTTATTGAATCTTTTGTTATATGTTTAACTGTGGATGTGTTATTTTTATACCATTCATTGTTTATGGAGAAATTATTGACATTTCGTATGCTAGTTTTAATAAGAATGTTTATGTTATGCTTAACCCTGTTCATATGATAAATGAATTGGACTTAATAAGTGATAGGTGGAGCCCGCTATAGCTCCTAGATGCATCAGTTGGTCTAATGAGACAAACTAGTGTCTTGTCACAAGGCCTTGACAAAATCTTATTTGTATTCATGGTGCAAGGCATTGACTATGTGGTTATGATAGTCTATAATTATGCATTCCGACATTATGAAAGTGGTTATTGATATTGACTATGATTATTCTACTAGTAGAATATCCTCGTAATTATTTAAATGGAATTATTTCATTTTATATTTTCCATATTATGCTGAAGTTGAAATTTAAAAGGCTTTTGTTTTAGTTATACATTGCCTTAAATGTTTATGTTTATTTATAAAATTTTCCGCTATATAGTCATCCTTACTGAGCATCTGAGCTCACCTATATCAATGTTTTAATTTTTCCTAGGATGCGAAGATGTATTTTTGAATGACCTGTAGGGAATGTATGACGGGAAATGATGACAAGATGTGTTGTGGTTTTTTTCACTTTATGATGTAATGTAAGACTTATGAATATATCTAGTGTTTCCAAAGCTACTAAACTAATCGGTCTTTTGAGACTTGATCTTTTGTGATAATGCCAATGTTATATAATAATGGACCAACTTTGGGTAACTAGGGTAGGGGTTTTAGATTTGGTTTTACACAAATATTTTTCCAAAAGAACTCTTCTTCTCAAAATAAAAGAGTATTTATCTCCCGAGTTGCTGGATGATTTTATAAGATTGTTTTCATCTAATTAAACACTCTTGTTGATTCCATGGTATTATTGGGCATAATATTTTATGTGGTCATCTACCATATTTGATTAAATGGTTTAGGACTAACTCTATTGTGGATGATTCATCCTAAAACCATTCAACATATTATTCTGAATGGTTAGTGTTTTATATTTAATGATTGGGGAAAGATAGTTACATATCATATGATAGTTTAAATATGAATGTATATGTTGTTTATGTTAATTCCCGCTCATAATGGAATGAATTGGAATTATTATGTTATGGGTGGGGCCCGATATAGCCCATTGATGCATTGGTAGGTCTCATGAGACAAATTGAAGTGGAATTGGCCGAGGACTTTCACAATGTGATATGGATTTTGGCCAAGGCCTTAATCATTAGACATATTGTTCGAGCCCTTAACAAAATGTTTTTGAATGATCAGAATTATGAATTCTATAATTATGAGTTCATATAATGATATTCAATGTGGTTATTTGATTAGTAGAATACCCATGATTATGTTTTATTATGGAATTATTTACTCAGCTCATTTTCCTGCCATAATGTGTTCACGATTATTATTAAATTCATGTGTTTTCAATTATTCCCCATGTCTAATGTTTGTATTCTCTTCCTCTGTATTTCACACTCTTATTGGGCATTTAGACCACCCTTTATTATGTTTCATTTTCTCAGTTCAAGAGGAGTTGAATTATGATTGACATGCTGAAATAACCTAGGGGTTATGGAAGTTGTCTAAGGAGATTATATGTTGTTTTTCATTTCAAGTTGTAATTATGAACTTATGTATGTATCTTGTTTCCAATAATACTAAACTACTCTATCCTTTGGGATTAAAATTACTTGTATGTATGCCAACATAATCAATCAAGGCACCTACTACGAGCAACTGGGTTCAGGTCATTACAGTTATTATCAGAGGAAGTTTAGTAGAATACGTGGAAACTAGGATTAGAGAATGTAGAATTAGGGAAGAGTCCCTAAGGTATTATTTTATGATATACAGACAATAACGTCCTGGTATGTTGGTAATGAATAGATTATGTGGATATTTCATGCAATACATCTCTATCTGTATACGAACTGGTAGAGGAGGCTCTGGCACATATGTTTCCAGGGGTAACACCCGAAAACACCGCTTTGATCTAGACTTGAATGAGAAATGGTGCATGTCCACGGGCCTTGTTGCACTCTTGGTTATGACACTCTCGAGAGATATGCTTAAGGTAATTCAAATTTTCATTACAATCCATTATGAAGGATTGAAATGTAAAATATATCTCAAAGAAACCATATTTGTGAATATGGAATTAGAAATTCGCAGGATCTTAATTTTTTTCTAAGAATTTTGTTAAGTTAATATAATAGATTATGGTTCATAACCTAATAAAGTTTATGAAATTAGCTAGAGATGGCTCCAAGTGGAAGGAATGGAAACTGCAAGAACACACAAGTCCCTTGTAGTGATTTTCCTCCGATTCAAGATAATGATGTTGGATCTGTTGTTGTGGCTAGTGCTGAGCAACTCCTAAATATACTGGAACAACATACTCAGGTAATGAATAATAAACTTACCTGTATGGAGCATCCGGATCCATCTCTTGGAGGAGCTATGATAGATCACGTTATGTGACAACAACCTCCATCATTCAATGGGACTACTAACACTTTTGTAGTAGAGCAGTGGATATGTTCCCTCGAGAAGATATTTCTCGCATTGGGATGTAATGAAATTGGGAAGGTTTTCATGGAACTATATCATCTATCAGGAGATGTGGATCAATGGTGGTCATTAATCAAAAACACAATGGAGGAGGAAGAATTAGAAGAAAGGGAATTGAGGTATTTTAAGGAAATATTCTTAGAAAAATATTTCCCTCGTGAATGAAGAGTAGATATGGAGAGTAAATTATTGAATCTGAGGAAAAATGTGGATAAAAATTTATCCAATTATGAAGATAACATTACAAGGTCGCAAGACATGCTGTGGACTACAAAAAAATCCAAGGAGAAAAATTGATCGATTCTTTGATGGCCTAAATCCATTCCTCTGACGGGCACTGGTCTCCCAAAATTTTTCGTCACATGAGGACATAGTTTCATGTGAAATCATGGCCGAAAAATAATTCTCTAAGTCTTATGAATTGAAGAGAAATCAAGAAAATAAGCGGGCTACTGAAAACCATGGGAAGGGAAATAAGGAAATGGGGAATAAGGGAAAAGTTGAATTAACACCATGGGACTATTGTGGAAGGAAACACAACGGTGCGTGCATAAAAGGAAAAGAAGTATGCTAAAAATGTGGTCAGAAAGGCCATATTGTTGGTGATTGAAAAGGAATGAAGGAATCCAATGATGTTCGATTCTATAATTGTCAGAAGATGGGGCACCATGAAAATAATTGTCCAAAACATGAAGGAAATATGCAATAGAAGTGGCCAAGGGAGTAAGAAGAAGTATATGCGATCCCAACTGTAGAAGTTTAAGTTCCACGTGACACAGTGGCGGGTAATTTTATCATTTCATCATGTTTATCCAATGATTTATTTGATTCTATATCATTGAATTGTTTCATATCTCCCCATTTTGCTAAGAAAATTATATATTTCCAATTTGTTTTAACAAGGGAGTTGTCAGTCAAAACTCCTATGGTAAGTATCATTACGACAATGTTCTGTCAATCAGTTCCCATTAGGGAATAAAAATGTTTTTTATCTGCTGATATCATCATCATACCCATGATTGAATTTGATATAATACTTGGTATGGGTTGGATTTTGGACCACGATGCAAAATTTTGTTTTAAGAAGAAGGAGGTTATGATTTTTGATACGGATTATAAAGAACACCTTATCTTTAGAGCAGAATCAACAACACCTAATTCTTATCTAGATCCACCCATAATAGGTTAACTAATTTCCATTATTGGGGAGGAACAGAATGAAATAACTCTGGGTGAGGAAAATAATGTTCAAATGGATGATGTGTAACGCCCCGACCCCAGCTACCCAGAGTCGGTGCATTACTTCGTAACATTGGCATGATCACAAGAAGATCAAATCTCGAAAGACCGATTGGTTTAGTAGCCTTGGAAACAGTAGATATATTCATAAAGTTTTACATTACATTTTAAAGTGAAAAACTACTACAACAACAAAGTCTTCATAATTCACACTCATATCCCCACATACTATCCCTGCATGTCATTCATAACTTACTTCTTCACATCCTGGGAAAAATAAAACATAGAAAAGGGGTGAGCTCAAATGCCCAGTAAGGATAACAATAAAGCGGAACATTCAAAATAAGCATAAACATTTAAGGCAATGAATTACTAAAACAAAAGCCTTTTAAAATTGAACTTCAACATAGTATGGCATAAATAAAATGAAATAATGCCATTTACTTGTTCACATGGATATTCTACTAATCGAATAATCACATGCAAAAATCAATAACCACGTTCATAATGTTGGAATGCATAATGCTAAACGTTAATTTCTTTGTCTAGGCCTCATCCCAAGACCTAGGGGTTACTTCTAACCGGAACCCAACCCGGAGTGCCTCTAATAACCGGACACCAACCCGGAGTGCCTCTAATAACCGGACACCAACCCGGAGGGCATACTTTTACCAGTCCCTAACCTGGAGGGCTTACTTTAACCAGTCCCTAACCTGGAGGGCTTACTTTAACCAGTCCCCAACCTGGAGGGCTTACTTTTACCGGTCCCCAACCCGGAACATACTTGTTTAGCACATTCATCTGAAGAAAAGTTTGAAATATAACACAAACATTCGGGTTAAAACTAGCATACGAAATGTCAATAGTTTCACCATAAACTATGAATGGTATAAAATAGCACATCCACATTCAAACATATCACAAAACCTTCAATACAATATAGAAGTTTTGTATTATAATAAATCAACTTCAAATAATCTTAAAATCCATCAAAGGATGTTGACATAGATGAAATCAAAATTCTTTTAAAAGAAGTATCTCCTTTTATTTTGAAATCATTTAAGATCCATATAAAATAAAACATTTTCTTTGAAAATATTCTTATAAGCTTGTAAGGAAAGCTTCGACGATTTTATAACGGCGGAAAATAACCGCACCCGCCGTATAAGTTAAAAAAAACATTCTTACCTCAGTTCTGTCGAAAAGGTTAAAAAGGACCTTGTTTTGAAAACGACGGGAAGATTCCTTTATAAACCTCTTATAAAAAGTCAAACAAGTGTATAAATGACTTTAACCCATATTCTTGTAAATAGTAAAAATGTTTTGAAATACATTTCGAAGAAACATGGATGTGGATGATAAAGAGATCCCAGTAGATTATTACGTATAATACAACCTCGGATAATGAAGAGATTGTGAAATAACCCTTACCTTGTACTTTTCCTTGGTTGGGGTAGGTTAACCTCCTGTATAATGGTGAAATAATTGTTATTAAATTATACAAGAATCATATATATTAATATGATATCATATATGATCTTCTAACATTGATTTGTTAATAATATCTTAGAATTATCGTCGTTTCGGGTGTTAACTTACTCATTTTCTTTTATATGTTTTGTTACATAAGTCATGTTTGTTGTATCTTATTCATATCCATAATGATATATAGTCCTTAAACATCATTTTTAAATCATTAAATGATAATTATACTTGAATGGATACGATGGAGAAGGAATCTCATCGCGTTCGTGGAGACGGTAGTCCGTACGTACGCACGAACGCTACTTCCATTTAATTTTTATTTTAAAAGAATCGAATCCAAATGATACATAGGTATATTACTATTCCAGTATAATATAATATTTTATATATGTTACTTAAGTTCATTAACACCATCCTTTATACGTTCCATGTGTGGTATGAACGAGTCATATCATTTTAAGGGGGGCGGTAGTCCGCACTTCCTCAAATGAAATTATCGTATGTATATACAACATGAAACGAATAATGGTATGAAATAAAATGGAATTACAGAAGCTTATATATAAAATATATATCATTAATATTATATTTAATTACAGTGCCATCATAATGGCCACCATGAGAGGTGGTAAGATGTATTTGAACAATCATCGTTTCGTGAGGCGTTAGTTTTCCATCCACAGAAACATTATGTTCATCATCCATTAGATGGAGTTGTGTGTATGTGTAGTTTGAATACTTCTTATAACAACATCCTAGTATATTGTGGATACTGGTGTTGTTACAAAAGAAAGGAAATAAAAAGAGTTTGGGGGTTGGAGAAGCAAAATAAATGAAAATAATTTAAGAGAAATCGTTACCTTTAATCTAGGTAACTCACTTTGGTTGGAACCAAAGGACTTCTTGAAATGCTTTCTGCCTAAGGGGAAGCTTCAAGGAGGAGGAGAGGGATGTGGGGAGCTTAGTTGGGCAGAGTTTGGACGAGCCAAGTGGCTTGAGAGGTGTGAATAAATGAGAAGGAGGAGTGCCCTTTTATAAGAGGGGTGAGGGGCACCTTTGGAAAAGCTAGAAATATTAATTTATAATAAATTCATATTCGGTTTTCAAAGGCTCAAAAGTTGACTATTCAAAGGATGAGGTGGGGATAGGTAGAAAACAACTCATCCAATAGAATTTAGACAGGTTTGGGTACTTATATTAACCTTATCTTTAAGTATTAACTCTAAGTTAATTAGTTTCACTTTTACAATGTCTCTTTGTATTTTTATATTATATGGTTAATAAACTTACCATATACATCCAAGCGACCCCCAAGTGGTCCATTAATGATTAACCTATCATGATATAAGTCTCTTGGCCGAACCTTAGATTTTTAGGAATTTAATATCAATTAATAATATAATATTTGTTTTAAGAACTCTTTTATGTCAATTTTGACACTATTCATTAGTTGATTTTTGTGAAACTTATAACAGATTTATTTCTTCAAACAAAGTCAATTAAATCAATCCTAATATATCATATTATCCTATAAAATTAGTTTAATTCATTAAAAGTTTCATATTATATTTATTTGGGTATTTATAATATCACTTATTTTAATTTTTTTCACTATTATATTAATTACTGCATCATCATTGTGTCATTAATAATTTAACTTATTTGATGTCTAAAAATTATAAATAAAATATCATAATGTAGGAAATCTTTTTATCTTTCTAATGAATATTTATAATCGAAAATAAAACATGTATAACACTTTGTAAAAATTGTTCTTTTAAAAGATGTAAGCTTATGCCATTTTTGTATTCATTTTAACTTAATTAAAATAAAGTGTCATTATCACTCACAAGTGGATCCATGGGGTCCCAAAATAGACCCAAAGATACCCATGGTCGACCATGTATCAACCAATAGGGTTAAGACACGTTTTAGGGTAATTTAGTATTATTATAATATTATTTTTTTACCCTTATTTACCGGATTTACCCTTAACCATGGTAAATAAAATATTTACCGCAGTAATTATTCAAAATGTCTAAAAATAAAAGTTACCTATTTACACAATTTGAACATCCTGATTCCAAATATGGAATCCATTTTTCTAAATTCAAAACACAGAAGTGGCAGAAATTAATTTAAAATTAATTCCCGCTGTCAAAACAAAAAGCGTGTTTTTAAGAGATAATAACTATCAAAAGATTGACACTTGTTTATGTTCGGTTTAATTGTAAAATTATGTCCAATGACCAACATTATATTAAGTGGTAAAAATATATTCTAAATATACTTTAAAACCACTCAAATTAATAATTTATCACTATTAATTATTTTGATTAAAAAAGTTGTTTTTAATTAAAATTTAGTAATTTTCACTATTCATCAAAATATTAAAGTTATCCGAAAAGTACCAAAATTTCACCTTAGGCTAAATTTGATATTCTGAATCCAAAAATGAAGTCCATTTTTAAAAATAAAATATATATAATTTCAAAAATTAGGTATTACTATTCATAACGGCAAGTTTGATCGGTTGTGGCACGTGTTAAAACACGAAGTTGCGTACAACACACGCTACTGTTTTATTCAAAGGAAAGCGTACCGTGGAAGCTTGGGATGTTTCATTTTAAATTTTTTGATGTCCCCATTTAGTCAAAAAGTTTAAAATATTGTATTTAAAAAGGTTTCACTATTAAATGTTAATAAATGTGCAATACTGAAAATGAATCTGTTCTTGCATTATGACTAAGAAACTCATAATGTGGATTCTAAAATTATAAGGATTATATAAAGTTTAAAATTTAGTTAATACTATTCATGACCTCTTTTAATGGCCTTTTTTTGTAAGTCAAGGTGTGATTGAACTCGGTGTTGCGTGTAGTACAAGTTATTGAATTATTTTGAAGAAATAACACATTATGAATTCTTGGGGTGTTACATTCTCCCCTCCTTCAATAAATTGCGTCCTCGCAATTTGAAATTGTTCTTAGAAAATAAAAGGTTGAAAATAGAAAATATATTTGTGGGAAAACCCACATCGGAAATTGGGTTACTAAAATTTAGTCTTAATATGAGGAAAAGAGAAATGAAAGGGTAACCACCAAATTATGATCTCGATTAGGAGAACATTGGTGGAAATTAGAGACATATGATTGCAGGAAAAACGTAAATATTTATAGGTAGTGATTGAGGTCATCAATCACAAAAAAGTATAAAATTTAGGTCCTTAAACTCATCAATCTATGATGATTTGAAATACCATTGGTTCAACAAAACATAGAATATTGGGATGACACATTTTTGACGTTTCAAAATATCTTAGTTGAAATCCCACATCGAAAAATGAATTAATGAGGCCTCTGTTTAAAATAAAGAGTGGAAAGTATGAAGATTACCGAAACTAACACATACTAGGGTTCCATGTAGGTAAATATGGATATGGAGGAGAAATCTAACCATCAATTATCTGATGGAGAGTGGTAGAGAACATGGCTATGAAAAGGCCAACAATCCCAAAGCCATAAATTAGTGATGATTTAAGGTACCATCTAGGACAACATTTTTGTTCTAAGTTCCTTTTCTTAACGTTGTGGAATTTATTTATGAGATTGGCTAAGATCATAAGGAGGTATACATACTTTATAATTAGAGTTTTATCCATTAATAAATTTCTACCACAAACTCATCTTTCACTCTAAAAGATAATAGAATGTAATTTTTTTATTTATACTATTCGTACAGGGTTCCAAAATAAATGAATTTATAATTCATCTACCAGATCTTTTAAAAAAAACAAAATTATTTAATCCAGGACATCTCGTGGGCCAGTGGTAGGTGATACACCCTTGTCGCCCTTCGGTTGCGGGTTCAAGTCTCGCAGCCTTGCCAGACGCGACGGGTTGCCGCCCGACCTCCGGGTTGTCCTTTTATGGCCATCCAAAATTAATCTCAAACTAGAACTATCCAAAATACTTCTGTCCAAACTCACAGTCCAACATTTATAAGGAAGTTAAACATAATATAGATCCTTTTTACCCCGTAATAGCATATGAATACCTTCATCTTGTATTCTTTTAATAAACTGAAACATCTTGAATTACCATATTCCTTATTGATTACATTCATTCTCCCTTATTCCATATAGAATGCTGGATATACTTCATCAATCCAAAAATGTTTTAAACCCCAACAATGATGGAATATACAAATCATTAATCAGTTCCAAGGTAGTCAAGAATATCCAATATAATTTTTTCAAAATAATCATGTATTATTCGAAAATCACTACCTCGGTATCAGAACTATATTATGGTTTATCATTCTCTCAACCATATATTTTCCAAAAATTTATCCTGCTATTGAGTCACTTTTCTTTGTTCCACACCATCTCAAATCCTTAATGAAATAGTACTGCAGTACAATCCTTATATACTCCATAATTATTATAACAAGTACATTGTTGATACAACACTCAATTGACATAATCAACATAAGAACTCTAATCATTCCTCTTCATCTATGGTAGTATCATAACTTGATTATTATCCAATAGCATCATTTGCGGCATAGTCTGATGACTGTGGCATAGGTTCGCGTAGTGTCCAAACTCCTTGCAAATGAAGCATTGTACATTTGAAACCATTTTATCACCCTTGCAGTCACGTACTTTGTGCCCTTTTCCTCCACACTTATAACAAACTCCCATTCCTTTCAGGCAAGTTCCAGGGTGTTTCTTCCCACAGTTACCACATATGGGAAAATTCTTCTTTTCCCTCTTCCCTTTATCCATTTTTCTCTCTTCCATCCTTTTCTTTTCTTGCTTCCCTTCAAAGCCATAGGACTCAGTAAACTCTTTACTTATCTTATCAACACATGATATTATTTCTTCATATGATGATAATACATGGGAGACTATTTCTCTTATAAATTCTAGCTTAAGACCATGAAAGATATGATCCTTCCTTCTCTTTGGATCATGTGCATTGTTAGAGTTCTCATTCCTTCTACTGGGCGCCATTTCTAAACAATGGCATACACTAGATCAGTTTATGAATCAAAATACATAATCCCATACTTATAAAACACTTAACATAAATTGAACTATTTAGGGATATAATCCATAATCATAAAAATGCCTCCTTTGAGGAAGTATATACTCATAAACCCTTCATAATGATTTGTAAAGAAAATGAGAGTTATCCTAAGCATATCCCCCGGGAGTGTCGTAACCAAGAGTGCAGCAAGGCCCGTTGTCGTGCACCAGTTCCCGTTCGAGTCTAGCTCAAAGCGGTGTTTTCGGGTTTTACCCCTAGGTACATCTGTGCCAGAGCCGCCTCTACCTGCTCGTATCCAGACAGGGATGTATTGATCGGAAAACTCACAAAATCTCTACAGTACCAAAATTCTAGGAAGTTCTTCTATACTTATCCTCAAAGTTCATCTTAGGTCTACGTGCTCTAATCAGAGTTTATCTAAATCTAGCTTCCAAGGTTTGTACTAAACTTCCTCTGATACCAACTGTAACGCCCCGACCCCAGCTACCCAGAGTCGGTGCATTACTTCGTAACATTGGCATGATCACAAGAAGATCAAATCTCGAAAGACCGATTGGTTTAGTAGCCTTGGAAACAGTAGATATATTCATAAAGTTTTACATTACATTTTAAAGTGAAAAACTACAACAACAACAAAGTCTTCATAATTCACACTCATATCCCCACATACTATCCCTGCATGTCATTCATAACTTACTTCTTCACATCCTGGGAAAAATAAAACATAGAAAAGGGGTGAGCTCAAATGCCCAGTAAGGATAACAATAAAGCGGAACATTCAAAATAAGCATAAACATTTAAGGCAATGAATTACTAAAACAAAAGCCTTTTAAAATTGAACTTCAACATAGTATGGCATAAATAAAATGAAATAATGCCATTTACTTGTTCACATGGATATTCTACTAATCGAATAATCACATGAAAAAATCAATAACCACTTTCATAATGTTGGAATGCATAATGCTAAACGTTAATTTCTTTGTCTAGGCCTCATCCCAAGACCTAGGGGTTACTTCTAACCGGAACCCAACCCGGAGTGCCTCTAATAACCGGACACCAACCCGGAGTGCCTCTAATAACCGGACACCAACCCGGAGGGCATACTTTTACCAGTCCCTAACCTGGAGGGCTTACTTTAACCAGTCCCTAACCTGGAGGGCTTACTTTAACCAGTCCCCAACCTGGAGGGCTTACTTTTACCGGTCCCCAACCCGGAACATACTTGTTTAGCACATTCATCTGAAGAAAAGTTTGAAATATAACACAAACATTCGGGTTAAAACTAGCATACGAAATGTCAATAGTTTCACCATAAACTATGAATGGTATAAAATAGCACATCCACATTCAAACATATCACAAAACCTTCAATACAATATAGAAGTTTTGTATTATAATAAATCAACTTCAAATAATCTTAAAATCCATCAAAGGATGTTGACATAGATGAAATCAAAATTCTTTTAAAAGAAGTATCTCCTTTTATTTTGAAATCATTTAAGATCCATATAAAATAAAACATTTTCTTTGAAAATATTCTTATAAGCTTGTAAGGAAAGCTTCGACGATTTTATAACGGCGGAAAATAACCGCACCCGCCGTATAAGTTAAAAAAAACATTCTTACCTCAGTTCTGTCGAAAAGGTTAAAAAGGACCTTGTTTTGAAAACGACGGGAAGATTCCTTTATAAACCTCTTATAAAAAGTCAAAAAAGTGTATAAATGACTTTAACCCATATTCTTGTAAATAATAAAAATGTTTTGAAATACATTTCGAAGAAACATGGATGTGGATGATAAAGAGATCCCAGTAGATTATTACGTATAATACAACCTCGGATAATGAAGAGATTGTGAAATAACCCTTACCTTGTACTTTTCCTTGGTTGGGGTAGGTTAACCTCCTGTATAATGGTGAAATAATTGTTATTAAATTATACAAGAATCATATATATTAATATGATATCATATATGATCTTCTAACATTGATTTGTTAATAATATCTTAGAATTATCGTCGTTTCGGGTGTTAACTTACTCATTTTCTTTTATATGTTTTGTTACATAAGTCATGTTTGTTGTATCTTATTCATATCCATAATGATATAAAGTCCTTAAACATCATTTTTAAATCATTAAATGATAATTATACTTGAATGGATACGATGGAGAATGAATCTCATCGCGTTCGTGGAGACGGTAGTCCGTACGTACGCACGAACGCTACTTCCATTTAATTTTTATTTTAAAAGAATCGAATCCAAATGATACATAGGTATATTACTATTCCAGTATAATATAATATTTTATATATGTTACTTAAGTTCATTAACACCATCCTTTATACGTTCCATGTGTGGTATGAACGAGTCATATCATTTTAAGGGGGGCGGTAGTCCGCACTTCCTCAAATGAAATTATCGTATGTATATACAACATGAAACGAATAATGGTATGAAATAAAATGGAATTACAGAAGCTTATATATAAAATATATATCATTAATATTATATTTAATTACAGTGCCATCATAATGGCCACCATGAGAGGTGGTAAGATGTATTTGAACAATCATCGTTTCGTGAGGCGTTAGTTTGCCATCCACAGAAACATTATGTTCATCATCCATTAGATGGAGTTGTGTGTATGTGTAGTTTGAATACTTCTTATAACAACATACTAGTATATTGTGGATACTGGTGTTGTTACAAAAGAAAGGAAATAAAAAGATTTTGGGGGTTGGAGAAGCAAAATAAATGAAAATAATTTAAGAGAAATCGTTACCTTTAATCTAGGTAACTCACTTTGGTTGGAACCAAAGGACTTCTTGAAATGCTTTCTGCCTAAGGGGAAGCTTCAAGGAGGAGGAGAGGGATGTGGGGAGCTTAGTTGGGCAGAGTTTGGACGAGCCAAGTGGCTTGAGAGGTGTGAAGAAATGAGAAGGAGGAGTGCCCTTTTATAAGAGGGGTGAGGGGCACCTTTGGAAAAGCTAGAAATATTAATTTATAATAAATTCATATTCGGTTTTCAAAGGCTCCAAAGTTGACTATTCAAAGGATTAGGTGGGGATAGGTCGAAAACAACTCATCCAATAGAATTTAGACAGGTTTGGGTACTTATATTAACCTTATCTTTAAGTATTAACTCTAAGTTAATTAGTTTCACTTTTACAATGTCTCTTTGTATTTTTATATTATATGGTTAATAAACTTACCATATACATCCAAGAGACCCCCAAGTGGTCCATTAATGATTAACCTATCATGATATAAGTCTCTTGGCCGAACCTTAGATTTTTAGGAATTTAATATCAATTAATAATATAATATTTGTTTTAAGAACTCTTTTATGTCAATTTTGACACTATTCATTAGTTGATTTTTGTGAAACTCATAACAGATTGATTTCTTCAAAAAAAGTCAATTAAATCAATCCTAATATATCATATTATCCTATAAAATTAGTTTAATTCATTAAAAGTTTCATATTATATTTATTTGGGTATTTATAATATCACTTATTTTAATTTTTTTCACTATTATATTAATTACTGCATCATCATTGTGTCATTAATAATTTAACTTATATGATGTCTAAAAATTATAAATAAAATATCACCATGTAGGAAATCTTTTTATCTTTCTAATGAATATTTATAATCGAAAATACAACATGTATAACCCTATGTAAAAATTGTTCTTTTAAAAGATGTAAGCTTATGCCATTTTTGTATTCATTTTAACTTAATTAAAATAAAGTGTCATTATCACTCACAAGTGGATCCATGGGGTCCCCAAATAGACCCAATGATACCCATGGTCGACCATGTATCAACCAATAGGGTTAAGACACGTTTTAGGGTAATTTAGTATTATTATAATATTATTTTTTTACCCTTTTTTACCGGATTTACCCTTAACCATGGTAAATAAAATATTTACCGCAGTAATTATTCAAAATATCTAAAAATAAAAGTTACCTATTTACACAATTTGAACATCCTGATTCCAAATATGGAATCCATTTTTCTAAATTCAAAACACAGAAGTGGCAGAAATTAATTTAAAATTAATTCCCGCTGTCAAAACAAAAAGCGTGTTTTTAAGAGATAATAACTATCAAAAGATTGACACTTGTTTATGTTCGGTTTAATTGTAAAATTATGTCCAATGACCAACATTATATTAAGTGGTAAAAATATATTCTAAATATACTTTAAAACCACTCAAATTAATAATTTATCACTATTAATTATTTTGATTAAAAAAGTTGTTTTTAATTAAAATTTAGTAATTTTCACTATTCATCAAAATATTAAAGTTATCCGAAAAGTACCAAAATTTCACCTTAGGCTAAATTTGATATTCCGAATCCAAAAATGAAGTCCATTTTTAAAAATAAAATATATATAATTTCAAAAATTAGGTATTACTATTCATAACGGCAAGTTTGATCGGTTGTGGCACGTGTTAAAACACGAAGTTGCGTACAACACACGCTACTGTTTTATTCAAAGGAAAGCGTACCGTGGAAGCTTGGGATGTTTCATTTTAAATTTTTTGATGTCCCCATTTAGTCAAAAAGTTTAAAATATTGTATTTAAAAAGGTTTCACTATTAAATGTTGATAAAAGTGCAATACTGAAAATGAATCTGTTCTTGCATTATGACTAAGAAACTCATAATGTGGATTCTAAAATTATAAGGATTATATAAAGTTTAAAATTTAGTTAATACTATTCATGACCTCATTTAATGGCCTTTTTTTGTAAGTCAAGGTGTGATTGAACTCGGTGTTGCGTGTAGTACAAGTTATTGAATTATTTTGAAGAAATAACACATTATGAATTCTTGGGGTGTTACATGATGTACCTATTGTGCAGGAGTATATTGATGTCTTTCAAGAAGATTTACCTGGACATCCTCCAGGGCGGGAAGTTTAGTTTTCCATTGACTTAATTCTTAGATCAAGAATAATATCTATTACCCCTTATAGAATGGCCATTATGGAGTTAGTGGAACTAAATAAGAAACTAGAAGAATTGAGTGATAAAGGATTTATTCGACCTAGTGTTTCTCCATGGGGATCCCCTACCTTTTTTGTTAAGAATAAGGTTGGATCCATGAGGTTGTACATTGATTACAGGGAAATCAGTTCTATTACAATAATGAATATGTATTCTCTGCCCAGAATTGATGACTTATTCGATCAACATCACCGTGCCCAATATTTTTCAAAGATTTATCTTCGATATGGATATCATCAGTTACTTGTGAGGAAGGAAGACATACCAAAAACAACATTCTGAACTAGATTTGGGAATTACGAGTTTATAGTAATGCCTTTTGGACTAACTATTGCACCATCTGTTTTTATAGATATGATGAATATAGTCTTAAAGGAATATCATGAAGGCTTTGTGGTGTTGTTTATTGATGATATCTTGGTGTAATCTAGAAGCTATGAATAACTTGAAAATCACTTGCATACTATTTTGTAGACTCTGAGAAGAAAAAAATTATATGGGAAGTTCATCAAGTGTGATTTCTGCCTCCAATTAGTTTCCTTTATGGGACACATTTTCTCTAAGGATGGAATATCTGTAGATCCTACAAAAACAAAGGCTGTGCAAGAATGATATACTCAAATGAACGTAACGGAGGTACATAGTTTTATTGGTTTAGCAGGTTATTATCTGTTTTTCATTCACAACTTCACCCGTATAGCAAACCCAATGACCAAGATCACAGGAAAAGGGGTTATGTTTGTATGGACCAAGGAATGTAAAGAGTGTTTGGATGAATTGAATAGGAGGTTAGTGAATGCTTCGATCCTAACCCTACCATCGGGGAATGATGAGTTTGTTATCTATAGTGATGCATCATAGAAAGGACTTGGTTGTGTCATTATGCAGAATGATTGAGTGATTTCATATGCATCTTGGAAACTAAAAATTCATAAAAAAAACTATCCAACCCATGATCTTGAGTTATAATCAGTAATATTTGCTCTAAATATTTGGAGCCACTACCTCTAACGAGAAAAATGTGAGATATTTACAGATCATAAGAGTTTAAATTATATATTCTCACAGAAAGAACTCACCAAGAGACAAAGGAGGTGGATTGGGCTTCACAAATATTACTATTTCACAATACACTACCTCCCGGGGAAAGAAAATATGGTAGCAGATTCATTGATTAGAAAAGAACACGGAATTATGAACAAGATGAGAGTTGAAAGGGATCTTATGTTCATGGATCTAGTAAATATAGTTATAAGAATTATTCAAGAAGGTAGAACATCAGTAATTTTTCAAATGGTTTCCAAACATTCATTACTATAGAGTATAAAAAGTTCTCAGACTAATTATAAGGAGTTTCAAAAGATAATTAAAATAATAAATGATGGGAAGCTGACTAAATTCTCATATTAATATGGCATTTTTAAATTCGGGAAGAGGCTTTGGGTTCCCGCTATTCCTGAGCTAAATAGAGAACTGTTGGATGATGCTCAAAGCTCTAATTTTTCTATACATCCTTGTAGCACAAAGATGTATTGAGATCTATGAGATAACTTTTGTTGGGACAATATGAAAAGGGAGATTGTGGAATATACATCAATGTGCCTTGTATGTCAACGGGTAAAGGCTGAGATGAAAATGCCTAAGGGGATGAGGCAACCACTACCCATACCATCATGGAAGTAGGAGAACATTACCATGGACTTTTTCACTGGACTCCCAAGGAAATCTAGAGGAAACAATGCTATATGTGTTTTTGATGATCGTCTTATAAAGACAAATCACTTCATAGTGATTCGAGAGGACTTCTCATTGGGTCAACATGCATGGATTTACATCAATGAAGTGGTAAGGCTGCATGGAGTAACGATCTCTATTGTATCCGACTGTGATCTAAGATTCACCTCAATGTTCTGGAAAAGTCTCCAACATGCTTTAAGCACTGAACTGAACATCAGTACATCCAATCATCCTCAAACTGATGGCCAATCTGAGCGGACTATTCAGACACTATAAAACATGTTGAGGGCATGTTCTTTGGATGTCAAAGGAGGATGATACCAACATCTTCCTCTAGTTGAATTCTCCTATAACAATAGTTTCCACTCAAGCATATGTATAACACTATATGATGACCATTATGGGAAATGGTGTAGAAAAACAGCATGTTGGGATGAAGTTGGTGAGTGAAAGCTACTAGGACCAGAATTGGTTGAGGAAATGGAAGAGAAGGTGAAAACAATTCAGTAGCATATCAAGGAAGCCCAAAGTCGACAGAAGAGTTATGTGGATAACTGTCGACGAGACCTAGAGATCAATGTAGGAGACCTTGTATTTCTACGCATATCTCCATGGATGAAGGTCATGCACTTTGGGAAGAAAGGAAAGCTAAGTCCCATGTATATCGGCCCCTTCGAGATCCTTGATCGAGTCGAAGTTGTGGCATATCGACTGTCACTTCAACCAAACTTGTCGAAGGTACATGATGTATTTCTTGTATCCCTCTTAAGGAAGTACATACTAGACACTTCACATGTACTCTCTTTCGAGGTGGTACATTTGGAGGATGATATTTTCTATGAGGAGTAGCTGGTGAAAATTTTGGATCATAGAGACAATGTTTTAATCAACAAGACTACTCATCTGGTCATGGTACTATGGAGAAACCACAAATACGAAGAGGCAACTTGGGAATTGGAGGAATCAATTAAGGAGAAGTACCACCACCTATTCTTGGCCTAGATTGTAAATGAAATTTCGAGGGTGAAATTTTTGTAAGGAGGGGAGAATGTAACGAACAAATAGTTTTTTAAGGAAATTAGTTTCTTATAAATATATCATAATCACATTAACTACTATGTGATATGAGACCCTTAAAACATAATTTTGTCTCTTCTGTGATGTGAATTTAAAAAATCTGACATACGTAGTTGCGATCAGTATTTTATTTAGAGTCCAATAAGAAAAACATAGTTTTTTGTGAATAGTAACACACCCTTATGAATAGTAACATACCTATATGAATAGTGATATACCACAATGAATAGTAACCTTATGTATGATAATATATATATATTAATCAAGATGAATGTACGATATACCTATATTATAGAATATGTTAATGAATGATTTAAAACAAGTTTATGATAATAAATTATGAACATAATTAAATATTAAATTAATAATATTTAGAAAATTATTTATGAAAAATTTACCTCATTTTTGGATTTTACACGTCGAAAAATAGTTACGGTGAATTTTTTGGATTTTTCTGAAATACTTTATTTTTTGATGAATAGTAAAATACGGTAATTTACCGTATATATACATAATAACCTAAATAAACTATTCCTAGCATCATGGATGATATCACCACCATTAATCCGAATTCACATGATAAAATTACTATTCTTGGTCATGGAATAATTACTATTACTTGTCTTGTGAGAAAAAAATAAACTAATGAGTTTTATATTAAGAAATCTCATCTCTCCTCCACAATAAAACCCCCCTCTCACCCCTTCTTCCAATCACTCCTCTTGAGACTTGTGCATTCTCTAAATTCTGGCCATATACCCTCCCAACATCCTCTACCATGTCCAGAAATCTTTGGTCTCATTAAAAGACCAAAACCACTCCCTTATGGAGGTTCTCAAGGAAGTTAGGTTTAAGAGGTAAATTCCTCTTGAAATTATTTGTCTTTCCTTTCAAGTTCATTTGTTTTATTTTTCAATTACCTCTCATTATCCAAATTTGGTGATGACTCTAGTACCTTATATGTACTATAATTTTGTCATGATAGTGTAATAATTTATCATCATCTCCCCCTTTTTACATTCTTTTATACTTGTAGGAAGAACACCATCCGAGATGTTTCAATTTTACACATTCAAGGACGATGGACATTCGATTTATTTTCAATGATCCTTTAAAAGAATATATTTAGGAAAAAAAATTTCTTACTTAAAACACAAGTTTTAACCATATTTTTTTGGAAAACCATTATCCTTGAAAATGAGTTTAAAAGTAACATTTTATTTTTTTAAAACATGTTTTTTTAATAAACAAGATTTTCAACCGAAAATAGAAATGAGATTGAATTTTCTAAAAATTGAATTCATAATTATGTCAAGTACCATAGAGTATATGAATTGGTACCAATATATGAATACATCATAAATAATAAGAGGAAATGAAATGTTCTGAGTATTCTTGAGATATAGATCATAGTATTTCATCAATAAAAGGATAATAACAAGAAATATCAATAAAAGATAAGATTATCTAAATAAACTCTTACCATATGGTCAATTTGAATGATAATCCACATGTAATAAAATGAAATTTCATAGAACCTAAAATATCAAAAAAAATATAGATTCATGATATAACATCTCAATTTGAAAAATAAACACCACGTAAACGAACTATGGTGTAATATAATTCTTTTGCCCCAAAGAAGTAAAATTGAGACAAAATTACATTACCATTTGTAAAATATTGAACCATAATACCAATGAAATAAAGACCATAAAATGCATTTATAAATAACCATAATTTTATTTATAATAATCATATATTACTTATATAGTCAGTATAGTCACCATAGAAATGAAATGAGTGGTCAATAGGGCCTGAATCTCATAGAAATAAAAATTGAGATGAAATTCCCTTAACTTATGTATGGAATTATTTCGCACACAGTAAAACCTCATGTATAATTAATATATGTTTATTATATCTATACACTAGAATTATAGAATTATATATATAGATTATTTACATGTGACGTAATATAACCCATTTATTAATAATTTGTTGTTAATGTTACGATTCGGGTAATATCCACTGTGTTTTTCGTTCATGTTTTGATTTGTTTTCTATTGTCCTATTATATATATCACGATATCATCATTTCAGTTAAGATAAAAATTGTATAAATATCATATCATATTAATATATATATATATATTCAATATATATTTATTCACAATGACTCCTAAATGTTAGATATATAATATAAAATACACCATTTCGGGAGATGATATGCCATAATTTAACATAAACAATACTTTATATTTCATGTCGGGTTAAAATAATGAAAAGTATATGTTATATTATCATTATAAAATCCATATTATGACATAAATTAGATATATATTTATAAAATAAATCCTTATTACCATCCATGTTATATATATGTAATTAACGTATCATGTCACAACATGAAGATGGTAAGTCATACGTAAGCACGAGCGACGTTATGATTTTCCCAAAATATTAGATGAATAGTAAAACAATTAGACATGATATTATAATTATATATATATAATTATATTATAAATATAATATATAAATATTAAACCTATAATATGTTTCACTCATAAATGATGGTGGTGGAATACGAAATCTACCGCTATGTGGAAATGGTAAGTCTTAAGTATGAACGAACGATACTTTCAAATATTGTAATATTGGAAAAGGATTAATTAATGGTGTGTTAATAGTCAGAAGTTTTTTTAATTAGATTTAATATTATTATTTTATTATTTTATGATATATATCATTACTTTGGATGAGGTATATAAGAGTTAAAAAGAGAGTGACCGATTTGAGCAATTACGCCATCTTACAAATGACACTTTTGATAAACAACATAACACTTATTTGGAGGGTGTTACTAAAAAATAAGGTGTATATAATGTGGGGAGGGTTTGTATGAAGATATTTGGGTAGATATTTTTTTATCCAAATAGGGTTTTATGTTTGACTAAGGGTGAAGAATGTGTTCCCATTTATAAGGGATGAGAGGGACACTCTTTGAATTCTTCAAATCATTAAACTAATATAAATTAATTTTATAATCCAATTGGAAAAATAATAATTAATTTAAAATATAAGACAATTTTATATCAAAATAACTTAATAAAATGTAATTTATATATCTTTTTCTATTTTAATCCTTATATTATAGACTAAACCCTTATTTAACATTTTTAATTCTTTCTATGATATCAAAAAATATACACATTGTGGGTTACTAAATTTACAATAAAATTAAAACGACCAATAAAAGTTTGATTGATGAAATTTTATGACTTATCCAAATATGTTTTCATAAATTTAGATTGTTATAATTTTATATCATTTTATAAAATATTATTTATTTTAAAATATCAATAATGTCAATTTTGAAACTATTCAAAACATAACATTTTCTAAATATCATAAAAACATGATATTTTCTGTCAAAGTATTTTACATAATCACTAATATGAAAAATTAATCATTAAAATTTTATTATGACATTAATTATAACAAATCATATTAATTTTAATATTTTTTCAATCATCTATTTTATTCATCGTTCAATTAAAAAATACTACATCATAATTATAGATTACATTATGGTAATTGATTATTTCATAAAAATTAATACTGATTTACCATGTTCATGAGAATTATTTTATATATGAAATTAATATTTATTGTTTAATTTATCTCATGTATTACCATATTAAAATAGATATACTTATTAAATTTTGACATTGACATCTTCTACTTTTTTTACATAAAATATAATAAATGTATTACACCCATCTATGTTGGATAAAATGTTATAATTTCATCCCAACGATTGTTTTGGTCAAAATACATCAATCCATTGAAGTAATTTTATGTGTTAGAGAAATGTAAAATTATTTAAAATATAATTTTTTACAATTAATTACCTGATTTACCTTTTACCATGTATATAAAAAATTACTAAAGTATGTATTCAAAATTACCAACAATAAAAGAAAAATATTAAAATAATTTAGACCATATGATTACAAATATGGGATACATTTTTAAAAATTATAAAAAACATCCCTTGAGTAATTAATTTAAATTCAATTATATTGATGGGGTGAGAAGACAGGTTATTAAAGTTGAAACCTGCAAAAGATTGAAAAGTTTTTATATCTGAATTCAATGTAAATTATTTTCAATGACATATATTAGATTAAATAATTTTTTTATTAAATTATACATTGAAACCATTAACAAGTACAGTTTAACAATATGAATTATTTTGATGAAAAAATATTTTTTCAATTAGAATTTAAATTTTTTTTCTTAACCATCAAAACATGAAACTTATCATAAAAATACAAAAAATTAACAAAAGTAAAATTTTATATACCTATTTCAAATAATAAGTATTTTTTCCATATAAAAACTATAAACATGTCAAATTTTTGATATAAAATTGTTTCTCTATTAAAAGACGGTAAAATTACCCTTTTAAAAAATATCGGTTTTATGCATAAAGTTTGTATAGTTTTTATCTTTTCAATATAAAATATACTAGATTAATATAAAAATTATTTAATTTAATATGTAAAATCTTTATTTCATTAATAAAATTTAGTAATTATAATTAATTTAATTTAATAAGACTAAAAAAATTGGAAAAATAAAAAATAATACTATTTAATTTACAATCAATCGGTATATATTTTCAATTCTAATTTATTAGTAACCAATTATTTCATATTTTAAAAATATATATTATCACAAGTTTGTTAATATTTTTCATAATCATTAATTTTACATCTTGGTAATATCTAAATATATAAAACAATAATAATAATAAACTATTGTTGGGTAAATCATTGTATTTAATGTAATGAATGTTTTCATAAAAACTCGTGGTTTTTTAACACAAATCAAGAATAATGTTGTGTATACCACAAGATAATCTAAGTGTTACTTTAATGAAAATATCTACAGAGTTTTACATAAAATATAATACAAAATTGTTTTATAATAATTAAAGCTACATTCAATAATGGGTGAATTGAAAAATATCCAAAATATGAAATTAATTTGAATGAATGAGTTCAAAAAATCACATGATGTTACACTATACCCCATACAAATGAATTTATCACAAAAAAAAATTATATAGGATATTAATGGTTTCATAATAAAAAGATAATTTCATTGAATCTTACATTGTAAAAATTAACTATAAAACATCTTTTTAAAAATGAAAAGTGGGAAAAATAGTTACCCAAAGTAAACCATAATTAGGTTTCATTGTTAGGGATCATATGTTATGATCTGGGCGTAGAGGAAATGCATATATTATCATAAATATTAATAAAGATCCATGAACAAAATAATGTGGGTTATCCATAGAAATTTAATCATCACAAAACCCTAAACTAAAGAAGCGTGAATGAGGTTATTAATATATTCAATAATTATGATAAGAGGAAAATATTTTATTTCATGATCATTTTATTAATGCTTATTAATTTTGAAAAGGGGGTATACATAATTGATTTCAATAGAACATCACCCAATGTTAATCCTTGATAAATTTATAATTTATCACTTTTTACAAGAAATGATTGTCATATTTTAAATCCTGTGGTTTTAGAAGAACAAGGGGTCAAAAAATAGAATGATAGGTCATTCCATCTATATTTATCACAACAATAAAGTTAGTACAAGTTATCCAATATAAATAGTTTCTTATTTGGATAGGTAATACATTAATCTCTAAAACCACATTTTATTTTCAATGAAATCAATCTCATAAATGGCTATTCATATGAACATTCCAAAATATTAAAATCCAAAACACTTGAAATAAGGTTACAAAACTGAGAAGAAAACTTATCATTAGTCCATAAAACATCACGATGTAACTCTTAATTATCACACACTAACACATGAAAATCATTATAATTTACTCTCTTTAAACACAATAATAACCTTATTTACCATAAAATATTTTTTAATACATGCATTCATTCAAAAATATAATAACACTTTCCTCATAATATAAATCCAAATATTCTTTAAACTCAAACAATGATATCATATACCATATTTTCATCTTATCAGTCACATGGTCATCAAAAATAAAATTGTATCAGTATCCCAACATTATTCACATATCAATGTTTATCTTTACTTTAATAATGTGTTTTCAAAAAATATAAATGCTTCATTATATCAATCTTTTAGTCCATCAAAACCATTCCAATTATTTTAGTAAATCCATTGAAAAATCCTAAATTGAAAAATAATTTTAAATTTCTCCATTAATCTACCATAATTTTAGAATCCAAAAAATAAACATTGTTTAATTTAAATAATTCATAATTCATAATAAGTATTCCACATAATATAAGTTGATAAATATTTAATTTAACATTTTATTTCTAGTCTCATCGTCATCGACAATATAACTATTACTCATTCTACCATGAGGAGTATCTTATTGATATTTCCACTAGGGGCATATATTTTCAGAATGAACATTCATCATATTCTTAAATAATTTAAACTTTGATGATGTCTTAGGGTGGAAAATATTCCAATCCATTTAATTAACAAATCCATTCATTTTTTCATTGTAGTTTCTTGGTTTGTATCATTTTCCTGAGCAAAAAAATCTTCTTAATCCTCTATGAAATTCAGTTAGGTGATTCATTCCACATTATTGACATAAAGGTAAGATAATCGTATTTCCTACAAGGTCTTGATTTCCCAAAATCTCATTAAACTACTTCCTTCTATTCCATGTTGTGTCTGATAGTTGGTAAAGGTACACATTATAAATATTGTTCCATGAAAACTAGCTAGGTATGATCAACACATCTTTCATTGAAATTAACATATCATTTGACTTATCCTTAGAACATTGTTCATCACATTCAACATTATCCCATTCCATTCTAGTTCTCATCATTTTTTAAAACTACAAATATTTTATAAAGAAATAGTTATCATAGTGAGGGACCACATATTATTGAAAAATAACATATGATATTTAAATTAAGACACCTTCCTTAATCTATGAATCATTCTCTTTATCCTAGGTTATTCATATCCAACATTTATTTAAATTATTCATTATAATTCATAAAGAGTTTTTAATTTCCAAGGAATATCCCGGTGGAGTTTAAGACCCTGTGTGAAGCAAGTCATGTTGTCATGTACGAGGCTATGCTCGACTCAGGCCCGATGGACCTTACTAAAGTTGTTACCCAATATTGATATGATCCAAATATAAATCCACTTATAATATGTAGGCATGGATTTATTTTTCTAAATCTCCCACTCTATCCATTAACAAAATTCTAGGAAATGTTCCTAAAAATTTTCTTATATTTCGAGACATATGCTTAGAAATATTGATAGGGATATTATTGAAGATATCTCTGTCTCGATTAAAATATTTTTAAAATTATTCACTCTGATACAAACTATAATGAACCATTCCTTCCATACATTGACAATATGTCATTTTTGTAGAAAATTACATACATTTCACAGACACACAGAGGGAAATTTTAGTTTAGTGCCTTTAAAAACATAAAAAAAATCTTCTAATTTGATGAAAGAACATCAACATAACCAATAATGTTATTCCCCTTTATTATTACAGCCTAAAACATTTTTTTATATCTAAGGGATAAGAAACATATCAAAAGGATGAGATCAGATGCTCATTAAGGGTAAACAATGGAGACATGTAAATATAATATTTAGAATAAGGTTATGAGAACATTACCAGGAAAATAGAAGATCATACCCTTCATATCAATGATTATAAATAGAAATCCTGGAATAAATATTAGCAGTTCATAAAAAATAAATCATAAGGAAATAATGAACATAATTCTTTAAATCATAACTTATGAATAAGACATATAATTTGTATCTTTCACCTAATAATATAAAAATGATTTTCATAGTAGTCAAGGAATCAATTCCAAGGCCATATTAGTATTATGGGTTCACACATCATACCATATTGGTAGTCATGGTTTACTTCCATAACCATAATGGTAGTTCTTGATCACAACCATAACCATCTTAATAGTTATGGTTAACTCCAAATATTGTCTTATAGGACTAAGTCCTTTATGTCTATATCATGAGAAAAAATCATTAAATAGTGCATTGGAGGGAGATATTGGTCCCACTCCTCATAAAAAGTAAACAATACATACATATTCCACAAGAAAAAAATCATTCATAAAATAACCCTTGAAATGAAATGGATATCATAATAATCTAATCTTATTCTATAATGTGAAAAGGTTTCAGGTTTTAAAATCATGTCATCAAATCATATCCCATGAAAATAAGGAGATTACATTGATATATAACATGTGAAGTAGAAAGTGATATCATAAACATATAACACATGAAAGATAAATCAGTTTAATAAATTTTATGACACCAAAACATAAAATATTAAGAGAAATAAATTTAATGTAACCTTAAATCTTATTCCCAATATGGAATGATTAATACCAAAAAATGTCATCTTAGATGGGATTAATTATGAAAGGCCTTCTAAAATAATTTTTGAGGAAAATATCATTTCACCAATGAAAAGTTTTCTTAAAACATAAAACCTTTTTCACAGCCTTTTGGAATTGTAATTTTTCTAAAATTATCATTTTAAAAACGTTTTTTGAAATATGGGTTTTAATAAAACTAATTTATGACCAAAAACGGACATGAGATCAAACTTTTTTTAAAAACATTTTCATAATTACCTCAAGTCCCAATGAGTGAATAATGGTAAAAATACATTTATAAATAATGAATAACCATAGGAGGTGAGAATTTATGATTATTATTGAGATATTGATCTAGAGATTTCATCAATGAAAGCATTAACCTAACCAATATTGGTAAATGAAGTGATTATTTCAGTAAACCCTTAGAATTTAGTAAGTTTGAATCATACCTCCCATGTAAGAAAATAAAATTATATGGAGACAAAAATATCATGAATAAGATGGATTTACATAATATAAAATGTCCATTGGAATCATAAACATCACATAAAGGAAAAGTGGTTTATAACAAACCACATGTCTCAGAAAAATTCTAATTGAAACAAAATTACTCTTCAACTTTGGTATCATATAATCCATAGAACCCATTGAAGAATGGTCAAAAAGTGAATGTTTAAATTACAATTAATTTAATTGTAAGAATAATATAATAAATTAATGGTATATATGTACACCACACAAAAGAAACTACAGCTGAGTAGGGCATGAATATCAATGCAATAAAAAGATAGATGATATTCTCTTATATTAAGTATTGACTTCTTTATTAGAAATTAAATATCATATATAATAAATATAATTTTATAATATTTCTACCAATGAATCAATGTCATATTTATATATATATGATTTAATTGTGACATAATATTACCCATTTATAAATAATTTAGTGTTAATGATGCACTTCCGGTAATATGCGCTTTGTTTTTCGTTCGTGTTTTGACTTGTTATCTGTGGTCCTCATATATAGATCATGCTTTAATCATTTAAAGAAATTTAATAATGATATTATATATATACACAATCAGTATATATTTATTCATTTTGAATTATAAAATTTAAATATTTAATATAAAATACAATATTCATGGGGGCGGTAAGTCATACGTACGCATAAAAGATGTTTTCATATTATTTTTGGGATAAAATAAATAAAATAATATGATATTTTTTCATTAGACAATAATTTTTATTTGGTAAATATCATATATAATTATGAAATCCATCGTTATTTCTATTCAAGTAAAATATAGGTTAATATTGAATCACATTGCATAATGTAGTTGGTAATCCATACACATGCATGAGTGTCATTATCATTTCCCCATAATTATAGATGATTGGTGAAAGAATTAGACATTTTATTGTCATTATAATACTTTAATTACATAAATAATATCATATATATAAATATTAAACATTTATTAATTATCACACATAGAATACATTGACTTAAAATGAATTTTTTCGCTGGGTAGAGAAGGTAAGGCAAACATATGCATGATAAATACCTTCACATCTTTTTCAATGGGAAGGGGGATGTATTATGGTCTTTTAAATATATTAAAAACATTTCATAATATTAAATATTCGCAATTTATTATTTCATGATATATATCATTTATTTATAAGAGTTATATAAGATTAGAGAATTTAGAGTGACCAGTTAGAGAGATTACCTATTCTTTGGAACAAATCATATGATTAACACCTCGAAGAATATATGGTGGGTATTCATCCTAAAAAATGCCTATAGAATGTGGTTAAAAATTCAATAATATAATTTGGATAGATATTTGTAAAAATAAATAGGGTTATAAGTGTGATAAAATGATATGAATGGATTCCCTTTTATAGGAGAGGGGAGAATAACTCTTGAAATTCTTCAAGATAATAAATTAATATAAATTAATATTTAATATGAATGGCTAAAAACATATTAATTTAGAATAAATCAAGATTTTGGATGGAAATAACTTCAAATGGTGAAATTTTGATATGTTTTGAATATTTTTAATCCTTATTTTTCACAATTACTCTAGTTTTTCCTTTTCTTGAATTCTAACTATTATATCATGTAATTTATACTTTTAGGGTCAATATATTTACAATAAAATGAAAAAATAATAACAAATGAGTCAATGATAATATTTTAATACATAACATAAAAAGTTGGACTTAATTTGTTTTACAAATTTTATATCAATTAATAAATTAATATTTATTTCAAAACATCTGTACTGCCCGCTTTGACACTTTTCATCACTTGACTTTTTGAAAATATCATAACACCATTATATATTCGATAAAAACATTTAAAATAGTATATAATATGTCAATTTATTCCATAAAATTCTTTTAGGAGATTAATTTTATTAATTATATGTTTTTTAATATGTTTAATGTAATTTATTTGAATCGTCCTTTAATTAAGTAATTACTCAATCTTCATTGTAAAACCCTTTAAAGTAACTATTTCTTTCATAAAAAAATATATTAAAATGAAAAATAAAAAAATATAATATTTCAAATTACTTTTTATATATGAATTTAAATTTTATATAACATATTAAAAATTATATATTTATTGAAAATATGTTAATGAAATCATTAAAATTTATTTAAATAATATATAATAAATTCTTTACTCTCAACTATGTGGCCAAAAAGAATATAATATTGGCCCAAGGATTATTTAGCTCAAAACCCACTTCTATATTGAAATTAGGAAAAGTGTTAAGATAATTTTCTATTATTTATAATGTTGTTTTTACCCCAAATTACCTGATTTACAATTTACCAGGTACATAAATATTACTAATGTTACTATTCATAATGCCCAAATATATAAGAAAACTCGTTACATAATTTGGGTCGTATTATTAATAATTTACAAATCCATTTATCAAAATTCAAAATAAAAAATGTGTAGTAATTAATTTAAAATTATTCTCGTTGATGGGGTGAGAAAATAGGTCATTAAAGTTAAAACATTAAGAATATTGAATCAAATTTATATCTTAATTCAATGTAAAATTAATTTCAATGAACAATATTATATTAAATGATAAAAGTTTTTTCTAATTATACATTAAAACAAATAAAAATATAGTTTAAGATTATAAAATATTTCGATGAAATAAGTTGTCTTCAATTAAAATATAGTAATTATTTTACTATTCATAAAAAATGAAACATATCTGAAATATACCAAAAATTCAACCAATGTAAATATTTATATACCTCATTTAAATGAAAAAATATTTTTTCATAGAAAACTATAAAGGTTCAATATTGTTTATTTAAAATTGGTTCCCCTTAAAATGTGGTAAACTTTTCCGTTTGAAAAACATAGTTTTTTATTCTTAAAATTGGGATGGTTCTCATATTATTCCTATAGAATCTAATTTATGAATATAAAAAATAATATATTCAAATTTTAAAATATTTATTTCATCAATATCATTCAAAAATTGTAATTAATTTAATTCATTTAGGAAAAATGAATTTGGGAAAATAAAAAATCTATTTATTTTATAATAAATTGGTACAAATTTTCATTTATAATTAATTGGTAAATAATGATTTCATATCATAAAATTAATATTTTCAAAATTTATTTAATATTATTAATAACGTCTAATTTTACTTCAATGTTATATCTTATTATATTATATAATAATAAACTATTTTTCTGTAAAAATTGGACTGACTGAAAATCCATTTTTTTGAATTTTGAAAACACTTTGTGGCTAAGTGAGAACCCACCAATATAAAATCACTTTGAGGATAAGTGAGAATCAATAAGACATCATAATATATGGGATGGGAAAAAATGATGTCCAGGACCAATCCCATCCAAAAAACACCACAAAACACATGACATCACTTTATGACAAAGTGTTGTAAAACTTGGTATTTTGTGTAATTCGGGCTATAAAAATAACTCATTTATGTGTAACACAAGACAATAATAGGGGTTCATATACCTAAATCAAATCTATGTGTTTCTTTTAGTTCAATCTTATCACAAACCATCCCGATTCAACCCTAAACCGGTCACCCATGCCAGCCCGCGACATGTCCCGAGAGGCGTTCTCGATCCTCCAGGGATGACGACAAGCACCAAGAGAATCAATATTGTACACAAGGGAACTATTTCACCCATATATAAACAATCAATCAAGCACCAGAAAGAAATTTAACACCCAAAAACATTTATATACAAATTGAACTGAACATTATTTGTACAAGAAACTTAATGTACAACTAAACCAAAAACTCAACTGACCAAACGAGTTAAAAAAAGAACTCCATGTGACCCTGTTGGTAACACTCCATAAAAATTATCACACATCACCCAAGGAGATAAAACTCGAGCTGAAACATGCACAAGGAAAAAAAACAGATGAATACTATTGACGTGAGTATTAAAACTCAGTAGGTTAGCCCAATATTCTATTACCATTGCACTTCCTTTAAAATAATAGAATCATTACTTCATATTATAAAATAAAATATAAAAAATTATGTTTTTCAAATTAGGTTCAATGCTATAATAATTTTTAAACAAAAACATGCATGTTTAATGAAGAAAAATGAATGTAACAATTTTTTAATGGGGTGCAACTTGAAAATGAAAATTATTTCAATGAGGGATGCTTTAACGATTTTACACGTTTAAATAAATAACACACACTACTAAATTTAAAAACTAAACAAACTGTATGCCGACAATGAGTACAATATAGCCATGGAACACAACTCATGAGAACACCCCTAGGAACAAGTTATTTTTGAGCCTTAGGGACCTCGTATATTGGTGATTGTAACCATAATAAATATATGTTATTGTGAATAGAAGACACTAGTAGGTAGGATACCCATAACGTAGTGGTTTCCCACCATCATCATCATCATCATAGTTTTTTATTGATGTCATCATAAAACTTGAAATGTGAAGCAAGGTCCAAACCCTATAGAATCACTATAGCACATGTCCTCCCACCTAGATACATGGGATTCACATTAGTGATCAATCAAGTTACACATATTATCAAATACACATTTCACATCCAAATTCATTTCCAAAACCATAAAAACACTAACAACCCATAAAATTTCTTCAAATTTCATTAACAAATCAATAAACCACTACTAATTTTTGTAAAACAATTTCAAGGAGTGTATTGAGGCTTTGCAAATAAAACTCATTCAAAAACAATATTTTAATTATAAACACACAAAAATACCATCCCCAAACATATTTGGAAGCCATAATGAATTTTAAGGAAATCATTTCATGGATGATAAAACTATCCCAATTGACACAACATTGTATATACAAGTAAAACACTCATTCCTCGTTTTTAGGAAAGGCCAAACATGCCATTAAACATTTTCCCAAAACTAACATTTGAAAAAGATTTTAGATTCAAATTTTCTGAAAGAGGTGTATAAAGACCATATAAAGCATCAAACCAAATTCATAAATCCCATATAACACTTTGGTTACATATTCAAAACACTTTTATTTTCATAAGAATGTGAAACATGCCATTTTTCAGCAACTCGGGCCCAAACATGTTGTAAACCAAAACCCATTTATTTGAAAAACCATATACAAATTGTAAATCCATAAAAAGATCAAAATATAAATTTTTACTTTCTGCCAATGTATTCATAAATCCAAACAAATACTTTTAAATTGAAATAGACACATAAAATCCAACCGCGAAATTTACTGAACACGTGGAACAAACTCTTTAAAAAACCGCTTATTTTAAGCACATAAAAGGGGATAAAATACCATTTTCATGCCATAATGTTATTAAATATAATGATAAATATTAAAAATACTATAATTCAAGTGTGGAATCTCATTGAATAATTTATCAAACAAGATGAGTGATCATTTTTACCAAAACAAATATATTTTTATCAAAATAAGTCATAAAACATAATTTGAACACAAAACCATTAAAACCATTGTTTCACTATATAAAATATTATATAAATAATGTTATAATTGTATTATAAGGATGAATCTTAAATGATAACAGCTTTTTTAATGGACATCCTACCTCAAATCCATGGTGTAATGGAAACACACTCCCAAAATCACCATCTTAGGGTTTACAAAACCTAAACCTATTAATACCAAACCAAAACGAGTAAAAACCCCATAAAAAATAATTTAATAAAATAACCCTAAGTCTAATTGGACTATGAGAGATTATAAAACCGTGAAATAATTAAAGGAGGAAGAAGATGGAGGATAAAGGAGAAAAAATCTCACCTTTTCAACTAGAAAACACTTCCTCTTCTGCTAGATCATCACCCCTAGATAAATGGTATGGGATTGAAAATTCTTTTAGAGACTACTAAGGTCTGGATGAACTAGGGAAATAATATTTGTGGCCAAAATATTATTAATGTATTGATTTTTATGAATGATACAATTTTCCTTATCAATTATGGGTGATTTGAGAGACAATGAGAAAGTTTCCCCACTCTGTGATTATTCTGCACTCCAAATAAGAAAAATATATTATGGGGGTGAGGATAGGGATATTTTATTTCTTTGGGATGTGGAATCACTAAAAAATATTAATTATTTAATTAGATATAAAATAATCAAATTATTTTTTAAAAACTAGAAATGGGACCATGGGCTAACCTAGTGCCTAAATAAGTTACCCCAATTAACCATGATTATGAAATATTATGGGGTATAAAAGTATATGGTAGTCTGTATATATCGATTGAGGCTATGGGGGTAGTGGAATTTGTGAAAAAGGTTGAAAAACTAATGTTTTATAACATAAACAAATTTGGTTTTTAAAACTGGAAATGGGCTCATGGTTGTCCCAAATCATAAAGTAACCACCCTTTCTCCAAAAAATCCTAAAAATAATGGGGAAACCAAAATAAGGGATTAGAAATATATGAAACATAAAAAATCAACAATAATATCACACATGACCCAAGAAAAGTATCATGATTTCAAATTAACTGGATCAAAACAATGTCATGAAAAACCGGGTGTGACAATTCTACCCACCATTAAATCTTTCCGCCCCTGAAAAGCCATAAAACATTCCAGCTAAAAGATAGACACCTAATGATTCCTTGTAAACATTATACAACATATCATTAAAGTGAAATTAAATTTTCCCTCAACATAACTTAATCCTCTTTACCAAACAAAACACCAACTCACTACCACATTGTGAAAATCAATGGAATGGTCAAGCACCACCTCTACAACCAAGCCAAGAACCTGATTGTTGGTACTTATTCTAATGAAAAAACAATCACCCAAACAAAAGAGAACTCAAGAAAACCACATAATATAGGAGAGTACAGAATGGAATAGACAACATTAATAAACAACTAGCACTAGATAAGTTCATAGGGGGAAAATCAACGAGACATTTGGTGGGTCTCCCCACCAATAGAACCCAACTAGCAACAAAAAAAAACAATAACTCAACATTACCTTACATTAAAACGTCCAAAAAAACACTCCCACAAAAACCCACCAACCAATGTTAAGAGGGTTGAAACATGAACATATAAACCACCCACTCCCGAACATAGGGGATGAGAACTTGGCCAACACTTTCAGAACGGATCCAGACCCCCACCACTCGGGGAGTGGAGGGAAGGGGACCAAAAAATTTGGCCACTGGAACCACAAAAGAAACCAAGGAACTACCCATAACACTCCAACTGCGAATAGGTAACACTAAGACTGCACCCTATTTACAGAGGTGGTCCACAAAGGGACATTGATAAGAAACTTGAATCCATTAAGGCATAACCATAGAAAGTGTGTGAGGGGTAAGTCCACCACACTTTTTGTGACAAATAGAAATTCACAGTAATTATGAACCACAATATGGAAATTGAAACTACAATACCAAAATGGTGGAGGAAGGATCTTGGAAGAGCACCCTACACCTCTGTAGATTTCCAAAACGAGGGAAAACCTTCACTCCAAGTCCTATGGCTGGAACCCTAAATCATGAAGAATCTCCTGCCCTGTCAGGTGATAAGTATTACACCACTCAAAAAAATCACATGCTAAACAAAAAACATTCATCTAAATAGTAACTCATAGATATCTAAAAAAATTATATCTCATTTGGAATTAGGAGTAGAACGGACTATGAATATGGAGAAATTCATAAACATTAATGAACACAATGGTTATGTCAAAAAGAATTATCATGAACTGGAAGCACATTAAATTGATCTCAAACATCTCTCTATTTAAATTAACGAGATGATGAATTAATTGAGGAAGTGGATCTAGCATCTGAAACATGAGAAAGAATACATAGGTTTATCAATTTGAAATCTTTCAAACATCGAACTATATGTGGCCACATCACAACATCCAAAACATCTTTAGAAACCCACTGAACATTACTCCAAAACCGAGCCACCAACAATATCCCATCTCATGATCCAACAATATTATGAATTCTATATCATAATGAAACAAAATGAATAGACAACACTTCTAAGATAGAGGATAAACAATCCACATAACCATCGGTTCAAAAAAACACCACAAGCTTTAAGCTAAAAACACATTTTAAAAGTAACTAACCTGGTTGATTTACACATTTACCAATGGTGTTTCATCAAGTCTCACTCACATGAACATTTACGTGCCACCCCAGTTAGTAACCAACCATGCCACATAATCCATCCTTTAAGATATCAACAAAACCATGCATGTGAGAACCCATGAAAACACCAAAGGATAAAACAAAACAACAACATTTCAAAAATCTTGTACCGTCAAAAGGAACACCAACCACCAAGTCAAGAAAACATTTCAAATTACATAAAACAATCTACAATTCATAAACAACCACTTGATTAAAAAAATCCATTTCATTTAATAGAATATAAAAAAACCATTCTATTCCAAATATCCCTTCCCCATTTAAAAAAAATTCAGCAAGGTCTCTTTTCATAATATCACAACCACAAAAGCCAAAACACCTTTCCAGAAAAACACCAGCCACAAAAAACTGAATTTCCAAAACCTATTTATCAGATTAAAACACTTTTAAACTTCCCAAAACATCACAATTAAATTTTTTTCAGTATTACTTTAAAATGATTCACTCTTTCAATTCATTTTTTTTCAACAATCCACAAGTTTAGATTACAGAAAATCCAATCCTATTAAATGATTTCCACTTCCTCCCAATTTTTTTAACAAAAACACAATTATACCAAGAACATTCATATATTTAATTCTTGAAAACTCCTACTCTACTCTTCCAAATACAATCCTTCCTTTATAACCCATTTCTATAATTCTCACACAGTGAATTTCAAAATGAAAATTCAAAATTCGTGAAAGGTCCAAGAAACCCACACAAGGGAACTAGTGTTGGTGGGTGAATTGACAATATGGTTTGTGGCCATATGTCTAACACCACACTAACCCAGAGAAACTAATTAGGACCATGCCCCGGCTAAACATGTCATTCCAGGCCCTGCGAGCTCACAGATTCCATTAGTCAGACTCCCCTTGACATATCCCAACACCAAACAATCAGCATGAACAAAGGACACTAATAAAACCAGACATCCCATGGAAACCCGAAAATCCGAACGAGAAAGAGTTCGTGACGATATTACCTCACATAACCATCAAGTCCGAAAAATCCTACTCCATCTACCTTGGCATCCCAAAATAACAAGGGTGCACTAAAATAATTCTCTACTAAGAGACGACCTCCTCTGATACCATTTTGTCACGAACCTGCCCGAGTCAACCCTGAACTGGTCACCCAGGCCAGTCCACGGCAAGTCCCAAGAGGTGATCCAGATCTTCCCAGGATAGCGAAAAGCACCAAGGGTGTCAACGGAGTACCCAAGGGAACAATTTAGACCATATATAAACAATAAAACAAACAATTCAAAGAAATGGACATCCCAAAAGACAATTAATATATAAATTGAAGTGAACATTATTTGTACAAGAAAATGAATGTACAATTAAACAAAAAACTAATCTGAACAAACTAGTTAACAAATTAACTCCATGTGACCACACTAGTCAATCTCCAATAAAATGATCACATATCGCACAAGGTGATCAAACTCGAGCAGAAACTTGCACAAGGTCTAGAAACAGAATACGACTATATGAGTGAGTATTAAAACTTAGTAGGTCATCCCAATATTCTATTACCAATGAACTTCCATTAAAATAAAAGAATCATTAATTTATAGTTTTAAATAAATTATATAAATGTCTGTTTTTCAAATTAGGTTCCATTCTATAATAATTATCAGACAAAAACATTCATTTTTAATAATCAAAAATGAAGGTAACAATTTTTCATAGACACGCAACTTCAAAAAGAAAATTGTTTCTATGAGGGTTGATTTAATGATTGTACACTTTTAAATAATCAAAAAACACTTCTGAATTTACCAACCAAACACATAGTATGCCAATAGTGAGTACAAAATATCCAATGATCACAACTCATGGGAACACCCCTAGGTACTAGTTAGTTGTGAGCCCTAAGTACCTCGTATCTCGGTGAAAGTAACCATAATAAATATCCATTCTCATGAACATGAGAAAATAGTAGGGATAATACCCATAAAATAGTGGTCCCCCAACAATATAATCATCATAGTTTAGTTTCTGTTGTCATCGTCAAACTTTCTATGTGAAACAGGGGCCAAACCCCACAGAATCACTAGCATACTAGTACACATCCACCCACCTAGATACCCGAGATTCCCGTTAGTGCTCAATCAAGTTATGCATATTATCAAATACACATTTCACATCTAAATTACATTCCCAACCCGTAAAAATACAAATATCCCATAAAATTTCATCACATTTCTTTAACTAATCAATAAACCACTAAAAATTGTCGTAAAACATTTTCTAGGAGTTTATTAAGGCTTTGTACATAAAACATATTCAAAAACATTATATGAATTAGAAAAACACAACAAGACCATACCCAACCATAATTGTTATCCTGAAAAACATTTATGAAAATCAATTCATGGACAATAAAATAATCCCAATTGACACAACATGGTATATACAAGTAAAACACTCATTCGTCATTTTTAGAAAAGGCCAAACGGGCCTTTAAACATTTTCCCAAAACAAACATATAAAAAATTTATGAATTTAAATTTTCTAAAGAGTTTTATAAACACCATATATATCATCAAACCACATTAATTAATCACATAAAACACTCAGGTTACGTATTCATAACACAACCATTTTCATAAGAATGTGAAACATGCCATTTTCCAGCAACTCGGGCCAAAGCATGTTGTATACCAAAACCCATTTTTTGTAAAACCAAATAAAAATTGGAAAGCCTTAAAATGATCCTAAAATAAATTTTTACGTGCTTAAAATTTATTTATAAATCCAAAAATATCATTTTAAATTGCACTAGTCATATAAAATCCAACTGGGAAATTTACCGAACACGTGGCATGCACTCTTTAAAAAACGTATTATAAGCACATAAAAAGGGATAAAATACAATTTTCATGCCATAAAGTTATTAAATCATCTAAAAAAATTCAATATACAATAAACCAAGTGGGGAAGATCATGGAATAATTTATCAAACAAGAGGAGTCCACATTTATACCAAAACAACTATATTTTTAACAAAATAAGTCATTAAAAATAATTTGCACACAAAACCTTTAAAACCAAGGTTTAATAAAAAAAATATCATATAAATATGGTTATAATATTATGATAATGATGAAACATAAAAGATAAAGGCTTGTGCAACGGACATCCTACCTCAAATCCATGGCATAATGGATACACACTCCCAAAATCACCATCTGATGGTTTACAGAACCTGAACCTATAATGACAAGACCCAAATGAATAAAAACCCCTTAAAAATCATATAATATCAAAACCCTATTTGGATCAAAACTAGGGGATATTATAAAAATAATAATGAAAGGAGGAAGAAGATGGAGGATAAAGGAGAAGGAATCTCACCTTTTCAAACAGAAAACTCGTCATATTCAACTATATATTCACCCATAGATAAAAGGGAATGTCTTGATACTTTTTGAGAGACTACGAAGGTCAGGAAGAACCAGGGAAAGATGATTGGTGGCCAAAAGATTATGAATTTATTGATTTTTTAATGATACAATTTACCTTGTCAATTCTGGATGATTTGAGAGAATTGAGACTGTTTCCCCACTCAACGACCATTATGAGCTCCAAAGAGGTGAAAATCAATAATGGGGGTGCACATAGTGATATTTTATTAGGGTGGGAGGTGGAATCACCGAATTATATTAAGTAGTGAATTAGATAAAAAAAATAGATTTTTAAAATTGGAAATGGGCCCATGGGCCAGCCCAATTTCTAAATAAGTAATCCCAATTCACCATGATTATGACTTATTCATGGGTATAAAAGGCCATGTTATTCTGAATATATCAGTTGAGGTCATGTGTGATGTAGAATGGGTGAAAAAAGTTAAAAAAAAATGAGTTATAAAAGAAAAAAATTAGGTTTCTAAAACTTGAAATGGGTTCACCGTTAGCACAAATCATTGAGTAACCACCCTTTCTCCGAAAACTCATAATGAATAAATGGGGAACCTAATTTAGGATGTTTAGACATAGATTAATCTTATAAAATCAAAATTAGTCTCACACAAGACCCAATAAAATTATCGAGACTTCAAATGAACCGAATCAAAACAAAGATATGAAAAATCAGGTGTGACAAATCTCGACTTGTTTTTTCGTAAAATGCAAGCCAACCATGGAGTTTTTTGTAGAATGAAAGAAATATTCAGTGTTTTGTGAAATAAAAAATATTTAAGAGAATTAATTAATTTAAAAAAAATTCAAAAAAATATCATGGTGTTATAATTGAGTGTATCCCAAAGTTGTCCACTCAAATTATTGTTTGGTTTTGATTTATGGTATATTTTATTTATGAGGTAGTTGGTCCCTTAGCATTCCCCATAGTCTTATGTATCTGATATATCCCTAGGATATTTTTTCTTTCCATTGAGGTTGTATTACCTTAATATAAAATTAATTTTTTCATTAAAATTTCTTGTAATGATATATTTTTCAAGGGACCTGATATACCATTGAACTCTAGATTTATTCCGTAGACATATATGGTTGGGGGGTTTGATTATTCTGTATTCCTTGTGATGTATGGACTGTGAGGGGTGTAAATAAAATGAAATTGAGTGAATGAGATGTATTGATTCTAGGGATAAGTTCCCTGAGTGTAATTCATGTAATATAGTGTGATGGTTAATTTTGGTTGTCCTACGTAGGACACAAAATAACAAGAGACAACCTGAATGAGTATTGGCTATATGTGAAGAGAATTAGGTGATAAATCCACCCAAATTTTTATATGACTCTTGAGGAAGGCACATCTAATGGATGATTAGTGATTCAGTTGGGTGATTGGAAGGGCCTAGGATTCTTAAGAAGTTATACGAGCATTCATCAAACTCATAGTGTGTTGACAGTATGTGTTTCTATGAGTATGGAGAGGTTATGAAATGATTATAATGACATGATTTCTGTTATTCCATATATGTAATAGGTTATTATTGATGTAAGAGAAGGGGATAATTCAACCCATATCAGGTATTCGTACTATGATGAGGAATAGGGGGCCATATCAGATACCTAGTGACTTGTTAAACTTAGATAGTATTGGTACAAGGTAGATGTGATTAAATATGTCACCACAGAACCCAATTAAATTTTTTATGATAAATATCGTTATAGTGATGATGATAGGTCACACATATTAGAGGTTGACATTGATTATGTTATAAGATAGTTTTTTTGATTTTCAAACCAATATTAAATGTGTTATATGATATTTATTTAATGGGATGCACTACCCACCAAGTCTTATTATAATTAGTTGATTGTATGTGATACACTATCCTTTGAATGTATATATATGAAATTACTAGGAGGTCATTAGGATTTAAAATTAAATTATATATATATTATCTTGGATCATATAAATGGGGTTCAACCTTTGGTTCTATGTATAATTCTTCGGTGGCTATCCAATAATAAAAAAAAATTATCTAAATTATCTTTGTAGTTATCTGAGTATCATCATAACTTCTTATATAGAATTTATAGGATGTTGGGATTCATACATCATGTTCTATTTAAATTCCCTTGGACTTCTTCCTACGAATAAAATTTATTGTTGATGCTACTAGAATCCCTATGATTAAAAGTATTCATAATTTTTTGTCTCTCATGATAACATATGATTATATACTAAGAATCATCTTTGAGCCTACTACAATCTAAACTACATAGGATTAATATGTAGTAAATTATGCACAAACCATGTACTTATATAATTCTTAAATGGTCACCTAGGATTTATGCTTTTATTCTATTTTGTATGATAATTTTTTTTCTAAAAGAAACTTTTACATTGGATTAATTTTGTATAGTTTATATCATGAATTATGTTAGAACATAAGGATCTATATAGGTTATTTAATTAATATCATGATATTATTTTATTTACTCTATGTATATAACTTATAGAAACATCTGAATTTTCTAGTTAGGTTTTGTACCCTATTGGTGGTTTCCTGATTATTTTTATTCACACCCACATGGGTGGCTATGGCACCTGGGTACCTGATCATACATCATTTTTTATAGGTTCAAGAATGGAAGTGGCTCGATTTAGTATGATCGAACATGGTATATAAGATAATATTAGCAGACTGGATGATGTGAGGCTTGGGTATTTTTGTAGATCAACCTATCTTTTATTATTTTAATGATCTTATATATTTTATTGTTTAATAGTAAATCGTCATTTTTGTTCTTGCTTGACTATGAATTTATATGATTTCATTTCTCTAAATTTATATATTTTACAACATGGTCAGTTATTTTTATAATATATTTCATTCTAAGAAGTTGTTATAGTCAACCAATGGTATCATCCTAGACCCATGTGTCTAGTCAGATACCATTAGAATATGACGAGTTGTGCTTGAAGTAAAATGGTTCGTGTCGTTATGGGATCATATAGAGTGGTAATTTTTTGTTTATGTTATAAATTTGTAAGAGAATATTTTTACATTTATTAAAATTTGGGGATATGGTAGAAACGTATTAGGGATGAATTGTTTATATGATGGTCCTCATTCTAGTGCATCCTGAATAACGTTTATAATGGAATTTCTAGGTTTCTAGATATATGAGATTGTTATTCTTGGTTTCCACAATTACTTTTGTATTACATCACCATGTTCAGATCACAAATATTTTATAAATAATTTTTTGGATTATAGTAATTGGTTCATTGGTAACATGATGACCTATATGCATCATATTTGGAACATACGATTCATGTGACATATGTATGCCCATGTGTAAAATATATCATTGACAACTAAGGTTTGGTTGTTTGAAGTGTCAAAAAACAAATTATATGGTGTTTACCCATATAACATTTTTATGAAATTTCACTAACCTAAATAATCTTATACTACCTCTAATGAAATGTAAAGTGGGTCTTATGATTTAATACATCATCATTATTAATATGTATTACCTTGTGTAATGGATTAATTTTAACCCAAAGTGGGATGAAATTTTGACAAGATGACTTTTTGAATAATGAATTTTGGGTGGTTGAGAAGTGGTTTTGATTACATAATGATTCAATAATAACCAAGATGGAGTTTTAACATACAACTTCTTTATATAATTCTATATAACCAAACAATACATATAAGGATTTACCTCATACATATTTTCTTTGGTAGATGTAGTTATTTATATATATTGAGGACTGTGATCCTCAAGGGGTGGTCTCATATATAGATTCCACCTGAGGATTATTGACCAAGTGGGATAGTTAAATAACATATAAACATGGATAGGGATCCAGTTTGACTATTTTGTAATGTTAGTTATCGAGTAATATTATTGAAGGGATTAGGTACATACTACTCGTGTTATAGATGTTGTGATCTATGTTTTATGGGATATTTTGTTGTGTTTATTACCTTTTAGATAAATCTTGGGATATTGAATAACATAATGATATTTTTGATGGTATCCTAAGAAGTCAGTTAGGTTTGAAATGTGAGTACCATAGAGGAAAGGAAAATGGATTGATTCATGTAATTTAAGGTTGATGTATGAGTTGTGATACTGAAAATATAGTCTATATTTGAAGATAAATTATATATTTATCATTGAAAAGAAATTGAAATTATTTTGTATTGAGTTACTATTCTGGAGGAAATCATTTCTATGATTTTAAATCTAATTAGTTCTTAATTCACATAAACTGAAACTATGAGGTCATGGTAGACCCAAGAAATTCTGTGATTGTGCTTGGTTGGTGGGTGATCATGTTATTTTTCATAGACTGGGTGAAATTCAATGATTTGGTGGGAAGAAATAAGGGACAATATCATTATATACAATTGAAGTGGAGGGAAATTTGTTGCTGGTTTATCCACATGAGTTTAGGTTTATGATGTGTGACAAATGGGAGTGTGATTTGGAATTTGATATCTGATTTTATAGAAGTTCACAATGCTTGTATTAGAAGATATCGATGGGATACATTCGAGTTATGCATGGTGTTATTAGGGTTGTGGATCATTGGATAGCTATGTATGGACCAAAGGCCAGTGGTTTGATGAGATGATAATATTATATGTTTATATAATGTATTAATAGAAATTGAAAATAACCCTATATAGTTTTAGGAGATATAATAAATGTATTCTGAAGTGGCTACAAGGTTAATCTAGGTTTGATCATAGAAAAGTGTTTCCTAAGATGTAGTGAGTGTGGCATTGTTGTAGTGGCACATGTGTTATAAAAAACATTTTGGTACATGAATTATAAGAGTAATATAATTGAATAAGTATGGAAGGGAGTCCAACATTGTACATTGAAGGGAATGTCCCTCATTATTAATGGGATTTATATGGATACAGAGGATAATGTTCCAGGTATGTATGGATATGAATTGATTAATGTTTTATGTTGACAATGGGTTATGAGTAAGATGATATCATATAGTAATTAATTGTGGTAATAAATATAGAATCTACCATGTAGTAATGACCCTCATGAGAATATGGGGATGAGTATCATGAGATAGTTTATCGGAAGGTAAAGGTAGAATTTTGAAATTTCTCTGTATATGGAAATTATTCACTCTGGTTATTCTATGAATATAAAATTTGAGGTTCAAATGTGATATCATAAGGACTCCACACATTGGAATATTGATAGTGATGGGTTTGATGTTATCTAAGAAAGTGTTGGATTGGGGAATCATTGTTACAATGAGGGAGTGCATGATAGAGGGTTTGATTGGTTGTGGATCCAAGCCAGGACATATAATGGATATTTGTTATGATAAATGGTGTGTTCATATAAATGATCTCAAGATGATAATGGGAAATTTTGGAATATGGATTTGATTAAGTGATAATTAATTAGTGGGTATGATTATGTTTTTTATAATGTTCATCTATAGGATGATCGACCACAAACATAAGATGTAATTGGATGTGGTGAGATGGAAAATTCATTAGGTTTCTTGGACCCTATTAATTAATTTTAGAAGGTGATTATATTTTTTTGTAGAATCATGGATTAGATCAACAAATTATGAATTGATAATTATGGTGGGGACTTAAATAATACTATATATTTATGAGATAGTGGTGTGATGGATTAGAACATATTCATTGAACACCATCTCTTTATTTATGTTGTTGAAAAGTGATAATCATTGGACTTATTGAATAGTATGTTCTTGAGTTTTTATTTTAATAATAAAAGATCCTTTAGAATATTAGAAAAGGTAGTGATATGTGAGTGATGAATCAAATATCAACCTAGGATGATATTTTTCTTCTAAGCCCGTTAGGTTTTCATGAAGATTGGAATAACTATGATAGTGAGGTTATATAACTCTATACCATTCTAGATAATGATTTCTATGAGAAAATTGAATATTTTTTCCTAGATAGGGGTATGTTTTTATATAAAATATTCAAAACAAGAATAGAAGGGTTTAAAAATCTCAAGAATAGGAATTTAAATATGGTTCGTAACCCCGATGCTATAACAGGTGCTCAGGTTTACATTGATGAATGTTCGAGAAAATTATTAAATTATTCATCTATAGTAGGGTGCACAGTGGCCCATACATAATTCAATAATTAATTTTTGACGGGTTTCACATCATTCAGGGTGTCTGGATGGCATCGCAACAGAGACAGGCAGAGGGTTGGCCCTCTTTCTAGGGTGTTTGTTCCACAACCAAAGCCAGTTCTATAGTATTATTAGTTGTGGGGGTTCATCACACTATGAAACATATGGCCATGTCCTAATCAACACCTTGGTGTGTTTTTAGTATATGTATACATTTAATCTACCAATAAACCTCTTTATTCATCGGATGAGGGGCATGCATGAGATGGTCATTTTCAATGGATCCCCGCTCCCCTCTTCCCACATTTGATTCCCTATAGTAGAGGAGAAATATTTTTCTGATTTTACAGATTTTATGGTTAGTTAATCCATATGTGGTCTTCTTTTTTGTATTTATATTCAATAAAAAATCATTTTCATATGATTCAACTAATGTTCTACTTTTAATTCAATAGGACTATGGTTGAATACATAAAGGATGATGAGGTTTTTCCTCACTACGCTTAATGTGATTCCTGATAGGGAAATCACTTATTGTTTCATAATAATTTCATGAAGGAACATAACAAGAGATTTTTCTTATAGTTTCTTATAAATGATATTAAATTTCTCATTTTATCATTGGGGAATGATAGATATTTGTCTTGGCCTAGCTAATGGTGATCATAAGGAGTGAGCTGCACCACATTGCTCGATATTTTGGTTAGTGGTTCATGCTCGAGACTCATGTGGGTTGATAATTTCCAATTAGATTTCAAATTGCTCGTATGAGTGTTTTTATGTTGTGATTTAAGGGAAATTGATTCATATGAGATAGGTGGTCACTTTACAAGGCCTATGATGTTTTTAAGTTCATTTTTTCTCATGATAAATGGTCTTCCAATCAAGGGAAATTGATCATATTATATAATTAATTGTTATGTTTTAATTTATTGAAATGAAATTTTATTTAAGGCCCATGAAGAACCATTAAACATTGACTTGACTCCACAGTCACAATTGTTCTGGGGATTGATAGTAGTGTTTAACATATGATGTGTGGATCCTATAGGGTGTATATAGAATTAAATGGAATGAATGTGATATATAAGGAATAATTACTCGTTCCCATAGTGACCTACACGTAGAAGAGTGTGATTGACTAGATTTCATACCTTGAATATTCTATAAGAGTACCATATAAAACCTTAAATTCTTTCAAGCTATTTGAGATGAGTGTGGGGGGATTCATTCCTCCCACAAAACGTCGTGATTTACTTTGTATTTTTGTCATGGGTAGGCTTATGGATATGGATGGGTGAGTAGACTAACATATAATGAATCAAAATGATAGATGGGAATTTATCCAACTCTTAGTGTGATGACTACATGTGTTATCTGTTTGTATAGATATGTTTTTTCATTATTAGGATGACATGTGGGCCTCTATGACCACAATGTGAAGCTCATTGATCAAGGGGAATAAACAGGTTAAAACACGCATAGGGTATATCTTGTATTATTAGAAGTAAGGGAACATTGTGGGTTCCATGTGATTCTTTGACCATAGTTAGTGATTGTAAGGGGTTGTGATGATTCTAGCTATCACCCTAGAACCTATATTAATTGTGTAAAACTAATATTGTTCGGTGATAAAGTTACGTCCCATAGTTGAAAGGACAAGATTGAATATTTGATATGATTTTTGGAATTATTCCAACATTATGAAATGTGTTATATGAGATAACCCGAGTAAGACACCCAACCCACCATGTTTTATCACTATGAGGTGGATGGATGTTATGCCCTACCCTATGAGTTAATATTCAGGGAAATCCTACATGGTTTCTAAGGTTTTTAAGATTTTGGCCTTTATGGAATGACTAGTTATTGATACCAAAAATTCATAATGTGGGTCTACCTGGAATTCTTAGGATGTTATCTAGAATTTATTCTTTATATCTATATTTATTTCCTTAGTGGTTACCCCAGAATAGACATTCATATCTGTATAGATTACCCAATATATTTGTATATGTACCTTGATGTATATCATTATTTCCAAGGACTACAACATATGAATAAAATTTATTCCAAATTATACTAGAATTCATATTATTTTTTTAATTTTGTGCCTTAGGTCTATCATTTTTTATTACATTTATCTCATAGGAATAATATTGAGTTTGCTTCTATATAGGTTTCGTAGTTTTACAACTTATGTTTCTATCCTTACACCTATAACTTATTTAATTAATGAGTGGATATATATGATATATATTTTGGTATATATTTCATCTTACTGCATGTTCTTTTAGATACTTTTGCAGTAGAAAGTAGGTTATTTTGGTCCTGGTTATCAATGTAGATCTGAAATATTGTCCGACCTTATCTATTTATACTTTTGTAGTTATTTTTTTACTTCGAGAATACAACCTTCACATGATAAAAATTATAAGTTATGGATGAGATAAAATTTATGGCTCCCTTCAATGATGTACGCATATCATCCTTAGAAATCCAAGGAACATCGATTCCCGAGAATACATTAGTTCTTATGTGCCTAGGTAAAGCAACAACACAATGTGGAATTGTTGAGAAAGATATATAAAAAAAATATAGTAAGGGACTGGGATGATAGTATAGACTCATGTATTTTATTCCTCTATTCATCATGTAGTTTTAATTATCCTAATGGGGAATCATTAATTGTATGTTGGAATGAAAAAGACATTATATGACTCAATGCTTTGACATTTCCATTTTTTATAACATGTTATTTTTATTTACCTCAACATACATTGCTGACTAGTGATGGGTGGTTGTAGGTTATTTTTCCACAGTGTTTCACTCTGATATGGTGTAAAATATCCACACAGTAAAAACATTAATCCAAAGATACTAGTTGGAAACCACATTCATAGGGGTAGGAATGCCTAAGGAAATGTGTTAATTGGATGTATTGGAACCATCTATAGGGATTGGTGTAATGGGATGGTAGGATTCTAGTGTGGGATTTGATGTATCACCATTAGGGAAATATTATCATAACCAAGAACACATTGCGGTTCATAGAAATTAAAAGGTATTCCATGTTTATAGTTTACAACACTTTCTATAGTACATGGATGTTTACAGAGTCATATGGTGAATGTTTCACATTATGGTTGTTTTTATATGAATCTACCCATTTATAGAGTAATGGAGTTTTACTTTTTGATGAAGAACGTCTATGAAGAGATATGTGTGGGTTCAAATGATGTTCAAGGTATATCTATGGAATATACATTAGAACTTTCAACTGATGATGTACATTAGGATGCCCTTAGTGAATGTGCACCCATGAACTATCTCAGTCTTGAATTTTTTAATGAAGTATCAATTTAAAGGGTCCAATAAAATATTGCAATTATCATCGAGGCATTATTTTCTTTTCTAAGAATAGAATACAGAATATGGTTCATGAAAATATATCTAGATGAGTATTTGAGACAATTTAATGCGTTTCTAAGGATGAACCTGCACATCCAAATAAAAATAAATATCAATGGACTAGATACGGTGGAATGGGACTTCTTCTAGGGAATAGATTTAGGAAATAATATAGTTGAATAATAGGAGAAACTAGATGTGTAACAAACGTCAACCTAAATCCACTCTCATGTCCTATTAGTAGTCCAATATATGATCAAGGTCCAAGTTACTAGGGAATTATATTGATGGATGTTATGGTGGGTAATAATTAGTAAACACTTCATGTGCTTTAAGGTAATATCAAGTAATTTTAAAATTTAGAACACATACTTTTGAAATCCTCTATGATTTTTTTTATTGCTACATAATTTTTCTGATAGATTGTATTTTTAGTAGATCCTCTTGACTGACATATGTAATTCAATCCTATAACTAGATATGGTCACATACTCTACCATCTCTGTCAGGGAGGATAAATTACACATGGTTGATAGAGGTTTTAATTGTACCCCATCATGGATAGACTGAAAGCCAATATTGACATCAATAATACTGAATTTTTATCTTCATTTTATCACTTGATAGATTTCTATAATTATAAAGAAACATGTTATCAAGTATACTGATCAAGATTATGTATCATATTCTAATGGGATATGTGATTAAGATGACTGAGTCATATCCGTATGATGATGTATCAAATTACCCAAAAGCTAGTGCGTTTGAATTTCAATGTAGTGGATTCTTTAGTGGATCATATACATGGAGTAGTGGGGAAGAACATTGATGTTTTCAACTTGTAATTTTAGGGTTTAAACCCTCATCAAATATTGAATATTTTATTTATTTAAACCTTTAGAGAACTCTTATATTGTTAGTTATCATATATGATGTCTCTAACTGATCATAGTGAATTGAAGGTGTTTCAGTAGAACCTCTTAGTGAAATGTTTTATCATACCATTTTTATTTCTTTTAGGAATAATGCATTTTTATCACTCTTATAAATTTTGAGATCTTAATGTTTTTATTTCAATATTCACTAGAACATGGTGATATTCAAGAATTGATTCCCTCTTCTATGGTATAATGTCCAATTTAAATACACAATATTGTGAGGTGTTTCTAAAAGATTGTCCTTTGGTATAAATATTAATATAATATCCATCATGATGAGAAAATCCTAAAAATGATGTTCAGTTATCAATATTACATTTATGAGTTCCTTGTGATGTTTTTTCAAAATGAATTTCATAATATGGGTACATGGGGATCATGAAAATTATATTTTAGACAATTCTATACAATTTAGTCTATTTCTAAATGATTAAATCCTCATATATTTGGGTCTAGAGGATGATCATATCAGTTATCTGATGTTTTCCCTTGAAACCTTGTAAGATCACCTATTGAATGGAAAGTTCTCAATATGGAAATTTTGGATTTGGGAAGTCTATTTTTCTGTGAAAATTTATCTCTACGAGTGATGTGGAAATAAAACTCATGAATATTAAGTGTTTGATAGATAAGAAGACATGGAATAATGTTTTTATTCTTTATATAATTCTTGTTTAATAGAAAATCTCCTAATATGCTAGTGAAAAAGATATTTGAGGAGTTAGAATTAATTCAACTGGTTTTAGTGGAAGTTGGAAATGTTTCTCTCCTTCGAATGATAGAATTGTACCCCACACTACATCACTGAGTGAAGAACATGTATCTTGGAGACATAGAGTACGATTTCATACATGACTGATATTTTATGGGGAAGCATGTTACAAATTTTTAAAAGGCGGTAGCTTGGTAACCATATAATAGTGTGGAAAGTTTTTTTATATGGGTTATGTAATGATATGTGAAGGAATATTCACAATTATATTTCTATGAGATAGGATTATATCCTCTGATAATTTTATTTAAAATTTTACATAAGATAGCACTCCACTACTACGGATCCTTTAATTGACCTATAATGAAAACCCTATAAGTTACCCCTAAATTATACAGATATTTTTTAAGTCATCATCTATGGGGAATGGTGTAATATAATATGTAAGAGAGAAGATGTAGGTGATCAGGTAGTGGATACATATATCTTTGATATATCAAAATACATTTAAAAAATTATAATAGTGATTATTGTAATTTTAAATGATAGACAATATATTCCTAATGGTATTTTCATGATGAACATTTCAAAGGATCATTTGTGGGAACAATGTCTTCTTGATTGTTAATTAAATGATCCCAGATCTTGTCCATTGATGGTGAAGTTTTTTACTACTAATTATTATCTCTATAGGTTTAATTGGTTCACAGTGGATTCTATATATCTCAAATAAGAATATTTTTACACAACCATTCACACATTATAAACAATGAAAAGTTGGATATCAAGGATGATATCAACTTTTCAAAATACTAATGGTATATTGGGTACTAAAAAAAAGAACCCTTATAGGTCAATGGTAATATTAGTGCACATTTTTTATCAATATGTAAATCATTATGAGATATCATAGGATCATGATTTTCAAAATATACCTCAATAGTCTAACCTCGTAGAGAAGTTTTTTCTCATTGTGGTTAAAATCATTGATGGTGGGGGGATTTAGTGACATGGATTTTGTATTGAGTAATTTAAATTATATTGAATAATATTTTTATTTAGTGGTAAAATATTCATCAAATAACTGGAATTTATATTTTTTCATGTATTAGATTGAAAATTTTAATGAACTATTATATTCTGGACATGATATAAAACAATGGGTTGTAATTTGAACTTTTTGAGAAGTTTGATTATTCTCATATATATGGGGAGAATGTTTTGTGTTATGTGAGATATTTTAATGGTATCAATGGTAGTAAAATGACAGTGGATGTAATATAGATAGATATTTTAATGTGTTTGACTATTTATTTTATATAATTAAATTAAAAATTAAAAGAGTTTATTTAAGGAGATGAAAAATTAGTAATATATATTGGATATATACGAGTATTGATTGGAAACATAAAGATGGGTAATTAGTTGCATCATTATAAGGAATTAACATCATAATTAAAAACATTTTTCACTAATTCACATAATAATTATATTATCCCTATTTATTTATTATATATAACCTTCATGGCATCAGAGCATTGAGAAGAATTAAAATAACAAGGTATATGATTTGATTGGAGGTTGGTGGGGATCATCAGAAGTTCAAAGAGTACCATTCAATGGAGAATTGATGTACGCATATTTTTATTTCATTTTATGTTATTAATTGAATTTGATGTGTGTTATTCATTATTGATCATATTCACCATTCTATGTTTAATTACTTGAATTGAAACCATTATTTTTATTACATTAATTGATTAACATATTTTCATGATTGAAAAAGAAGAATAGGTTGTTATCTAAAACTCAACCATTGATCCACATCCCATATGTCATTCAATAGACCATACAATATATTGAATTTCATCTGGACATAGCCAGTGGTGATTCATGGTGGTGGAGAAACCTCCAACCACTATACCATATCTTCTTACTATTCCTATCTCACACTTGTTATCATAATATCTTAATTAATATAGAAAATTTAACATTGATTTACCTATTTCATACTTATATTTTATTTTAGTTCTACTGAAAAATGAAATTTTAGAAGATGTCTTTACCTTTGGAGTTTAGAGAGTGGAAATGAAAATTATCATCTCATGTAAGTTGTATTTTGAAAATGACATCATTTAATGGGTTTACTTGTGAGTGATCATACATGTTTTAAAAAAATGATTTAAAATTGAACCTCATTGTGTTATAATAAATAGATGGATGACTTATCACTTTTTTTTCATAAGTTGGTATCCATGGATGAATTTCTTATAGGGGATGAGTGGCCACTATTTTTAATATTGGGGTTCCCAAATGTATTAGAGGTGGGTTCTACTAGATTTATAGTCATCACCGACTATTAATATTAGGTGGGATCACATGTACATGTGTGTTATGAATTGTATTCCATGGATTTATAAAATAAGTAATTAATGATTGTGATTGTGATTCTATATAATTTCAAATTGAAATGAAATAATGGAATCGATTTTTCTATCATAGATGCATGAATCCCATTCAATCTAATGTAGTCAATCCATTAGTATTTTTTATAGAATTTTATTTCAATCATGATTTATATTGAGTGTTTGATGTCATCATGGGGGGTTATTTATTTTTCATCATCTTCATATGTTCTAATAAACAAGTATCAAAGGAGTCATTCTAAACAAGGATGTCTGCGAGGGTCAATTTTACAATCCATAGAATCCTTTATTGTGTAAATTCTTAAAATTAGTGTTTTCATAGATTCCTAAAATGTGGTATAAGAATGTTTCTTTCTCAAATCAATCATCAACACACTCATAGGTATATAAGGCTTCCTAAATATATTTCCTTGATAATAGTTTTATTTTGGGGAAATTTTACAATCATTGGAATATATATAATCAAAATAAAGTTAGATATATATATATATAAATAATAGTAATGGAATTAATTTATCATTATGGGTAATGAAATTGGAATACTATATCATTTAAAATGATTAAGATGTCTTATTGGCTGGGGTAAAATTAGGGAATATGGGAAAAGTTTAATGGGAATGGGTAGATAGAAATATCATTGGTTTATAAGGAGTTCATTGGATAAAATTTTATATTTTATCATTTTTCATGTGATGAACACCATTGAATTTTTGAATTAATTGAAAGACATTTATGATAAGTCCATCACACTTAAAAACATAGTAATGATGAAATGGTTATTAGACAATAGGCTATCAAAATTTATACCATCATGAGATCTTGTGAATAATTTAAATATGAATCTTGGAAAACAGGAATCACTCAAAGTGATTTTTTATATAACATATGCAATCCTCAATTTTAGTTAACCCTGCTGAATTATTGGTATGTGATGGTAATAAAAGTTATAAATTCATTTCAGATGACCTTCCTAGGGTTTTTGGATGTTTGGAACATAATACCAAATAATGAACTCAGATGGAGGGAATTTAATGAAACTTTTGGAAATGTTATATATATCAATGGTAGGTAGTTATAACATGAACATGGAATATATAAAATATTAAAACATATGTCACTAGTGAAAAGATGAGGTAAATAGGAAATTCTTGGATCTACATGATAGTTGTGTGGGAAGAGGGGGAATATTTAGAAAAAATTTCGGAGTTTAAGAGGATATTTTGGAATGATAACATCTGGATGTAATTGTTCTATGAATTCAGCATAAGGAAGTTATAATAATATACTATGTTGTAAAACTTTGGGGGATTCAACAGAAATTGACTCAGGTGTATCATGAAATTATTTAAAGAGAAATGGTGCGTGGTTAATTTTTTATTTGAATGATTCAGAAAAGTGAATTTTTATGATGAGGAGGATCTTATAGTCATTAACGAAAGGTTTTGATAATATTTGGATAATGAAAGTATGATTATTGATGTTGAAAGAAGTTAGAAACATCTTATTTCTATTATTGAACCTAATTTTTATAAGTCAATTATATGTTTCACACAATGAGAATAGATTTGAAAAAAGAGTTTATAATGGGACTCGAGGATCCATGATTGTTTCCCATGGAATGAATGATACAACCCTATATTTGAAAAGAAGATCATATTTAGTGGTAATTAACATAGAGTCAAAAAAATAATGTCTAGAAATGTGGCATTTCTAACTTGTAGATCTAACTGAGAAGAACATGAAAGAACTATCTTCAAATGGAATTCTATGTATTTTTTAGACCCAAAGACACACGATGAGGAGTGATAAATCAAGGTCTATCCAATTTTAGACATTCTATTTTTACTTTAATTATATTTTCTATCATTAAAATTTTTTAGGTCAATATGAACATTCTTTCAACCTTCTACATTTTTTATATATATCCGCATCACACACATGCACAATGAAAATAGAAATAAACTCCCTGATTATACATAGTTCACCTAAATAAGTTCATTCATGGACCACACAATAACATTATGTTTGTGGTATAGGTATTCAATACTCTTAAAAGGGATATTATAATGGATTAATGAAGGTAAAACAAAAAATCCCATCCAAAATGCCTCTTATATACTCTATAATTATACTCAAGTGAGGATTCATAAGATTTATATACATGGGGGAGTCTTTATGATTTATATGGAATAAAATTGTTTCTTCATTTATTCCTTATAGATGTTTTCGAATCATCAATGATTTAATCCTAATATATTTAATCCATATTAGACAAACACCACATATGTAAGGGTATGATATTTCTGTTCATTGAAATAGTAGCAAAGCCTTCTAGATAACCACATCAAGAAGCTTTAATTATATTTATTGAAACAATTATTTTTCTTCCATAAAATGAATATAGGAATGGTAAGACATATATTATTTTCTAGATCCTAATTTTTTATAAATTAAATGGATTCCAATCAGTGAAATTTCATATCCATCTTACAATCAAAGAGACTGGGTAAGTGATAAATGAAAACAATTTTCTATATCTTCTATTTTTTTTTTGAAAAAATATATCACAATCCAAAGTTTATCCCCTTTTGAAATAGATATATAAATCATTCCCACTTTATCAATTTATATTAATCATTACTTATTCTTTTATTTTGATACACTCATGTAAACTTCTCATACAAGAAATTCTATATAAAAAATGAATAACCTTTAATGTTGTGGTAAAATAATTTTCATTAATAAATAAGTCATGGGAGACTCATTTATCATCTCACACTATATTTTATTCATCAATTAAATAATAATTAATGTATCATTTTCTCATTATGAAAAATATAAATAATATATCACCATAAAATAATCCATTTAAAAGTTCAAAGATCATCATACTTAATATAAATAACTTTTTCCCACACTCTGCATCTTCTTTCTGTTCTATATAGTTGAAATATTTTACTGTGGTTAATAAATAATCTACAAAAACAAGGAATATATTCATTTAATATCATATTTTAATACTTTTAAATATCTTATCATAACATATAAATTCAAACTCTTATTTAATCTTCCTAAAATAAAAAAAAATTAACAGTTTTTCTACCCAATTTTGTCTGATTATTGACATCTTCTGAAATACTCAAACAAACATAGATCTCACTTTAAACTTATAAAACATCTTTGGGTGAATCATAAACTTATAAAACATTTATTAGTAATTTTTTACTAGTTTTATATAGTGTATACATTAGTATTAAAGAAGGTACTTACCTTCTCATGCTCAAACATCTTGAATGAAAATAGTTGAAAACTATTTATATACTCATCTGTGTGGCATAAAAATCCACCATTATTGAAAAAAAATTCATTTCATTCATGAAAATCATTTGATACCCTAATTTTCTTTAAAACATAGTGGTGTAATTATTGAAATTTCCATGATTAATCGAGACATTGGTTCATTTGAACTCATGCACATATTCATTGGATTGAGGTTTAAGATGATAAAGAACGACCCCATATAATTAAATCATATGTTGTTTTAAAAAATTTATGGTTACTACGTATGAAGACATCCAAAATTGGATATTTCCTAATAATATATAATAATTAATTAACATTAATGTTCAATAAACACACAAATATGTCTCCAATATCTAACCCTCCTGGGGACTACATCTCCTCTATGTGTTGTCCAACAAAAACCCATTCCTTCAAACCTGCTACTAAAAACCAATTACAAAAAAAACTATACAATTTGTTCCTTATGATTTGAAATAATTTCTAAAAAATTCCCCATGTGTATCACCTTGAAATTTTTTGATTCATTTTTCTTAAATAATTTTAATTTCATTGATTGCTCATTTTATATAGAACCTCATGTTTTAATAAACCACAATATATTTTTTATATTGTTATCAATCATGATCGTTATTAAACCTCTAGTAAACTTATAATAATGAATAATAATAACCAAATATTAATTAATATATATAATGGTAGTATATAAACAAAATATATTGATAAAAATGTACAAAACATTTAGTAAAGTCTTTATATGTTTCAAAAATACTGTTTTTTAAATGTCCTCAATGCATTTTGTAAACAAATAATTAATGTAATTTTCTTAATTTTAGAAAAATATTTATAAAAATAAAACTACTTTTTGATTCCATAAAATAAAAAACCTCTTAAGGAACACTTTTGGTATTATTTATGAGATTTATATTTGTTTTTAAATTGTAAAAAATAGTAATTTTGGTAAAAAATTTCATTTCTTGGAAATAAATTAACTAAATAGAAATGAAAATTATAATTTTAATATTATTAAACGAAATATAATTGTTATAAATTTATATTTAATCATCTTAATTACTTTTGAATCAAAATTAGATTGGATAGAAGTATAAGTTTATTTTTGTGTATAGAAACAAGATTTTCCTTAAATATGTTTTAAAGTGCATAAGGTTTATCATTTTTAATTTATTTTGAAAACACCTATTGGGGAATGACTTTAATGAAATTTTAATATTAAATATAAATAATTATTTATTTAAAATAATAAAATTATTATTTATAGTAATATATTTAATATAAAATTATTTTTTGCTTAAAACTACACTTCTTGAAAGAAAAACATTTTTATCACATCTGCAGATTTAATCATAAATTGACATCCCCCGCTTATGTGAATTTGAATTTAGTAAATTTGATTTATTATTTATAATAATAATAATTCCTATTATTTAATAATATAAGTATAACTTTTTCATAATGAGTCGTGAAAATAGAAGAAATACTTTACCATAGTTAATGTAAAAACAAAATTATCTGGGGTTAAACTACAAAATAAGAGTTAAGATGAAATAAAAACCTAAATAAAATATATTTTAAAAACATATATCAATTTATTAATTTCTAATTATATATATTGGTTTATTTTGGATCCTTTTTTATTTGTATATAACATACTTACACCTTTTTCATTTAAAAAAAATTTAAACTTGTCGCTCACGAGACTTATAAAAGGAAAACCATCACTTAATATCTACACACCATAAATGATTTTTTTTTAGAAAATAACTGACTTTATATATTCCATATTTCCCTAAACATTACCTACATAAATATTTTTTATTATAAATTCATCATATGAATCCTTTCCGTGCTTACCTGTAGAAGTTTTCGGAAAAAGCGTTATCATGATTAAATTAGATTTCATAAATAATTTCATCTTTTACCTCATTAAAATGAAATTAAATTATGATGATAAAATACATGAAGTATCCCCTATATAATAATATCTTATTATGTTAATTAAATACCCAAAATAAATCTCCAATTCTATCAAATGTGAAAGAAAATTATGATTCGTGTGTATGGCAGACTACCGCCTGGCGGACCGATGTAATTTTTTTTCCATTCCCACCTTACTTGATTGAATGAAATGATTAATATATAAATATATATATATATATATGATATTTATGATATTATTATACTTATTTAATCATTAAATCAAATATACCTTCTTTATTTCCAATCTATAGGGGATACAATATCATCATTCGTTTGTATGGTGGACCACCGCCTTATGAAGTGACCTGATTCATTTTTCAGAAATGTTTTAAATGAAAGTTAATTAGGATAAATATAATTCATACATGTGATATAAATGACATAAAAATTAATTTTAATGGAAATATATTATTTTACATTATTTTATTTCATCCATCTAGAAAATGGAAATAACACTCATCTGTATGTATAAAGTACCATATCCATGAATGGTGTATTTCATTTTATATCTCTAAAATTTATGAATGAATATAAATAAATATATATGAATATATATCAGATTTATATCATGGAATAATTTTTTGGATTATGGAACCATGATAAATGTAAGTGGATATAAAATAGAAATTAAAAAATATGTGAAAAATAAGTCAGTTACAGCACGAAACGTGATTCTAACATATAATTGAAAGAAAATGGCTAATAATATATCATAGGAAATTAATATATGACATAATATATTTATTTATATAAAATATTTCTTTAATATATTTAACATAATATTATATTTAATATATGTTAGGTACCAATGTGTTCAAAGGAAATCAAGGCAAAAGGTATGTGATTATTGTCACAATTTGTCTTCTTTTGTACATATTTTATGTTAAGAACATATATTATTTTATGAGGTACATATATAGCCCGTTTTATATTTAATATCATGATTTTAGTTTTTATAATTACACTATATGTTTTATTTTTTGTTCTTACTTAATGGGGATTTTGATTCAATGTTACCAAAGTGTAAGAGTATTAAGTTATGGTCTCATAGTTTATCGGTATTTATTATTATTATTCATATAATGATGAAATATTATTATGTAAGTGTTATGAACTAATTTTTTTCTTCAAATAAATTAATTTATGGAGAATAAATGTTTCAAATTTCTTTTAATAACTTATTGTTTTAATGATACCAAAATATTGTTATTAATTATTTTTTATTTTCACTTTGGTTCAATACATTTTTTAATCAATATAAATTTTATCTTAAAATTTATCCAAATTTATTTTATGTTATTCAACGAATTTATTAAAGGAAATTATATACATTTTATATATTTTTTCAATGATTTTATAAAATGATTCTTCGTGTATTTTTCCAAACATGTCTAGTTTGGATTTCAGAATAAATATAAAAGAAATATTTGTTTTTACATGTATGGAATTAACAATATTTATCACCATCAAGACTACCATATGGATTAAATATTCATTTATATGTTTCAAATTATTTTTTCAAATAATAATTTTTTTAAAATTATTCAAGTTTAAATAAAAACTAAAGTGGAATGGATACATTCCCCATGAAATGATTTAAATTATATCTAATGCTTCCTCTATAATTTTACAAGGTTATTTCAATGCAAGTTATTTTGAATATATTTTATGTTTTAAAATTTATTTTTCAAAGTGGTAATAGAATCTTCATGAGATGTATTCCAAGTTATTTTCTCTGAAAATCATTTTATATCTAAGATGGAATCCATTGATGTTACTTAATCTAATGTGGGGAACTGATCTAATAATACCAACATTACTATTTCTTTGAATAGTCTATTTTTTATGAAAGGATGATTATTAAACCCACTTCCATTTAATATGTGATACAATGATAAACAACTTATGAAACCTATTTCCATCCCACAACTAATTCTATGATGAAATTTTTATGAAACTCATTTATTTTCAAGGGTTCTTATATGATGAATCTTTTATAAAGACCATTTATTTTCATGTGGTCAGATATGATAAATATTTTATGATTACTATTTATTTTAATAGGTACTCATATGATGAATACTTATGAACTTTAATTATGCATATGTATGATTTCCCTTATGATATGGGCGGGGCCTATATCTCCCTCTAATTCATTCGGTAAATATTGAAATTTCATGAGAAAAACATGATTGGAATTGGGAGTGAAACCAAATTAGTAAGGTACTTTTACCAAAATGATAGTGTATGGAGTAAACCATGAATATTTTGATGCTTTTGGGAGTAAACCCATTCCACTATGATAGAAAAAAAACTAAGACCTCAAATCATTGTAAATTATTTTCTATGCTTATGTTTCTGAAAAAATTACATGAATTATTCAAATAATCTTTTCTCATGGCCAATGTACATTGATTCCTTTAGAATTCATGTCTTATAACCTTCCAAACATTGCACAATGACACATGATTTTTTAATTTTATATGAAGGATATGGGGTTTCATCTTTTATCATCATGTTCTCATACCTTATTCTAATTTTATGTTTACATATTTTACTTTTCTACACTTATCCAGTAGCTGATATCACCATTTCATATGTTACTTCTCACAAGGTTGTGTTGAAAAATATTATGCAATATAAGTCTATGGAGGTTTCTAGTAGTGATGAACTAATTGGGAGACAATTTTGAACTCATATGAATCAATTGTTTATCTTTCTATGTTTCTAAAGGCAATATAACATTACGATCCAAAAACATGTGTTTTTGGTAATGTAATTATTATTCTTTTAAAAAGATATAATATCAATATTAGTGACCTTTAGGTCTCTAAACCTTGGGTAATTAGATTCATCAACTAAATATCCAGTTTTTTGAATTTTTATTTTATTTCACAACAACAATCTACCCTCTATATATATACCGAGTATCCAACACCAGACCTTATCCAAATGCATATAACTTTTTACCTTCAAAATAACTAATCCAAATCATTTTAATAATTAAACAGGACAAACATACATCACATCTAATGGATTCATAGAAATCCACTAGTCCTGAAGTCCTACTCTTTTAAACAATTAATTCACTAATATCCTTTTCTATAATTATATATATATATATATGTTATCATCAAATAGGATACATAAAACCATGGTTTCAACAATCCCCCTTTATATTTTATTCAATGTATCCAATACATTACAAGACTATATCATTACCATATAACACAAATTTAATAAACCCGAAGGGTTTATTTCATATCCCCATAGTGGAATCACACTATTTTTAAAACAATTTTTCAAGAATATATATACAACAATTTTATAATTCCAATTCACCATCTTGTAACATATTCAAGTATTCGTTATTTTTAAATGATGTTATTATAAAAATCAATACTTTCCAATAAATGCATAAACAATTAGGAATCCATGAGGGTCATTAAATACCAAAACATCCCATAATCAATGAATTACATACTATATTATTTATATGATTCTTATTTAAATATCCAATTAATTAACCACCACATGGAAATTACTATTGAACAAATCATATAACACTAAAAATATGGAGATCAATGATCAAATATGAGTTAATGTTAACAATGTTAATGATGTATATATTAATCACTACTAATATATAGTCCACATTTTATCTATAGTAATAAAATATCACAATGATATCAAATAATATCCCACCAAATTTTTTGTTAAAAATCATTAGGATGCATTATTGATGGATATACAACATGTAACACTAATAGATAACACATGTTATAAACTAACAAGTGATACCACTAGATATCATAACCTCTCTAACATTAAATTTATTGTACCTTAATACATTTTAGTTTGAGTGGCCTTTGTGTTCATGATTACAATCCCCACCCACTATTTTCACCTTCTAAAATTCAATTTTTTGAAATGATTTTAGCTTGGGAGGAACATGTTGAACAATCTATTTGTCTTATAGTAATTATGTTATCCTAACAACTAACACATAGAAAATAACATAATGTTAATTTATAAATACTATGCATGAAATACTAAATATTTATTCATCTGAATTAATCTACCCATCCATTATGTTATTACACATAAAATAGATCCTAGAACAATTTTTTCTATTCTAAACCAACAATTATAACCATTATTCGACATTATTCTAGCCCTTTTATATGTATTCCAATATGTAAATGAAAATTCAAAACAATTTCACATTATTTTTTAAATTTCAGATATGGATCAAAATATTTTTTTAGTATGCATGAATAAATTATATCATGTCTTATCCAAGATAAAATATATCAAATAGGATTTATTAAAGAGTGCTCAAATATATGTTTTTGCTAGATTGAATTCCCAATAATTTCACATATTTGAACATATATATGATGATACCATCATGTACTATTTCATGTAATAGTTATACAAAATTTACTGAAATGATGTTCCTTGAAATAACCTTACTAATATGTATTAGATTTTACATTCTAATTCATTAAATTTTTATATAAGGTTGTAGATTTAAACAACAATTTTACATCCTTTCTTTTCAAATAATAAAAAAATTACAATTCTTCTTCTTTTGATAGACACATAGTGAATTTACCCCATGTACTTTATCTCTCCCTATAAAAATTGTCTTGAATTAATAATAGTGTACAATGGGGAGAAGGGGATTTAAGAACTCATTAAAATAAAATGTGTGGCTAGCCTTTATGGGACAACCCATTCCTCTAAAATTTATTCTATGTATTGGAAATCATGTTCATTTTAAAGACACAATATTTATAGATCCATTTTGAATGATTTCATTTGATCCATTCCTCACCATTATTATGGGTTCTTATTCAAGATTGGTACCACTCCCACTGGAACAGGTTTCTTTCATTGAAGAAATATTATTACAAAGTTTCTAACATTCATTTTCCTCCAAGTGAATGAAATACCAACAACCTTTTGTAATTTCATTTCATGAGTTTGAATACATCAACATACATTTTTCACATGATTTTCTACATTGAATTCAATGAGATAAACATCCCCATTATTACCTTTTATCCCTAACTTATTTTTCTCATTAAAGATCAGTTATTGAGTATATGTGGACCCTTGTTCATGGTTCACACCTTATTACGTGTCCCATAGTGATTGGACCACATTACGATAATGCTGCACTCCATATTTTCTTTCTTCATATTTTGTGTTCCTTTATTTTCAACCATTTTTAATTATATAATGGATATTTTCTTAAATATATTAGATATATTGTGTAATATCCTTTTATTTTATTATGTTATAACATTCCTGAAATATTAAACATGTATTAGGAAAAGTTTATCTTCTGTTCTTATTCAGGAAAATATTTTGGAAAATAATAATCTTATTGTTATTCCATTCATTCATAATTTTCATAAAGGATAGGATGACCTTATCTAGACAAAAATCTTTCTCCCACTACTATATATTATAAATATATTACTGATGTTATTATAAATAAACAATTTATCACTAAAACCATACCCCATGTAATGTTTCTATTTCTAAATAGGGGAGACTACAATAAGCCCCCTCTATTATTGTGCCTTATATATTCCACAAACACATCCATGGAGTGTCATATTTTATGAAAAAATCATAGTGTAATTCCTTATTTATTTTAAATATATTAACATTAGTAATAAATGGTCTATAATTCCATAATTTTAAATTATCATTGATGTGATGTTCATTTTAATTAGAATCCCTCACATGGAACTCCTCAGTATCAACATTTTTCATCAACAAATGAAATAACTTCTCATACATTCATATTTGGAACAATAACTTTATATGTAATATTTCTTTTGACATACTTAATTATTTTTGTGATTGTTCATTCTAGAATCATATATTCACTAAGTAATCTTTATTCTTCTTATTTCATGTCCTTAATGGGGGAAAATACCCCAACTTCAAACATTAATAATTCAAAAAATATTTCAAGGATTGAGTATACTATTATTCATTTAACCAAAACTGTATTGATTTACCACAAAAATTGGTTTATTTATCTTTAACATATCCTAGTGATTTTAAATCTATATATTCAGATTTACAAAGAATATCTTGTTTAAGGATATAATTAATTGTGCCTATGGAATCAATTTTTTCTTAACAAATTATTTCAAATTAATGTCTTGGTATCCTTCATATATATCTAATTTGTTGAGTTTCTAAATATATGACCTTATTATTTAATATCATTGACATTAGTTTTAATGTAACATTTATTTCTAGTTATAATTAAACAAACAGTGTTGTCATGTTTCAGAAAAACATCACCACCAAAACTATCATCATGAATCAATGATTGTTCATTTAAGTAATTGTAGAATATAACTTCCCCTTAATTTTTTTTCATGTTATCATTCATGATATTTTGGAAACATTCATCTATCTCGAAAAAAATCCATATATCAAACTCAACTCCAGGATTTATGAGAAAAATAAGGCTACTTAATTCAATATTTTAAGAGATTCCAATGTGATTTTCCTGGTATGAAATTAAATAATTTCTCCAACTAGAAAAAAAAATTCATCATGAAATACAAACATCACACAAGAATTTATATCTTATATAATATTTAAAAAAAATTATAGTTTTATTAATTATAGAAAATTTATTCTCTAATACTACTTATAGGAAGTAGAGACACATTTGTATTGTGTGAATTATGGTTTCATCAATTTTAAAATGTAACACCCTGAGATTTTTATCAAATTGATTTTTTTAAATTTTTTTAGGGCTTGTGATTTATGCTACACCTAGATAAGCGTCCACAATGGAAAACACCTACTTATATTGATATATATGCAACACTGAGCTTCATATCTATTGCACAGAATTTCAAGAAGTTATGATAGAACTCATTTCATGCAAGACTGAGTTTAAGAAAACAAATAATATTTGTTATGTTACTATATAAACTAGCTGTTATAATATTGAAATGAATTTTATTAAATAAATTATTAAAATATGATTTACTATTGGTGATCCAATAATTATAAATTAAGAAGAACTGTATTTTTTTCCTGTAAAAACAGTATTTAAATGAAAATATGTTAGTTTAAAAAATAATAAAATCAGTCTTGATGGATTGTATTAATGTAATAAATATGTAATATAATAAATCATATGTTCACAACTCATCTTATATGTTTGTTGGTCATGATATAAGAACAAATTAAACTTTTCATATAAAAGAAATATTTAAAAAATAAATAAATTTTACCACCTATTGATGGATCACCCACTTCAATTCTATTTGTTGTCAATTTAATATATTTAATTTAGAAAATTAACCTTTTTCTTTGTAATTAGGATATTATAATATAATTTGGATGAATTTTTTACTTTTTTATAAGTAGTAAAAATATAAGAAATTTTATTAGAAATCAACTTTATTTATAAAATAAATTTAGGTAGATAAAATATATTATTTAATGGTTTTAATGTAAAAATAGAATATATTATTAATTGTTAATATAATTTAGATCATTGGAATTCAATTTACAATGAATTTTGATCTAAAAATTCAATCTTTTACATTGTTTTAACATTTAAAACCCTTTTATATTCTGATAATAAGAATAATTTTAAATTAATTAATACATCTTCTGTGTTCTCATTATTTAATAATAGATTACATATTTAGAATTATTAGGTCCAAATTATATAAATAGAATTCATTTATTTTTTTCCAATATGAATAGTAAAATTATAATATAATATTATAAAATTACATTAACACTTGTACTAATCTGATTTGATGAGTGACTTCTGAACTAAACTATCCTTAGGTCAATGTGATACCCCTTGAATGCCACATAGATGTTATTAGGACTTTAAATATATTTTATTCAATGTAAACTTATATATGTTTTATTAAAATTATAATTACTTTATCATTTTAAAAATATGGTTATCTAGATGATAAATTAGAATATAAATACTCATTATAATGATAAAATATTTTTAGTTATAATAGAAATGTAATTTTAATATTTCAAAAATTATTAATTACCTTAATGGTTTTGATATTGATGACGCATGAATTTTTTATTGAAGAAAAATAAATAAAATAGTTTTTAATAAAATAATAATAACCATTAAATACGAAATAAACATGACAAAATTTTATTTTTCAATTATATAATAACAATAATAATCCAAGATTCGAGTTATAGACCATTTAGAAAAATATAGATAAGATTATGACACTTATACTACTTTATTTAAACTCATGTTAAAATTTTAACATTCATATTTTAATAAGTATAACATTTTTAATAATGGATTTTCCAGTACATATATTCGACAACTCGTATTATTCGGAAATATATTATATTTATCTTCATGATTGTATTTTATTTAATATTTTCCTTAAAAAATAAGTATATTAATTAATTACAGAACACTTAAGTTGTAATTATTTTATTTAGGGAAATATAAAATAAATTTTACTAAAAATAATACAATAAAAAATATTATATTATTATTATGTTCAATAAATTTTCTAAATGATCTTGACTCTTTATATATATAATAAAATATTTTTTTTCAAGGTAAAATTTTTAACTAGATATTTTAAAAAATAAATTTAAGGAATATTTTCAAAATTAACAACATTGATATTTTGTCAAATTAATGTTTTATTAATTTATTTAAAAATAATGACATATTTTAAAAAATATAATATAAATATGGTTTACTATAATTTTTTTTTAAATTTTTTATTAATAGTCTAATTGTATTCAAAAGGGTAAAAATTAAACTATGGTAACACATAACAAAGTATGTCCACAATTATAACTTAAAGAGAATAATAAAGGGTTAGAATAATTGATAAGGTTTAAAATGATTTCAAAAAAATTATAAAATTTTTTTTTTTTTGATATTATAACCTTATATCTTATTTTATATTAAATAATTAAATTTTTTGAGGTTTTTGGATTTTATTTGTATTTATTATAAGTTAATATGTTTGAAATCACCGAAGGTTCCACCAACCTCAACTATAAAAGGGAACCTCCAACCTCATTTCTTTATAACTCATTGAGCCTTAATGTTCCACCATCCCCTGTCCATTTCCCTTATCAACATCCGTGGTGATAATTTAGAGGTTTTTGTCCTCTCAAAATACAATCTCTAGTACAATTAATAGGTAATATAACGGGATCACGTCAAAGAAGTGGTAATCTCGCCTGTTGATTCATTCAAACTTATTTCCTCTTATACATCCTCTTATAGAGTTTTTTCCATTATAAATTAAAAAATACATTGTAAATTATATACTGATATTTTATTACAATTATTGAACATAAATATTCTACCTTCTATCCTTCATACAAAAAATAAAGTCACCAAGCATGTGTATATACAGCTTACTGTCTCCAAACCGTATTGTTATATGTTTTCACCAACACATCACATAGATGATTATAATGTTGGAAATAATAACTATATATGATTATTATAACATTATATAGTCTTTATAACAAATATATACAAACCACTTCTATCCCATTTCACAATTATTGGAATGACAATGTCGCTCGTGCATATATAGAGCCTACCATCTCCACGATGTGATGTTATTAATTCTAAATTATATCCATTGAATCATGATTACATAAATTTATTGAAAGAAAAAATATGATATATATTATAATAATATCATTATGTGAATAATGTAACTATAACCTATTAATAGAGAAAAGAACTTATTTAACACAAATTGATTCGAAAATAACATCTGATGGATGGGTAATAATGCTACTAACAAACAGATGATAATATGATCATATATGATAGCATAAAAATGAAAATGAAAATGATTTTTAAATAAATAAATGATATTATTTAAATCATTATATAATATGTTCAAATACATACAGAGGATATCGAACCAAAGGTATGGGATAATTGGGAAATCTCATTTTTATATGAGATTTCTTATACGTAAGTATTTACTGTTGTATATTTGTCATCCATATACATGATTCCTAATTATGTATTCCAAAATATTATTTTTATTCTTATAAATGTTTTGGAGACAATTTTACTGGTGGGGGATTTTTAATTAAATGGTATGAGAGGAATGTTTTTGTTTTCGATACGAGGTACTTTATGACTTTTCTGGCAAAAGTTCAAAGAGAATATTTTTTATCCTATATTGCGTGAATGGTTTTTAAAATTTTAATTATGATTATTTCAATGAAGATTCATTTACATGATTTTTCATTTATTTTCAAATAATTTTTTTTAAAAAAAATAGTGAATTTTTTTTTAAATGAATATACTTTTGAAGAAGAGAGTATATTTTTCGTCCAGAATTAATTTAAAATGTTATATAAAAATTATTTTCCATATATGATTGAATTAATTAATAGGGTTATGTTTAAAATGTAATATCATTACTATTATTATGGTTTAATTGTTTTTATGATGGAATAAAAATTAATAATTCTATTTATTTTACTCAGATTATTTTATAGTGTAATGATGTCTAGAGAAACCCATTTTATTCCTTGTGTTATGATGAATGATTTATGTTATTGTAGGACACATATGAATGATTCCAATATGGGATGGTTCAGACCTATATCTCCTGAAAATTCATTGGTTAATGATTTTTTTCTCATGATATAGACATGGATGGAATAGGAAATGATCACGATTTAGTAATTCAGGTCTAGAATGAGGATTGACCTCGATTTAGTAATGGATTGTGTGCACACTGATGGTCTTGGAAATGATCCTTGACTATTATGAAATTAATTCTTTATTCTTATATAAATTCCACAAAGTCCATGTATTATGTTAGGTCTTTTTGGAATATGATAATTGATTCTTTGTTATATTTTATGATTTATCCAATGGCATGATATCATGATCATTGAAATGTAGGGTATGATTTTTAAAAGTTATGTTCTTAGGTCTTATTATTATGGTATATTTTATATCCCCATTGTTTACCCTTACCAAGAATCTAAGATCACCATTTATTATATTTGTTTTCCCTATGACATGAAGAAGGTTATTAAGTGATATATGTCAAAAAGGGTCAAGTTATGAAGGAATAAGTGGGAGACAATGTCATTGTCATATGGACCAGTTGTTTATGTTTCCCAGTTTGTAAAGACCCTATACATATACGGTCCTTTCTTGGATTTATTATATTTTTTAATGAATATTATTCAGTTTTGTTGTAATATATATCTATGAAATGTTTGGGTCACTATAGATGGTATTAGATGAAATTTATAAATAACCTATGGAAACAAGGATTCAAAAACATTTGTGAGAACCCTAGAGATATTTCTATGTATAAATCTATTTATTTACTATAGATGTTTATATTTATAGGTCACAATACTGGAATTTTATTAATGATCATGGATTGCCTAGGATTATGCCTATTATATTAGAGATTTAAAGTACCCCCTCGATTATGTTGTTTTTATAGTATATTTTATCAACAATTTTTTTCTAGGTTTTAGAAAATGGAATGAAATAGGAGGAATTATGCTAATTGAAAATATGATGGATGATGGAATGATATTATACATGATGAATAAAATGAAATGGTAGGTGGAAGGAGAAGCAACATTATTATGCCTAATCATAAATCTCATAATTGGATCAATAATCTCAACTTGGGTGAGTTTCTTGACCAAAATAATAAGGGAAATATAGTGTTTTCTGATGACCACATAGGAATGAAAGTCAAATTATCACCATGTAAATATTGTGGGAAGTGGTATCATGGAGAATGATTTAAATTAATTAAAATATGTTGTGGGTGTGGAAAAGAAGGGCACAAATCTAGTAATTTCAATGGAAAAGGTTCAGTTAACACAATGTATAGGATAATGGTACTATTAAGGTGTCAATGATTGATAAATGTTTTAAATGTAAAATGTTTAGCCATTATGAAAATCGATCCTCTAATTGAAATCTCATGAAGACAATCGGCTTGGACGTATGAGTAGTATTCATATTTTATTTTATGATGAGATTATGAATGATATATGAGATAAAATAAGTATTAAAGAATAAAACTATAAATCATGGGAAATCGATTAAGAAGATAGTGGAATGATTATATGTTTTACATGAATAATATATTATAAGTAATTTTATAGAATTATTTCATAAAGAAACATATAAGGATTCTTACACTATTGTTTTTACTTAAGTATTTTAAAGTATAAATTGAATGGTACTGGAAACCATGTAATGTTATTAATATTTTTTAAAACATATTAAGGGAAGGATAACCCTTAGTATAAGCATAGTGATGAGATAGTGATATTTGGATAATTATATGTGGGATATGAATAAATAAATTGGACTATAAATATTTACTTATAACGGATTAACGATTTTTTTCCAAGAAGGTTATGCTAACAGGGATCAAGTATAAAACTTTTTGGGACAAAAAAAATATATCCAATACATTTTGGAATAAGGAAACATGAAAGTTTCATTAAGGATATATGGTAATTCATGTTATTTTCATGACTCAACAGAATACATGATGAATGTGATCACATGTTTGCAATGTGACCAACAAGGGATACATTATGAAATTTGGGGGATAGATGTTAAGTCATCTTAGTATACAACATTATAAATTTTTGGATTTTTAGTATTCAGTGGATTTTAAGGTTATCCAATTATGTGTAGAATAAGTTAAACTCCATATGAAGTTGTATTATCTCACTATAGGTGTAATTAGGCATATTCAATAACATGTGAAAACTTTTTTTTGTGATAAAGAAAGATGGAATGACATATCATTCTACTTATTGATCACATGATCTGCTAATGCTTCCAGAATGAAAAAAATTGAACTTCATTTCACTGAATAATAACTGAAGGGGAAATTATTCTTGGCACGACCAATGTTGAGATTGTACCAAAATTAGTACATCTTATCATAGAAATTCTTCAACATTAGTAAAAAGGGATTGTGATGTAAAAGTGTGTCTTATTATCATAATTTTTTGAAGAAATTGATAACCTATTGACACTTCTTTAGTTTATGGGTTTTTTTGTTAAACATCACTATATCACCTAATTTCTTATGATCAATGATCATTATCAATTTCTATGATTGTTTGTGATTTTCCTCCATGCCCAATCTTCACATATATTCTTATATATAGAGACATTGTTATGATTTACTGTGGGTAACATTTATTTTCCCGCTATTAATTTTTAAAATGTTATTGTAGTACTTTTATTAATGATGTGTGTTTTTATGAAATAATATTTTATGTATCAAATTCTTTATCAACCGAGATTAATTTTGAAGGCGAAATTCATTTTAAGGGGGGGTGGGTAAAATGTAACAACCTGATATTTTATGAAATATATTTTTTTAATTTCATTGAGTTATTATGTTTTATGATATACCAATATAAGCTTGTGATATACACAATATTTAATTTTCTTGTAGTATACATAATACTATTCTGGGCTTCTGTTGCACACTATTTCAAGTAATTTTGATATAATTCATTTCATGCATCACTGAGTTAAAATGATTAACTATAAATTATTATTTTAAATTATGACATATTTATTATAATGAAGATATAAATAGTATTAACATAATTAAAAAATATTATTAACTATTTGGTTATCAATTAATCAGAAATGAAAATAAAACTTTTTTAAAAATAAATTGAAATGGTTTTTTTGAAAAAAACAACTAAATTGAAAATGTATGAGTTTATAATATAATAAAATCACTCATTATGGATTTTATTAATGTGATTCATAATATATATATTCAATATAATGTTTAAATGTAATCAGATATTTTTCCTAGGCATGATATAAGAACATATTAAAATTTTTAGATAAAAGTTTTATTTAAAGAAATACATTTTTTCCGTCTTTTAATGGTGCACCCATTTAAAATATAATTTCTGACACTTAAATATATCATATTTGTCCAAATAATCTTTATATTTATATTTGGAATATAAAAATTTACTTTGGATGATTTTTGGATATTTCTCTGATAATTAGTAAAAATATAATAAATGTTAATTGTAAACGACTTTTTTGATCAAAATGTTTTTTTGGGTAAAATATATTATTGAATGGTTTTAAAATAATAAAAAACTATATTTTTATCATTTAATTTAATTTTTTTAATTTCCATTAATTTTACCATTAATATTTTTGTAAAAGCGTTTTAATCATTTGCAATGTTTTAACTTTTAAAAACCCATTTTTCATTCCCACAATAGGATTAATTTTAAATCATTTATGACAAATTATATGTTTTGAATTTTTTAAAATTAATACCATATTCTTATTATGTATTCCCAAATTAATTTAATATATTTCATTTATTTTAGGCTATTATAAATACTAACATCAGTAAATTTTATTAATACAGTAAAATGAAAATCTGGTTAATGTTATAAAATTACCTTAATACTTGTTATAATTTGATTGGATGAGTGTTTTCAACCTAAACCAGCCTTTGATAAAAATGATACACTTTGGAATCCACATGGATGAGATTCTGACATTTAATATAATTTATTTTTTGAAAAGTTAAATATGACTTACTCAAATTCTAATAACATTATCATTTTTAAAATAATTCTATACATAATCTAAATTCGTTTATGAATACTATTTTGAAAGCTAAATTGTTTTTGTCATAATGGTGATTTTATTTTTATTCTTATGAAATGAAATGACCATAATGGTTTATCTATTGAAGATGCATAAATAATATAATTGATGAAAAATAAATAAACTAATTATTAATAAAATGATAATAACAATTAAAATAAAGAAACACTTGACCAAATCTTATAGGTCGAGTATATATCTACTATAATCGTCCAGCTATAAATTTATTGACCATTTTGAGCATTGTAGAAGGGATTATGACACATATATTATTTAATTTAAACTGATGTTAATCTTGCCACCTTCCCGTTATAATAGGTATATAAATTTTAATGATGGATTTTCTGGAACATATATTCGACTATAGGTATTCCTATGAAATATAATAATTTTTTATTTATTATTGTATTTTATTTTTCACTTTTGTTAAATATGTGTATTAAATAATTACATAACCAGATTTTGTAATTATTTTATTAGGGTAAATATCAAATAAATGTTATTATATATATTAAAATAAATATATCTTCATCTAATTAATATGTAAAGTAATTGTTTTAGATGAACACGACCTCTTAGAGACATAATAAAATGATTTTGTCGTGTTTAAAATATGAACATTATAATTTAAAAAATCAATTAAATGAATAGTGTAAAAATTGACACTATTGATATTTTATAAAAATAATTTATTATTAAAATATTTAAATATCAGAAAATATTCTCAAAAAAATAAAATAAATAATGTTTACTCTAAAATGTTATATATTGTTCATTTATTGTCTATTTTAATTGAAATAAGACAAAATGAAAATACATTAATATTGACCATGTTATTACCTTAGGTAAAATTAAAAGAGAATAAATAAGGGTAAAACAAAACGATAATCATAAAAATGAAATAAAAAAATGTATAAAAATTATTTTATGATTACATATATACCATATATCATCTAATTTTATAAATAAGGATATTTTTGTTGTTTTATTATGTTTTTAATTTAATATAAATTTATGTTTTTGGAATTTCAAAAGGTGCCCCATCCTCAACTCTAAAAGGGAACCACCTACCTAATTTATTCACAATTCATTGAGCCATCATGAACATATATACATGGACCATTTCCATTATATAATTTCCCAGTTACATTCTAGATGTTCTTCTCTTCTCAAAAGACTAAGTCTAGTGCCTTTAAGAGGAGATCTAAAGGGAGCACATCGAAGAAGAGGTAACCTCTACCGATTCATTCAATCATCATTCTTCTTATACATACTATTCATGATTTTTTTAATTATAATGTAAAGAATCCAGTATAACATATATACTGATATGTTATTATAATTATTGAACAACCATAATCAACCTTCTATCCATCCTACGAAAAACGAAATCACCACGTTGGGGTTTGTACGGCTTACCGTCACCATATCGTGGTGTAATCTGATTCAACCACCGCATTACATGCATTGGTATAATGACAGAAATAATAAATATATAAGATTATTATAACATGATATTGAATCTTTAACAAATATATACCGTCTAATTCTATACCATTTCAAAATTTTGGGAATGATTTCATCTCTCGTGCATTTGTATGACCTACTAGTTCAACGATGTGATGTGATTCATTATACATGATATACATTAAAGAATGATTTTATAATTGTATTTAATGTAAAAAATATGGTATATATTACAAAAATATCATTTTGTAAATGACATAATAATAACTTATTAAGAGGAATAAGAACTTATCTAACAAAAAGTAATATGATCATATATATGATATCATAAAAAATAATATGATTTATAAATAAGTAAATGAAATTATTTAAATCATTATACTAGAGGTTCAGATACATACAAAGGAATTCAAGCCAAAGGTATGCGATAAATTTTCAATCTCATTTTTATCCAAGATTGTTTATATGGTTGATTATACTAGGGTATATTTATCATCCATGACCATGTTTCTTAATTTTGAATTAATTTTTTTATAATCATAATAAATTTTATAGAGACAATTTTATCCATTGGAAATTATTTATTAAACGGTATGAAAGGAATATTTTTTTCAGTTTTTGATACGAGGTACTTTTTTATTTTTCCAACAAAAGTATTGGAAGAATGTTTTTTAGCATATACGACATGAATGAATTTTTATGTTTTCATAACACCTTAGTTACATTAAGCATTATTTACACAATTTCAAGTTTATTTTGAAATATATTATTTTATTTAAAAATTATATGTAATTACGGGAAAATAAAACGTTTTTTAAGAAGAAGGGATATTTTCATCAAGAATAAATTAATAATGTTATAATAAAATTATTTTATATCTATGATGTAATTATTTAGTAGGTTTATGGTTAAAATTTAATATCCTTATTGTTCCAATGGTTTTATTGTGTTTATGATGGAATTATATATATGAAATCCAATTTTTTCATGGATTATGTTATGGTAGAATGATTCTTAATGAAACCCAATTTATTCATTGGGTTATGATGAATGATTTATGTTATCACAGAACACTTAAGAATGACTTCATTAATATATGGGTCTCACCTATATCTAACTGCAATGAATTAGATAAATATTTATATCTCATTAGATAGGCATGGATGGACCATGAAATGATATGAGTTTAGTATCAAAGGGCTGGAACAAGTTGTGAGTCTTGTCCATTAATGTACAATGTCGGCTATGATGGTCTTATAAATGATCCTTGACAAGTACGAAATAATTTTAAAAACTCATCTATATGCCAAAAATTCCATGTCTTATGTTATTAATATTTTTAATATTTTAATTAATTTTTTCTTATGTTTTATTTTTTCTCCTATGACATGATATCCTGATCTTTTATATATAGGATAAGGTTTTTAGATGTTATATTTTTATGTCATATGATTATGATATAATTGATAACTCTCTTTTTTTACCCGTAATGTGAATCCATGCCCACCCTATCTTGTGTTTCCATTACCAATGGCATGATGAAGGTTATTAAGTAAAATATGCCTAAAGGGGTCTAGTTATGAAGGAATAAGTGTGAGATAATATAGATGTCTTATGAAGTAGTGGTTTATATATTCTAGTTTCTAAAAACATTATACCTATATGTTCCTTTTGTTCAATTTTTATATGTTTTAATTAATATTATTTAATTTTGAAGTAATATCAATGTATGTAATGTTCTTTTTCACTATAGATACCTCTTCATTTTTTACATTAATTATATATTCTCTTAGGATACTATTCTAGAGTTGACTAAAACAATTATTAGATCTCCTTCAATTTTCAAATATTTCTAGATCACACACATTCATCATGTAAATTGAAAAGTACATGATTATTTTACTTAGTTCACCCAAATGGGATAATCCAATGAGAACACAATAATGTTTTCTTTGTGGTATCGGGATGTAATACATGAACACTTTAAATTTAAATAGCATATAAAAGGGATAATTAACAATCCTTGGTAAAATTCCTCTTATATAATTTCACTCATTTCTCATGTTAGGAATTGGTTAATATAAAAACATAAGGGTCTCTTCATGATCATCATGGTATTAACTTGTTCTATAATTTATTTTGAATATATTCACATTGATCATCAATGATTGATGCCTCCTTTCTTCAAACATGATGATACTAAAACAATATATTTTATGGACAGTCTTTTATGGTAATTAAAACTAAAAAACCCCCTTCCAAATAACAATTAACCTGATTTATAATTATATTCATTAAAACTCAAAATATTCTCATTATTTTTGAGGATATAAATGATAATCAGCATGATAATATCTTGATATTTTTTATTTATAAAACAACCTGATGTCAATCACAATAATCTAAACTCCTTATATTCATCGAAACTTGATATAAGATACATTAAAAATTATTTAATTATCTCTATTATATATTTTTTTTGGAAAATATATATTTTAATATAGTGATTCTCTCCATTAAAACTAGTTATATAATATTTACCCTTTATCTACATATATTTTAATTAATGTTTCCGTTTATTATATAGTCAATCATGTAATATTGAAATTCAAAATTTATATATAAATATATTGAATTTTCATAAATATTATGATTGAAATAATTTTTTCAAGAAATGAGACTATTGACAGACATTAATGTCACTAAATATTTTGGTTTATTTCTTCATTTAAATATTATTAGGTTAAATATTACAATATTTAGAAATATAGAACTATTAGATCACCAAAGAATACATAATTTCAAATCATTATGGTCGTATTCGTTATTTAATAATATTTTTACAAACATGATTTCACCTTAGAGTCTATTGGAATATAATATTTCACATTAATCGACATTCTATCCTTGAAATCATGAATATCATCATAATGAACCATATTTTAAACCATTAAAAATGTCTTTGAACAATATATCTATTCAAATTGTCTCATTCAAACTTCTAAACATATCATACAATGAATAATATTTTCTTTATATTTTTTGCATATAGTTAAACTCGTAAATGAATCATATGATGATAACTCATACTTTCTAATCATACACAGATCCTTGGAAAACTCATAATCCACAAATACATTTAGTTCTATAGGTCTCCCACTATTTTAGTATGGTCTCATTACTATAGGTAAAGGAACTAGTATTCTCAGGATCATATATATATTATAAAAATATAATAAAAAGTTATAGATATTATTATTTATGACATTTAAATCCATCATTAGAGTCACAAAATTCATCACCATCCACAAAATCATCATACAACTCATTTTTAATCAGTGGTGCATTGATGGAAACATTGGAATTTTCTAATGTCACTAAGGTGATAGAGTCTTGAAAAACGTTTATATTGGTGATGGATTTATTTTATAGATTGGGATAATAAATTCATGTCATATTTTTCAATATTCATTTTAAAAAATATATAAAATCATCATATGAAGTCATACCATGTATGAATATTCAATATAATACAACATGATTTATTAACCTTGATGCATGACAAACACATTGATAAAAATCATTTAGTAGACAGAACTATTGATGACCTCTCCTCTATATGCTGACTCACACACACCCACTAATTTAAACAAACTACTAATAACCACTTGTATCACTATCCCCTACTATATACCAAATAGATTAATAATTCTATGAATATGGAATTTCCTTACAGAAATAAAAAGGAGATGAGAAACCCTTAACCTTTGTATTATTTCCATCATACATCTTCATTAGTCTGGTATAATAATTATAGATTTATTATAAATATATTAAATATTAAAATCACATTTTTATACCATATATGATTTATATATAGACTTTGATGACCTATTTATTAACAATTTGTTGAAAACATCATTTTTGGAAGATAATTGCCTCATTTTTCATGTCTGTTTGGGATTGGTAGTTTCATTACATTTTAATTTGATAATGAATAAATAATATATAGATAGAGGAAAATGAAAGTAATTCCACAAATAATCATTATATGAGAATTTTTAAAATTATATAGTATTTATAAATGTGAAAATTAGTTAGACCATTCATGGAGAAGGTAGGCCATATGTACGCAAGAATTTTGTTTATATTTTTCCTAAAAATAAAACCCATAAAAAGATATTTAATGAATATCCTTTACATGAAAACTATTACATAATATATACCATTTAAAATCTTTAAATATATCCACATTACCATCAATCTCTAAATAAAATGAAAAACATTTCACATCGTCACGTGGAGGTGATAGTCCACATGAAGGCACATGCAATGTTATTGGTTTCCAAAGTTTTGGAATGTAATAAGAAATAAGTTATATTATAATTATATAATTATTTTAATTTCATATATTTCATGTAAATATTTCAAATAATTCACTATATCCACCTAATAGAGGCGTTGATAAATAATGAAATATATCGGTTCGTGAGGTGATATTCCAACATAAACAAGATCGATGATTTCAGTGTCCCATTTGATGGAAGAAGAGATTAATGTTGTCTATGAAATTAACATAATTGAATGTATATTTATATTGATGATTTTTATTTTAACACAGTTGGTGAATTTTTTAAGGTGTTAAAAGAATAATTAAGTTAAATAATTTATCTTAAACAACATTAACTCTACTTTATACAACCACATCAGGATTATACCTAAAGAATTCATCTATTGGAATTATAGTCAATAATGGGACTACAAGATTTAGTGAGGTAAGTGAGTAAGATATATGGATAGGTATTTCCCAATAGAAAAATCATTAGTAGTTTAAATATGAGGCAAGAGTGGAAACCTTTTATATGCCAGGAAAAGAAAACCCTTGGAATTATTTGTGAAAAAAAGGATAAACCTATTTTTATAATTATAAAAGGCAAAAAATGGATCATTATAGAACCATGTATATTATGAGGTTTAAATTTTGACACAAAATAGGAAATTTACATGTTTATAGGTCATTTTAATCCTTATTTGTTTTCTTTAACCCCTGGAAAAACTGTTTAACCATAAACAAAAAAAATAATTCTTTATGTTTTTACTATTAATTATGAATCTAAAACATGTGGAACATATTATAAATGATTATTTATGACGATTTTATATGTGGAATCAATTTTTTCCAAATTTGTTTCCAAGTGTTGATAAAATTTAATATAAAAAAACTCAGACTGACAAGATGATGAAGCAGTTTTTCAAAGAAAAAAATTCATAAGTATAAAAGTTTTTAATGTCAAAATTCACTATGAAATTGATTCCAAAAAAATGTATTTATTATAATATATTTAAAATAATTATAATTTTTAAATAATTTAATATTTTGTACTTTTAAATTCATAAATCAAAATGACAGTTTTTAAAAAAATTCATAATTTTACTATTTATCAAAAAAATTATCTTTTTTGAAAATTATCAAAAATAAACTCTAATATATTTTAGACAACATGATTTTAAAAATTAAATAAATTTTTAAAAAATTAATGATATATATTGGAAAAAATATTTTTAAAATAAGTATGCAAAGTGCAACGACAGTACCTTTTAGAAAAATACAGTTTAAAAAATTATTCTTCTTTAAAATTATTAATATTATTTTCTTAATCTTTTGATACCCATCGAACTCATTTTATAATTTTAATATCTATATATGTTTCATAATTTAGAAATTCTTAAACATTTTGAACAATTTAACAGATATGTTATAATGATATACTATATTAAGATTCATTTACACTCAGGGTTACATGTACTATAAGGTATCTATGAGATTGGATTTTTATAAGAAGAAATGTATTATAAATTCAAAAGGTGTTACATTATTCCCCCTACAAAAAATTTCAACCCCATAATTTCAAAATTTCCACCTCATGAATTTTTATTGTACAACCTTTACCATAATATCATCAAGTTCCTATGTCACCACATCAATCTTATAATTTCTCGAAAGTACCTTTTCCATCAAAATAATATGATTCATCAACACTAATTACATATTATAAAAAAATATAGGATATTCATAGTTATATATATCCTGTTACAATTCTTTTTCATCTTAGGAGATTGCTTTTGTTAGGCCAGAATTTACTTCTTTCACAAGAATATATGGAACACATCATTAACATTAAAGAGACATTTTTTAATTTTCATTTGGTAGTCCACAAATCCAATTATTTCTAGTATTTTAAAATATCTGGAATTCATTGGATTCAATTTCCCTTTCGGATCAAAATTTCTAAAAAGATTCTATGGAGATATTCCATACAAAAATGATGTCATACTTGAAGTTCGAAATCATTACCCCAGTTATCAGTAGAGCAATTTTTTTACTTTAAGATTCTTGAATATCTGTTTGAATTGTATTTACCTTTTCAATTTTCTCCCCTAATAATTATTCAACTACAATCATTCTTTCACCAACTTCATTCTAACAAGATTTTGTATTAAATTTCTTTTCTTATGATTCTTCATATGGTTCCATTTGAATACATCAATGGAAGATATTTCTATAGGAAAAAAAATGTAAATACTAATTCCACTTACAATGAAATATAAGAGAGTATAACCTACAATTGTATTTTACTATTTTAATAGTCCTTTTATATTTTCCATCGATTTAAGGGTGGTAAGCATTGCTTAAATAAAGCTCAATATCAAGATCTTTTTAATGAATCCTCCCAAATTTTGATATATATCATGGGAAAGAATCATAAATATTAAGAATATGTTCATTATGAAGTCTTTAACATCACTAATAATGATTATATAAAGGTTATAACGAGTTAAACCTTCTCTTATTGCAAGTAAATGATCATATTATATGAAGAAGTCAAAAATAACCCAGATTATATCATTCATTGTGGGAGTCTGTTAATCTTGTGAAATGTTACATTATAATATCATCCCATTTGAGTATAGTAATAATTAAAAGTTATTTGTCTCTATTAGGAAATTATCAATTATCCTTCACTTAATGAAAATACAAAGAACTAGACACATTATCAATAATTTCCCACTTCATGTTATACCACAAAAAGTGTTCCATCAAATATCAATACATCTTGGAGATACCATGGAGTATAGAAAAATGTGAGCTATAATAAATATCTAATAATTCTTTTTTTATATCAGATATAGATGGAAGATATAGAATTTTTTCAAATTTCAAAATTATAACTTCATAGATGAAGTCTACCAATTTTCCATCACTCATGCCTTTGATTTTGTTGTAAAATTACCACCATCTTGGTGATAAATTTTATCTTTTCTAACAATTATGGTATGGTAATAATTTGAAAAAGGAATCATGTTTCCCCTTCCTTTATCATCCCAATAATAATCTATACTAAATATATGGTAATATGATCTATATCTACCTTCATTTAATTTGATACACCAAGATCATTTTAGATCATTTCATTTGCTACCTTCTTTTCTTACCCTTGGTGGTAGTTTATTGACAAATCATAGTCCTTGTGTAGTAGAGCCATCTCGATTGCCTTATTTTGATATTTTTATATAAAATTATTTATTTCACTCTTTTATAATATTAATATATCCCGGAATTTTTTCTATATAGATATTGTCTCCAAACCATCTAAGAAATTATTAAAAAAACAATGGCAAGATCATGGGTTGGATTGTATTTTTCATTAATAATTAACCACCTTGATGCATAAGAAATATTTTTATAATTATAAATTTACAAAAACCCATTTCCTTTCATTGATTAATTACCATATATTAGGGACACATCATTTCACTATGTAAAATTAAAAATTGGGACATTCACCAACCCCATCTTCAATTATTCACAATATTCTTCACATTCCTTTGTCCATACTAAATTAACACTATTACGATAATCCTTGGTTAATGGTTTAGCTAATAACTTTTTTTTAAATACTAATATTAACAAGGTAAACCAAATATAATACTTACCTAATTATTTTCATTGGTTTCATAAATTCATGGATTGCCTTTTTCTTTAAAGGATCAACTAATATTCCATCATTGGATACAATATATCATTGAGAAGAAACATTGTGAAGCTAAATTTTAATGTTGATAAATTTACAATATTATTATTTTCTTCTTAGAGATTCAATAATGTTCCACATGTTTTTCCCATTGTAATCATATCTCTTAGAGTGCAACAAGATAACGTTATAAAATTCCACAATAAATTTTTTCAAGATATTTCATGAATACCATTTTCATTAAATCCATGAATAAAAAGTGTATATTAATATAACTAAATGTAATTAATATGAAACAACAATTTCCACACCTTTTACATAATATAATCTATAAAATTTCTTCATCATTCAATAAAAATTGACAATACCTATAATAAATACCAGTCTTTTTATAATATTGGGTTTTATAAATTTGGTCAAATAATTCATCAATGGGATGTAAATGATACTAGTTCTTTATTTTAATATAATTTTTTTAGAAAATTAATTAAAACCCACATATATCTAAATTTATTCATAACTAAATGATCTTCAGCTCTTCAAGGTGATAAAATTGGGAGTATAAATCATTTATCTCTCAAATAATATAGTTGTTTATGCAACATGAGTAATTAAATAGGGTCTATTACATACAAATTAAATGATATTGGTCTTTCATTGGGGAAGAAAACAATGGAAAACTCAACTTCACACTATAGTGTATGTCTTAGTAATCCACTTGGAAATTAATCAATGTATTCCTTCAAAATAGGTACATCCTCAATTTTAAAAGAACATTTTCCAATAGTAGATTATGTCTTCTCTTCTTCCCCAAGAATGTCATTCGGAAGAGGAATTTGGTGTGGAAATAAATATGAATTAGATGAAGAAGTATCCCCTGTAAAGATAATTAATACCACATCATCCTTATAAATTGTAACTTCGTTCTCATTGTAATAATTTTTTGTACAAAATTTTTATAGGAATTCTATATGAAGGAATATATCACAATAAAACATATTTTACAGTAGGGGTTTTAAATTATTAAATTACTTACTAATTTTACAACATTTTTACCAAATATGTTAAATTAATAACTTAAATACTAAATGTTATTTAATAATTACGTTTCAATGATTTTATTATCCTTGAATAATTTAATATATTTTATGAAATAAACTATTAATTTTTTTAATTAATATTTATTTATATTATATTTTTGAATTGTATTTAAGGTGTATGTTTATAATTTCACTTCTATTACATTGTAAGACAATGTAAAAAAGTCTTTGTATAATTATATTATACAATAGGGGGTTTTATATTTATTATCATAAATATATTATTACTCATATAAGAAAATCATAAATAAATCAAAGCAAATGAATGTAGTAATATTGAAATTAACATGTAATTCAATGTAATAAAAAATAGTCTATATTATATATAAATTATATAACTTATATATGATGTTCAAAATGGTAATTAACATATATATATATATAATGAAACTAATTTTGGAAGTTAATATTGAAACCGGATTAATGATAAATTATAATTTTATATAAAAGAAACATTTTTAAAAAGATACATATATTAAGTAAATATTATTTTGAATTTTTTTTATCATAATTTCTTTTGTGATTTTATCACCATCTGATTAGTAATTATGTTGATTAAAGGATTTATATAAATTACATGATTATTAAAACCATTCTCAGTTGTGTTAAATTATAAAAAATTGAAAAGAATAAATTATCATACATATTCCTTAATAAAATATGATAAAGGTAAAAAAATTAATATTATATTAAATTATACTATTGATTATTATAACAATAATAAAATTGTTATATAATAATTTATTAAAAAAATATGCTTAGAATTTATGTGGTGATTCATTCTACCTACCTATAAAAAATTTTCATTCACAAAATTCATTTTTCAGAATTAATTTAAAAATTGAAATTCCATATTCATAATTTTGAAAACTAGAAATATTATCGTTATTTCATGACCCCGTCCCTACAATGTGTACCCCTCATAGGCCAGCAATGTGTGAAGGGTGATAGTGATCCCTGAATCCAACCTCCAAAAGGCCCTAGGTTGTTAACTATCCCTGAGGGTATAGTAAACACAAAAATGGGAGGCATTACCCTTGAAGAGAACAAATGCAGAAGAGTGAGAGATATAAGAAAAACACCAACCAACTCCAAATCATACTTTCATATAAATGAAATCATATATAACCATATGTAATTTCATGAAAGAACTACAAAAACTAAAAGGGAAACTGCAAGTACCAAAGGAATGTAAAATAGTAGTGACCATAAAGAATGAACAAATTTGACCACACCAATCTAGTACTAGCCAACTTGATATAAATCCTTCACCAAGTTATCTAATAACATTTTATATAAACATAGCATGAGTATAATAGTATACTAATTAGGATTCACCACAGATCCTCTCGTGAATAGGTAAAGAATAAATACTAAAACATAGTGAACAACAGGTTAAACTAATTTATCACCTACACAGATATATTAGGGTCCTAGACACACCAGGGGTACTCTCAATAAGAATCACATAGAAGAGTATATAATATAAAAAATAATATCATGGGTACCCCTATTCGAGTCCCCACTAGTTTTCCTTTTTTCCCCAACATCGAGGATCCTAAGCATATCTATCCAAAAGGCTTCCTCGCAGAAACCAAGGCATGACACCACAACATGCACCTCGTGAAACACAACCATTACATACATGTACCCAAATTAACCACATAGTTTATAGAGGACACCACATCTCTCAAAATGTGTGTCATATGTCGATAATTATAGCATATGACATTAACACCCATACACTGAGTGAGGATCCCCATGCTATCATAGCCTATACACATTACACTTATTTTATTCTATAGAAAACAATATCAAATATATATTTATGGGAATAAACATAATAAATTACAACCATATAGACACATATATGGGTAAAAATAAATATGTTTCCTTCCAGCAAAATTAACTACCAAGTAAAGAGAGTGGGGGAAAAGGGGGTAGTTAGCCACTAATTTTTTAATAATAATGTTGGGAAAAAAACCCAGGGCAAAGAATCCCCGTGGTGTCAGCTGCCCTAACTGACAGGGTGGAGAAATTTATAGAAACAAGAAATGAACAAAATATACTATATCTCACAACCACACTATGGTAATAACCTAGTATGCTACTCAACTACAACTGAGATCTCTCAGACTCATGATTGACAAGGGTAAGACTAAGTATATTATAAAAACCCAACCATTTAATGTTCTACATAGGGTTACTTTTTACTTTTTTATCAGTTTCATTTTATGTTAATAATTATTTAACCATTAAATAACATTTAGTAGTTACACATTACATTTCATTAGCATTACACCAAAGTTTCATGCCCATGAGGCATAACCAATACAAGTCCACAACTTCTCAGAAATATTACCTCAGCATTGCATCCCAACAAACTCCAACCCCATGGGTTAACATTATTAATTCAATATTTTATTAATAGAATTATTACTTTCACATATTCTCTGGTATTCTAGAAAACCAATATGATACCAAAACAAGGGGATCAACTCTTTGAGTAGATGAACTACCCATCATGTATTTTCCACCTACAGGAGGAGCATAGACCCCTCCTTCCTCAAGAAGATAAACATAGAAACAAGTGGAATACCCCACACATCATTTACCATTTTAGAAGGTGGGTTACTAGGACTATATACCTTGGGATGTGGACAATGTAAAGAATATAAACAACCTAGACGATTCAAAAATAATCTAATCATTCATATCGAACTTGTTTCATCGTATCTCGTCTCCTCCCCAACACCCACATGCAGATTCTAATGCATCTCTCCACACTATGTGTTAACTGATACAAGGGACACTAGGCCCCCTAACCCTATATCTCACTACAGCCATCAATGCTCACAAAACATCAAAAGTAGAATAAAATAAAAATGAATCTGGGAACTTGGCCCTAAACAAGGCATTCTTAATTCACATTCAATGAGCTCCCATGGCTAAAAGTATATGGCACTCTGCCTTACAAGAAATAGGGTAACTCAAAAATCTACTAGAAATTATCATTTATCAATCAACTCCCTCTTCAATCTATATTGAATTAGCCGATTCATCATTAGTAGGTTCCAACTATTGGTATCCTTGACATCAAGATATCACATATTAATAAAAATCCATACTACTTCAACTTGATTATCATCAATTTACAATAGAAACAACCAGATTCATTTAGAAGACTCTTTATCTGGGAAAATTAATTTAAAATTAATCCCAGTATACGTCCTTTAACAATTTTTCATCAAGAACTACATGCTAAATAAGGAAAGAAAATATATCACAATATCTAGCAAAATAAGAGGCAATAACAAATTACTGATATCAATTTATTTATCAGGAATAGAATAATTATTATTTCAATTGTATTGCGATCTAGAGGGATAAAAAGTTCTTACTCTACTATTTCACAAAATATATAAAATCCTAAAATCCCCTTCCTCAGAAGGTTTTTGACATTCTTTAAGGATTGGTAATCACAATGGATCATGATCACATATCCCCGCAACAACAACATCCACCTGAGGATTCTATGGAACGACCAAACCAATCAAAACCTATTAAAACTCCATTAGAAACATAGATATCACATGAAATACCATGGAAAAGAAAAATAAGAGATTAAGGATCGATGAAAACATAAGAACATAAGTTGGTAATACCTTCTATCGATAACGGCTTAACACTTGTTGCTTTCACCAATTCAGGGGGCGTGCATGCAGCAGGAAGAAACATCAAAGAAAAAAAATACATGAATATTGGTTATATCACACCTCTCTTATGTGAAGGTTGTCTTGGGTGCCTCAAACCATGATAAAGGATAAGGAATGAATGCTGATAAGGTTCCTAGCTATGAAAAAGTAGACGAGACACTAATGGGATATTAAATGGTTATGAATTTCCATTAATGTGGATCACATTAATCCAAATGTAAGTCCAAGTAAAGGCATACCTAGCCTTAGAAAAAAATTAATATAGGATTTATTTTCTTTGAATCATCCATAAATCTCATAAAAATGTGCTTAAATGTTTTTTTCAATAATGATAATGTTCAAGTGGTGAATATGTAGCAAGCTAGAACACTATTTACAAATTAATCACCAACGATGACAGTACAAATGTTTCACCGATACTAACATTACAAATGACTCACTCATACATATAGTACAAATGAATCACGGATGCTGATAGTAAAAATGAGTCACCAATGCTGAAAGAATAAATGACTCACCGACGTCAATAATACAAATGACCTAATGATACTGACAGTACAAAAGAGATGATGACAATGACATTTCAAAATTCAATGCTGACATCGATAGTACCAATGTCTCATCAATATGATTGTTTAAAAAACTGGAAACACTATTAAATGAACTAGAAATTTCAAAAAGTATTAGGGATAATTCATCTTGACCACCCATAACACCTCAAACACCAGATTTTTATAATGTTATAGACCGGAGAGGTCCATGCCATTACAATTATGCACTCTTAATGATTTCCTAAGTTGCTAGGAGTTTAAGTTTAGGTTTTAAGCTCTCATATTTTTTATCAATATGACATTCTATAAAAAAAGGATTTATAAATGTATATACATAGAATATAAACATATTTTAACCAAACATCCAAATCACCAATGTTACCGAAATGTTTTCTTTGATACCAACTGTGATGCCGAAGACCCTCAATTATTGATCAGGTATAATGAGAAATAATATTTTTTTATAAAATGTAAGAAAAAATATATATACATTTACATCTGAGGATCTTTTCTGATAATTGCATTGGAGGTAAAAAAATTATTCATACATATTACAGTGGGTAAATTAATAAATAATAAGGAAATGAAAAGAGATTGATTGTGTTAGATCCTTATTGAAGCTAAACTCAATTAAAACTCTAAATAAACCTAAAATCATGTTATAAAATCCTTGTGTGAGAAAAATTTCTTAGTAAGGTGTTTTTAAAAAATACAATGAAACAACATTTTTTAACATAATCTTAACTTTTGAAATTAATTTGAAAAAAATTGTTGAAAAAATTTTCAGAATACATTTGAAAATAAATTGATTATTAAAATTCTTTAATTTTATTTTGAATATACTTATAATTTTGAAAAATTAATTTTGAAAAGTATTTTAAAGAAAAAATGTCTTTTTAAAACTCTTTTGAAAATCCTTGAAAACCTTATTTTGAAAATGTATTTGAATATACTTACACATATGAAAATTATTATATAATACTCTTTTGAAAATTCACAGGCTTTTCTAAATTCAAAAAATACTTCTAAAAGAAATACAATTCTGAAAATATTATAATTATTCTGAAATTTCTTATACTTTGAAAATTCTTTAAAATAATCTAGTGGTTCCTCAGAAAATCATAAGGATACAATTGAAAATAAAACAATGGGTACATTTAACAATGAAATTTGTCAGGACCTACCCACTTGTCCATATGAATGAGTTCAATAACTATTCATGTTTATTTTTTACAATGTTCAAGTGCCGATTTTTACAAAAAATAATTTTCCTCGCATTACATATATTCAATTTCCACTACACTTTTTGTTTAAAAATATATCAATGCATTATAAAAACATACATATTTATATTCATATATAAATATATAAATATTATTCTTTTTATAATATCACTTGAAGTATTTTGTAAAACCATAACTCATATCATTTAGTCATTGAATGGATAGTTAATAATAATAAATAACTATTTATTCAAACATTCATTCATCAAATCGGGATATATATTTTTTATAAAGTGATTTCTTTTATCATTTAAAACTCAATCTTGAATAAAAATATTGAAGTCACATTTTAGAAAATTATTTTGTGATTAAAATAATGATATGAATGCATAACCCCTCAAATAAAATAATAAAAATACAAAATTTTTATTCACATAATATATCGATATAAAATTATCACTTCTAAAAAAATCATAAGAAATAAAAAAATATGTATCGCACTTAAAATTATCAATGTAGAATTTTTAAAATAAACATCCATCAATAAAAATATATATTTATATATGTGTGTGTGTTTCCTTGTGTTTATGTACATGTACATCAAATTATGAGAACTCTTATATAGAAAATAAGAAGCTGTTTATGTAAAGTCCCACAAATTTCATAATATCTTAAAATTAAATTATACATGCATGGGTGAAATCGTCTCACATGATTATTAAATTAGAAATACTACCATATTTTAAAATAAATAAGTTTGAAATTTAAAATTCGTGCATATTATTTTTAACGAACATAATGTTTAATATGTATATTAATATATATATGTAAATAATTAACAACATGAAATTAGAAGACACAAAATTAAATGATCTTGAATATTGAAAAAATCGTATATGTATACATATTTGAATACCATAACATTTATAATATATACACATATAATTATCCACCCATAAAAATAGTATTTACTTGATTTGGTTGTAAATAATTATATAGTAAGAAAAATAACACTTAAATCCATATATCAAGCATATGATTTAAAATTACATATATATACAAGTCATGAATGTGCAATATAAAATTATAAACATTGAAATTACACAAACATGCATGGATATATATATATTATATTTGTGAATTCTTAATTAATTTTACTTTGAGTCATGAAATTATAGTTATTATATTTAAAAGAACACTTTTATTCTTGTTGATTTAAATATATGTATGTAAATGAATATATATAAACACATAAATTAAGAATGTGAACATAAATTTGAGAATAATTTATACATACATATTGTATTTTAATAAAAAGGAAAGTTTTCCTTGTACAAATTTAAAATACATCAATTCCTGAAAATAATATTTAAAAATAATTGCGACACATAAACATGAATGTAAAAAAATTTATGAGTTTTATCCAGAATTCAAAAATAAATCATTCATAAATATTTTAAATAATGAAAATCCTCTTACATGAGCATGAATATGGAAAGTCTTATAATCCTAAAATCGTTGAAACAAATAATAATTGATATAGGAATAAAAATATTTTCATTTATTTGAAAATAATTCATATATATATATATATAATAGATTATGAAAAACAATCCCACTTACTAAAAAAATACATTACTAGTGGGAAAATTCTTCTTCCCATGGGATGTCCTAAACCTCGATATAGGTAGTGGCTACTGCATGAGGGAAACTCGAACCAGATAGAGAAAAATAGATGGAGTACATGGGATTCTAATGAGGGAATGAGGTCCTACCGAAGAAATAAAATTTATAAATGTTCACATGGGATGTGTCTTTCTAAAGATGATTAGATTTTAAAAATATATTGTTTCATACCAAAAAATTATCATATAAACATATTGCTGGAGTGAATCTCACCGCCGTAGTGAATGTCGTTGTAGAAAAAACCAATAGAAGATTAACCTGAAGCCCTTTTATCACCCGATGTAATTTTATCACCCAAAGGAATTTTATACCACCCTATTGATTCTTAACATCACCTGAAGGCCTTTTATAAGTCACCCAAAGGATTTATCCCTTTACACACTGACAACCATGGACATAACATTTTCGTTGTACTGCATATACTCACAACCAGGACATGCCTATTATTATCTACAAAATAGAGGAATTTTTATACATGGCACCACCATCATCTATAATCACATGCATTAATTAACTATTTTTGACAGGCCATAATCATCATCTTCATCACTTCTTCATTATTCTTCTTCATCATATCTTCGTATGAGTTACCATAAATGTAGACACCCCTTCCTAGTTCCCTCTTGGCGGCTACATCTTTGCTATCCCACATCCCATAAAATTCTACCACATCCTCTTATATTGAAATCATGTTCATATCTCCATTAATGTGGTAAACATTCATTATTCCATCAATTAATATTGAGAATAAATCACCACTAATATTGTGATACAATCCTCCACTAATTTTGAGATAAATCACCCATTAAAAATTTTCTCTCACCGTAATATTCAAATTTTAAATCAGAATTCCCAAAAATATCCACCTTGATTTAAATTCCAATACTCCACATTCATCTCCACTATCTAGGTTCGTGTGATCATTAGCTCTACCATGATGAAAATGTCACCCAATGAACGAAATATGCCACATGAAACCAACATCCATGAAGAATTTTTTATAATCTAGCAACACCACTAATAACACCATCATTTTATGATGACAATTTCTATAATGGGGATAGAACCATGGTACATTAGTAGTATTCCATGAAACTCTGACTGTCACCAACAAAGGAACATGCCCCATGAGTCCAACAGGTCAATCAGATATTTGATATCCCAGAAACACCCACTGTACCGTCGATGTCATCCAGTAACATCCTCCATGTCCTTGATAAGATGCTTTAACAAATTCCTACCATCATGTTATGTAATTGACATCTTCAAAAAATTCCTCTGATACCACTATTGTGGAAGATCCCATCACTAGAGCAGATGTTATTGAAGACACAGACAAGAGAAGATTCACCAGAAGGCCTTTTATAACCCAATGATATTTAATCACCTAAAGTAATTCCACATCACCCGAATGATATTTAACATCATGGGAAGGCCGTTTACAACTCACCTGAAGTAATTTTCTCTTGGTATGCTGACACCCATGAACAATCCATTTCATTTACTTCCAATCACCACAACTAAGACACGCCACTCAATCTCCACATCAAAGAAGAATTTCAATACATGGAAATGTCATTATCTATGTGCACATGATTTCATTCTATATTTTTGATACTTCAACTTCACCATCTTCTTCACTTATGCATCATTTTTATTCATCATCTCATCAAATGAGTTATCGTAAACACGACAACCCCTTCCGGGATCTCACATGGAAGCTGCATCTTTGAAAGTCCCCATTCCAAAACATGCTACTGCATCCTCTTATATATACATTATATCAATAACTATATTAGTGCAGTCAATATTCATTATTCCATCAATTAATATTTAGAATAACTATATATTATTGTTGGATGAAAATCCTCCACTAATTTTGAGATAAATCCCTCCGTTAATAATTTTATATCTCTGTAAAATTCAAATTTTATCTCAAAAATCCAAACCCATGTGTATGTATCAACTCTTTCTATGTGGTGAAATTTGATCAAAAACCAATACTTGATAGATTCATTGATCTAGGGTTATGTTTTTTTGTTTCAAATAATCAGAAAAAGAATAGGGTTTTACATACTGGTTTTGGAATAGGGAAAATGGATGCCAAAGAGATTCGTACATAGAAACAACACAGACAAGGCATGTGAATGAAGTAGTAAACAATCCAGGAACTGAGATGGTGTCAAAAGGTAGAAGATAACATAGATGGATTTGGTGATATTTGTTTACTGTAACTATTTTTATGACGATGGTGTGGTTATCTGGTGAAGTGACTTCTCCTGGTGGTGATATCTGGGGTCGATGGCAGCAGACGAGAAGGTCAGTCCTGGAATTTCTGGTTTAGTGTCCACGATCAGGCCATGGCCTAAGGATGATGATAAGACCCACATTCAATAATTTTATTTTTTTCAATTGGCTTTTCAAAATTCATTATATTCCAATACATATATATTGATATATCTTTCAATAAAATTAACTTTTTAAAATATAATATAATTATATATTATGTACTTCCACTGTTAAATTAATAATTTAGTTACTAATTTTAATTTAAGAATTATTTTTATATGATTTTATTATCTATAACTAATTTAATCAATTTTTATGTAATAAAAATTTAATTTTTTTATTAGTATTTGAACTATTTAATTTCTATGAATTTCATTTTAAATATATCTTTATAATATCAATTTATTTCTTTGTAAGACAAGGTAAAAAAATCATTGCTTAATAATATTTTACAAAAAGTTTTTAATTGTTACTATCATATATATTAATAGTCAAATGAAAATATTTAAAATAAATCAAAGGAAATGTATATTTTAATATAGAAAATAATATGTAACTCTAATTCAATAAAATTATGTAATAAATATTGTTTATTACTTTTAAATAATATAAATTATATCTCAGGTTTTAATATATAATATAACTTTTGTTGAAAGGTAAAAATGAAATTAGATTAGTGATAAAACATACATTTAAATAAAAAATTCATCTTTTGTGAACATACATATATTATATTAATATAATTGCATGAAATAATATATCAAAAAAATTTCATAGATTTAAACATGATACAATTAAGACGTATGTTGATTAATGGAAATAAATTGATTTCAAGAAGAATAAAAGAAATATTATTTGTCTTAAAATGTAAATAATATAAAATAATAAATATAACTACACATTCATTAATATACCAAAATAAAGGTAATAAAATATCTATGTTTATATTAAATTATACTCTTGTTTATTTTTAAAATTAGAAAAATTATTAAATAAATATTTATAAAAAATAAATATACTCTTATTATGTATTTGGATTTACACCTACTACTAGTTGGAAGCATCTGAAATTCGGGGACATGCGCTTGAGAGCATGTTGCCCACCAGGCTCAGAGATCCTTTGAGTGAAACCTAGTTCTGAGATGTCAAAATGTGGTATTATCAAACATGATTTTCTTACATCAATATTTTGAGACTATATTCTAGAGATTATAATGGTTGTATATTTTATTAATGTGTTATACATGGGTGTAGGTGACCCATGTATACTGAAAATCCAAATTTCCTCGAATAAGAATTCCTATTTTCTATATTTTTCTTCTTAGAGTTGATATAATTCCACCATTGTGTAATTCACTTGAACAATGATATTTATATTGACATGATGGAGGTTTATCATTTATCCTTGAACTGATGATATGAGGTCAATGAACTATTGATCAAACATCATATTAGGCACTCTGTAAGAAATTCGCATGCCATGCCATATAAGTGCATTGTGTTGTTTTCATCACCTACAATTTCCATGAGTGTTTCCACTAATATAAATAGATTTGTTATTATCTAACTATTATTTCAAGTGATTAATAAAAAATAGTTGGTACATAGCCTTCATGCCATAACATAATAGTGTTTTCCTTCATTGGCTATAGAATACACCCTCTGAAGCCATCTATGAAACTTTGAGTCATGGACCATTGGTTGCAATGACTGGAACATGTTATGATGTGGATTGGCAAGATTCCACATTCAGTTAATAAGGTTAATGGGACCTTATCGAACATATGTGGTGAATTATTTGGTTAATATATTTAAATAAATTTTAAATATAATTATGAATTTAATATGAACTTGAAACTAAAATACACATAGCTTCACGTCACCCCGACTATAGTAGTGGGCTGTTTGTAGCGTATCTGTTGTTCTAAATAAGTGATTCAGTCACCTAAAATAGACACTTAGTGCTGGGAGAGCTGTTTGATAATTACATAGAAATGATTTCTACTTGTTCTATTTATATTTTTATTGATAAATTTGTTATAGAACTCTATTTGAGATGTGTGTTTGTAAATTGTAGAGAAATCCCACCATGAAGTCTTTTATTTGTACACTAAGAGGGTGGTGACAACCATTCCCTAGAGGTGTTTGACCATGTTATGATATTTATACCTCAAGTACTGCAATATGTGGAACCTCTTTCTATTACCGATGCGAGTGAGGATTTTGGGTTTTGTTGACATTTTCTATGGCCTAAAAAACCTTATAGGGAACTCAACGTTCTTCCCCATCTATGGGAGAGTTGACTCGGGAGTTCCAGAAGTATTATCCACCATTATTTTCATCGGATATAGGAAAAAATGATATAGAGTTATTAATAATGACCTTTATGTCTAAATTTTATAATCTAGAGAATCTTCCTGATAGGAGAGTGAAACTCGCTACATATATGCTTTGCGACTCTCCAAACGCTTGTGGGATATTCTAAATCAGGATGGTCAGAATCAATAAGTGATGTGGAAGTACTTATAGTAATTCATCGTTTATTATTTCACTTACGATACCCAACAGGATAATTTTTCAACATATTTCCTGCACCTATAGATGGGTTTGATGACATTACTGGACTATTCAGCTCATTTTATAGATATTCATAACTTTGTGCCTATCTATACTATTTTTAATAAAATTAAAGGGAGAAAATTTATGGATGGTTTGAGGGATTATATTTTATATTAGTTGTGTGTTCTCAACCAGACAACCATAACTGAAATAGAAAACCATTCCATTCTCATTGAGAAGAAGGTGAGTTAAGAATATGGTGTCAGCCATGATGGTTCAGAACCTAGACAAAGTAGTTGATCAACATCCAATGACAAGATTTGCTTTTAGAATATTTTCTTCAGTAGTGGAAGCCAGGTGAAAATTATAGATAGTTACATGGTATGTCACAAGGGAGGTAATCCTAATTATAATAGGCCATTTTTCTCAGAATCCCCATCAAATACCGAGACTGCTAAAGATTGGGGCATCTTCGGTGATTTTGTTGGACCTTCCAATCTGTTCTGGAAGGTAGATGATCTGTTGTTGCTCCACATTCACGATAATGTTCAGTATAACCTCACATGTATTTTGTTAGAGTACTAATGGCCATACATATAGCAGATTATTTCATGCATGTGGTATCTAGGATTCAGATATATAGCACTGTCAATGCATTAATATTACAAGTAGTTAGGCTGCAGCACATGGTCATGGATTAGTCATTATATATTCAGTGCAACCAATACTAGAGGAGGAAGCTAGGATATCTACTATTTGAGGTATTATTCTTGTAGCCCCTACTATCATTTCTTCTTTATGAAATACAGGTGAATAAAAATATTTTAGATTTTTTCATTTTCTGGAGCGTTTCAGACCTTATGTTGAGTACTCATTTGTTTTTATGATGCTTGATACACCTTTCGGTATATGTTCATATAGTGTGTACCAGTGCAAGGACTATCAACTTGAGGTAGGCATCCATTATTTCTTATTGAGTCTATTTTCCTTGAGATGAATAGATTTGATATAATTTTCAAGATGATCTAGTTGGTTCCTTATCATGCTTATGTAGATTTTTATCGCCAGAGGGTGTCATTTACATAACTAGAGGGCATAACTTATATTCAAAAGGAAGAGTGCGATGTCTAGGATAGTAGAGATGGGCCAGAGAATCTTATGATAGGTAGTCTATCTTCCTTGATTTTTAGCCCTTAAATAGAGGATCAAGGACTATATCATATTGAGTTTACTCCTATAGTAGATCGATTTAGTGATGTCGGCCCAACTAACATTTTAGGACTACCTTTTTAAGGAGAGGTAGAGTTTAGTATCGAGGTAGTTCTTGGAGAAGTTGTAGTATCCATTAATAATTAAAATATGGCTATAGAATGTTATCAAAGATCAAGAGGTAGGTATAGGATTTATATGAAAAGGGTTTCATATGGATTAATACTTCCCTCTAGGGTTCATCAGTCCTTTTCTCCAAAAAGGTGGCTAAAACCATTAGACTATTCATGGATTACCTGAAATTTAATAAACTCACATTAAAGTATCATTATACCTTACATTGTAAAGATGTTCATTTTGATTCTCTCATATGATATAGGGTATTCTAAGTAATCAACCTGAGATTGGGAATTCATCAGGATTGAATTAGACCTATAGATATTTTTCGCACGACATTCCATAATTAGTATGACTTATATTATTATCTTGTGATACCACTCAGCCTTGTGAATTATTATACAATCTTCATGTATTTTGTGTATAGGTTTTTCTATCCCTATTTGGACTATATTTTTTGGTATTCATATATGGCATATATGAGTATTCTGACACTCACAATGAACATTCCACGTGACAAGAGATCATTTTTAAAACATCAAGAGAGAACCAATTGTATGATATGCATAGTAAATGTCATTTCATGATTTATAGTGTTCACATATTGGGTAATATTATCTCATAGGCCAGTGTTACAGTTGACCTAGAGATAGTGAGAGCAGTGGTTACATTGGAGCTTCATGAGATCATCTTTGACATATAATTTATTACGGATACAAGGTTACTAAATGTGTTTTATACAACAGTTCTCATTCATAGAGGTGCCTATAATGGTTTTTACTAAAAAAAGTGTAATGATTATATAGTCTTATTCCGTGGAGACAAAAACTGCTATTGAATTCTGCACTGTTCATGATTCTTCCAGAACCGAGAAATAGATATATAGTCCATTATGAGACATCATGTATTGTGCTAGGATCAGTTATAATACCCAAAGGTAGAGTCACTATATACATGTAATTGAAGTCAAGACCTCACGAGTTTAATTACCTAAAACAAGATCTCAGGTTGGAATTTGGTGTACACACCTTGTGATGTTTGGTTCATTACCTATTGGGAGAGTAGTTTGTGGTGTTTACAGACCTTAAGAGCATTAGATATAATTTTTCACAGTTAGATATGATCCTTAGGAATAATGGATGGGTTGTATATCTATATTAAATTTCCATAATTATATCTTATATTCATTGGAATGGAATTGTTTTTGAAGATTCTATGAGAGGGTGGACTCAGTCACAGGCAGTTTATGAGGCCAGTAGCGAATGGAAACTTATGGATCTATTTTCTAATATCCACGTTGAGGTGAAAAACCATTACGAATAGTTTGTAATTTCATCTCTATCTGTGAACTCATCACTTCTAGTTATTGTGATGATGAGATAATTTCTATATCCGTAGGGATTAGTACTACGATAGAGTATTCCTAGTGAAGACCCACCCTAATATTGTTCTATCGATGATGTCGAAATCTTGCAAATAAATGGGTATATCTGGGTTCCCAAAAATATGAGAGAGGAGATGATGATGGATTCACATGCTTCTCATTGGTTAGTTTACCCCAGTATCTTATAGATATATCAATATATGCACCGATATTAATGGTGGCTACGATTGAAGTGTTAGATATCAAGATTTATCACTAGGGTCTCTACTAGTGCACGGATGAAGGAGGAGCACTAGGGACCAACTGTCTTGTTACAACTATTATTGGTACAAAAATGTAAATTTTAGGATGTTTATATGAAACTTTTAGTCATCATACCATGATCACCTCAAGGTAGTGACAGAGTCAGGTAGTCATGGATCAGCAGATTAAGGTATCCCACTTCTTTCCCATCTATGAGTCTTTCTCGATTGATGGTTTCAAGTTATTATATGTCCATGATATCATAGATCATCATGGGGTACCTCTTAATATCATATTATATATATATATTATTGTAACATCCCAAGTAAGTAATGAATAATAGATATTTTTATCTATGTCTATTAATGATTAAGATAGTGTTATAGAGGCTTAAAATGAAAATAAATACAATCTTATGCATGGAATACAGTAATTTTTTTAAAAGATTGTTTTACTGCCTTTTGATGGAAAACCATTTTTGAATCTATCTTTTCACAATTTTATAAACTATATTTGTCAAAATAAACTTATTCTTTATGATTGGGACATCAAAATTTACCTTGTGTGAATTTTTGGTTTTTTTCTGACAATGTTCATTTTTTTAATGAATAGTGAAAAATACTGCATTTTACATCAAAACTGCTTTTTAATATAATTTATTTATATGATTAGATTATGTTTTTAATTTGTTTTGAAGTAAAATTAGAATATATTTTTACCATTGTATCCAATGGTGGTCATTGGTATCAATTTCACTTTGAAATTAGACTTAAACTGGTGTCAATCTTTTGATACTTATTGTTTTGTAAAAACACGCTATTTGCTCTGGCAGCGGGAATTAATTATTAAATTAATTAATGTGACTTATATGATTTTAATTTTGTAAAATAGAATTCATTTTTGAATTCGGAATATCAAATATATCTTAGGGTGAATTTTTGGTAATTTTCTGAAAAACATCAATTTTTTGTGAATAGTGAAACCACTAAGTGGTAATCAAGCAAACTGATTTTTCAGTTAAATGAAAGTTTACCACTAATGTGTATTGAATTTTGAAAATACTACATACATGGTTGTCATTAAGAATTAAAATGTGGTTCAATGAGATTAAAATAATTATTTGGTGAATAGTAATTTATTAAGTTTTTAATCGCGATTAGAGGTAATTAGTGTAGTTTAAGGTAAAAATGGTATTATAAGAATGTGAAAACACCATGACACTTGTCCTACATCTATTGGGTGAGTCCTGTACGACCAAGACAAGCCATGGGCCAACTTGGGGACCCCATGGAGCCACTTTAGTTGGAAAATGACATTAATATATTTTTATTTAATGTTAAAGTGAAAATGACACTAACATAAATTGTTTTAATAAAATAATTTTTGAGTGGGGTTATACAAGTCCAAATTTTGATTATAAATAGTCATTGGAAAGATAAAAATATTTCCTACATCATAGTATTTTTTTTATAATTTTTAGACATTAAATAAATTAAATTATATATGACGTAATAATGATGCAGCGATGACATCATTATTTGACGATTTAAATAAAATGGAAAGATAATGAAAAATATAAAACCTACACATGGCCAAAACCAATTGGATGAGTGGATTTCGAACCCTTATCACTTTATCCACGAATTATATCAATGTGGGACCTTTTAAAACCAAACACATTTTCAAATAAAGTAATATTTCTTTACTTTCCAAAAGTGCCCCTCCTCTCCTCTTATAAAAGTCCCCCACCTCTACCCCATTTCACACACTTCTCAAGCCTTTGGCTCGGCCAACCCCTTCCCAATTACTCTCTCCACATCCCTCTCCTCATCATAGAGGATTCCCTTTGGGAATAATCCTTTCAAAGAAAGACTTTAGGCTCAAATCAAAAGAGAGTTACACTTTTAAAGGTAATTCATTCTCTCTTGTTCATTTGTTTTATTTTGCTTCTCCAACCCTCTAAACTCTTTTTATTTACTTCTTTTGTAACAAAAACAGTATCTTCAATATACTAGGATGTTGTTATAATATTTATTTGAGCTACACTCTCACACAACTACATCAAATGGTTAAAGAACATACAGTTTCCGTGGATGGCGAAATTCTGCCTCCCGAAACGATGATTGTTCATTACTCATTTAACACCTTCAAGGGTGGCCATTATGATGTCACTATTTTTATATATGATATATAATATGTTTATGTTTTCTTTAAGCTTCTGTATTTTTCATTTTTGGCATACCTTTATGGTTTCCATTATGGGTAAACACGATATCTTCATTTAAGTAAGTGCGGACTACCGCCCACTCAAAGTGATGTGATTCGTTAATGCCATATGTGGGACGTGTAAAGGATGGATTTAAAGTTATTATATATTATGTTATACTGGAATTATAATATACCTCTATATAATTATTATTTCTTTCCATTAAAGTATGAGATAGAAATGAAAGTAGCGTTCATGCGTACGTACGGCTTACCGTCTCCATGAACGGTGCATTTCATTTCTTATCCCCAAATGTAATGTAATATTAAAATTACATGTATATAATGTATATATATAATTAATGATATATCTAAATGATGAATATAATTCTGGAATTAAAATATACATACCTCTCATTTAGTTTTAATTCCACTAATATGACAAAGAAATGAAAGTAGCGTTCATGCGTACGTACGGCTTACCGTCTCCATGAACGGTGCATTTCATTTATTACCTCTAAATGATTATGTAATATTATAAATACATGTATATGCTGGATATATATGATACATATTATATCCAAATCGGTAATTTCATTCTGGATATAAAGAACTTTTGACCACATGAACAACATGTAATTGTAAGAAGTCAACTTTCGACTTAAGAACCAAATATTGACAAAACAAACATTATTAACTTAAATGGTTACATAATGTTTATAACATGGAAATAAGTGATATAAAAAGAATAATGAACTTTAAAAAGTTTCTTAATCAATTATAAATTAACACAAGTTTATTATTCAGGACGTTAAAGAACGATCGAGTCAAGTCGGACCCAAGGTAAGGGACTTCGTCTCAATCTCCTTTCATTGAGGCATATTTCGTTTTATACACAACCTTCTTTTATACTGTGTATAAACCATTTGACTTTTACTTTTATAAAAAAGGAATCTTTTTCTACGAAGCGTCTTACTAAACGACAAAAAGGAATGATTTTTTAACGTACGCGGTGACAACGACCTTTTCCGCCGCCGCGAGTATTATTTGATCTTTGGCTTTCTCAACAAGCCGTAATGTTTTTAGAAAAAAATAAATACCATATACTCTTTTATGTATTTTGGTATTGAAAATGGTTTTGAAAAAGGATTCTATTATGTCAATATATTTATGATATATTGTGATTGAAATGTGGAAATGTTATCATTCCGTTATATTGGTTTTATGTTTTATGATTTTATAATGGTACTTGGACATTATAACGGGTGGTTACGTTATAAACCATATGACGGGTGGTGCCGTGAATACCAGGACGGGTGGTTACGTTATAACCTCCAATGCATTGGGTATGGAAGTCGGCCGTATGGCTATTCCATTAAGTATGTATGGAAATTGGCCATATGGCTATTCCATTAAGTGATATGTGTGGAAGTCAACCGTATGGTTATTCCACATAAAGATTTTTATGTCCCATGTTACCTTTATATATTCTATGTGTTCTTTATATGGGTTTTATGGTAATCCTTTGGTTACAAAAAGGTAAGTAATGATACTTTATTCAGTGAAGATGTTTTTTACTACTTCATGAAGGTGAAGGTATTACTTTGATATAGTATACATGGTTTGCTTGATGTTTGAAAAACTAACAGTTTTCATTCTTTTTGTATCCCTTACTGAGCTTTTTATGCTCACCCCATGTTTTTTTTTGAAATGTTTTTCACAGGACTTAATATGGAATAAGGTCATGGATGGGATAAAGGGAATTTCATGCTATCTAAAACATGGAATCTAGACATCTTTCTTTTTAAGAGTTTTTATTTTATGGATACTTAGTAGAAGTGTCTACTTTGGAATCTTTTAAGATGTAATAGTTATGTTCTAATTCTCTAAAACTCTAAACCTGAAAATATCCTCAATGTGAATTATTCATTTAATTCAATATTTAGTAAGGTTTAAGGCCGGGGCCTTATAGTTGGTATCAAAGGACGGTTTAGACAACTTTAGGAGTTAGAAAAGTGTTAAATTATAATATGATTGAAATGATATAGCATTTACGGATTACCATGTTGCTTCGCCTAAGATATTTCTGTGTTCAGAATGGTTTTCCGCAGAGGAAACAAAGCAGCTATGTTGGGACGACATCAGGAGGAAGATAACCTTCCAAATCAGCAACCTGAGATGGTCGGAATCGGAACTGAACAGTTTGTTGCCGTGATAGCACAGTTGACTCAGGCTATAAATGGTGGTGGTATCCATGCACGAGATCAGCCAGATCAACCACAGAGGAACATGTCAGTGGTGAAACACATCATGAGGCAACATCCCCCAGCATTCAGAGGATCATCTGACCCTGTGCAAGCTGAAGGGTGGATTAAAGCACTGGAGAATATTTTTGATGTCATGGGGTGTTCAGAACATCAAAAGGGTAGTCTTGCTATTTACCGTTTTGAAGGTGAAGCTGATCCGTGGTGGTCGATGGTGAAAAATATAAGGGATAGTGATGAGATTGAAGATCTTCACTGGGACGAATTCAAAGGTATGTTTCTTGAGAAATATTTTCCTAAGGTGGTTCGTCTTAGGATGGAAAAACAGTTCCTAGAATTGAGGCAGGAGGATGATTCAGTGGCTGCTTATGAAGAAAAGATCACTCGATTGGCAAGGTATGCTCCAAACTTCATACGAGATCTTGATAGTAAAATAAACCGTTTTTACTCAGGGTTAAAGCCAAAGTATCAAATGGCTTTAGCTTCTCGTGAATTCAAAAGTTATGAAAGAGTTGTTCGATGTGCGGAGAAGGTAGAAATGGAGTTTGCCGATGATCAGGTGTTCTATGACAAACAACAAAATAAGAGATCTAGTTGGCAAGAAAAGGGGAAGAATTCATCAAAGAAGCAAGGAGGTAAGAAAACCAAATATCCATCCTGTGAGAAGTGTGGTAAAATGCATCCTGGAGAATGTTTATCCAAGTCTGGTAAGTGCTTTCGGTGTGGTAAGTCTGGTCATATTGCTCGTAACTGTAAAGAAGATGATCAAGCAGGAAATGAAAAGCCAACGGTAAGATGTTTTAAGTGTAATGAAATGGGTCATTATGCAAATGAGTGTCCAACGAAGAACTCAACTGGGGGAATGCAGCCAGACTACAAGCAGAAAGGGGTGGTGAAATCCTTTGCAACAACTTCAGCAGATGTTGGGCCATCGAATGAAGTGGTATCAGCTCCAGGGAGCTCAGTTTTTTTTGAAGATTGACTTGAGGTCGGGGTACTATCGGTTGAAAGTAAAAGATGTATACGTTCTGAAGACTGCGTTCCGTACTAGATATGGCCATTATGAATTTGTAGTTATGCCTTTTGGGTTAACCAATGCACCTGCTATATTCATGGACCTTATGAATAAAATTTTCCATGAGTTATTGGATAAGTTTGTGTTTGTGTTTTGAGATTTGTGAAGAGGTTATGTGTGACTTTTGATTCACAGTTGAAGAATGAGTTGTTATGTGAGGCTCATAGTTCCCCGTTTTCAGTTCATCCTGGCAGTACTAAGATTATAGTGATCTGCGGGAGTATTACTGGTGGGATGGAATGAAAAAAGACATTGCTGATTTTACTGTGAAGTGTTTGACATGTCAACAGGTTAATGCAGAGCGGCAGTTACCGAAAGGGATGCTTCAGCCTTTAACAGTGCCAGAGTGGAAATGGGAAAACATATCCATGGACTTTGTTGTGGGATTACTGAGGACATCTCGAGGTAATAATGCAATCTGGCTTATTGTTGATCGCTTGACCAAATCTGCTCATTTCCTTTCTATACGAGATACTTTCTCTCTTGATCAACTTTCCCATTTGTATCTTAAAGAGATAGTCAGGTTACATGGAGTTCCTCTCTCCATTGTATCGGATCGTGATCCCAGGTTTACTTTTAAATTATGGAAAGGCCTTCAGAAGTTGTTGGGTGCTGAATTAAATTTTAGTACAGCTTTTCATCCTCAATCAGATGGGCAGTCAGAATGAACAATTCAGACATTGGAGGATATGCTATGAGCGTGTTCTATGGATTATCAGGGAAGATGGGACCAACATCTTTTTTTGGTTGAATTTTCATATAATAACAGTTTTCATTCCAGTATACAGATGGAACCATTTGAGGCATTATATGGGAAGCGGTGTCGAACTCTAGCATTTTGGGATGAAGTGGGTGAAAGGAAGCTGATGGGACCAGAATTGGTAGAAGAGATGGCAGAAAAATTTCAGTTGATTCAGAAGCACATGAGAACAGCTCAGAGCAGGCAGAAGAGTTATGCGGATAACCGGAGGAAGGATCTATCTTTCGAGGTAGGTGATCATGTTTTTCTCAAGGTTTCTCCTTGGAAAAGTGTGATGAGATTTGGTAAGAAAGGAAAGTTGAGTCCAAGGTTCGTTGGACCATACAAAATTCTGGAAAGAGTTGGATCAGTTGCATACCGGGTGGCTTTACCTCCAAGTTTATCTCAGGTACACAATGTTTTTCACGTTTCGATGTTGAGAAAGTATATGCCAGATCCATCTCATGTTTTGAGCCCAGAGGTAGTTCAGCTGGAAGAGAACCTATCTTATGAGGAACAACCGGTCCAGATTCTTGACCACAGGGAGCAAGTGTTACGGAATAAGGTGATTCATCAGGTAAAGGTTTTGTGGAAAACCCATGTGATTTAAGAGGCAACGTGGGAATCTGAAAATGCTATGAGGGATAAATACCCCCACTTATTTTGATAAGTGAATAAAATTGCGAGGACGCAATTCCCAAAAGGTGGTAAGGATGTAACATCCAAAGTAAGTAATGAATAATAGATATTTTTATCTATGTCTATTAATGATTAAGATAGTGTTATAGAGGCTTAAAATGAAAATAAATACAATCTTATGCATGGAATACACTAATATTCTTAAAAGATTGTTTTACTGCCTTTTGATGGAAAACCATTTTTGAATCTATATTTTGACAATTTTATAAACTATATTTGTCAAAATAAACTTATTCTTTATGATTGGGACATCAAAATTTACCTTGTGTGAATTTATGGTATTTTTCTGACAATGTTCATTTTTTTAATGAATAGTGAAAAATACTGCATTTTACATCAAAACTACTTTTTAATCTAATTTATTTATATGATTAGATTATGTTTTTAATTGGTTTTGAAGTGAAATTAGAATATATTTTTACCATTTTATCCAATGGTGGTCATTGGAATCAATTTCACTTTGAAATTAGACTTAAACTGGTGTCAATCTTTTGATACTTATTGTTTTGTAAAAACACACTATTTGCTCTGGCAGCGGGAATTAATTATTAAATTAATTAATGTGACTTATATGATTTGAATTTTGTAAAATAGACTTCATTTTTGAATTCGGAATATCAAATATATCTTAGGGTGAATTTTTGGTAATTTGCTGAAAAACATCAATTTTTGATGAATAGTGAAACCACTAAGTGGTAATCAAGCAAACTAGTTTTTCCGTTAAATGAAAGTTTACCACTAATGTGTATTAAATTTTGAAAATCCGACATACATGGTTGTCATTAAGAATTAAAATGTGGTTCAATGAGATTAAAATAATTTTTTGGTGAATAGTAACTTATTAAGTTTTTAATCGCGATTAGAGGTAATTAGTGTAGTTTAAGGTAAAAATGGTATTATAAGAATGTGAAAACACCATGACACTTGTCCTAAACCTATTGGGTGAGTCATGGCCGACCATGATAAGCCATGGGCCAACTTGGGGACCCCATGGAGCCACTTTAGTTGGAAAAGGACATTAATATATTTTTATTTAATGTTAAAGTGAAAATGACACTAACATAAATTGTTTTACTAATCTAATTTTTGATTGGGGTTATACAAGTCCAAATTTTGATTTTAAATATTCATTGGAAAGATAAAAAGATTTCCTACATCATAGTATTTTTTTGATAGTTTTTAGACATTAAATAAATTAAATTATATATGACATAATAATGACGCAGCGATGACATCATTATTTGACGATTTAAATAAAATGGAAAGATAATGAAAAATATAAAACCTACACATGGCCAAAACCAATTGGATGAGTGTATTTCGAACCCTTATCACCTTATACACGAATTATATCAATGTGAGACCTTTTAAAACCGAAACACATTTTCAAATAAAGTAATATTTCTTTACTTTCCAAAAGTGCCCCTCCTCTCCTCTTATAAAAGGCCCCCACCTCTACCCCATTTCACACACTTCGCAAGCCCTTGGCTCGGCCAACCCCTGCCCAATTACTCTATCCACATCCCTCTCCTCATTCTAGAGGATTACCTTTGGGAAGAATCCTTTCAAAGGAAGCCTTTAGTCTCAAATCAAAAGGGAGTTACACTTTTAAAGGTAATTCATTCTCTCTTGTTCATTTGTTTTATTTTGCTTCTCCAACCCTCTAAACTCTTTTTATTTACTTCTTTTGTAACAAAACCAGTATCTTCAATATACTAGGATGTTGTTATAATATTTATTTGAGCTACACTCTCACACAACTACATCAAATGGTTAAAGAACATACGGTTTCCGTGGATGGCGAAATTCTGCCTCCCGAAACGATGATTGTTCAATACTCATTTAACACCTTCATGGTTGGCCATTATGATGTCACTATTTTTATATATGATATATAATATGTTTATGTTTTCTTTAAGCTTCTGTATTTTTCATTTTTGGCATACCTTTATGGTTTCCATTATGGGTAAACACGATATCTTCATTTAAGGAAGTGCGGACTACCGCCCCCTCAAAGTGATGTGATTCGTTAATGCCATATGTGGGACGTGTAAAGGATGGATTTAAAGTTATTATATATTATGTTATAATGGAATTATAATATACCTCTATATCATTATTATTTCTTTCCATTAAAGTATGAGATAGAAATGAAAGTAGCGTTCATGCGTACGTACGGCTTACCGTATCCATGAACGGTGCATTTCATTTCTTATCCCCAAATGTAATGTACTATTAAAATTACATGTATATAATGTATATATATAATTAATGATATATCTAAATGATGAATATAATTCTTGAATTAAAATATACATACCTCTCATTTAGTTTTAATTCCACTAATATGACAAAGAAATGAAAGTAGCGTTCAAGCGTACGTACGGCTTACCATCTCCATGAACGGTGCATTTCATTTCTTACCTCTAAATGATTATGTAATATTATAAATACATGTATATGCTGGATATATATGATACATATAATATCCAAATCGGGAATTTCATTCTGGATATAAAGAACTTTTGACCACATGAACAACATGTAATTGTAAGAAGTCAACTTTCGACTTAAGAACCAAATATTGACAAAACAAACATTATTAACTTAAATGGTTACATAATGTTTATAACATGGAAATAAGTGATATAAAAAGAATAATGAACTTTAAAAAGTTTCTTAATCAAGTATAAATTAACACAAGTTTATTATTCAGGATGTTAAAGAACGATCGAGTCAAGTCGGACCCAAGGTAAGGGACTTCGTCTCAATCTCCTTTCATTGAGGCATATTTCGTTTTATACACAACTTTCTTTTATACGGTGTATAAACCCTTTGACTTTTACTTTTATACAAAAGGAATCTTTTTCTACGAAGCGTTTTACTAAACGACAAAAAGGAATGTTTTTTTAACGTACGCGGTGACAACGACCTTTTCTGCCGCCGCGAGTATTATTTGATCTTTGGCTTTCTCAACAAGCCGTAATGTTTTTTGAATAAAATAAATACCATATAATCTATTATGTATTTTGGTATTGAAAATGGTTTTGAAAAAAGATTCTATTATGTCAATATATTTATGATATATTGTGATTGAAATTTGGAAATGTTATAATTCCTTTATATTGGTTTTATGTTTTATGATTTTATAATGGTACTTAGACATTATAATGGGTGGTTACGTTATAAACCATATGACAGGTGGTTTCGTGAATACCAGGATGGGTGGTTACGTTATAACCTCTGATGCATTGGGTATGGAAGTCGACTGTATGGCTATTCCATTAAGAATGTATGGAAATTGGCCGTATGGCTATTCCATTAAGTGATATGTGTGGAAGTCAACCGTATGGTTATTCCACTTAAGTATGTTTATGTCCCAAGTTACCTTTATATATTCTATGTGTTATTTATATGGGTTTTATGGTAATCCTTTGGTTACAAAAAGGTAAGTAATGATACTTTATTCAGTGAAGATTTTTTTTACTACTTCATGAAGGTGACGGTATTACTTTGATATAGTATACATGGTTTGCTTGATGTTTGAAAAACTAACAGTTTTCATTCTTTTTGTATCCCTTACTGAGCTTTTTATGCTCACCCCAAGTTTTTTTGAAATGTTTTTCACAGGACTTAATATGGAATAAGGTCAAGGATGGGATCAATGGAATTTCATGCTATCTAAAACATGGAATCTAGACATATTTCTTTTTAAGAGTTTTTATTTTATGGATACTTAGTAGAAGTGTCTACTTTGTAATCTTTTAAGATGTAATAGTTATGTTCTAATTCTCTAAAACTCTAATCTTGAAAAGATCCTCAATGTGAATTATTAATTTAATTCAATATTAAATAAGGTTTAAGGCTGGGGACTTATAATTATAACATTAAATAGTGTTTTATTAAGGGGTTATAGAAGGCTGTTAGTACACAGCTGCTTCTGAGCATAGCTTTTTACCCTCTGACCGATGCTCAATCAGAATAGACTATACTAGTTTTAGAGGACATGCTTTGAGAAAGAATCATTGATTTATGTAGTTAATGGGAGAATAATGTCCCTCTCATCATGTTTTACTACAATAATAGTTTTCATTGACATTTCATATGGATCCATATCAGGTATTATATAGTATTCCATGCCATTTAAATCCATTTTAGTTAGTGTTAGAAGACACATGGGTATTGGAACCTCTTCTAGTTTAGGAGACTTGGGAGAAAATTAACCATATTAAGAATCATATCACTACTATCCAATCTAGATATAAATCTTGTGTTGATATCTAATAACAACCTATGATGTTTGAGGTTAGGGAATACATATTCTTTTTCATATCACCTATATATGGGAATAGAAGGATTCAGAGGAATCGGAAGATCAAGATGAGATTTCATAGGTCACTTGATATTTTTTAGAGAGTTAAGATGGTAGCCTATATGTATCTACTACCTCGGAGGTACTAGTCCATGCACGAAATCATCCATGATTCACAAATTCATTGGTATCATGCCATCCCATATCATACATTTGATCTCGATGATTTCTGTACTGGATACAGATACTACATTTGATGAGTATACTATATGAATATTTTATTGGAGAATGAAGGCTCTCTAAGGTTGTTCATTCCATCTGATAAGGTTGTTATGGATGCAAAACAGGGTACAAGATGAGGCTTGTGAGTTAGAGGCTGACATACATTCTGGGTGTCTGGATTTTTTTTGAAAAGATGTTTTTCCAACAATTGAAGGATAACTTGTGGATGAATTTTTTATAGGGGATGACTGTAAGATATTAGTTTTTATCTCAGTCATGGAACATTTACAAATGGACTAATTATTTATTTTTGACCTAATATTAATTTCCATTGAGGGTATAATGGTTTTAGGGGTGTATGGGGGTTTTTTAGAGCACAAAACCTCTTTTGGTGGAGAAAAAAACTTGGACACATGGTTTGTATAAACTATCCATCTTAGAATACACGGTTTCTCCATGTTGTGTTTATTGGATTATAGGGTGATTCAAGGAACAGAGTTTTCTATAACCATGCATTAGGGCCCTCACACCCACGTTAATTGTCTATAGAGTTTTGATGGTTAGATTTTCAAGGTTGGTGTATAGTTTCCTTAACTATGTGGCCTAACCATGGCGGTACATTTCATAAGTAGTGGGAGGGTCACAGTTGGGGCATAGATTTTCCATCTGTGTGGCCAATCCATTATACACCTACATATTGGGTAAAATATCCATGTAACCCATATATATAATTAGATCTTATCCCAGTTCATATTTCTCCCCTTTCCCTTTGGCGTAGGCCATCTATCATCACATTGATCTCGTTTGAAGTCCTAACTAGGGATCCTTGACAACATCTTCATATGGTGCCTGATTCAACTTTCATCAGTTTCACTAGATTCTTATCAGTATGCAATTTTATCACCATGTTCTTTTCATTATATTATTCCTCTAAAAAATATTATTGAGTTGTAGGATCTTATGATCTATTTCAGGGAATTGATATGTTCTATAACTTTCTATAGTTATATAATAAATAAATAGTTAATAATAGATGAGTAGTCTCCTACAATACTGAGGAAGGTAGTATATAAATTACCCCTCGCGTTTGGATGTTGTATAATTTGTTTCGTTGTGACACATGCCAGTATCACGGTGAATTGACATTAAATTATAGTTTCCTTAAATTATTTTCCTTGCATTGAACATAATGACTTATTAGAACCCAATATATTTTTGAGATAAATATCCTAGGAACTATCTATTTCATTCGTTTTGCACTCCAACATGCCTAATCTGGCTTTCATCTCTTATTACCAAACCATGAAATGGAGTGTTTTGGATTTTAATAAATAGATGAAACCAAATTGATGTGAAATGATAGTACTACCATAACAAGACTAGTTAACGTGAAAATTATAATGAATTGAATTGATGTGAACAGTGGGACCATGTCACATGCTTTAACTAAACAATGGATACACCCTCATTAATATTAAATTTAAAGGAGATTTTAATTATATATTTTTTCATCATATTTCCTATACTACTTCATATATCATATAAACCTGGGAATGAAGAACCCACATTAATTATGGTAATTATGAATGATTACCATTATGCATGAAAAATAATAAATCAGAATTATGCCCCTTCTTCTTTATACCAAATGTTCTTGAATACCCTGAATAATAATTTAAAATGTGAATGGGGACCCTTAATAATGATATATGGGAATTGATAACATTTATAATGAAATATGGTCATGTTGATCCTTTTAGGGGATACAATATAGGCATTTAAAACCTAATTGTTATAATATATAGACATGAAATACATTTTTGATACTATATGGGCATGGAACCTCCTATAATATTGTGGTAATGGGCATGGAGTCCCTTATTAATATAATAACATGAATTAACTCCCTTTATTCATTTGTATAGATATTTTGTCATGGGATTAAGTAATTAGTGTTCGCTTGGATTCTTTTTGGAACCAGAGTGGACCCATCAATAATAATTATTCTTAATTTTCATTATTATATATACACACTCTCATAGTATATAAACGACCAGATATTTATATATGTCCTTGGTGGTGGCCTAGGGAGTTTAACTAACACCCTATATGATCCTCATCATAGTACCCAGATAGACTATATTCAAACATGTGTTGATAAATAGAAGTGTCATCTCAGGGTTGTTTCACATCGCCATTACATAGGTTTAAACTTATTGGCAGATGACCAGGATTATGATGAAGTGGCTTGGATAGATGTTTTCTGTTTTGTATTTTCTATATATAATGTCTAATAATCATGAATACTATCTGAATCCATGTTTTCAAACATTATAGAAACTTAAAATACATTGTCGTCGATTGTATATGATTCTATTGAATACTTTTGATTACTATTTATTACTTTGTTAATCATGTCTATTTTTACTGCATACTAACTATTATACTACTTACACTATTTATATATTGATTGTACCGATGTTCTACACTTTTAATGAGTTAATAGCCTCCCCATGTGAACACCCAAGTCCCTCTATAGTAGTCAAAAGCCATTGAATGTTGGGGAAATGTTCATGAGGCAATGTTCCCTACTAGGATTTGGTAATCTACCAGTAGAACCTAGGTCTGAGAAATCACATTTGTATTTACAATCTAGAATGGTGATCAATAAATGATAACCAATTGAAAAGACGTTCACATCAATGAAAGGGTTCAATGGATGGAAGCAATCAGTGCAAAATTAAATGTTTAGAGAAAGGAATTAGGTAAAAAAATACCATGTTGATCTCTATGTAGTTACTAAAAAGAAACATGATTTGATGAGTTTAAATGGAAACACTAGTTTTTAATAATTGATAAAAGTGAAATATGATTCTGAATAATCCAGTATTTTTTAATCATAGTAGAAATTTTTGATTTTTGAAGCATCATAAGATGAGCCTCTCAAGGATAGAGTGATGGAAATTACTTAGGAAAATAGAGTTGAGAAAAAAAACAAAAAAGGAATTATATGGTTAGGAAGATTGCCCATATATTTTTAGAATACCATAACATTCTACTTCCAATCATCTATTTATAACTAAGAAAACCCAATGAGTTATCTGTTCTTTGTGAATTATAAAAGTTTGGGTCTTCTATGATAGAGGAATTGTCTTTATTGGAATCTAGAGAAACATGGTATCTTCATGATTTACAACTAACGAAAATCATACAATATAATAAGTTGGTGTTCCATATGTAGGAGGAATCTCCCATAATGGAGATGTAGAAGGAATGGTTAGTAGTGGAGACATTCCAATTAAATTAGATCTTTAACATCACTAAAATATTCCCAATAATATTTAAACATTCTACCATCGAGATGGATTTATGTTTGTCAGCTTTTGATAATATGTACTTATAGATGGTTGATATAAATATGGAATTTATTCTGGGTAAAATAAGGTAATATATAGAGATGATGCATCCTGTGGATTTTGAGGACAGTTCAATTTGGTAATTGGAGTGTCAAATAAAGATGATCATCTGTTGTTTTATGTGAGAACCAGGAAAGTGGGATATGAAATTTGATGATTTTATAGATGATGAATGTTTCAAAACGTGAGACACAAACCAATAGTTCTACCAAATGTCATGAGATGATGAAATATTCATCAAATATATTTTAAATATAGATGGAAGGGGACTGTATAGTCTAAAAAGTAATATGATATAAGAGATGAATTGTGATTTTTTAGAATACTTGACTGAAATGATATCAAATTGGATAAGATATCCAATGGAAATAAGATTGTGGGAGATACAAAATATAGAAATTTGGTTCTAATATAATGGTATTATATATGAAATATCAACTAGATATTTTTAATGCATGGATATAAGATATCCTCCTCTCCACTAGTTAGGCACAACGAATTTTCAAAGAAGAAGGGGCCTAAAATAGATGATGAGGTTTATTAATTCGAATATGCTTGTTTTTCATCAATTTATGGATGTCTAATATACTACATTATATGTAGTTGATATGAAATTTTACTATTAGTTGTTCAAATGAGATATTAATCATTGAATCTCTAAATGGAACACTATGGGGATCTCGATAGTATCATTTGATACGTGATGGGGTCATATGATATAACAATGTTCATTAGGGTATAAAATCTTTTTGAAGGATTTATCAACATAATATATACAAGGGATTAAAACACCTAAAATATCATCATCATGTTTTTTTCTCCTATAGGGGAATGATAGTTATGTCGATGTACTGTTTGTAACTAGTTATTCAACTACATATAATTGTAGTTGAGTATTTAATATTATGGGAATAAGGAATAAAATGGTTTATTTGATTCCATTTTTTAAGGATTATGGATGGAGAAAGAAAGGTGTTGTTCTTTTATCTTGAAATATGAGTGGTATTTTTTTGGACCAAAATATAGTGTTTCATATATGTATGATATACATAGGCAAAAAAATACTATTTGATAAAAAAATATCTAGAAGATTGATTATTCATGTTTTGGATGATAGACAGGAAGAAAAATCTAGAGGACATATTTACCAATATTTTAGTCCTATAAATTCATACAACAAACAATAAAATAATGGTAATTTGTGGAATATAGTGTTATATAGTTCATTTAAATTTTATTCCAATTAAATGTTGAATGACAAGCCTTTGTTTTGTAGAGTTTCCATGGGTTACATAATGAAATTATCAATAGTGAGAATGTTAGGAATTTAAATAATTCATATGTTATGCATCATTATAACCATAAGAAGATGATATAGAATATGTATTGGCCATAGAGGTTTTGATAAAAACATTTTAAATCATCAGCATAGGTGAGACTGATGCGAAGATGGTATCGTAGAATGGGTGTACTAGTTAGTGGTCCAAAAGGTTTTCAGAAAAAAATTATTACATGGGCACTTGTGGTTTGTCAAAATGGGATAGTTGGAAATTCAGTATTCATTAGAAGATAGTGGTCGTTGATGAAGTTTCTATAGGGATGTGACAATCATCAGGTTCAAAGATGGGTTCTTCTAAAAGATCAAAGGTCAGTGCTATCGAGTCCCAATATGGTCCCCACTATAAAGATGGGGTGGACCAAATTATTCACATATTCTATGACATGTGTTATAATGTTGTTTGATATATGTTATAACCTATTGTAGTTATAAATCATTTTCATCATAAATATAAATTATGTCATATTTTTTCTCCCTTGTATTTAGGACTCGCATCTAATCAACATAAACCACAGTGTATTATTACTAGTCATTTCTCTGGAATTTCTATGTGAATCGAGTGTTTTATTCAGTGTGTGAGTTTGAAAAGGTGGGTGATTTTTAGGTGTGAGGCCTTATTATGTTCTGATAAAAATTAAATGATGGATTTCTTCCAATCAAGGATGTTATAGAGGTCATTTTTCTACCATTTGGCATGATCTGGTGGATAACATATTAAAATCTATTTTTGACAGATTATAATCAATACTATGTGTTATTAGATGGTGACCCACATGGAATAATGGGGAGTCACATGTGGAAATAACCTATGGTGGCTTAAGAATTATGTGATGATGTTGGTGTGAGTTGATTTCTAAAGGTCATATAGTACAAAAATCATGGTAGGTAAAACATAGTGAGGATACTATAACATGTCAATAAAAGAGATCGGTCTATAAAAGAGAGGCATTGGAATATTGGATTTCATTAGAAAGAGTATATTAGTTTTTTATCATTAGGTTATGATTATCTATGGTCGAATATAAGAGTCTATGTGAATATCCCAATCAACTGACCAACTAACTAATCCCCTTGTAGGTCATAATATAAGGTTTTACCAACTGGGTGGGACCCACATAATAGTCTTCTATTAACCTATAACTAAATAGAACCAGAATTCCCCCTATTATACCTAATCTGGTAGAGATTCCCAGTCCACTATGTTTGTTTGGAATTTTATCCAGTGTCAATTAGGGGTATGTGAGTTAGATGATCATCCATCCACATCTGGAAGCCCAGTGGGTGGAGGCCTTTTCCCCACAAAGTGTTAACCTACCCCACCATGAAGAGATGTGGGGTTCATGCTTTTTTTTCAAAAACATTAATATAAATTGGGTTGAGATCATGTGGAATAACACACCTTTACCACCCAAGACCATGTGAGGGAATGGATTACATTATAAGGGAATATGTTCCCCCGATTTTCCACATCATGTGGTGCACCCAAAGGGGAACACATGGATCTGTAAAATCTACTTATAGAGTTTATTATATAACATGTTAATTAGAATGGTATATAAAAATTACTTATTATATTATTTATTCTATTTTAAATGATATTGTGTCGTCTATTTTTTCATTAGAGTCATTTATAATGTATTTTGAGTAGTTGAGTATGGGGTTTGGTTGACACTATTAAAGTACTTCCTTTTCACTTAACTCCTGGGGTAAAGTTTTGATGATTTTTTACTAGTCCCTCAGACACATTGTGGATTTTAGTAATCCCCCTCAATATATGGGCATGATTTTATCCATTAAGGCATGGCGGTCTGTACTTCTTTAGTCACGAAAAGGCAAGGTATTCCAACATGTTTGATAGACATTGAAAATTTAAAAACATATTTGGGGTCAACAATTATAGGATTCAATAATCCTTCATTCAGTGAGAATTTCTCAATGAGGGAAAGCCCTATATTGTGGTGAAAACTCCTCCAAAAAATGCATTCACTGGTGGGGAATGGGTATCCTCTTATTGTTTTTCTCAAAAATTGACTTGGATTTTTTAGACAGGTTAGTTTAGATTTTCCTCTTTGTTGTGGTGATCATGCCTTGAATATCTGAGCTATGAGGATAAGGACTCACATATCCTCATAGTTCTCTATCACGGATGGAAATATTGGTCATACACTTTTCCTTGGGTTTAAGCCTGACTTGTGTCTTTTTATTGTATTTTCCCTATGTATCATAAATAGTTTATTTACACCCACCCTTTAAAGGGTTATTGGCCTAAACATGTTTTGTATTATTGAGTTAAAAAATATTTAATAGGTGACTACAATTTAGGTGGAGTTGGTGGGGCCTTATCTTATTAGTGCATAATCATAACAATTGTTTATGATATTCACATTAATGTCATTGTAATGAGTAGCTTCCCCACCTATTGTTATTCATGTGGTAACTTTAATTTTATTTATTTAAAACTTATATTTTACTCCAATTCAAGTGTTCTATTTTTCATATAGTTATGTATAATTTATCAAAGTATCATAGAATATGTATATCAATATGTTATTATTTGTATTCATGAATTTTTATATTCTATTCATGGGATATATAGTGATATATAGGTTCTTTAGGATAAGGCATATCATATGTGATATACACCTACAATATGCTAGTCACCAACACCTAGACTATTAAAAGTGGGATTGGGGAGGCACAATAAAATTACTAGTGTCCAAGGTAGGGTCCTAATAGGTTGAGATATTTCACAATAGGTAATTATTTCAATAAAAATAATGAGCAAACCAATTTAAATGTAAATACAATAAAATTTAAAATTCACTAACACCCTCATTTCATTAAATCATGATTAATTTTAATTCTAAACGAATTGACCACAACACCATCAATTTAATACTATGGAATATTGAACTAATTTATTCCAAAAATATATCAAACTTCACTCAGTGGAATGGTTTCATGAAAAAAGGCACACTGCATAAGATTATTCAACACCATTCATTTATAACATGCATAATCCAATAAATCCTCTTATGTACCCATATATACAGGTGTGGCCAATTTTTTATGTATATACATAAAAGTTATTCAAAAAAGTTATTCTAACGTTTTTTTTAAAACATCCATGTTTCCTTGTGTAATAATCGATTGTTCACTACAAAAAATTTATTGACATACAAAAATAAATGAATCCCAAAATTCATCTAAATCCCATGGAATAGTTACAAACACATACCTCTAGTGATATTTGATGATGGAAAATAACAAAATGATAATTCTATAACATATTAATGGTTCTGTGATAGCAATAAATTAAAAAGACCCATATATTAGAAAATAAATCTAAAAATAAAAATGAATTCCCTAAACCATTATAAATTTATGTAGAATGTTGATTGTTTTATTGATGATAATTTCTCAACACCAACATGTATGGTTTTTCTTGATCCTATTATGATATATATGAAGTGTAAAGAAACCAAAACATCCAAAAACTATCCTCTTATAGAGTAAAAATACATGGTATTTGAAAAATATGGTAACATTATGTGTTCATAGAATGTTTTTTAAGAAGGATTCTTCTACATTGATGTAGGGATAATTCTTAAATAAGATCACTAGGATTGGTTAATCTATTCCGACTTCAGTCTAGTAGGATAAACTAGATAGTGGAAACAAATCTATATTAGTGGAATCATAATTCTATTAAATGGGTTCCCCATAATTCTCAGGAGGGATAAATGAGGCTTCTGGAAGAAGATAAAACTTCCAGAAATCTGCATGATATTACCCGTCATTATCTCTGTCAAAAAAATGTGATCAAGTCACACTTAATTGAAGATAAATTCTTATATTTTATAGAGAGTTTGAAACATAATCTTCTAAAATCAAGAACACATTTTCTACTATAAGGTATCATCAACAAATACCTGTTATTTATACCTCATTTATAAGTGCCTAAAAATATTCAACAATCATCATATAAAGCTTCTAAAATGTATGAATGAAATTATTGGGCATGTTATTTTAACCATGTCGTATTAAGGGGTTTCATAATATGTATACAAGAATAGAATTCATTTATAAAAAATGAAATCATCCACATGAGTATATTCATCATATTCTTGTTTTACATGCATCATATTAATGATAATATCAATGAATCAATTTCATATAAGATGTGTTAACTATATATATATTACATATATCATATTAATGTATTCATGGTATATACATCATATTATATAAATATTTAGTGCCTATAAAAAAATATCCTACCTTACATAAATGTCACTCAACCTTGGTACCAATCATCCCAACACATTGTGAACCAACCAGAAACAATATTGGATACACATTTATTATGCTCTCTTTGTATTAGAACAAAAAAAATTGGTCAACATTTTATCCTTACCCGTGAAACAATATTAATGACCATGCATACCTTTGTAGCATTGAAAACAAATATAAAATCCTTATTTGGTAAATATATGGAAAGAGTGGCCTCTTGAAAACCACTAGTGCTACTCAATCATCCATGGTTTCTAGTTTATCTTCCATTATACAAACTCATATAACTTTATGATCATGTCCACCATTAGATATGTCATATATATCCTGTAAATATCAATGTAATGATTTTTTATTACCTCGATTGATCCCCATAGATGGAATAATATCATTCTAGTATATAACACCTCATCTTATCTTGATTTATCAAGAAATACTATCCAAACTGATGAATACATCACATGTCATTCATCTAACAGATGAAGTTGTCACATGACCTTCATCCAAATAGCTAAAAACATCAATTGTTAATCCCCAAAGAATGTTTATGTATTTCTAAAATTTAATTAATTCTAGTTATATATTCCTTATCTCTTTAAACAAGTGAACAACCCACATCTCGGCTTCCCTCTAACTAATGAAATGATCAGAAACTATCCCAACAACCCCATAGTTGTTAAATTCATATTTTCTAAATAGGTATGAAGGGTATCAATGTATTGTTGTTCTCGTGATAGGTATCTCACCAACCTCATGTAATAATGATTGATAATAAGAATGCACACCAATGTATATCAATGATTATTTAAGATTCCATGAGATATACATTTGAGAATCTATCCAAGTATTAAGTCACTAATTCTTACTCATTGAATCTATTTTTTTTTCATATAAATCCCTTTTTTTAGCAGAATATACTCAAGATAAACTTTACATATGAGCATATCCCATTATACTCCATGATGGTCTTTTGTTAGGATCAACTCAATGTTATTCATTGATGGGATTTTGTAATTATACCATGCATGTCATGTAAAGAGCTGCAAACATGCATGAATGAAAAATATAGATTTCATTTATAATAATATTATTCATATAAAAACATCACAAAAAATATCTAGAGTATTTAATAGCCAAATATTACGTAATAAATTCATGTAGTTGTTTCAGCAATAATTTTCATACACTCATCACATCTATATGTATATTGTTATCATATGTTTATGGGAGAATCTGTTAAAATACACCCACAAACATCTTAGTGAGTAAAATTTATGACATAAGCAACTTTAAATATGGGTGATATTTATGATTATTATTCCTAAATTTCAACTCCTTAAGAATATATTCAAACATATTAACTTCAAAACATCAAATTTTATAATGTTGTCTTATTTTGACTATTTTGAACTCCTTTTTAAATTAAAATTATCATCATATATGAAACCTTTACCAACATGCTTTTTCTTTGAGGTCAATTTAACCATTTCAATTTTTATGATCCATCATATCCTAGACTATATTAGAATATGGTTACATTAAGTTCATTATGTAAAGAACTTGTAACCATTTAAACCCTAAAATATATTAGGATGTAATGTGATTTTTATTTATAAATAATCTATCATAATAGTGATATTCACTTTATTGTAGAAACTATGTAAAAATATTTACACTTTTACGTACCGTTTCATATCCTAACTCATTACTATATTAAGAGAATAATCACCAAATAATAGAATCTTATAATCCATTATTTATTATCATTAAACATCCAAACTTACTCCCACTAGCTTCTAATACACTATTTTATTTTATTACTATCTTGAATGTATTAAACACCAGCTATTTAGGATATAAAATAGCTCATACATACTTTTAGTAATAATATTTAGAAAATAATATATTATTCAAAATAATATATTTTATTCTATTGTGGTTGGAGAATATTTTAATTGTTATGAATTCATTATTGAAATTTACTAATGATGGGTAGGAGGAAAACATTCGGAAACATAAAAAAATATATTGGATAAAACCATTTTATAATTATACCAATGAACCTTTTTTAATGTTATATTCTTAGTAGTTTTTGACATTAAGATTTAGACTGTAAGGATTAATTTCAAATTTTAGAATGATGATGAAATGTTATTAATCTATGGGAAAAAATTAAAATGAGTAGTTTCATGTTTTTTACTGTTTGATTAAAGAATATTACGCAGAATCCTCCCACTAAAATTTTGATAACCACACACATCGTATAATTTTAGGGATCCAAAATGCATATTTTACTATGAAATGTCCATACATTGATCTGAAACTCAACACATTAATTAATTATGTTGGGATTTATCCAAATAAAAATAGTTACGAAACATGTTGAGTTTAGTGGACAAATATTTACCAATATCAATTATATTGATAATACATAACTGAATTCCATGGTATTCTATCACGTGGGGTTTCTCATCTCCTGTAACCCAATGTAAACTCTAAGAACAAGATAAAAAAGGGTAATCTATGGGAACCCTTCATTAGAATAAAACTACGTAAGGAAAATCACATCGATGCTATCACTTTATTCTAAAACATAAAAAATAAAGGAGAACCCCACTATGGCGTTATACTGCCCAATTAGATGATTAAGTTCTTTCCATGTGCCTCATAGGAAGGAAACTCACACATAATGTATGGGGGTATTCTTTTAAAATTCTAACAAAATTAATATACACCATATTCATATTAAATTCATAACTATTACGTCACATGAAATCTATACATTCAAATGTTTTAATCTTAAGAATTATTTGAGAAATTTAATTTCATAATCACATTCTAAATTTCAAAATATTTTTTTGTAGTATTGTAAATTCTATTTTATCCTTGAAACCCTAATTAGTTTTTTAATTTTTAAGTATTTTTATGTGGAAATTTAAAATTTTCAATAAAAATAACCATATACATAAATTAAATGTTTTACATAATTGTAAAAATGGATTTAAAGTCCCTATGTAAGGGTAAAGTCTCATTTCTAAAGAATATATAAGGATAAATATCATTTATATGATATTAATAAAGCTAGGGTAACCTAAATATTAATATTCACATTTATCATACACTATGTAAGGTTAAGAGGTGTTGTATATGGGTTATATAAGTGGTGTTTAATGGTACTAGATGTGTAAGGGTACCCATATAAGGGTTATCCAAACACTACATAAGGGTAACAGTCCTCATAAGAGATTCTTTGATAGGGTATCTGGACATGTAAGGGTACCTATGTAAGGGTAGTCGACCATGTAAGGGTACTACGTAAAGGTAGCTGGCCACATAAGGGTACCACATAAGAGTAATACTAAGTGATTAGTATGGGTATGTGAGTTACATAATGTAAACACCCCACACTGTGTAAGGGTAATTAGGGATAAGTAAGGGTAGAGGAGACACTACATAAGGGTACATTATACTTATTGAGGGTAAACCAAGTTACCATTACATATAGAATACTCCATACATATAGATGTCAATTTTTCATTATCTCCTTTCATATTTTCATCTTCATATACTCAGAATTCATCTCTAACTACTTTTTAATGGCTTAATTTTTTAAAAATCATGGATCATATTTATTTTGTTAATTTCAAATTATATTAATATTTATTGATGAAATTTATCTATTCACAATAATTAATCTCATAAAAATGAAACAAAATATTGATACTTGATCGGATGTTTTAATATAAGAATCCAATATTAAATATTTTATAAAATAACCAAACCTTGATGGAATTTTTTTAGTTTACTACTTGAGTATAATTAGAATACTGATTCCCATGTTATATTCTGATCCCTTCCAAATTTAAGGCATTGAAGAACCCTCATTCCTCCCCCTCTCCTCTTCATGGGTGAAACTCCAATGAAAAGTAGTTCATGTTAGGATTATATTCTCTTCCTTCCTCCAAATAACATATATATTCAGAAAGAAACTGCATAATTTTAATAATGAATTGATGAACTATAATAAAATTCAAATAATTCTTTTATTGATAGAGGAATATTAACCTATAAATTTCAAGATATAATAATATAATTATTATCCAAAAATAGCAAGTAATAGTAATAAAGGATTGTCACATGAGTATTATTCTAGTGTTGTAGAATATTACCACATGAGGATTTATTATTATTCTTACCGAATAATTTCTAACATATCCATTGGAATGTTTCAATAATTTATAACATATCTAAGAGAAATAATAAATTATCATATTTGATATTTGATTTCATTCAGAAATAAAATAGTTCAAATGGGTGATAGGAATCTTCAAAAACCTTGAATATTGACATTTCAATAATAATGATATTTAGTCACCCAAGGTGGGAATCTTGGAAGTAGAGGTTTTTAATCAAGTTATTGGACCACACAAGGTATTTTATCATTGTTATTGATGTTGATGATAATGGGGTAGAAAGTTACATACATTTTGGGATCTTTTCTACACTTGTTACTTGACATAGCACTTGTATTCACATACTCGATAGTTATTCATGATTATGACCATATGTGGGTGTCTGTATGTAAACCATGAAAACCATTTATGATATTTGATCCCATGAGTTTGAATGTAGTTTTGTATAGTTTTTTATATTGATATCTTTTATTGTAAATGATAATGACTTATGATGTTATATTACGCATACTTGTATGGTCTACCATGTTATGTGTTCCTTTTTTGGTATTGTTCTTGGATCCTATGGTAGGTGGACTGTCATAATATTTTTATCCCTTTTTAGGGGGATTGATCATGACATTTGATGATGAACCTATGCTTTTGTTAAGGATATGATGAGGCCTCATGGATTTCTTGGGATATACTTGATGTCTATCAGATGATAAACATCTACTTACATGGTTTCTAGAAAATGAAAAGTAACTCTTGATTTCAATTTACTGCCAAGAAAATGAATCTCTTCATTTATAGTGAATGATGTGTTGAATTATCACACGATTTCAATAATGAGGATTATTAACCTCTTGGATAATCCTTAATTTCTTTTATGTCCATGATAATTCATTTTCCATGGATTCAAAGAATGTAAGATTGAGGCTCATAGTGGATTTATTATCACATGTGTACTCAGTTTTAGATCATTGTGTTCATAATAAATTTATTCTTTATTTATGGTAAAAATTTGTTTAATTGAGAATATATGTTAAGGATGTATTGGTGTTTTCCTAATGTGACTTGTTATAAAACAACAATGAGGCATTTTGATGTTATTGTATATTTTATTACTAGGAATCTGGAGAAGGGAAAAGTCCCTATGGTAGATTACTGAATAAAGTAAAATGGATATTTTAGTGTACCATTGGGGAATATAGAGGACTAGATATTTGTTTATTTACAGACATGCACTTATTACTGTAGTTTGGATTTCCAAATTTGGCATTTTTTAATTATAGTAAGACATGTATAGCCTTTTTATTTAGTTTGTACACAATTATATGATTATTATGTTGTTTTTTATTTTTTATTTCTGTGCTATGACATTATATTCAAGTTATAGTCTCCCCATTAATAAACCTAGACCACCACTTCTAGATTGCAGCTTCTTGGATATGGGGAGGAATTCGTGAGGTCATATGTCCCTCCAAATCATTCGTAGTGGTTCATGTTGGGGTGTTATAAAAAGGTGTCATTAAGATGTTTTTTCTTTTAATTTTGGATTGACATGGTTCATGGTATAAAATATATAGTTGTGTGGAACTCATGTATGAAATTTTTCATGTTCATAGCTATATGATGGATAATTGACCTCTGAGATACCATTGGTGGGATTAATTTTATAATTTATATTATATTTTAGGTGAGTTTATAAATATTGACTAAGAATTTATGTTAATATCCCTTATATATACAATCGACTATGCTTCCTAAATGTTTTTTAATTTAATTCCATGAATTGTGCTCTATTCTAGGAATAATTTCCATGATTTTGTGATTAATATGTTTTTCTGTGCTATTATGATATATTCCAATTTAGATTTAATTTTTTTAAATGAGACTGTGAATATGATAATATATATACATATATATATGTTTACTGATACTAATGTAAAGGAAAGAATACTAACGTTAGTTTCAAGAGGGTTATACCTCCACTTCTGGGTAGGATCTAAGGAGAATCTTGTGTGATCACCTATATTGGTTTGGATATATATATATTCTAAATATTCCTTATGTTATAGGAGATTTATCCTCATATATATTTTGTAGGACCTCCAGTATAGCAGGCTGCTACTCTAGAGTACATTCTTGCACCTTCCCCAGTGGTGCAGGTTGTCAGCCCACATTAGCTAAGGGACATTCTACCCAGATCAATGGTTCACATTTCTCAATATCTTCAGCTTCAATATCCTCTAGACTTTTAAGGAACCATTGGACATTGGGATGCTATGGACTGGGTGAATATATTGGAGGGTATAATTTACCTTTTTGAGACATTTTTTACTGGACCATAAAGATTGAAGCTAGCATGGTACAATGGCCTATTACGAATTGGTTGTGAATCATTGGACAAGAAGTACGACATAAAGGGATCACTAAGGAATAATTCACGGAAAATTTCATTAGGAATTTCATTCCCAATACGTTTTAGCAAGATCTATCATAGTATTTTGTGGTACCACAATAAGGGTCCATGAAAATTTTCATCTACATGACTCATTTAAAAATATTTTCCACTTTTCCCCTTGTTTGATCGGGAATAATTCTTTGAATTCTCTAATGATTGAGGTTGAATTTCATACCTATATAATTATTTAGGTATGATTCATCTACATAGAATCATACTTGGAGGTGTTATAGAATGACATGTTCATTAAGAAGATTTTTTAGGAATGAAAATTATCTAGTCCCATTCTACCCTTCATTACATGGATGGGTGAACCTACCACCATGATTAGAAACACTTCCATTTGTAGGAATCAGATGGATAGTGATGTGTAGTAATGTAGTGGAAAAGTGGTGCATCATATTTCTTTTTATATTTCTCATCATGAGTTGAACCACTATGATTCATCAATGGGAGAATAGATGTTATCATATGACATTCTCCAAAACTTAATGATAGTATCGATAGTGTGATAAGATGGGTCATATATATTAGTTCCACAACAGATCTATTAGTTCAAGATCTCAGTGAGAGTCCCGGAAGGCAAGGCTATAGAGCCAGGATCTGGCCAATGTCCTCAGATGTATACTCAGGGATAGAGGCAGGTTCACAAAACAATGAAAGGCCATATATATGTTGTGAATCAGACCCTGGTAGATGGTAATGTGGGGACATATACTATTCGAGGTAAGGACTTGACTATGTCCACTATATATATTCATTGATACAAAATTGAAAATGCAAGAGGGATGTGTCGAGTTTTTTAAAGAGTTTCCTATATTCTCCAACATATATGGATGTATATGGGAAATCATTATTTGGTAGATGATGTACCTCAATGTGATTCTCATCATGGATTAGATGAACTGCTTTCAAAAAAAATTATTACTATTGGATACATGTCCCGATCAAATTTTCAAAGGGATAATGATTAATAATGAATGTATTATGGGAAATTCAACGGCCCCAAGGCATTCAATTTGTTTATTAATAGCAAGATCCCCATTTTAAGGGATTAAGGGGGAAACCATAACAGACTTAGAGACTGACGAAATTTCACAACCTAAAGGTCATGAGAGACAAAACTGACTGACAACACGGAGCACTCCTCCCCAGCATGTGAACATAAAAAAACTATCCACTAATGCAAGGCTGAAGGGAAAATAAAGTTCAGTGTCAAGCATAGGCATGATCTAATGGCTAACACCATACCCTCCCAACAACCAAATACATACAACACTTCAAAGGAAGATCGTTATCTCTAAAAAATACATAGAGATCCATTGGGTCGATTCCAGAAGAACCTCCATTCCAACAGCCCACACCATAACCAGATCTCCAAACAAACCAAAAACACCAAATCATCAAATCAACCAACTGAGTCATCGACAAATAACCTTCACATCAAACCTTCAATGCAACTTTATCCTCACCATCCGTCTCACATGACCAGATGCCTCCATTGAACCAGCACGCAGAGACATCAACAAACCCACCATGGAACCCCTGTCAGAACATAATGCAGTAGACGTAACTCCAACCCTTCACCACGAAGTAGGAACACTGCCTCGACATTGAAGAAGACCAGATCCAATTCCTCACCACGAAAGAAGAGAAGTAAGTCGGTCACTACCCCACACAACGTAATAAGGAAAGGAGAATAACTCGACCCACGGCGCACAAAGAGAGAAGGTCACCACCCTGACGTCACACCGGAATCAACCCCACACCACACAGATCGCAACCATATAGCCACAGCAGAGCACGCCCCCAGCACCACGAAAACTAGATCTCACCCCAGTGCACCGGATCGAAACCCCTTCGCCGCCTAAGACAACCCGACGCCGCACTGGATCTCATCCCTGGCCCGCCAGAACAAGATCCCTCTCCATAGAGAAAAAACACCACCCTGATGTCACGCTAGATCTTGACTCCATTGGTCATGTAACTCTATAATGATTCCTTTTCAGAAGTGTTTGCATAAATTACTCATTCTAAAGAAGTATAATTTGAGATACAAATAATTCATTATGATGATTCTATATTGATAAACCCTTATCATGTGAAATTAACTGAGCTAAAAGATCTCATGGTGGAACTTGGTGTCTTTTTTTAAAAAGGATTTATTATACTGATTTCTACACAATCAGGTTAAACGACATTGTCTTCAAATAAAGTGGATTGTTGTATTTTACTCTGCATTGATTACCGTTATTTGAAAATGGTGTTAGTAAATAAACACTATCCTTTCACTGTATTTATGTACATTTAGATTAGTTATATTGAGATTGATGGATTTTAATGATTTATATTTCCTTAGGAAATCACTAACTGTGATTCATAGAGGAGGAGACTCCAAAGATTGTATTTTGGAATTGGTAAAGACTATATGAGTATCTATTTATGTATTTGGGTTAACCAATTCAATCCCCATGGCCAAAACTTTCATCCTTACATAGACTCATTCATCAAATAGTTTTTTCAATGATATCCTAATATACTCACTAACACAGGCGAATCATGCAATTCATATGGATATTTTCTTGAGTACACTTCACCAAAAATGAATTTAAGGATTTTTTTAGTGTGAATTTTTAATTAATGATTTGATGTTTCTTGGGAATGTGTTTCCTAATATAGGTATATCAATGGAACTGTATAAAATAGAGACAATGATGTCCTAGTCATCTCCCCAAAACATGTTTTAGAATATGATCATTATTGGAACATAAGGATATTAACTTTTCATTATTAATTAATTATAAGATTATTAATACCCATTGAAAGGTTTGAAGTTCCCTGGGTTATAAAAGTATGAGGATGAATTTAATGAGCACGATAGAAGGTTAACTAGAATATCCATACTGATACATCTCATGCATGGTATTAGATATCATTAATACATTTACGAATCATTAATTAGTTAAGGATCAATACTGATATTTAGAGAGAAGATAATAGGTTATGGGTTACGAAATCTATGAAACTATGAGTGGAGGTTTTACATTAATGATATTGATATGGAAGCCCATGTTTACACACTAAATTGTTTGTGACACTATATATTCTTCATGAGGTTTAATTTAAATACATGATATAAGATCTTTCTAAATATCATTATACAGAGGTACCTATATCTGAGAGTGTGGTGTTGGGTGTCATTTTTGTATATAATCAATTATTTAGGATGTATTGAATTGGGAATTGTAAGGTTGTATTAGATGATCATATCTAAAAGAAAGGCGTTGATCTAGAGATTAGTTAATGTCTTTTAGAGAAAAAGTGGAACTTGATGTGATTATTGGATGACTAAATTATTGATTCTTATAAGTATCAATTACTGATGAGTTTCTCTCTATTGGTGGTCATATCTTCTTCGGTGTACTAGGTAAATACGTGACATGAGACTATACCAAATTGTAATATGATATGGTAACATTTATCTAGAGGTGACCCAATACCCTGGTGTCCATTGAGAGACGATGATGTGATTATTGTACATGGGAGATTAACTTTCCTTTCATCCATTTGTGAGGAGAAGATGAGGGAACTCCATACCTTTATATGGAAAATAAAACATGGTGTGACTATGATATACCATGACATTATATGATAGTTATGGAGTCCTACAATGAATATGGAAATTTATAGTTTCATATTCCAATGTCAAACCTACCAATTGGTAAAGGATGAGAACTAACATCCTAGTGGTTTTCTTTATCCACTTCCCATTCCCATGTTATAGTGTAAAGATGTCATGATAGAATTTGTGACAAGGTTATCAATGACTTCATGGAGTCATGAAAATATATAGGTGAGTGTCAACCACTGGGTTGATACTTCTCAATTAATACTGATCATAGTGAATGGATTTGTGGATGAGTTGGAAATCTCTATGTTCATCATATTATATCCTTATATAGAGTTCCCATGTGTATTATATCAAATATAGACATATATTTTACATTGTGGTTTTTGAAGTACATTGAGAGATCCTGTGGTGATATGCTATGATTATACATAGCATACTATCTACTTAAAATATAATGTTTGAGTGCACTATATATATTTTGAAGTATATGATTATGTATTTATTTCTAGACATTAGTGGAAAATAGTTGATAATCAGTAATTGGTTGATTTTACATACAAAAACACTTACCAAGCTTCAATTAAAATGAAACGATAGAAATATATCTATGGGAGGCCATTTCATTCACTAGTTTGCTGAAATGAGGTGATTAAGGAAACTATTTTAATATCCCAAAATTTTAATAGAATTACAATGTTTGATATCCAACAAAACACCCAATACAAAGAATAGAGGAATCAAAAAATATAATTATTTAAAATTCAAAATTATATATTAGCAATTGAATTTAGATGTATAATTAAGATTAATTGAAAAATGAAATATATATAAATATATCAATAAATTCAGATCATTTGAGAAATTATTATGAAGTTATCACTCTATTTTTATTAGTCAATTTTAGGATTCAAAAATATGTTTCCTTCAAAAACTGATTTTTATTTATCTTTGTAATAAGATGTCATAATTAATTTATGGAAATTTTAGAAATATTAATTGATAAAAAAATGTATAATTTGTTAAATCACCATGTCAAAATTATCTTAATGTGAATTTAATAGATTTTTAAAAAAGTATTCTTTTTCAATGAATAGTGAAAATACTAATTTTTTTGAAAATTGTATTTACCTTTCAAATATATTGATATTCAAATTATGCTTTGGATTTTTAATATAATTATATTCTATTGAACAAAAATCATCAAATTATAGTCTTTTGAACAAATCTTATAAATGAATTTGGTATAAAATATATTTATCCATAGAAGTCCTTTTTTTTAAAATGTAATTTTCACTATTTTTTAAGGTTGATTTTTAAATTAAATTCCGCAACATCTATGTTTTTAATTTTGATAAATTGATTCCATATTTTTAATTAGGATGCTAAAATTTGTTAAATTGATACCTTTTTTTAATCATTCTGAATAGTAATCGTAGTAAATTGTATAACCGCCATAATTAAGGGTAAAGAATTGTATATGGAATTGAATGTAACCCTAGAACATTTATTAAATTTATTGAATTATTATATTTAATTTATAATCATAATAAATGTAATATATAACTTTTTTTACCATTAATTTTACCCTTATAATATTATATGTAATGAAAAGTAAATTATTTCATTGCATTTGTATTACTATATTTAAAAAGGTAATCTAATTATCAGTTATAAAATAAGGATCATTATGATATTTTATATAATGATAATTATGATAATTTAATATAAAATATAAATTATTTCCAAATTGATCATTGAATATTTTAAGTGTTACTCATCCGTTCACACGGCCCATAGTATCAATGATAACAACATCATTAAAAATAAATAAACTTCCTCAATGGTTTGTTTAAAAAGTATAATTGATGTCTACAAATGATAATGATTCCATTTTTATTATTTTATATTTGATTTAATGATTCACCCACTCACCATAGTCAACATTTTAATGTTATTTTAGAAAAATTATCCAAATATCATTAAACCACTAGACATGAATTTAATTGATTAATTGATTGTATATAAAATGATTTATACTAAAATAAAATGAATAATAAACTTGAAAAATGATTTTATGAAATTATCTCATTAAATTTCTATGTTTGATAATGATTTTTATGTGGAAACATTTATTTAAAAATGTAATATAATTATCATTAATTTAAAAGAGTGATTGATCCCTTTTAGTGTAAAATTGTAAATTTTTAAAGAAAATTTTTTATATAGATTCTCATAATAACTATAATATCCTAATGATTAGGATCATCACATCATTATTTCTTATTATTTTAGTTTTGATTTTTTATAGAATTGATAATTCCATCTACATGAATTTTTTTATTTAAATCCCAAAATGTATTATATTAATGGATTTTTAATGATTTAATTATTTAAAAAGAGACTAATGGGGTTCCCCATTTCTTTATATGTCCATTATTTACATTTTTTTGCGCATACATTTTTTAAATTATTTTTCATAGTGTTTGAGTATGGGTAATAAAATATAATATCTCATGTAAAATTCCATGATGCTTTTTCATGAATAATGACATATTCCATTTTAAAAGTTTTATATTGTGAAAAACATTACACTGGGTAAAACTGTCGACTTTTTTGTTTATGGGTTTCTTATCTAAGATTTAAAAAATTATTATCTAAATCTAAAAACCTAAAATACATTAATAATGAATTGGTGTTAATTTTCGTCCAATGACACTATATTAATTTTTTTAAGGAATGTTCTTATAGTTGGAATCAGATCAGGGTTTAGAAAAAATTGAAGATTATAATTTTTTCATGAGGTGTTATCTTAGGAATTATGGTTACCATCATGGGTTTATTAGATAAAGGATGATAATAAGTTAAAATTCGTAAACACCATATTTTTTAATGATGTGAGTTTTTTGTGATTGATGATATTTTGGGAGTTTTTTTATGATGTGGTATATATAACACTTAAGATAAATGTGAAATACTATTTCAAAATAATGTTTTTACCTATTTGGGGATTTATTTTGAAAGTTATAAGATAACCATAATGGTCAAAATACTATTTAATATTGAGGTTATTTAGAATTTATTTAAAATTTTAAAGTTAAATTATTATAACATTTCAATGAGTGTTGACTTTTGATGGACTATTTTCATTTTTTAGCATGAAATAATTCCTTCCATGTTTTAATGAAACTATTTAATATATATTAAAGGTCAGTTATTATGAATAATCGAAATTATCTCACACTAAATTTTTATAACATCAAGACAATTTAAGCACCACTAACATGGTAAAATAATTCTTAAATTATTTTGAATGCATTTTGAAAATCAAATCCCTTGCATGAAAATATTTGATCTATCCATCACCTTTTAATTTCTATAAAATTTCATTGGATCAAAGAATATAATTTCTTTTATTTAAAAATTTCAACTCATAAATGACATTTAGAAAGGGAAATACACCAAATGAATTAAATATCATGTTTTTAAATATATTTATTTCTCGCTAAAAGATAATGGTTATATCAACATCCTAAATTATTCCCCTCATGTGTGTATTTTATGTATGAATTAATTTATTATGTTCTATATATGAAATATTATTGTGAAGATATTGTAAAATAATAATTATATTTTTCAAATATTATATTTTTAAGAATAAATTATCAAAAAATAAGATGATAATACATGTTTAAATGTTTCAAAATGATTCTAATTGAGAGATGTGTTTATGTATCTAGTCTATAGAATTATGATATATTGGTATTTTGTCAATAATATTCTAATGAAAATCATGAAAAAAAAGGATTATTATATGGTATATTTTTTTTCTAAATATAGAAACATATTATTGATGTAATTTTAGTAATATATATTATTTGAAACTTGGTTATTATTTTTGAGTATTTAGGGTATAATGTTTTCATATTGTGGTCTATTCATTTTATAAATTATATTACCTTTTAGAAACCATTCATTGTTAATGTCTAATGAAATGAGGAATAAAAAGTCATATTATTATGTACAATGTGGTCCTCTTGATTTTTATTTTAGTGACTGAGGTATAAAATAAGTCATCTTCGAAACTCATAATTTGTAGAAAATGAATAATTTATAGTGTATATTTATTAATAAATAAAAATTTAATTTATAAGTATTTTTATTTCATTAGAATATAGGTCTACACTAAAATTTAATTACATAAATCTAATAAAAGATGCAAGAAATAAAAAATGTATCCAAATACATTCATTATTTTGAATCTATTATTGTTTAACACCTCATTGATTTACGATTTTGATGTCATTGGGATTCACTTGATCATTAACCTTATTATGATCAATTATATCTATCAATATCAATAATTATTTGGATGATAAATTTCACATCTATGTCTATATTTTCACTTCCTACTAATGATATCCTATTTAGATATATACTTATGTGTCATTCCAAAATACATTTTTATTTAATTTTTTCTATTTTTAAGATGTTGTTTTATTTTCCCTTTTTATGATGTGGGATTCCCACAATGGTATTTTAAAATTTTAAACCATTGTTGACCATAAAAAAGTTAAAAATGTGATGATGAGATTTAGTAAAGTGGGGAGGAATGTTTAATCCATGATTTTAAAAGAACCTCTATGTTCGAGAGCATACAAATACACAACATAGAGTATAAATTAACCCTAAAATATAATTATTTAAATGGGAAAGATATAGAAATTCTATTGATTTGGAAGGTATGAATAAAATTATCCTAATTAAGATATATATACATAAAAACTATTAAAGAATTATATTTTATTTATTAATTATTAGGAAGTAAGTATTTTATTTTTAAAAGCGTTGTTTTATTCTTCCAAAATATGATTTCTTAAAAAAAACTTATTTCCATTTGAGAGAAAATTTTCAATTAATTTTAATAAGATGAAAAAATATTATTTGATAACAATGATATAAATTTAGAAAATAGAATTTCAAAATTATCTTAGAGTGATTTTTTTTTGAAATATTTATTTTTCAATGAATAGAGATAAATACTAAATTTTATTTAAAATTATTATTTTTCAATTATTTATAATAAAAAAATTAAATTATTGAACCAATTTAAATTCAAGTTTATACATTTTCATTGAAAATAATGCAATTATTATTTTTTAATTTATTTTTTACTTAAATTTAGTATAAAAATTTATTGTTAAAAGGATTTTTTCTAAAACACCATTTTTTCATAATTCTTTGATTTAATTTTAAATTGAATTCTTCTAATTATTTATTTGGAATATTGTAAAAGGTATTAAATATTTTTTAATCTAGTGGTCCAATTTTTGTAAATACCACCCATTTATTTTTAGTCATTATGAATTGTAATCGTAGTAAATTTTTTTACCATGATAATGGTAAAATTTGTTAAATAAGTGTAAAAATATAGAGATGATGACTACAATGTATCCCAACAACATGAAATAATTTTATGTTATGATTATATATTTATACAATCATCCAAAAATTTGTTATAAGGCCTTTTTCACTATTTCCATGATTTAGAAAATAATAATATTTAATGTGAAGAAAACAGGAAAATGTAATTCTTTTTATTTAATCATATTTAAATTTTCATAAATGGAAAAAAATGAAGTATCATAGATAATTTTCCATTTTAAATATAAATTATTTTTTATTTTTATCCTATTTTTGGAATTTTTAGTGATAAAATAATAACATTAAATTCTTATAAAACAACAATATAGTGTATATTCAATTAATAGAAAATAAAATAAATGATTTTAAAAATGTTCAAAGTAGAATTACATGAATGAATTATTGTGTACCTTGATTTTTATAGATAAAAATTAAGTACTGTAATTTTTTAATGTATTATATAAAAATTTTGATGTAGTGTTATTGGTTTAAATGTTTAATTAACTAAATAGTTCAAAAAACAACATTAATGATATTTTTTTAATAAATTATAATTTATTAAATGATTTAAAAAATATATAATTACTTTAATTATAAAATTTATCAGTATATGGTTTAAAATAGAAAATATGGTCCATTAATGAAACAATTGTCCTTTTATTGTAACAATATTTACCCATTATGAGTAAAAAACATTGATATTAGTGTAATAGTCAAAAGGGTTTACGAAAGGTTAATAAAATATTAGGGGGAAAATATTCTATACACTTATAAAAAGTTTGTAGTAGGAGACTATTTCGACTCATCCTTATTTTATATAACAATATATTCAATTTGATGCATTTTGAATATCAAAATTAAATTATATTAATTTTATACTTTAATATGTTCTAAAACTGCCACTATCATCTCTTATAATAAGTCACATGTTGTTCTATTTTTTTGAATCCCACATATTTATTTATATTTTACATTTCCATAACAAAAAACTTTATTACATCCCTCTCCAGTTATAGAGGACTTGGTTTGATTATAACATCCTCTTTGGAACAATTTTATTGTTAACCTTAAGGGGTTTTACGAAAAAGGCATATAGTCATAACCATCCATTTCAAAAAAAAATCCTTTTCTAAATTCATAAAATCTTATCCAAACATGATTAGATAATAAAAATAGTTTCCTCCATTCACTTATAGGTTAATATTTCAATGTAATCACCTACATATATTTCATCTTCTATTAAATGGGAAATAAAAAGGTTGTTTGTGTGTATAAAAGACTACCACCACACGAACCAATAGATTTTTTTCCATAACCACCTCTCATGGATTTTTATAATAATAGATTTAATGGATAAATATAAATTTCATGAGATATTTATAATTCTAAAAGGGTAATATATCATTTACCTTTTTACATTTCATTAACTAAAAAATGTTAACATTGTTAGTATGTACATATGGACTACCACCTCCATGAAGCGATGTGATTCGTCACCAAATCATATTGATGATATATATAACTATATATCAAAAACTATTAATTTATTGTTTTAGATAATTATCATTCTAGAAATATAAACAATACTCATCCTCATCCCGTTACTATCATTAATAATTTTGAATCTATATTTACATGTACATACAATAAATAATATCCATGATTATAATGATGTTAATTTTTCATAACCATAATTCCTGGTTGGGTTTTAATGTGTAATTGAAATATTAAAATGAAAAAAATGTCATTTTTTTATTCAGTAGATGTTGGAATATTTATCTCATTAACCATAGTTAATCTCATAAGTCATTTCTGAAACATGAGTCAAATATCCTCAAAACATATGACACGAAATGAATAGATTAAATAATAATATATCACATGATATTAAATAAAATAAATAAAGTAATTAAATTGAAACATTTTCTTAATAAAGTATTTAATTGACACAATGTTACTATTCTGGAAGATAAATAATGTACCTGATGAGTGAGACTCATGTAAAGATACATTCTTTTATAAATACCCTTTTTAATTTTCCCTTCCAACTATTTTTCATCAATGTATTTAGTTTTAAAAATATCCTAAAAAGTTATTTAAATGTGTATAAAATAATTATAATACAGATATTTCAACTATTTTTACAATCTTGTATTGTTTTTATAAAATGAAATTTTCACTGAATGTGTATCTATAAATGAAAAATACAAAAGGAAAATTCTATTTTAATGTCTATAGAGACCAAAAACATTCTCACCAGCAAAACTATTATTTTATATTATTCAATTCATTTACATGTTTTAATTATTTCTTCAAAGAAAATCCCTATTTTTAATTTAATGATTATTTTACTTTTATAAATCGGTATTTAAATGGAATGTGTATTTATATATCGATGATAATTTTTCATATGGTATTAAATATGTTTTAATGGGTCTTATTAATTATATGGTCCTTTTAAATTGATTGTGATAACATGTGAGACTGATATAATTTATAACTACCTTACCCATTGTGCACATCCTTTTTGGTGGAAGGTTGAGCCATCCAAATCCCACACCTTCCTCCATTATGGAAGGGTTTGAGGATATCCATCAAGAAGACAAAAATGAAATTTATTTCCTTTTTAATAATGTATATATATATACACACTCAATTGTCTCCATGAAAAATTACAGAGGAAGATAATAGACAGTAACATATAGTGTATAAAGATGCATCAATTATCCTATAGTAAAGTAAAAAAATGTACAAAAACATTATCCAAATGATATTAATGATAAAAATACATTCCCAACAAGAAATAAAAGGGGAAACCCAAAATGAACATAACTATAATGAGTAGATAATTTGAGAGATCATCTCAATATCCTATATTTTGACCATAGATCAAGGTCTGAATCAACCCACAATACTATTATTATTTAACACCAGGAAAACCATAGTCACTACTAATACATATTACATTAGTATAAGAGACAATATTTGTTGTTAAATCTCTTGAAATGGTAAGTATATTCATACACTATAGGACACCATGAAATGCCAAAACATGAATCATCAAGATAGAGTACTCATCTTAATAAAATGGAGGTTTCTCTATCAGAAAATAATATGTCTACCATAATAATTTCCCAGAACTTCCGTAATGATAAAGCCAAATATACTCAATAAGAATCCCAGATGAAGAGGGATATGGGACACAAATCATCATAGCCAATCAAAGAACAATGAAACCATTTATAGCTTTAATTATCCAAATCTAAGACCAAACATAATGAAAAACTATATATAAAACCATGTAGATGATCTTTCACCTCCCCAATGGGAACTACATTTTAGGGATCCCTAAATTAAACATATGTATCATGCGTAACTTCATTATAAAATTTGGGGGGGGGGGGCTAATCCTCGCTAATGTGTTCCATAGCCGAGGGATCCATAACTTCTATGGAGAACTTGAATGATTCCAAAGCTTGAAGATGATAGAGTTACACGACTATATATATATACCCCATATGCATTGTCGTACGTGGGGTTAAAACTATACCTATATAAAAAATATGGTTAAACTATTCTCTGGTGAGACATGGGTGTACTAACACTGATATATCTATCATAATCAAGCAACAATAACTACATTCATCGAGAATCTCATAAAAATATTAATTCTTCATACGGAATTAGTCATATTTTATATTCTATATTGAAAGAAATAATCACATTCAACTTGGAAAACTACTTAGGATAGGCTACTCTCAGGCCAAAATCAATGTCCAAATGAAGGAGATACGAGGGGACGATATTGTAGAGGGAAATAAATGACATGTATTGGGGTCCACTGCCCCGTACCCCTTAGATAATTGTCTATAAATATTATACATAGTAAATGCCATTGAATCCATATAATACTATGTGACGTGTAAAGGTTGGACACCTTGAGTGTTAGCCACCTGGACACCGCCAATGTACAATAATTTGTTTTAGTGTATTTCAGGCCATACGCAACACCTGTTAGTGTAAATGGCCATTATCAGATATAGTGAAATTCCATGGTACCCCTTTTCATTCCCTTTTACTTCGAGAGTAAATTAAATGTATAGGAAAGATAATAACGAATGCATGAGTGTCATCATCAGTCCAACATGATAGAACATAAATCCAATAATATGTCACCACAAATATCCACATGTGGAAAAACAGATCACAATTTCGATATCCTTACAGAAAATCTCTTCGGATAGGCTATTTACATTTCCAAAATAGAAACCTATAAAAAAAATAATTTCATCAAAACATGTATTTACGTCACTTCTTGGGCTCGAACCACGAGTTGGGAAAAGGGTACCCAATATTTTCCTAAATCGTTGGCCTCAATTATAGGGTCACATTACTAAAGATAGATCACAAATCTAACATTCCATTAACAATTTACTACCAATCCATGATATTATTATTATTATTACTACTATTATTATTATTATAAAAATGATATGTTTGAAAAGGGGGTTTACATGAGCAACCTTCCCTATCCCTCACATGTAAAGGAGAATATCCACTCCCAGTCTCTTGCATCCCGTTACCTAAACACCCACTCACTACATAAATAATAATAATATCATTTATTATCCATATTATTAAAAAAGCGAACTAAAATATAAATACAAGGGGAGAATATTGTTTCCCTCTCATATATGTATATGCTATTCAGTGCCATACCCCCCCCCCCTCTTGAATAATAATTTTTATAATAGTGTTATAATTATTATATGTATGTTTTGGGATTCCCCGTGTCTGGAGTTCCTTTACCAAAGATAATTATTCACAAATCAATCCACATTCTCACTCTACCGCACCGAGTAGCGGCGCTCATGCCTCCGATCCATTATCATAACCTCTTTCACGGGCCACCACAATATATTGTGCCAATATAAAATCGAGATTTCCCATGATTTTTTTTGAATAAATTAAATTTATTTGAGGGCTTCTGTTATTTGAAACAACATGTTATGCTTCTGCTACATGAAACAATGAGTTTTAAGACATTCAAATATATATATTATTACTATATTTACATAAACTCGATTGTTATAACCTTTCCATTGAACTATGAAATAAAAAATAGTTATAATAATTATTAAATATAATTTATTACTATTTTATATAAATAATATACATCTATAGAAAATTTCTTTACTTTTTTCGATAATGACATTATATGTTTTGCAAATACCATTTTATGAAAATTATTCTTTTAAATTATAATGAAATTAGATTTTCCCACATTTTGAAAATTGGGTTTAATAAAATAAAATTATTTTCAAAATGTAAATGTGTAATATATATATTTTTTATTTTGTTTATAGATGTTTCTAAAAGTTTTTATTTTTGATGTATAGTGACAAATACATAATTTTAATTGAAAAATTAAATTTTTTTAATTTATTTATAAATATAAATAATTTTTGAAATTATTTTAACATAAAATTATTTCAGTTTTATATCAACTTATCAGATTTAGTTCATTAGAATTAAATTCATATTATATTTTGATTGGAAAAAATTTCAGTATTTTGAAATTTTTTAATTAAAAACATGTCTTCTCGTTGTGTCTACTAGATTAAATTTAAATTGAATTTTTCCACTTTAGGGAATTGATTTTGAAAAAATGATTCCATATTGTTAATAATAATAATTTCTAATTTCTAAAAATTTCAATATATTATTTTATCCAAATGAACAACAAATGTATTAAAAATTTATTATCATGGTTTTGGTAAAAATCGATTTACTAGTGTTTAAATTATAATAATAAGAGTTAAAATGAAATAAAAATATAATATTAATTTTAGTGAATGAGATTATTTCGATCTTTTAAATCATATTATATGAAATATGGAAATTAATTATCACTTCTCTATCAATATGACCCATATATTATGTTATTTAATTTAAAATAAAAAACAATATTATTAATTTCAATTTATATAAATCATTATGATATATAATAAACCAATATTTGTTCAGTTATATGTATTTTTTGGAAATATAAATGATTATTTTAATTATGATTATTGATTTAGAATTTGTTATATAAAATAATTACTTTAAATGCTTGATAAATTTCAATGGATTAGTTATTTATTAGATACAAAATAAAATATATTGTATTAAAAATATTAAATGTGATGTAAATTTAATGGATTATTGTGTTGAATTAATATTTAGTTGCTTATATCATATTAATAATGAGTTAAAATGATATATTTTAATTCATTAATTTTCATGTTACTTTTAAAATCTATTTATATGAATAATGTCAAAATTAACATTATTGTTATATTATAATAATGATATTTTATAAGATGTTTTATAATTACTAAAACATATATATTTCAACAAATTATTTTTAAATGGTATTAAGTAAAAAATATTCTCGATTCATGTACCAATTCTTCTATAATAATAAATATATTGACAAAAAATAACAAAAACACTCTTACCATATTTAAATGTAAAATTCTGTTTTTTCACCTCACATTCCCTTGTATTGAAAATAATTCTCAAAACACCTGATATTTTTATTGGATAAAATGCATTTAAAATTTATAATCAATAGCTCCAAGTAATTTCAAAAGGATAATTATTATTTAATATTAAAGGATTAAATTTCTGGGTTATAAAGTACCATTACTGTAATGAAAAACCAAAATTGTAAAAATAAGTAATCATATATGTTAAAAGAAAACATTATTACAAAATGTGTTATATATTTTTTTGGTGGTGTGGATAGAACAAATAATTCCACTAACTCGTATAAAATTTAATTTGGTAACTAATTTAGATAGTATTAACCCTAAAATAAGGAATACATTTGAGTATTTAAAATAATTTCACTCCTTGAGTATAATAGGGCACTCCCTCTGCCCACTTCATCACACATATCTGGCCATTTGGATCAACCAATATCTAAAAAATAACTTACCATCTTCCAAAATCTAATCATTTAATCCTTATTTTTGATATAATCATAACCAATAATGTATTCAATAATACACTAATTAGGATATCCAAGAAGTGGTTGCCTTCATCAACAAGCATTTTATTTTTATTTTTTCCTCCACAATATTAAATCCATATTAAAACATGATTATATAATAAAATAAATATCTTCCATATTGGTAAATTTTGTTATAATAATTTTATGACCCAAAATCTCACACAAATCCATGAAATTGGTTATTAAATCACCATCCATGTGTACGGTGGACTACCGCATCGCGAATAGATTTCCTATATTTTTTCATTACCATTGTTCAAGGTTGGTAATTAGAATTTATTTATATATTATATATGAAATATAAAATATTTATGATTTTTTTGTTCTTTTATAACTGTTCTACCACACATACCATCATTATTTCTATTTTCTGGGAATATGATAATGTCGTTTGTGTATACAGTAGTCTACTGCTTCGCAAAGCGATGTGATTTGTTCACTATTTACATAGAATATATTGAGGATTTTTTTAATGAAAATATGTGAAATATATGGAATTAATTTTTTTTAATATTTATAACTCATTTAATTTTTTAAGATGATATGAAAATGAAACAGAATTCATGTGTACGTATGGCCAACAGAATCCATGAATGAGTCATTTCATTACCTGTAACTAAATTTTATGAATTATTATTAATAAATATATAATTAATATATTTGGTATTTATATTATTTTCATGATTATGGTTATAATAGGACCATTATCAAGGTAATATAATACAAAATATTGCAAACTAAAATATAAATTAAAAACAAAGTTGTTATACATGTAACGTAACATTAACTTCGAATTGTTAATAAATAGGCAATGAATGATCATAATAAAATAACATATGATATGATATATCTGAATAACTTTATTTAATATTTTTATAATAATCATATAATTATTATACATGATGTTTTATTGAGTGAAATAGAATTAAATACCTATGGTGGGGGATTTTCGTCACACTTTTTACTATTTCGAGACACATTCCATATTCACCACCAATTCCTTCTATGATTTTTTATAATTTCTAATAATTTATATTATTATTCTACTAAAAATAATCATATGTATTTGTATATCAATTTTAGTATGTTTCTATCAAGGGGTTTACAGTTCAATAGTTAACCAATCAGTAAATGATTTTTGTCTAGATTTTCCTTTCTTGAGACGTATATTATATTATGAAACTATATTATTTAAAAAGGTGTATATAGAGACCAATTAACATGTAATAACTTGAATTTATTTTAAATCCATATATTTTAGATTAAATTTTATTTTATTCTCTCACGGGACTTATGATTCAATGTTACTGATGTAGAAAAATTTTATTTTACAATATCATCATTTATCATGATTGTTTATGATAAAGTCAATATTGACTAAATTTCTGGATATATATTATAATACTTATCATGAATTTTTATTCCTTTGTATATTAATTATATCATCATGTAGTAGTACCATTTTTACAGTAATTGGTAAGTTAGAATTATGTATTTATTTAATAAAATCTAACATTATTTATCTCTTTAGTTGGAAAAATGTTTTTTTCAAAACCAAGATTTCTAAAATTGTTTTAGAATGAAATTAAAATTAATTATAAATACGGGAAATGATGGATGGCCCCATATATCTACACCCATGTTTTTATAAACCATGGGTATAGTCTTATATGGGTTTGTTATTCTAACATATTTGAATGAACTGTGGGTAAAGGCAATCTATACCAACAGGTTTTACTCAACTATTGGTATAGAGGGGTGAATATTTTTACCCCACATAACCTCCCATCCCCAATCATTGGGAAACACCTCCCCAATAGTTTCCTTTCCCTCCCCCCGTGATTCCCTTTGATGATGCCCCGTATCCTCATCTAGTCTACAAACATCCCCACTTCTCCTCCTCCTCTACTTAGTGCAAATACGCCCTCTTCTTTCTCTTGTCGAGCATCCCCTCCTAGGTCACGAATCACCCCCAGGTCAAGAATTCCATCTCTCGACATGCATAACCCCTATGTTGATCATCCCCTTCTACTAGTTCAAGCATCCCCTATAGTCAAGCATCTTCTTAGGTCGAGAATCCCCTCTAGTCGAGCACCCCCTTGGTCAAGCATGCCCTTAGGTCAAGAATCCCCTTATAATTTTGGGTTTTTTTCTTATTCACGTATTATTTGACAGTGAGTCCCAAATCCTTCTTCTGGATTTTTAATTTATTCTATTTTAGATTGAGTTTTGTTTATTCCATTTTTATAATTTCATATTGTTTCATTTATCCTTGACATCTTATTGATTTTTGATTTCTTAAGACATAAAAATACGTATCATTATTGTGTTTTTAGATATAAATTAGTGGATGTTCATGTTGTAGATACCATGAGATCATTATTTATTTTTGATTTTGGTGAACAATATATGATGTGTTTCTTGATTCATAAATAATGTCAAATTATATGTCAAATCATTATGAGCTCATAAAAATATTATGAATATAATATGTGGAAAACTATTAATTTCATTGATTCTTTGTAAATAGTGTTGTCATGTGAATGGAGTGTTATAATTTTAAAATGAAAATTTTATCTAATGTATATTTTTTAAATATATACATGATGTATGTGAAGGTAAAATAGTTTATGGATAAATGTGAAATCCTTTTTGGATTCACAAATAATTGAACAGGTAACCATTTATTATTTAATAATAAAATGTTATATAGATTCAACTTACCCTCTAAATATTGAATTTACTCATGGGAAATGATTTAAAACTTTTTTTTTGAGATTTGATTAACATGAATATATTTTCTTATTTTCTCTATATTGACCTTTTTAATGAAAAAACAACACTATATGAAGGATTCGTTTTGAAAAATTACCATATTTCAAAAATAAATATATATGGGTGAAGTGCGTGTTGTATGAATTTTCCATTAGAGTGTTGTTATATCAATATTTTTTAAGAATAATTAACTGCATATTATTTTTTTGTGAAACATAATTTCGTGAGGAATAAAAAAATTTAAATGACAACATGAGATAAGATACATATTCAATGGATGGATCATTAAATTTATGTTATTATAATTTCATGAACTATTTAATAATCATAAATTTGAGATGTTATGAATTTATAGACATTAAAAAGTATCTAATTTATTTATATTTTAAAGATACAGGCCTATAATGAAATTATATCATGTCATGAATAACAACTAGTCAAGAATAGGCTACTCAGTTCATCTTGGATAGATAAGTATAATCTTCTCTATTGTAGATAACAATGTATTGGAGTAACTGATTGGGATTATATTGTATAAATTATTATTGGATAATCTTACAAATCATAGTAATGAGTTTGTTAGTTTTGAGATAGAATCATATAATAATAATTTGTCCTTATTCTATTAATTTTAAAACATATGGGTGAGGAATTTGTTTTAAAATAACCCTGATAAAATACTAATATTTCTATAGTTGTAAATTTCAATATAATGAAAATTTTATAAAAATAAAAACTTATTCAAACCCCCCAACTTTTCAGTGGTAATACTTCTCTGTTGACTCCTAAAATTATACAAACTCACCCTACTAGTATACTATACATGGTTAGTTATTAGTTGATGGATTTTAAATATTATAAATAAATTATATTTTTTTGATTGTATGAGGTATTATATATGATCACTTTTTTAAAAAAACATTTTCTCACATCTTAATTATGGGTGTGATTATAGAAGGAGTTCATGACCCAATAATGAATCATTAGAAAATAACTCCATTAGATTAAAAATGATGAAAATTTATACTTTTATGATTTAAAGGATCTACATATGGGATTGTATGTTAGATTCTATCTAGATATGGGATGATAGAATTATCATTGTATAGTTCTACTATAATGACCCATACCACTATATCATAGTCATGTAATCATTCTTGTCCCGTTACGGTTTACCATATTGATCATCCATTTATTGGATAGAGGTATGAATTTTATCACTTCTACTAAATGATTTGAAATTGGTGATAACTAATAAGGAATATGAAATAAAAATATAAATTAGATTTCACTATTAAGATTATATGTTCTAATAGTTTTATTTTTAATACTTCATATGACTTTTTTAATTATGGTCTAAATTTTTAATTGGAAGAAAACGTTTTTCCTTATTATAGAATGGATATCATCTAGATGTATCATTCAAATCATATTTCACCGATGTTTTGAAATAATTTGGTGAATTCATTAGATTTTACATTTCCCAATGATTCAAATGGAGGTTGTATATAGTTTCCATTATATAAATGTTATGAAAGATCAAGGTTAAACTGAGAAGAAGTTAGCTACCATATAAAAAAAATTTATTTCAAACAAACTATTTTTTTTGGTGTCACCAAGGAGAGATGATTTAATCTTCTATTATTCATGAATGAAATTAAAGAAGTGAGATTGATATTTTGATATTTTATATTTTTAATTTTTTGGATCATCTTTGGAGAGATAGTATGCAAGTGAAAGAAGGAAATGATGCAGCACCCATGAGGAAAATACTGCATACGATGATGTTGAGGGAGTGAAAAAATTATTCTATTATTACAGAACTCATGAATACCAAGAATGTACTAAAATTATCGTGTTAGAATTTTTAATACTATAATATAATGGGAAAGAAATTTATCGAATTTAAAATACCACCATTGATAACATTCTTAAATTTTCGAAGTGTATTCATCCTTATGGTGCTGATATTCCCTAAAATCGTTATAAGGAATGACAGATAATTAACAAGATTGTATTTTCAACAAAAGAATTAAATTCTTTTCAAAAACAATTTTGTTTATTTTTGAAGGAAACAGCTATCATTAATGCCTATAAAGAACATGGTAAATATTTATGGAAGTCAAATGCAGATGGAACATCATCTCATAATCCCCAGAAAGTCATGTGACACATTATATTTATTCCCAGACCACATATTCTATTTTTTCTGTAGAAATATCAGACAATATGTGATGTCATGATGAAGATAGAATTAAAGTTATTGATGAGTTGGTCCATCATACAGATTTATTGGTAAGGAATAAATTTGGTGTAGAACATTCTGATTTTTCAGGTGAGGTTACAATGTTTGTTTGGGTCTATCTTGTGATGGTTTTAATCTGTTGGGTCGTATGCTTACTTCTCACAATATGTGGCCTCTTTCTATTCATGTTTATAATCATCCACCATGGATGTATATAAAAAAAGAATTCCCTTAATTGTGTATACTAATATCTAGATATTCGGATCTGAATAATGATAAATATGTATACTTTATGAATTTAATAAGAGAGTTAAAACAAAATTGGGATTTGGGTGTAAAGACAAGTGAAGCTTCTTTAGATAATATGTTTTAGATATGTGCCTCCCTTCTATGGACCATAAGTAATTTACCTAATTATGAAATAATTTTTGTTTGGGGCACAAGGGGAAAACTGTTGTGTCCCATTTTTATGATGAATACCCAATTGAGAAGGCTTAAATGGCATTGTAGTTTCCGTTTCATGTAGCATCAATGATTCAAGCCAATGGATCATCAATATAATAAAAATGGTCAGAGGTTTGATAATATAGTTTACACTGAACAACCACCTCAATGTATATTAGTAATTTATGTGCTTAAGGAATTTAATGATTTTATTATTTCTCTAGGGAAAGGTTATTTGAAATCCAAAATGAGGATAAATGTTTCCACTAAAGCCACTTATAATAGAAAAAAGAGAAGTATTTTCATTAGTTTATATGTTGGTATACAATTTTGATTAGTCATTTTTTAGACCTAATACATAGTGAAAAAAATATATTTGATATTTTTCTTGAAATTTTTCTAAATAACAAAGGGAAGACTAAAGATTACTTCTGATCTTGATGGGACTTGTTGGATTGAGTAATTCGAGAAGAACCGCATCCTGGGTGTATTAGTGAAAATAAATGAACCATTCCTTGTGTTTATTATGTATTAAATGCATCATAGAAATATCAATTTATATATGTATTAGACAATATCTGGGTTCTAGATTGATATTCCAGTAAAATATTTAAACGAGTCAATAGAAGATATGTGAAACTAAAATCTATAAAAACACATGATTATCACATCCTTCATCATAAATTTATTCTAATATGACTTCTCAATTTTCTATCAAATAAATTATGGGAAATAGTGATTCTAAATTGCCATTATTTACTGGCCTTTATTCTAAACGGTTATCCAATTCATTCTTGATAAAAATTGTGTAGGAATAACCATTTATTTTGTGTGAGATAGAAATAAAACCTCCTATATCCGTTTTAACTTGAATGTACAATTTAAGAGATAATCATACAAATTAAGAACTTCTTGGAGGACCAGTTGCTTTTCAGATGATGTATTCTACTGAATGAATTATGTACAAAATGAAATAATTTGTTGGAAACAATAATTATCATGAAAGCTTGATTATTAGGGGTTATCTGGCTCAAGAAAGTGTGAATTTTGGTACAATGTATTTTTTTGATGTGACCACAGGAAAAAATCCTCCAGTGCGGAATAAATATGACTAGTATGGGTAAATTTTTCCCTGAATACCTTCTCTTCCCCAAATAGGTGGAAATTTTGGGTCTTATACATTGGCTACATTGGGCCTTGAAGAGAGGGAAATGGCACATCGCATAGTTATGTTCAACTATGGTTTGTTTGATGACTATATCAAGTATGTAATTTGGATATTATATTTTATATCATATTAGGAAATAACACATATACCATTCAATTTTATTATCATTTTATGTAGGGTAAATAAACAAATTATATGTTGATTTCATTGAGCATTTCATTCAAGAAGGAGAGATGATTTTCATAACCTATAGTTACCTTCTTGGTTGAAATAAGAGGTATTAAAATTAATTAAATTGTCTTAAAATATAGATATCCATTTAATTGAAATATTATAATATATTTCAGATGTTTAGTTTATCTGTTTACTCCATTTATCAAAGAATTACGATCATTGTGTTTTGGTCTTAATTGTTTTGTTCTTGAATGAAAATATCAAATAATCAATGGGTATAAATATGTTACAATTGATCGAGAAGTGATAATGAGAAAACACCATGATGGAGTTATGTTAACTACAAAAATAGAGTGTTATTCTAATGTATCAAATATTCAGACACGATATTAAGATGTGTATTATTATGTACCTTTTGATAAAATATTTTTATTGGATTACTACTCTCAAGGTAGGGATACTATGATGAAATATAAATGGTTTTATTCAATGAGACGACATGGTAAATTTATTGATGAATGTTGATTTAGAGTTATTGACATCATTCGATTCATATTTACCTTTGAACCATACATTTTGGAATCAATGGATAAACATGTGTATTATTTGAAAGATAATAAAATATTGAATAATGTTGTGATTAATGATGTAATCCCAATTTATATTTTTCATGATGATGATGATAAAACATACACCAATGACTCCCCATTAGTGTTTCCAAAAATAATTCATTTGATGAATCAAATTTTCCCATTGTTAGAGTTGATATTGAACCTAATGTAGTGGTGGGTACTATTTAGAAGAAAACATATATGGTCACTTTTAATTCCATTTAGATTGACATGAGTTTCTCTGGTTAGTATTACTGTAATTACTTTAATTCTATTATTTTTGGAATGATATGTTAAATTTTTTATTTTCTGTTGCTGTTTCATTAAATTATATTTATCTCAATATAGAAATCCTGGCATCAATCTCGTTTTTAAAAAATTGTATAACCAGGTAAAATAATTATAAAAATTTTGATAGTAATTTCACTTTAATCATTTGAATAGCCAGTAATTAAAAGAAGAAAATAGGTTCCTTTCATGAATTGATTATATATATATGTTTTATGCATGATTTGAATAAATTGTTTCTAAAATATATACATTTATTTCATATAATGATTATATAAAAATCTATAGATGGTTGAAGGAAGGAATTATTTGATCCTGATCGATTGGGGTGTGAGTGTGCATTTCCTCCTTTTCTTCAAACAGTGAGTATTATAATAGTAATGTTTTTATTTTTCATTACATATAATGTCTGCTTCAAATTATTTATCAAATTTTTCAGGTACATCTAGTTCCACCATATTTTCCTCCTCATACGTATAGCATGGGTCCGAGTGGGGATACACTTATACCTAGATGGAGCACCTAACATACTCGTTCACACACCAAACCACCTGCAGACACCCCATCCACCACACATTTCCATCATCTGCAAGAGTCTTTGGGGATGTTCTTATCCATGCAACCATAATAATCTCAACAACCATTTTATTCACATTCCATATCTTTTCGGCCTTTTGGGTTGATCCCACAAATGCCTCCATCAACTCATTTTGCATCTTCTTACCATACAATGATTACACCCCCTCTACAAATGTTTCCCACTTTACCATGTCCATATCGGATGATGTATCCCGATCCTACTATCCATATTATGGCATGATTATGATGCCTAAAATTACTACCATCTAAGAAACATATGGTGAGTTTGTTCCTTCATCTTTGACTCCAGTACATGAAGTACACCTAGAGTATGTACTAGAATAGACACTTCTATCATAGGATAACGAGCTTGGACATCCCATAGATCCATCATGGTCTATTTGTTGGCACCACTTTGTGTATAAAGTTTGTATTTGTTGTCAATAGTTGTCAATGGAATATCATAATGAAAGAGATCAAGAAGTACTCCAATAAAATGGAGGAATGAAATCTCACAATGAAGGAGATCATGAAGTACTCCGATGAAGTAGAGGAGTAGTGACTCAGACGATTGTTGTACTGATTGTAAGTTCAAAGAACATGTGTCAAAGGTGATACATTGTTTAGAACAATGAATAATGTGGGGTGCGATCTATCTGAGACCGATTAAAGAAGAATGAGGTGAGAACCATGCAAGAGTCTTCCTGACGAATTGAATCGGTTTGCAAGAAGTATATCCTGACGGTTGATGAAGAAGACAATGTGCAGTGATTGGAATTCTGAGATAGTCATGCACATCACATTATCATAGAAGATGATGATGCTAATGCTATGCCTTCAAATAATACATATCACAATAGAGGAGTTTGTGATACAAGCAGAAGAGTTGCCGAAGGATACAGGTCACCAAGAAGAAGTGTTGTTGAGGTGATCATGCTTGTTGACAAAGCAAACAGATGACATTCAATTTTGTTGAAAAAGGAGATTCCATGGTGGCACGTTGAGTTCGAGGACTATGGATATTGATCCATGTTTTATTCCTGGAACATCGGAATAGATGATCTAGAGGTGAACTAAAAGAGCATATACAAGGTGGCACCGTTTCCCAGTGTTTGTCAAATTTTTGGGGTCCAAAATTTGGAGGTTGGTGAGCATCGCGAAAAGTGGATTTCCAGGAAGATCATAATTTAATATGGAAAAGGCATGAGTTTCGCGAAGACGGGATGCATGGAGTGGATTTTGCGAAGACCAGAAGAAAGTAGGCAGTGAGTCTTCGCGATTATGTCAAGCTTCGCGAACGGCAGAGGCTGAGGAGCTTCACGGCGATGAAGGGCTTTGCAAGGGAGCATCGCAGCGAAGGAGTGAAGGAATGAAGACTGTGATACTTCGTGAATGGCAGAGGCTAGAGAGCTTCACAGAGATGAAGGGATTTGCGAGGGAGCTTCGTGGCGAAGGCACGCGCTGCGAAGGAATGTTGACAGTGTTTCTCCCAGATTACGACGAGCTCCGCGAATGGAAAATTTGCGTGGTGCTTCGCGATTTGGACAGAATTCCGGTGGAAACTTTGGAGCTTCGCAATTTGAGCTAACGTGGCGCTGACTTCGCGTTGAAGGGACGAGGTTCGGTGGAATTGCCTATAAATAGAGGCCGACCCCCTCGAGAGAAGGAGAGAGAGCTCTCAACGAAAAACAATTTCTCTCGGTTCGCAAAGGTCACTTGCGAAGGCAGTTTGCTTCACGAAAGTTGAGATTCGCGGCGGCTTTCCTAGCTCCGCGAAAAGTGTGCGCCCCGCATTGGCTTAGTGAGCTTCGCGAAGAGGCAGGAGCTCCGTGATAGCTGAGCATTGCGAAGGCTGGAGAATCGTGAGAGTACTTCGCGATTGAGCTTCGCGAAAAGATAGGGACTCCGCAAGGGCTTGTTTGAGCATTGCAAAATTGGGAGCCTTGCGAAGTAGGGTACTTTGTGAAGGCCCTTTCTAAAGGTTGTTCTCCATGTGGATAGGGAATAAAGAGTATTCATCGGTGGATGAAATTTGGATATCAACAGTGATTCATTTATTGAGCAATCACACAAGTGATTGTAATATAGGAAAACGAGGACAAGGGGATCTAGTGCATTCAGTCATTGCACAAAATTAAATGGTTGAATTCAAAGGAGCATCAACTCAGGACTCTGATGCAAGCAAAGTCTCATGCTGAACAGGAGACAATGAACTTCATGTCTATCTATTGAAGAGACCTTCACGTCTATAAACTGAGTGGGACTTCACCAAGGGCAGTGAGCCAGGGGGAGTCAACGGGAGTGACCCAAGGGAAGTAGTGAGCTGTCCCTGAACCTTTGTAAAGGCAGTGAGCCTGGGCCAGTGTGACTTTGCCCGAACAAGTGTAATCTACTGCTAGTGAAGCAATAGTGGATTCAGGTACAACCGACAACCTGTCGGCATATTCTCCATGGATGTAGCCCTTAGTGGTGAACCAAGTAAAAATTGATGTGTCACCTCTCTGCATGTGAATGTTTCATTGCTGTTCATATCCATCATACAGGTTTAAGTAGTTCCTACCAACGTGGGAAAAAGATCCATTACTTTATGGAGAAAAAGTTAACACCCTGATTCACCCCTACCCTCTCAGGGTGTCCTGGGGTCCTACAAGTGGTATCATAGGGAAAGGTTAACATATGTTGAATATTCTCCAGTAATTCTATTGAGAGGTGGATTTGAGTTTCTTTCCTAAAGTCAACAATGAAGAGCAGTCTTGATGAAGTTTCTGAGCAGACGACTACATCTAGCAAGACCATGCCAAATAGGAAAAAGAAAGAGAATAAGCAGGTAAGGAAGTCCCTCATATCCAAAGAAGATGCAATGTCTTGTTCTCCATGCCATTCCAAAAATGAAGAAACATCTGGCATGGAATGTATCGATCAGGTGACTCAGAATTCTTCTAGAGGAAAGAATGACACCCCCAATTCACGCTTTCATGAAAAACTCAAAACATATCTACATGATATGCCTGAAGAAAGGTCTGCTATTATTTGTAGCCTATTTCATTCTATGCAGGTTGAGATCACTCGAATAGAAAGGGAAGCTGAAAATATAGAAGAGGGGTTGGAAACAAAAGTTATGGAAAGTATGAAGCTCACCAAACATGTGAAAGTATTTGAAGAAAATGAGGCAGTCAATAAGACTCTAAAAGAAAGGATCCATGCACTTGAAGATGAGATGAAGAAGATCAATGAAGTCAAGAATTTTTGTTTGGAAGAAACATCCAGTAAATTCAGGGAACTTGACTCTTTGTTACAAAACAATGTTAAGATGCATGAAGATGAGGTGGAAAGGTTGAAGAAGACATGTGAAGAGAAGATGATCACGATTGAAGATCAAAAGATCATCCTCAATATTGTGGGTCAAAAATTGGAAGCTTAGTTGACCATGATTGATAACACACATATTGAGACTTCACAAAATAATGAAATGTGTGATGCTTGCACTCAATGTTCATTGGAGGAGTCTAAAGCTGAAATGCCTCTAACATGTGATAAGAAGATTATGAAAACTCTTGATCATCCACATCAAGAATCAGTTCCTGCTGGTACTCAATTCTCACTGGAGGATTCTATTGTCAAAAGACCTCCAACATGTGATAAGAAGATCATGACTTCACTCTTTGATCTATCACAAGAAACTGAGAAAATGAAGGTACCATCCAAACCATCTTGTACTCATATGTCTAAATACACTCCTACAATCAGTGCAGGTGAGAAGAAAAGTTCTAAACAAGTTTGGATGAGGAAATGTGAGAAGAAGAAACCTTCCACCGTGAAAAGGGTGGATGAGAAGAAAAAGGAGGAAGTTGGTTCCTCAAATAGAGCACAAAAGATTAAGTAGATGGCCCAACAACTTAACACAGAAGACACAAAGAGGAAAAGATTTGTGGGTCAATGTTGGTGATGCAACAGATTTGGGCACTGTGCACTGGATTATTTTTATAATCCCTTTCATGGAAAAGCACCGGGAAAGCCTATATCAAAGGGGAGGAGGCCAGAGAAGAAGAAGCAACATCCTCAGGTCCAGAAGCATCTGTTTAGAACAAACCGATTTGGAATGCTTGATAACATCTGTGATGTATGCAACGACAGTGGTCACAATAATGGTTAATGTCTAGGTCAACAGATATCCAGAGCTGATAAGAACAGAAGACCACACAAGCCATCTATGGATGAAGAAAGTACCTTGGGAAGAAATCAGAAGAATATGGAGAACACACATCTCCCCAAGAAGATCTCAAGTTGGGAAGCTAAGAAGACATAGGATTTTAAATCCATGAAATTGAAGGGTCATTCATCCAAAAGAAACACTAAGTGGGATGAATCTTGGATGAACCCATGTGGAAGACCTAAACCAGCTGCAAAAGTTCCAAATGACATATTTGTCATCTGGCTAGAATATTTGAAAAGAATAAGGAAACTTGAAGATGAGAAGGCCAAGACTGGTGGCAAAGGGAAAGAAAAACTTTCACATGATGAAGACACAGTGCAGGAGAGATTGCAAACAAAGAGAAACACATGTGTCAAAGAAGTTTTGTGTGAGAGATGCAAGAAGTCTCGTCACATTGTAAAAGGTTACCTAACCATAATACCAGAGTAAGAAGCAGTCATTAAGAGCAGTAAGAATGAATCATTCATGATGGATACTAAGAAGAATAATTCTTCACACAAGGTAGAAGAGAATGTGAACAGATCCATGCCACACTGACAGATGTCAGAACATATGTTCAAATGTGCAGGCATGAAGACTGGAGTGAATAGAGGAACTTGGTTGAGAAAAGAACCTCAACCAAGCAAGTCTTCTTGCTGAAGCAAGGATAAACCACCTTATTCATGTAATCATTTGTGTATTGTATTTTTGCTAATAATGCAGGGAATTGAAGGTGAAGAATGCTCTCTAGGTGAGAACCTGAGAAGTAGTGAATGCTGTCAACTCTTGATAGCGATGCTGAAGAAGGTTCCATCCTTAGTAGATTCTTCAATTGATATTCAAATATTATGATGACGAAGGATCACTCGTGATAAATATGATAAGGAGTGTTTCCATTGAGTGGGAGAAAAATGAAAATGCATCCATAATCACTGTTTCAATCAATATCAACTCCTGGTGGACTCAAAAGCAGTTATTCTGTGAATTTCTTGAAGAACACACCAACGGAGAAGGTATGAAATTTCTCAATCTCTATCCCTTGGTTACTCAGATCAAAGATTATTCTACAAAGGGGGATTAACTGAATTGATCAGTGACATATAGAGAATGGAAGTGCCCCAAGGTCACTTATCCTGCCAATTTCACTTGAATATTTTTGATCCATATGCTGATGTGAGTGCAGGAGTTTCAGGGTGATTATTCTCTATCATAGTTTATCTTCTTATACCTGGATTTAAAGTGGTAAACCCTTGAAGACAATATACATTAGTTATCATCTCATGTTGGTATCATGATCTGTGGATAATGGACAGCCTTGTTGACTTAATCAAATCCTCTTGTTTTCTACATCGAGAATTGGTCAAGTAGACTTAGAGTGAAATGATTAATGAAACATTTCTTATGTATTGATTGATACCCTCCCTACCATGCGCTTTGTATTTCATGTAAATAAGGGGGATAGAAAGTGAATTGAATGTTTGAGGTGAAAGTTGATTGAAGAGAAGATTCTTATTTTGACATTGACAAATTCATTTCAGAAGATTCATAAGGTGTTGACAACAAAATACAAAGGGGGAGATTGTTGGAACCACATTGTGTATAAAGTTTGTATTTGTTGTCAATAGTTGTCAATGGAATATCAAAATGAAAGAGATCAAGAAGTACTCCAATAAAATGGAGGAATGAAAACTCACAATGAAGGAGATCATGAAGTACTCCGATGAAGTAGAGGAGTAGTGACTCAGATGATTGTTGTACTAATCGTAATTTCAAAGAACATGTCTCAAAGGTGATACATTGTTTACAACAATGAAGAATGTGGGGTGTGATCCATCTGAGACCGATTAAAGAAGAATGAGGTGAGAACTATGCAAGAGTCTTCCTGACGAATTGAATCGGTTTGCATGAAGTATATCATGACGGTTGATGAAGAAGACAATGTGCAATGATTGGAATTCTGAGATAGTCATTCACATCACATTGTCATAGAAGATGATGATTCTAATGCTATGCCTTAAAATAGTACATATCACAATAGAGGAGTTTGTGATACAAGCAGAAGAGTGGCCGAAGGATACAGGTCACCAAGAAGAAGTGTTGTTGTGGTGATCGTGCTTGTTGACAAAGAAAACAGACGACATTCAAATTTGTTGACAAAGGAGATTCCATGGAGGCATGTTGAGTTCCAGGACTGTGGATATTGATCCATGTTTTATTCTTGTAACATCGGAATAGATGATCTGGAGGCGGACTAAAAGAGCAGATACAAGGTGGCGCTGTTTCCCAGTGTTTGTCAAATTTTTGGGGTCCAAAATTTGGAGGTTGGTGAGCATCGCGAAAAGTGGATTTCCAGGAAGATCATAATTTAATATGGCAAAGGCATGAGTTTCGTGAAGATGAGATGCATGGGGTGGATTTTGTGAAGACCAGAAGAATGGAGGCGTTGAGTCTTCGCGATTACGTCAAGCTTCGTGAACGGCAGAGGCTGAGGAGCTTCGCGGCGATGAAGGGCTTTGCGAGGGAGAATCGCGGCGAAGGGGCGAAGGAATGATGACAGTGATACTTTGAGAACGGCAGAGGCTGGAGAGCTTCGCGGCGATGAAGTGGTTTGCGAGGGAGCTTCGCGGCGAAGGCACGTGCCGCGAAGGAATGCTGATGGTGTTTCTCCGTGATTACGACGAGCTCTGCGAATGGAAAATTTCCGTGGTGCTTCGCGATTTGGACAGAATTCCGGCGGAAACTTTGGAGCTTCGCGATTTGAGCTAACGTGGCGCTGACTTCGCGTGGAAGGGACGAGGGTCGGTTTAATTTCCTATAAATAGAGGCTGACCCCCTCGAGAGAAGGAGAGAGAGCTCTCAACGAAAATCCATTTCTCTCGGTTCGCAAAGGTCACTCGCGAAGGCAGTTTGCTTCGCGAAAGTTGAGCTTCGCGGCGGCTTTCCTAGCTCCGCGAAAAGTGTGCGCCCCGCATTGGCTCAGTGAGCTTCGCGAAGAGGCAGGAGCTCAGCGATATCCGAGCATTGCAAAGGCTGGAGCATCGCGAGAGTGCTTCACGATTGAGCATCGCGAAAAGACAGGGACTCCGCAAGGGATTGTTTGAGCTTTGCAAAATTGGGAGCCTTGCGAAGTAGGGTACATAGTGAAGGCCCTTTCTAAAGGTTGTTCACCCTGTGGATAGGGAAAAAAGAGTATTCATCTGTGGATGAAATTTGGATATCAACAGAGATTCATTTATTGAGCAATCACACAAGTGATTGCAATTCAGGAAAACGAGGACAAGGCGATCTTGTGCATTCAGTCATTGCACGAAAGTAAATGGTTGAATTTATAGGAGCATCAACTCAGGACTCTGATGCAAGAAAAGTATCATGCTGAACAGGAGACAACGAACTTCATGTCTATCTATTGAAGAGACCTTCATGTCTATAAACTGAGTGGGACTTCACCAAGGGCAGTGAGCCAGGGGGAGTCAACGGGAGTGACCCAAAGGAAGCAGTGAGATGTCCCTGAACCTTTGTAAAGGCAGTGAGCCTGGGCCAGAGTGACTGTGCCCGAACAAGTGTAATCTACTGCTAGTGAAGAAATATTGGATTCAAGTACGACCGACAACCTATCGGCGTATGCTCCTTGGACGTAGCCCTTAGTGGTGAACCAAGTAAAAATTGACGTGTCACCTCTCTGCATGTGAATGTTGCATTGCTGATCATATCCATCATACAGGTTTAAGTAGTTCCTACCAATGTGGGAACAAGATCCACAACTTTAAGGAGAAAAAGTTGACACCCTGATTCCCCCTCCCCTCTCAGGGTGTCCCGGGGTCCTACACTATTTAGTATCCTATAGAATGTTTTGTATATAATAACTGTTTCAAATTATATCACATTATTTTTTTCTTGTCATACCATTACATAATTATCCCCCCCTTCTTTTTCAAATTCAGTGGGATCTTCTGCTAGGCGACGTGGCCACACTCAGATTATGGAATCCTAGAATCACCGAACATAGCAAATGGTGGATTATAATCTAGAAAATTTGATGTTAGGTATAAATTCAAGGAAATGTATATATTTCATGGTCACATTGGCCATGTATCATGTTATCATTATAGTGGAACCAGTCTTACAAAGACATATCGGTAAATAGATCGAAGACAATGCTCAGAGAAAATATGGGTAATATATTTTTATAAATATATATCTATATTATTATTATATTTAAATGAAATAATATTTTTATAATAGATTCCATTTAACTTTTCCAAATTAAAATCTTCTAGTACTCCAATGTTGAGTTATTTTGGGGCGTTTTGGTGCTCAAAAAATCATGGGTTTTATATTGATTGGAACAGAGTAGTTGGTACTAACATAAAGGGTGTACCCACATTCCCTAAAAGTCATAAAAAGCAATATGAAAAATTGATTTCACATTGGATGATGTATGAGTTTTGGGTAATATTAATATATAATGGGTATCTTATATAATTTATTTTTTATTAATTGTATGTGAATATTTTATGATGTGTCAGTCAAAAACACAATTAAAAAATATTCCCCTACATATCTACCCACATTGGGGCATACTACAGTGCCTGAGCATGAGAATCACTAGGTAATTTAACCAAGTAATTTGATGTTATACAACATTATATACTAAAAATATTATTGAATAGACATAGGCTTGATTTTTAAATTTCTCACATATGGTTTTAATCTGGATCAGTGAATTTCTACTTTGTAGAAAACTATTTTGGGAATCAAAGGTCATGTACCATGTGCAAAGTTATTTTTCTCCATTTGAATGATAAAGTAATGAAGTGCAGTAAATGCATAGATAGAAGACCACATTTTACTAATTTTTATTTATATTTTAATCATTTATATGAAATTCACAATTTAATATGTTTAGAATTTCAACAGTACACCTTAGAGACCCTCAATGATAACGAAGATGTCAACATTGGGCCACATGGTCATTTATGTCTTGTATTAATTTAAGTGAACCTGTGGAGAGTACGATGCTGACTAGGGAAAAACATCATCTCAACAAGGTATTGGTCATCATCGGGCTCCTCTAAATCCTCCCAAACCTTTTGAGATGGATATCTATTACGTAGAAGAATGTGAGGAAAAGAAAATAGCTTTGGTTGAGTGTTAATGAAGTAAAAACATAGTGTGATAAAAGAATGTTGATGACCAAAAATTTCAGGAATGAAATGTTAGTTTTGAGATAGTCACTTCAAATAGAGGTTTCTGATACTTTTCAATAATATATACCATAAATTAACTCTTCATATCATGATTTCTGTGATGCCAATGAGGTTCATAGTGGTGATGAAGGTGGATGTGATAGATTTGTTGGTGGTGAGGATGTTATTGATGAAACAGCTGGTTATGAGGTTCTTGATGATGTTTCTGACGATGATGATGATGATGAGCATGGGGATGGGGATGGGGATGGGTATGGGGATGTTGTTGATGAAGATATAGTAATCCCCGCAATTTTTATCATAGTATAGAGACATTTTCAATTACTTTATGAACGTGAATTGAATTCATGAATGGATGAGAATGGATAATTTATCTTTGTTGTGGACATTAGTTAAGAATGGTTCCTCATTGGACACTTGGTGGGATTCTACAATAATTTTTAATCCAAAATTATATATATATATATATATCCAATAGGTTCATCGAAACCTTATTTTTACTAATAATGGTAATTAAAAAGAACCCCTTAGTGTTGGTGGGTATTTATGCTATTTGTGTTAGGGTTTACTGGAGGTGACATGGTTAGAGTGAGCGATCATGAATCATTGATTTAGGTAGTGTTATTTCTAATTTATTTATCATTTCATATTTTAGATAACCCAACATTTTTATCACATTAATGGTTTCTAATCCCATTTCACGTTTTATCATATAATAAATGTTCAAATATCTTTATATTTAGTTCATGTAAATTGTAAATGATATGGATTTTTTTTAATATAGTTATGGATATTATTTATTCCCTTATTTGATTTATTTAGTGAAAAAAATATTATCAGTTCATGTTTAGTTATTGGTTGAATCACCTTAAAGAATTTATTGTGAAGAATCATTACAACAGTTGAATCCTAGATTCTTTGGAACTAGGTTCCCACCCATGGGGATTCGAAAATAAATCTAATTATTATAAAATACAAAAGTTGAATTTTTTCTTGGATATCATGCATTGTTTTAGGATAATATGATATCAAATATTAATTTAGATTTATTTAAATTGGAGAGATAATGTAGAACGAACATATGAATTTAAAATATTTATTGTCATCGTTGAAAAAGTGTCTATCCAACATTTTTTGTAATGAAACATGATTTTACAATAGAATTTTGAAAAATGTTTTTTTAGTTTTTCGTTTCGTTTATCCTTTGAATTTTTATGATTCCACCTTTGAATGAATTTAAAATGTGGAACAATAAGTATCACATGATGGGTGCATGGTCCACATACTATGTGTACATTCCATAAATCTCGAAAGAGTGTTTTTTATTTCATCTTCCCACTTTTAAATTATTTTTCATGATTTTCATGAATATTTTTCAATGGATGTTTAGGATTATAATTTATAAAAATTAATTTAATTAATGGTATTATTTCTATTTTTTATGTAACCATTCCATAATATGAATACATGTGATTCATATAAAGGTAGCAATTGTGAATATATTATTATCAGATCCCTTATTCGATATGAATCATATTGAAGGTTGTAGGTGGTTAGGGAGATGTGGGGCACTGGGTTGAGGGAGAGAGGGGTGCAGGTTGATGGGGAGAAGTGGTGCTGGGTGGAGGGGGTGCAGGTGGATGGGGTGCTACGTGGAGAGAGAAGGGGGGTTGTAGGTGGTTGGGGAGAAGGGGGTGATGGTGGAGGGAGAAGGGTTTTATGTATGTGGTTGGGGAGTAGGGGCATACATGTGTATGGGTAGAGGAGATAGGTGGATCCTATAGAGAGATAGTACGAGGGGGAAGGGGGCTCGATAGAGGAAGGGGAGGACACTACATGAGAGATGGAGGAAAATGTTAGGGTGTGGGGTAGGGGATGTTGTAGGTTGATGGTGGGAGGGAGAGGATCTATTGTAGGGGGTAGGTAGAGAGGGGGGGCTACATGTGGCTGGGGATAATGAGTTTTTTGTTGTAGGGAGAATGGAGGGGGTGCAGGTGGTTGGTGAGAAGGGCTGATGGGGGGAATCCTATGGATTGGGAGAAAGGGAGAGGGATGAAGCTACTAGGTAGAGGTAGGGATGGTGGGAGGGGGAATCAGGGGAGGGGTAGAGGTGGGAGATGCCGATGTAGGGGGAGTGAGGTTTGTTATAGGGATGAGGGAGTGGGGATACTATAGGTGGATTAGGAGATGGAAGAGGGGATACTACTGAGGGTAAGTGGGAGGGGGATGAGGGGGATTGATGTATTTCAGAGTTCATTAATGGGTCTCTTAATGACTTCAGATCTATATTATGAGGTTTTGGTGAAATCTTAGAGTTTCTTCCTTTTATGGATGAGGTTATTTTTTACATGAATGGATTATTGTTTTGGCAGGTCTGATGGATTGTTATATTTTTTGGTGTTTTATTGTTACATTATCATGTACCTCTCTCAACTACAAATCTTTCTATATTATTTTATTATTTATCCCTCATAAATTTCTTGAAAGCATTATTTTTGGACCAATATAATGTTTTTATGTTTATTTTACCATTACATGTTCTCATTATTTAGAAATATTTACCATGTGCATTGTCATAAGAAAATATCAAGCATTGGATTACAAATTCAAAAGATTGTGACTAGTTTTTCATCCTGTTTGGTTCAGAAAATAATGTTCCATTGAATGATTCTATATAGAAAAATCCCAAACCTGTTTAAAAACACCTTGTACTGCATTGTTTTCTTTTGCGATTTTTGTATATGTGAGTTCAAGTTTGTTTATTTCTTCACGATGTGTTTTTATAATCCAGATTTATAATGGGTACATGAATCAGTTCTTTATTAAATGTTTTATTTAGTTTTCTACACATGGATCATACTTGGTTACTATTCACAAGAACGGTGTTGCAGTGTGGGGACGTGCCTCTTCTTTTAACATCTTTATGAAATATTCTCTTCCTCAAGTAACGTTTCACCAATCAACACATTGAAGATATCAAGAAAACCCAGTAAAATGGATATTCATCAAAAATAAACAATGATTAAAATAAACACTTTATAAAAATTCTCACTTGGCATTTATCTATGAGGGTTTGAGGTTAATTTTGTTTTATGTATCTCATATGTACATTTTTTACAGCAAAAAAACTAAGAATTACTCCAATAATTCCAAGGGTAAAGGCATATATGATGGTAAAGTAGTAGCACAAACATTATATTTGGATTTATTGTTAAAAATTCCCCCCTTCAATTCAATTTTTTTATTTTCTTCAATCTCACATTCTTATGATCTGTTGTTAATTTCTTTATGGCTCTGGGACAATTTTTAACCCCTTAATTGGATCATGTTTTCATTAATTTCATATATTTACCCATTTTCCCATGTAATCATGGAATATGATAAGATTATTATTAGATTATAATGGATATAAAATGAAGTATTTCATCAAATTTTATAGGTTGATGATGTAATATTTACCTAGTTCACAAAATTGACTAAACATTGGAGTCTGGGAGTTGGTAAAAATTTCATGTTATTTAAAAAAATTATTTATGTTTACACAAAATCCAAAAGTTCTGGTCTAGGGGATTCTTAATGATTTATGTTTTTTTAGAATATTTCAATTAATGTACTTTATTATGGATTTATAAATTTATTTTAGCAAATTTACTTTTAATTTTATAGATTAACTAGATATAAATGTTGATATTTTTCTCATGGGGGTCCAAAGTCATGTAGGTTTCATCTACACCATGAAACAATGGATAACATCATTTTAGTGATTCTCAATGATACTTACCTTGATTACATTTATTTTTAATTTTTTTATTTATTAAGTAACTAATTAGGATAACATTTTAATTACGTAGGAACTCATGTTCATCGAGGATAACAGGAAAGAATTTGAAGGAATGTAAATTCTTATTAGGTAAGTAGTCCATATTATTTATTTCATTTTATATGTGTTTTCATGTGTTGTGTTATATGAGGGATGGGGTAATTTTTTATAGAAGAATCAAAGGGGAACAAATAGGATAAAATATATTTGGGGAATAGTTATAACATATTATGTTCCAATAAAATATCAACTCAGAATTTCCTTAAAATTTTTAGTATAAATGTTACATCCATCAGATTAAGATAATTGGATGGGATTTATAGAAAAACCACGGATTGTATCTTACTATAAGAATATGAACTAGTGAGATTATATGGTCATACAAGATGATGTATGTCATTTCACCATCATTGGTGAGCTATGTGTGATCCAATTAATTGGATTATTAATAATTATTATATTAAGTATGTTCATTAGAGAGGAGACCCTTGAGTTAAATTGGGATTATTATGATTGGGCTCTTGAGATCTCCTTTGATATTAAATTCTCATTACTGTGGATAAAATGTTTAATTAATCACATAGGTAATGGTTAACATTTAGGTTCTATATATGGAATTATTCTTTACCATCTTTGTCAACAAATGATATCTTACATGTATACTGAACGTGGATTAAATGTAATGTCCAAGGGAGTTCTCATACAACATTGAATGGTAAATTACCAAGAAAATTGTATCGAGTTGAATGTCAGTAAATTTGTTTGTTTTAATTCCTTTTCACAAGAATTATGATTTTCAACCTAAGTACCATGATATCTGAGATAGACAGAAAAAGCTATGAGTTTAACCTAGGATGGCTAATAGTAAAGTCATGGGGTGGTTGTAGTCTAGGTAGAACGGGGGGGGGGGCTGTTGGTGGATACAAAGCGGGGGTGCCTAGTATGGGGGTGTTATAGGTGAGGAGGGGGGATGGTTTCACATTGCCTACTATTTCAGTTATCATGTTTTACAATTTGATAGGGTGATCCATCAAGAAATGTATTTTGTATTGATATTCCACATGTGTAATTATTCATCTTTTGTATTAAATTTATTCAGTAAATAATTTTATGCCTCAATATATCCATATTAAGCCCTTGGATTTCATAATTTCTAAAATTTTAAGTGTCCATTTCAGACATTTTTTGTGCTTTATTTATTAATTAGTTTTTGTAATATGATATTGAATTGATTGGATTTCACACAAATAGTTTGTAATTGTTTTACAGGATAAGGATTGCAGGAAGGCATGCAGGTTCTAATTCGCCTAGGGTGGGGGTGTGGGATGTAGGTAGCTGGGGAGGAGGGGGTGAGGGTGGGAGGTGCTGTAAGTGAGCAGTGGATGTTTTTTTTCATTTACTTATTTTTTCATTTGGTAATTTATAATTTTTTGGAGTGATCCATCATTTAATTGTTTAAATATTATGGTAATATTATTGGGATGGAATGGGATGTTATCTTTGTTCTGTAAAACATGTATAAGAAGTGAAGTGAACCCTATTTAGTATGGGACATTATCGGAATTGGTGGTCTCGGAGAAGGTCCTTGTCTAATATAGAAATTATTTTCAATGCTTATAAGTATGCCACTAATTCATTACCTTTTCCTAATGTTATTATCTAATGGACCATATTATTTTATTCCCTTATCATTCATGTCTTATGAACTACCAATCATTAGGCCATGACTCAAGATTATGATCTTTGATATACAAAGTTTGGATATCCAATGTTATAATCATAATAGAGTACCCAAATGTTCTTGTCATTCTTATGTAACTCCATTATTTCATGTTAATAACCATATAAGATAACCCATTCCTATATTTCACTTCCCTATTTTATGGAGAATGGTTTTAATTAGGAATACTAATGGGGAAGATATTTCTGGGATATATTGAAGATATTTAAATAATTAATAAGATTGTGTTCAATGATTCTAAGGCACTAACCTATTATGTTTATCAGGAAATATCCATGTGGAAAATCCTAGGTTTTAGTATTTGGTATCAAAGGAAATGGTTAGTTATCCTTTTGAAACATGAATAAGAAAACAATAGTGATATCCCTAAGGATATTTCTTATGCTATTTCTAGGGATGTCTCTATGGATAAGTCTATGGATGAGTAAAATAATAAAAAAATGTAAAAGAATATTTTTTTAAAGGATATAGAGTTTTTTTACAAGAAATTACATCCCTATTATGATACTACCTATGGTTTGGGATTCGGAACAATTGTACCTTGGGGTATCAACCCTGAAAAACTATATTGAGTTGGATAGGATCAGGAACTGCTGTAGAAAAATGGGCCTTACTGAACATTGAGTCTGATACTCTCAGGGGGTATCCATTACAAATTTATAGACTATATAAAAATCATAATAATGGATTTAAATAGATTATTACTATGAAGAACCTTGGATAAATTTAAGGGGACATATATTGAAAACAAGGTGTCTTGATTTAGACATCCCAAATGATTTTTTAAACTAAGTGATTTTCCGTTTGTATTAGCCTTTCTCCCATAATACATTTTGGTTTTTTTCAATGGATTGAACTTGAAGTAACTTGGTTAAAATTGAATGTGGCAGACAATTTGATGATGAGAATCCTAATTGGATTATGAATGGAGTAAAAGACATTGTGATTATAATGGATCATATTCATGGAACATGATTAACAACATGTACCTTAACCAACAATCAAACTCACCAAATATGTTAATTAAAGAGTACACTAAGGTTTTTTCTGATGGTAACCTTGGACGAATTAATATTAATTATCTATATGTCATGAATGTCGAAATTATTACTTATTTGAGTGTCTCTAAAGAACATGAAGATATTTTTATTTACAAAATGAATGAATTAAAGCATGTAACTACATAGGAAAAATGAAAATTATGTTAAATTAGTGGATGATAATATTGGTCTCCCTAAGACATCATCGACTGTTAAATTATATAAATGGATAAATTATCAGAATTACACCAATCTATGTCCTAAGAGAATATTTAATAAATTAAATCATCATTATTTTACAGTAATGGATATATTGTTGATGATGAAGATACTATTTATGACATATAAAGAGAAATTTTTATTAATGATTTATATGAAGAAACATATAATATGGTTTGACATGGAATTTGGGTGAATAAATTATTTATGTATTGGAAATTATTGAGTATGATTCATGAAATACATAAGTCTTATTTATTGTAAGCTTTACATTTAGGAATTGAATTAATATATTTAATGGTGTTGATGGAATTGAAGAATGATTTAGTGGGATGGTGATATATTTTTATGTGAATTTAAGACTTAATATGATCCTAATGTTGAGAAATTGGTGTTTAATTTTGATAAGGAGACAATTGATATGGATAAAAAAATCAGATAGTGTTGATGGTCTTAGAACTGATAAAGGTTTTGTTTTTAAATAGTGGAATATATTATCATTGATGTAGTTTTCATCATTATTGATATTTGTTATAAATTAAATAATTTGTGGTTTTATTTAATTAATGAGAGAGAATGAATGTTTTCATTGTTGTTCTATAGTAACACTTGTTCAAAAAAAATGATGAATCTTTTCACATGTTTGGTATATGAAAAGTAATCACAATTTCATGTAGTTTGGCGGATTAATGATAAGATTTTTCTGTAAATTTTGAAACCTTATTTCTAAAGATTTGGATTTTCTAATATTTATAAAGATAAAAGGGATATCCATTTATAAAATGGTTTATATAGAACTTTGACTATGTTTTTAAAGATTAATGTATTATTTCTACATATGAATAGATATGCATATTGGATAAAAAATGATAACCGTTTTCGTGTAATGATAACTAAAGATAAACAAAAATAATTATCATTATATCTATGGATATTATTATCCATTACTGCTTCAAGCATAACAAATTCACCTTTATTTAAGGGTGTTTTAGATGAATTTGAAATTGATCAAGGAACATCCAATGGGTGATATTGTTCATATGCAATGGAATAAAATAAATAAGTATATATTCTCATGAAAATTAGTCAACATTAGGAAAATGATATTGGAATAATGTTTCTTTGTTATCATCATTTTTAACAATATAAATGACCTTTTTCATTCCTCTTTGGTATGGTTTTTTGGATAACGTTTTCTAGATAACCAACATTCTGGTGATCAGTGATCTCCATCACTCCCTATAATTAGTTACAGTTTTCTACTAGGTTCAAATATTCACTTCCCTCATGCGTTCTTTTATGTGGAAACAATGTAACGAGTATCTTCGGGTATCAGTTATGTTGTCAAAATTCCATTTTAAGGGGTGTTTTATTATTCTTTTCTACAATGTGGGTTTAAATAAAGAACTTTTCAAATATTAATCCTTTAATGATCGAGATAAATTTGGAGGGGAAAATTCATTTTAATTGGGTAAAATGTATCACCCCAAGTTTTTTTGAATTATTATTTTTTGATAAATTAAATTTCATTTATGTATTACGTTATAAGAAACACCAAGTTATGATTGTGCTACATGCAACACTGAGTTATATTACTAATATATTTATATAATCTAGCCATTAAAAAAATTTATAGAAAACCACTAGCAATTAAAAATAGATATATGAATAGTAATAAATAATTTTAAAACATTATATATAATAGTTTTTTAAAAATAAAATAAAAATATAGAAAAATACATAATTTTTGTTAATAATATCTCTATATATTTTGAAAATACTTTTTTCCAAAAATGGTTCTATTATTTCTTTATCTCAACATTAATTAAATAAATTTATAAAACTTTTAAAAAAAAAATTTCATAAAACAAATTTAACTTTTATATATCAATTTAAAAATTAACATAGGGTGAATTTTGGTTTTTATTCTTCATAGTTTCAATTTTCGATGAATATTAAAAAAATACTAAATTTTAATTGAAAATTTCCTTTTTGTTTAATTTATTTATAAATTTAAATTACATTTCTAAACTATTTTAAATTAAAATTAGAAGAAAAAATTTCCATAATTACAATTTAAGTAATTCGGAAGTATTTACTATTTAATTTATATGCAAGAAACATTTCAAAAATTTCAACTTCATTTCTTTAAAAACCCACTTACTCATTTTGTGTTTAATATTAAATTTAAATAAATTATTTTTCCACTTATACAAATTAAATTTGAAAAAATATATTCATTATTTGGAATATCCATCATTTAATGTCTATAATAAGATAAAATAAAATTTTTACCAATATGAATAGTTAATATTTAAAAAATATTAATCACCACAGTTAAAGTAAAAATTGATTTTCTGGAGTATAAATTAGAATGATAAGTGTAAAAACGAAATAAAATATTATATTAATTTTATAAATGATTTAAATTATCTATTTTTAATCCAAATTTTAGAAAATGAAAATTTATTTCTAATTTTCTTTTAATATGAGCCATATTATATGTTTAATAATGAATAAGACAAAAAAGATACTTTTCCTACTTTTAATATATCTAAAGCCCTAAGATAGGGTAAAAATTACATATTTTAAATTTCATATATCATTTTTAATGATAAATTACTATTTTATATTGATAATATATTTTAATTTTTTTGACATAAAATAATTACATTAAATTCTTATGAAACACAGAAAGAAGAATTTTTTACTTAATATCTATATATATATATATGTTACAAAAAACTATTAAAAATGTTTTAAATTGATTAAATTAATTTGTTACATTTATTTTGAATTTTATTTATTAATTATAAATAGAATTTTAAATTATATATTTCAATTCTATCATTTTCTTGAAATTTCTAAATTAAACATAGAATAAGAATGTCAAAATAGAACTTAATGTTATAATATGACAAATGATATCTTATTAAATGATATAAAATTAGAACAACATATATTCTTCCATGTTAATTCTAAATGGTTATAAATATAAAATATTTTACATTCATGGATGAATTTTTCTTTTATAATGATTTTAATAGCCCCTAAATTGTAAAAACATTGTTAACATGGTGAAGGTAAAAAAAATTCACTTTACATTCACTTGTGTTGAAATTAATTTTCAACACACATTGGATTTTTAATTTTAGACAAGATTTAATATTTATGATATGTTGGTCGAAATTATATAATAATTAACATTTTATTTATGTCTTACATGAAATATTATATATGTTAAAAATATGTGTTTACATAAAGAAAATCCAAAATGGAAAAAATAAGAAATCTTAAGGGTTATGAAAAAACAAGTTTAAGGCATTTTTTATTTTTATGACGATGACTGGATCAAAAAAATAATCCATCTAACCCATAAATAATATGTTTTGTAACCACATTATGTAATATGGATCACCAATGTGGAAAACTATTCAGTATTTAAAATAATTACACTCCTCAAATATAAAAGGGCACTCAATCTACCCACATATCCACACCTCTCAATCCATATGGATCATCAATGATATTACCAAATAAATTTTCATCTTCCCTACCATTATAATATATGTCTAATATTTGATATAAATAAAACCAATCAAGGGGCTGCAGTTCAAAAATAATGAAGATACTCGATGAAAAGGTAACATTCATAAAAGAGAATATACATTTTATTTATTCTTTAGACCCCTTAGATTCTTATTATAGCATGATTATTTCATAAAATATGTTTCATAAAAATAAAAATATTTTTTTATGTTATGGTGATGACTTAAAAACACCCACACATCCAATATATTTATTAGTAAATCATCATTCGGGTGTAGGGAAGACTACAACCTTCTGAACTGATGAATTTCATTTTTCCATTATATCCTATCAAGGTTGTATGTAATGATGGAATTATAGTATATATGACATATACAATATTTATTACGTGAATTGTATTCTGTAATTATTATATCATACATACCATCATTTTTTCCATTATGTGGGAATACGATAATGTCGTACATGTGTCCGACATACTACCACCTCAAGAAGCCATGTGATTCGATCACTCTATACAATGAATGTACTGTGAATGATTTAAATGATCATATTTGATATATATGAAATAAATTATTAATTAATTAGAATATTTTATTTAAATTTCATTATTTATATATGAAAAGAAAATGAAACCATTGTTCATTCATACATATGACCTATTGTCTCAATGACCAATTTATTTGATTTCTTATAACTAAATTATATGGATTACTCTAAAAAATATATAATGAATATATATTCTATTTATATCCAGGTTATAATTTTTGGGATTATGTATCCATGATGAATTTAATAGGAAAAGAAATATATCTAATCAAAACATATATGAAAAAAAATCGGTTATTAACTGAAATAAAACATTGACATGTAATTGATAATAAAAAGATAATAAAAGGTAATAATAAAATAATTGATGATATGATATTTATTAATATTCTTCATTAATAAATTTATAATAAATTTATATTTATTATATAGGCATTTTGACTAAGTAGATAAAATTCAAGACTTATGGTATGGGATTTTCGTCTCACATTTTACAACACTGAGATAAATCCCTATTTACAACCTATTCTTTTTTTGTTGTGTGTATACTACCCATGAACATATTTTATGATTCATATAATGTTAATTATTGGTATTTACATGTACATATTAGTATCATTCTTTCATGGGGTTTATAGTACAAATGATAAAAAATCTGTAACGATTTTTGTCTCATTTTTCATCAATGGAGAAATATGTTATGTTATGAACACATATAATTTCATGGGGTGAATATACATCATGTTTTTTATAATCTCTTAATATATCAGGATTGATTATAATTTTGTCTTCAATTTTGCTATATCATGATATACATATTAATATTTCTCAATAATTTTATTCCAATGTATTTTCTCATGATATGTTCATGTAATGGTATCATTTATCCACTCATTGGTACATTAAAAATTATCAAAATGTTTATTAAGAAGATCTCACTTTATTTCTCTCTTCAATCAGAAATATTTCTTCTTCCAATATTTTTATAATAATGTTATTTAAAATATTTTTAAATGATATAATAATCTTATTTACCAGGAAAAGTATTTTTAATTTGTTTATGTTTTATAATGTTTTTTGTTTAATTTGAATATTACTTTCTAAGTTTCATATGATATTTTCATAGAAAATGATTTAAAAAATGTATTATGTGTAAAAAAGGATTTTAAATGATTTTCAAAGCATAATTTATAAGGTTTAGATGTTATATTCACTGAAAAGAACAAAAACCATGTTTTATTTTTAAAATCATTTTTAAATGTTTTCCATATATTTAACTATATGTTTTTATTGTTATTTTTAGTGAAATGTATTTTCAAATTGATTTATGGTTACCAACGTAATTTTGAATGATGAAAGGATAATTTTATTTTGAAATGTTTTAAATGATATTTGAAAATTATTTTCAATCTAATATGGCATCTATTGTCATTACATATGCCTCAATATGGACATAATTCAAGGAACCCACTTATATTGTTTCTCTGAATGGTTTCAATTTTTGATGACAAGTTGATTATGAAAGCAATTTATCTTCCTCGAGTTATACCATCGTAAAATTATTTTATAATTCTATTCTTTTCATTGGTTATGATATGATGAAATGATAATAAATCTTATCACTTTTCCATAGGGTATTATAAAATTAAATGTTTATGATACCCATTTCATTACATGAGTTATGATGTGATGAATGTATATCATAACGTGGAAAACATATCTATGATTTCAATATGTCACTATTGGGACATATATCACTCTCAAATTCATTGGAAAATACTTATATATCATGAGATATAAGATTCTAGAACAGGAATTGAACTAGTTTTAGTAAGAATGTAATAGAATGAGATGTGAACCTGATTTCTTAAAACATTGCCACAATGGGGAGTGAACCCAGTTTAGTAAGGGACTTGGCCTTCCATGATGGTCTTGGCATTGAGAATATTATAATATAGAAATAATATTCTATGATTATGTGTATCGTAGAAATTATATTCTTGTACAAATATAATTCTCTCAGGGATCATGATATTCTATTCCCTAATGATTCATGTCTTATGAATTTTTAATATTGTTTTCCATGAATCATGATTTCAATATTTGATATGCAGAATTTGGTATCTGAATTATATAATCGTGGTCTGATACACTTATATTCAGGTTATTCTTACATAACTCTCTTTTTTACCATTATTGTGCATACAAGTTCACTTTTTATTATTTTTTTCTACGGCATGTTATATATAAAGGTTTTATGTAGGAGTAATAAAAGGGAATATACTTATGGTATACATTGAATATCATTCATGTATTAATAATATTGTGTTCCATGATTCAAAAGACACAAATCGATTATGGTCCTCAAGAATGTGTTTGTGTAATGTATTGAATATTAATCTAAAAAAATTTAACAATCATGTATGATAATATTGTGTTGCTATACCCCCATCATGTTACTTTTCATCCCATCAATGATGAGTATCCCCCGCCATGATACCCCACATATGGCATCTATAGTGAACTGATCAAGTCACACTACAAAATCCTAGATTCATGACAATTGATAAATAATGGATCACTAATATGATCCTAAACAACCTATAATCCTAATAAATCATCATCACTCCTCAATCACATCCTTGATCTAGTTACCAGACCCATGATACTAATCAAATCCATTTCAAAATCACTATCCCAATCATTGTTCATGTAACTTCCTTAAATTTGGTTATTGAATTGCTCCCGATCAAGCCCTAAGAATAATGAACTACAACCCTATGAACCAATGGAAAAACTCAAATATTGTTTACTGAAACCACAAAAAATTTTAATAATCATCAATTTATAATATGATCAAATCCAACGATTGATTGGTGAAAAATAATGAGTGATGAAAATTCATTAAAAATATATAATGAATTTAGAAAAATCAAAATTTTTAATGAAAACATGAAAAGAGTTGATATTAAAAAATCAAAATATGACACAAAAATTCATTCCTAAACATTAAATAACAATTGATTAAGCAAAACAAATTATGAGACCAACCTCACATTTGGATCGATCATTAGTGAAGAATAAATCCACTACCGATGAAGGTGATTATCCCACGGCGTTCTTCATTCATCTAACTATTATACACTATCATTTTATCATCGATCGTCATTGAAAATCCACTAACAAAATCACTATTATCATCCTCTAAAGCCTCAATTGGTTATGTGGATGACAATGGGGATATTTCATAGAAACACTAAAATAGAGGGATATTATTAGGTTTAGAAATTAAATATATTAATTAATTAACAAAAAAAATCGCCAATGGTCTCCTTGAAATGAACATCGAACTAGGACTATCTTTAAATATCAAATAGGTAAATCCCATGTTATATAATCAACTGTGATCTCAATTTTATTAAAGGAGACCATGTTTAAGAGTTATTACATTATTTTATAACAAAATACACATGACCGATATAATATAATTAATATTTTTGTTATATCATTATCATGATCGTCGTGGCTCATAATATCATGAAATAACATCTCCTGGCTATGAAAATATTCCCAGAAATATTTCAATGTCTTACATTGAAAAACTGGTCATTACACTCTCCTCCTCATCATAGATTTTCATCTTAAAAAGTCAAATCCTACTCACAAAGGGAAAATTAAGCTCCCAACTAGGTCCCACACTCTAGTGAACTCTCTTTAAAGTCATATTGCTATAAAAAATTACAACCCAAGGAAAAAATACCCATAGATGGTCTTCTCTATCAGTTTAGAAATTCCATCAGGCTCTATGGAAGGTTACTCAACATTCATCACCCATCTCAACTTCACTAAAATCCTATAATGAGTCATGCACATGTCTCCTCAATTGTTACACATGGAAAGCACAAAGAACCTAGAGAAACTATAGTAATAAGGACAAGTGGTATGTCACCTCACTTTTCCAATGAAGTATCAGAATAGATGGCCTATGAACACCCTAGATAGGATGGAGCCTCAGCTAAATATCAATAAATCTTGATGATTTTTAATCATTAAGAACACATGATCTCATCACAGAACTGAAATCGTAACCACCATCATTTCCTATAGGAACTTGAAATAATGAGGAATTCCACATCAGCCCATATATAAACTGCACCTTTTATAAAGATCACCAGAACCAACTCTTGGACAACAACACAGTCACCCACTGGCTTTGACTAATACATTAGTGTCCTTCATGGTCTCCGATATAGGACCTCAAATAATGCTATACCAATGGTGGATGGGTAACTACTGGGATAGTAAAACTATATCAATAATATGTGATCCATATAGTTATAACCCCAAATAAGCATTATAACTGAAAATATATCTCCAAATTAGAAAATGATTTCTCTTTTACCATCTACAACAAGTAGAAATGTCACATTTGACCACAACTAAGTACCAAAACCCTCTTTCAACCTCTTCATAATCATTACATGATGGTAGAATTATATTCTCAAATGATTTTTGAGGTAGTTCTATGTATGAAAACTACCTCCTACATACACACATACCCAAACCCTTTACTGTGATCTACCCTAACATGGTTAGGAAGTTGTCCAACATAGAGATTCAGTCTATGATAACAAATATGTCATTGTGTCCCTAGTTAATCAGGGATGTCCCAAAATGAGGACATCGAAAACACCATCTATTTCACACTTCTTCCTGGAAACCTTAGTCTCCACCTATATGAAGGTGTGACATCAAGAGTTAAACTTAAAAAAATTCATGCAGCATACATTTTCAGAAAACTATTTCAAATGTTGTATGGTACATCCTCAACACACACATATATATTTTTAAAGTAATGAAACCTCCTCATCCCATCCTATTTTAGTTCCATTGGTGTCATTGTCAATCCTCAAAATGAAATTTTTAACGTGTAAATGTAACGACCCAAAGTTTTTCAATGGAAATTCCCTTCTTATAAATAGGTCGTAAAATAACATGAAAACACAAAAAAATGATCTACTAAGTGGTAAGTAACCTTTAAACATAATTTTGTCACTTCTATGTTTGGAATTTTGAAAATCCTACATTCACGGTTGTGTTCATGGTGATTTTTGGAGTCTAATGAAACAAATATAATTTTTGGTGAATAGTAACCTACCCTTATGAATAGTAACCTACCCTTATGAATAGTAATACGACCCTTATGAATAGTAAACAAGAGTAACATTACCTATGAATAATAAAATAAAACTTAGACATCTTAGAAACTGACAATGTGACCTTAGTAAATGTTTTTGGTATTTTATAAGTCATAAATAATTAATTATAATTAATTAATTAATTTAAAAGAATATTTATTTCCCTGAAATGTACTCATAAATTACTGAATCAATTTCTAATAGTTTTTAGATAATTTTATAAGACCCTATGTAATTTCTGAAAGAACTATAAAATCACTTTTAATCATAAAAACTGTTTTTATGTAAATTATGATTTTATTTAAATATTAAAATAATAATATTTAGAAAACTATTTTTGAAAAATATACTTCATTTTTGGATTCTACACATTGAAAAAAGGTTGGGGTTAATTTTTTATATTTTTCTGAGATACTTGAATTTTTGATGAATAGTAGAATCCGATAATTCACAATAAATTCTAAATAATGTATTATTTGAGTCATCGATGATATTCTGCTGATGTAAGCCCACTTGGTTCGGGATTACATTATAAAACTACTATTATTGGTCATAAAAGTCTCACTATTCCTTTTTTTTAGGGTATATTAATAAACTAATGAATTTTATATTAAGGAAATCCCTTTCCCCTCCAATATAAAAACCACCCTTCACTCCCTCATTTCATCACACCTCTCAAGCTCCAATCCTTTTCTAACCTCTACCCAAACATCTTCCCTAGCACCTCCCCCACGTCCAAAATCTGTTGGTCTCATCAAAATACCAAGACTAGCTTCCTTAAGGAGGATCTCAAGACGAAGATTTAAGAGGTAATTTCCCTCCATCTTCTCCTTTATTTTCTTTTCAAGTTCATCTTCCTTTCTTGATCTCTCCCCACCTATATTCATCCAAATTTTTTTTAACTCCAGTATTATAACTATACTGTAATTTTATGATTCTAATGGGATATTATATCACCCCACACCCCTTCCCTCTTCCTATTATTTTATTAAAGAGAACGTTGTTCATGAGGTGTTAATTTATCACCTTCAAAAATGACATGCTCTGTTTTTCCATTTCTACCTTCAGATCTGGTCATGAAAAAAATTTTACAGTTGAAACAGAATATTTTATATGTATTATGTTCTATTTTATGTTCTGGTAATAACTTATTGCCACATTACTATGTTAAAAGTTAAAACAATTTCATTGTGATCCAAAAACCGCTCAAATTAACCCAAATAACCATCATTAAATTCTTATCTAATGATTCGTCCACATGGATCTAATATAATTCATTATGAAATTATTAAAGCTACTGGAATATCATTAATAACATTTAATATCAGTTCTATATGTCTACCCATGATCTACCCAAACATCAATTTAAGAATACAAGTGAAGCCCTCAAGAAAACCATTAAAACGAACATCCCCGAACAATGTTTTTAAACACTATAAGTCAAACAAAGGAACATAATATGACATAATGAAACCAGAATGAACCCTATTAATGTACAAATGGTTCTGGATTTCTAATTAATGAATATAATGTCATTATACAGTACATTAATGGGAAGGAGGCATTTGGGTACAAGGTATGGGGAAATCTCAAACCCAATTTTATTCCTTCGGGTTCTCGCTCTTTCACTCCATTTTTGATATGGTTACTCCTCAAAGATTAGTTTTTCATCATAGAATTTACTTTTTTGGGATATACATGTTTTTCACTGGTTTTAATGTCCACCAAAATGTTTTCCAAAATAAATCATCTTTCAAGAACTCACCTTTTACCTCTCATTCAAGCTTGATGGTTCTTGTATCAAGTATGTTGTTCCCTCTTTCTTTTGGGAAACCAAAGATTATGAATGTGTTATTATGAGATGAGACCCATTAATTTTAATGGGTTAGTTATGTTTGTTTATGTTATATTTTCATTTTGGCATGCATGATAAGTGATAATGTTATGATGTGACAGGTGGACCCTAAATTATATAGCACAATATAAATGTTTAAAAGTGACGGGTGCACCCAGAATTATACAGCGCTCCAATGCATTGTGTAAAGTGATAAATCTCATGAGTAATTGTGAAATGTTGTTTGAAAAAGATGCTATCTTGGTTCACAAGTATGTTTGTCAGTTAACCACTATGACATGATGTTTCATTTTTATGAATTGCCACACTTCAAGTCTATTATTTATGCTCCTCTCATGTTCATGATCTTTTGCCTATGTTATGATTATTCTCACCCCATGCTATGTTGTTCTTATCTATCATCATACTGGGCTTCTAGATCACCCATTTTTATATATATCCTCATGTGGCTACATGTATTAAGGAGAGGACAAGTACCACTAAGAAGATAGTGAAGAATAAATTAAATAAATGTTTATGGTTGGTGTTGTATTTGTTATGTGTGGTCCTACATTTCCCAAGACACTAAACCTTTGGATCCTCTATGTGTAATAATATTATGTTTTTTATCTTCGAAATGATGTAATAGTATTGTATGAAAAGGCTAGGATTCTATATTTGGTATCAGAGGAAAGGTTTAGTTAATCTGGGAATTATGATTAGTGAATCCTAGAGAAAACCTCTAGTTTGAGACTATGTAAAAATATGCACACAAGAATATTTACCTAGGGATCCCATATGATATTTTTTTTGGTATAATTGTTTAAATTAATAAACTATTCATGACTTTTTTACTTATGTTTTATTCTATCCTTTTCTATTTTAGAAAATGGTGGGAACTAGGAGAAATCAGGCCAACAACTCATACGAGGGCCAATGCAATGATTGCCCGAAAAACAACCCCAATGATTTGGGAGGTGGAGTTTAAAACTTCATGGAGATTCTTACCCAATTATCTCAGGTTATGAATAATAACAATAATAATGGGGAACATCCTCCTTCACCAAAGATGGAGAAACTGGCTATTGAATGTTTTATGCGGCAACGACCACCGACATTTAGTGGATCTTTCGATCCACTTGTTACGGAACAGTGGGTCAACTCCTTGGAGAAGATCTTTTATGTGCTTCACTGTTCTAAGATAGAGAAAGTGACTCTATCCATCTATCGTCTATATGGAGAAGCTGATCAATAGTGGGATTTGATTATGAACACCAAGACAAGGGAGGAAATTGTAGAGATGGAATGGGAAGACTTTAAGATAATGACTCTTAATAAGTATTTCCCAAGAACTCTTTGCACAAAAATGGAGAGATAATTTATAGAGCTCAAGAAAAATGAAGGAGAATGTGTGAAAACCTATGAATCGAATTTCACAAGGCTTTCAAGGTATGCTTCGAGTTTTTTGATCAACAATGATAGAAAAATTGATAGATTCTATAGTGGATTAAAACCACACCTTCGAATGGCTCTTGCAATTCAAGACTTTGGGAGTTATGAAAAATTAGTTCGGTGTGTTCTAAAAGTGGATATGGAGTTTGGAGAATGGTCTCATGGAAATGGTGTTATGAAGAGAAAGATGGATTTTCAAGCTAGTGGATCTAATGAAAAAGGTGGAAAGAAAAATCAACTACCCACATGCCAAAAATGTTGGAAGTTGCAAAATGGGAACTACCTCAAAAGGAAGAGGAAATGATTCAAGTGTTAGAATTAAGGAAAACATGCTCAAGAGTGTCGAAAAGACACGAAATGGAAATATAATATAGCTGATGAAAGGATAGAACCACTCATGGTTCAATGATACAACTGTAGGGAGCTGGGACACTATGCAAACCAGTGTACTAAACCTCGAGCCCTCAAGGGTAATCAGTGTGAGCAGCCACCAGAGACGAAGGAACAATGGAAGGCTTATTCCATCACTACTTCAGAGGTAAAGCATGATAATGAAGTCGTACAAGGTACACTTCCTATTCACTCAATAATGGAAATATTCTTATTTGATTCTAGTTCTACGCATTCTTTTATATCTTTCAAGTTTTCATGATCTATAGAATCAAAGCCCCGAAACCTTTAAGTAGAGATATCTATAAAACACCAAGTGGTGAAATCATTACAGCCCAAGTGTTTGAATATTCTCTTGTTGACGTATGTGGGTAGATTCTTCTGGAAAATCTCGTATTACTTCCCTTGGTGGAATTCGACGCTATAATGGGAATGGATTGGCTCACGTTATATAGAGCACATATTAACTGTCATGAAATGGAAATATATTTTTATATTACGTACCATCCCATGCTCCACTAAAAATGAAAAGAAGATGATGAATCTCCTTTGAAAAATACTTCAATGGTGTGGGTGCTGATTCCCTATGAAGAAGCATACCTCGCCCAAATGGTTGAGTCGAAGGAAAGTTCCAACCTTGAGTAAATGCCTATCGTGAGGGAATACGGTGTTGTATTTCCCAAATTGTTACCCGGAATTCCCCTGGATCGTGACGTAGTGATCTCAATTGAACTCGTACCTAGAGCTACTACTATCTCGAAGTGCCCCTATAGGATGGATCGTATCGAATAGGAGGAGTTAAATAAGCAGCTGCAAGAGCATCTAGACAAATGGTTCATACGCCCTAGTGCACCGCCTTGGGGTGCGCCAGAGCTATTTGTGATGAAGAAGGATGGAACCATGTGGTTGTGTATCGATTATCAGGAACTCATCAATATCACCATAAAGAATAAGTATCCTTTCCCAAGGATTGATGATTTGTTCGATCTTTTAAGAGGAGCTCAAAACTTCTCAAAGATGTATCTTCATTCTGGATATCAACAAGTAAAGGTGACGAAGGAAGATATTTAGAAGACTGCCTTTTGTATAAGGTATGGGCACAATGAGTTTTTAGTGATTCCCTTTGGACTTACTAATTCCCTTGAAATCTTCATGGATTTGAAGAATAGAGTCTTTAGACATTACCTTGACAAATTTTTTGTAGGGTTTATCATTGATATTCTCATCTACTCCATGAGAAAGGAGGAACATGAAGAACATCTAAGACTTGTGTTGGAGACATTGAAAAAGGAGATGTTGTACGCCATGTTCAGAATGTGTGACTTTTGGATGAATCAAGTCACGTTCTTGGGACATGTGAACACAAGTGAGGGAATTTCTGTGGATCCTTAAAAAACAAAGGTGATTAAGGAATGTCCCAGGCCCACTAGTGTCACAGAAATCCATAGTTTTCTTAGATTCACTGGGTACTACCGACATTTTGTGAGAAACTTCTCATGATTGTCAAGCCTTCTAACTAAGTTAACAGGGAAAGGGGTAAACTATGTCTGGATGGAAGAATGTGAGGGAAGATTCAAGGAGAAAAAGATAATGCTAATTACTTCACTTGTACTCACACTACCAAAAAGTGTAGAATGTTTTGTGATATACAGTGATGCTTCAAAGAAAGTCTTGGGTTGTGTACTCATGAAAAATGATAATGTGATAGCCTACACCTCACGAAAGTTAAATATCCATGACTAGAACTACCCGACGCAGGATCTAGAGCTGGAAGCCGTGAATTTTTTCATGAAAATCTGGCGGCACTACGTTTATGGTGAGAAGTGTGACATATACACCGACCACAAGAGCCTAAAGTACATATTCACACCAAAGGATCTCAACATGCGTCAAAGGATATGGTCAGATCTAATCAAGGATTATGATTGCTCTAATCACTATCATCCTGGAAAAGCGAACAAGGTAGCTGATTCTCTAAGTAGTAAAGAACCTGCTCCTCTTTCCATGTTGTGGATTGAGAAAGACCCAATCTTCATGGATATGAAAAGGATGGATTTGAAAATCATAAGGGCAGGGGATACATCCTACCTTTCCCAAATGATTGTGCAACCATCCATCCAAGAGAAGATTAAAGAAGCACAAAGGGATGATGTGGAGATACAAAGGAGGGTGAATGTAGTAAATGATGGGAATCTTCAAGAGTTACATATCAACGATGATGGTGTGATTCGGTTTGGAATGCAGCTTTGTGTGCCTTCATCACCCGGGATAAAGAAGGAGCTATTGGATAATGCACATAGCTCAACTTTCTCTATCCATCCTAGGAGTACCAAGATGTACCGTGATATCTGAGAACACTTCTGGTGGGATAACATGAAGAAGGTGATTTTAGAATATATATCAAGGTGCTTGGTATGTCAGAAAGTTAAATCTGAGCGGCAATAGTCCAAAGGTATGATGCAGCCATTTACTATACCCATGTGGAAATGGGAAAATGTTACTATGGACTTTGTCACAGGTCTCCCGAAGGAGTCAAAGGGGAATAATGCGATATGGGTTGGGGTTGACTGACGCACCAATACTGCCCATTTTATCGCTACTTGGTAAGACTTCTCGCATGATCAACTTGCAAATATATATGTGAAGGAAGTGGTGAGACTTCACGGAATTCCACTCTCCATTGTATCTGATCGTGATCAAAGGCTTACATCTAAGTTCTATAGGAGCTTTCAATATGCTTTGAGTACTGAATTATATTTCATCCTGGCATATCCCCCCCCAAACCGATGGCCAATCTGAAAGGACTATTCAGACGCTTGAAGATATGCTATGAGCCTTCCCTCTTGAATTCAAAGGTGGTTGGGATCAGCATATCCCATTGGTTGAGTTCTCATACAACAATATCTTCCACTAAAGTATTCATATGGCTCCATATGAAGTTCTTTATGGGAATTGTTGTAGAACTCCAACCTGATGGGATGAAGTTGGAGAAAGAAAGCTACTTGGTCCTGATCTTGTTCAAGAGATGACAGAGAAGGTTCAAGTCATCCAGAAACACATCAAAGCTACTCAAAGTTGGAAAAAGAGCTATGCTGACAACCGTCGAAGGGACTTGGAGTTCGACATTGGAAATAAATTCTTCCTTTGAATATCTCCATGGAAGAGAGTCATCCGATTCGGGAAGAAAGGGAAGCTAAGCCCATGGTACATTGGCCCCTTTGAGAACCTTGACTATATAGGAGACGTGGCCTATCGTCTAGCACTTCCACTAAATATGGCTCAAGTTCATGATGTGTTTCATGTATCACTATTGAGGAAGTACATAACAGACCCCTCACATGTACTAAACTCAGAGGTGGTGCAACTGGAAGATGATCTCTCCTATGAGGGAAGCCAGTAAAGATTCTGGATCAGAGAGATAAGGTTCTACGCAACAAGACAACCCATCTTGTCAAAGTGTTGTGGAAGAACCATAAGTTTGAAGAAACAACTTGGGAACTAGAAGTGGCAATGAAGGATAATTACCCTCACCTGTTTTTGTAAAGTGAAATTTTGTGGGCGAAATTTCATAAGGGGGGAAGAATGTAATGAACCAAAGTTTTTCAATGGAAATTCCCTTCTTATATATATGTCGTAAAATAATATGAAAACACAAAAAAATGAACAACTAAGTGAAAAGTAACCTTTAGACATATGTTTTTCACTTATATATTTGGAATTTTGAAAATCCGACATTCACGGTTGTGTTCAAGATGATTTTTGGAGTCTAATGAAACAAAAATAATTTTTGGTAAATAGTAACCTACCCTTATAAATAGTAACCTACCCTTATGAATAGTAATAAGACCCTTATGAATATTAAATAAGAGTAACATTACCTATGAATAATAAAATAAAATTTATACATCTTAGAAACTGACAATTTGACCTTAGTAGACGTTTTTGGTATTTTATAAGTCATAAATAATTAAATATAATTAATTAATTAATTTAAAATAATATTTATTTCCATAAAATGTACTCATAAAATAATGAATCATTGTTTAATAGTTTTTAGATAATTTTATAAGACCCTATGTAATTTTTGAAAGAACTAGAAAATCATTTTTAATCTTAAAAACTGTTTTTTTAAGTAAATTATGATTTTATTTAAATATTAAAATAATAATATTTAGAAAATTATTTTTGAAAAATGGACTTCATATTTGGATTCTACATGTTAAAAAATGGTTGCAGTAAATTTTTGATATTTTTCTGAGATACTTGAATTTTTGATGAATAGTAGAATCCGATAATTCACAATAAATGCTAAATAATGTATTATTTGAGTCATCGATGATGTTCTTCATATGTAAGCCCACTTGGTTTTGGATTACATTATAAAATTACTGTTATTGGTCATCCAAGACTCACTATTCCTTGTCTTAGTATAAATTAATAAACTAATGAATTTTATATTAAGGAAACCTCTCTCCCATCCACTATAAAAGCCGCCCTTCAATCCCTCATATCCTCACACCTCTCAATCTCAAATACTTATCTAAACTCTTCCCAAACATCATCCCGATCACCTAACCCACGTTTCAATGCTTCTGGACTCATTAAAAGACCAAGACTAGCTTCGTTAAGGAGGATCTCAAGAGGAAGATTTAAGAGGTAATTTCCCTCCCTCTTCTCCTTTAATTCCCTTCCAAGTTCAAGTTCAATTCTTGATCTCTCCCCACCTATATTCAACCAAATTGTTTTGTAACTCCAGTATTATAAATAAAATGTAATTTTATGATTCTAATGGGTTATTATATCACTCTACACCCTTTCCCTCTTCCTTTTATTATATTAAATAGAAAGTTGCCCATGAGGTGTTAATTTATCACCTTCAAAAACGACATGCTCTCTTTTTCCATTTATAGCTTCATATATGGTCATCAAACAATTTTTATGGTTGAAACAGAATATTTTATATGTATTATGTTCTATTTTAAGTTCTGTAAATAACCTATGGTTATATTACTATGTTAAGAGTTCAAACAAGTTCGTTGTGATCCAAAAACCGGTCAAATTAACCCAAATAACCATCATTAAATTCTTATGTAATGATTATTCGACAAGGATCTAATATAATTAATTATAAAATTATTAAAGCTACTGTAATATTATTAATAACATGTAATACCAGTTCTGGGTTTTTACCCATGATCTACCCAAACATCAATTTAAGAATACAAGTGAACCACTCAAGAAAACCATAAAAACGAACATCCCCGAACAATGTTTTTAAACTCTATAAGTCATCCAAAGGAACATAATATGAAATAATGAAACCAGAATGAACCCTATTAATTTAGAAAAGTTTCTGGATTTATAATTAATTAATATAATGTCATTATACAGGACATTAAAGAGAAGGAGGCATTCAGGTACAAGGTAAGGGAAATCTCGAACCCAATTTTCTTCCATCGGGTTCTCCCTCTTTCACTCCATTTTTTATATGGTTACTCCTCAATGATCATTTGTTCATCATTTCCTCTACTTTTCTATGATATACATGTTTTTCACTGGTTTTTATGTCCATCAAAATTTTTTCCAAAAGAACTCTCCTTTCAAGAACTCACCTTTTACCTCTCGTTCAAGGTTGATGGTTCTTGTATAAAGTGTGTTGTTTCCTCTTTATTTTGGGAACCCAAAGCTTATGAATTTATTCTTATGAGATGAAACCAATTCCTTTTCATGGGTTAGTTATGTTCATTTATGTTATATGTTCATTTTGGCATGCATGATAAATAATAATGTTATGATGTGACGGGTTCCCCTAGATTTTTATAGCGCAATATGAATGTTTAAATGTGACGGGTGCGCTCGGAATTATACAGCGCTCCAATGCATTGGGTAAAGTGATGAATATCATGAGTAAATGTGAAATGATGTGTGAACAAGATTCAGCTTGGTTCACAAGTATGTGTGGTAGTTAACCACTAAGACATGATGTTTCATTTTTATACATTTCCACACTTCAAGTCTATTATTTATACTCCTCTCAGGTTCATGATATTTTCCCTATGTTGTGATTATTCTCACCCCATGCTATGTTGTTCTTATATATCCTCTTACTGGGCTTCTAGATCACCTGTTTTGATTTATATCCTCTGGTGGATACATGTACTAAGGATAGGACTAGTTCCACTAAGAAGCTAGTGAATAAGAAATTAAATAAATGTTTATGGTAGATGTTGTATTGGTTATGTGTTGTCCTAGTTTTCCCAAGACACTAAACCATTGTATCCACTATGTGTAATACCATTATGTTGTTTATCATTGAAATGTTGTAATAGTATTGTAAGAAAAGGCTGGGATGCTATAGTAAATACATGCATCATAGGATAGTTTTAGGAAGGAAGGACTAGATAAAAGAAAATCGTGGCAAAGAAGCTCCAAAATCCACCTCAGGGGCTATGTTCACGAAGGTTAAAACCATAATGACTGAGCCTATCCTCATGATGGTGAACCGGATATGTTTATATAGAGATGGTAACCTCCACGTATGTAACTCTTATTTACAGAGGACATCGATCCACAAGGATTTCATACCATTGACATCACTATAACATAATTTCAATTCATAGAGGTCCTCAGTCCATGTATTCATTAAGGTGGTAACCTCTATGCAATGTATGTCTATTTTTAGAAAACCTTAGTTGTCTCCAAGGTCATAAATTTTTTCAAAGGCCCATAACTTTCATGAATTTAAGGCCCCAACATCTGTTAAGACTATAAATACGTCCTCATATCTTTGTTTTCATTGGATATAGCCTTTGTAATTCCACAAAATGATTTGAATTCTCAAAATTCACAATTCCAAGAACCAAAGTGGAGATAGATTTCCCAAGGTAGCATATTTTATAAAACCACCTCCCATGGGGTTTTGATCAACATATCACAAATTATAGGTTCATTTATCTCATATCTATGGGCCTTATTTATGAATAATTCCATTTGTGGATCATGGGATGTCAGGAGAAAATCATTCTTTATAAATCCTACCCCAAAGGAACTAATATTTCACATCGAGGTCGGGCCACCCAATTTTTTAATACATGAAACCCCGTGATAACCCTTATAGCATCCCATCATTTTATAACATAACATTCATTCCATTACACGGAACTGATGATCTTTAAGGTTTAGTGTCTTGGAAACAAGGAACATAAAACATGAAACAAAAAAAAACATTCTTCTTAAACACTTGAAAGGATTCTCCTCATGTTCACCCTAGGCTCATTACTGCATCTCATAACCTGGGGACATAAATCAAAATGAAGGGTGAGCAGAAGGCCCAACAAGGGAAACAAGTGAAACATTTTACATATGAACTTGAGATACATCAATAAAGTCATGAAAAGAACATTAAGGCATGAAAATGAAATCATGAGGCATATCATAATAAAAATAAAACTTTTTCATAACATGAAGATGTGGCCGAAACATTTAATATTTGAAAATAGTTTCGTTTCACCAAGGTCCATCCACAAGGTGTCGTTAAAAATTACCAAGGTTATTCATCAAGGCGTCGTTAAAAATTACCAAGGTTATTCGCCATGGCGTCATTAAAAATGGTCATCTCTAGAGATTAAATCTTTACCCAATGCAATGGAGCGCTATCAGGGCTCACCCTTAAATTTTCCTTTATTATCATGTGAACCACATATATAATCATCAAACATTTAATAAATAACCCATATAGCATAAAATAAATGGGTTTCACTTCATAATCATAACGTTTTAAAAACTGCTTTAAAGACATGATCTTTACGTTATTTTAAACCCACAGAAAGGGAAAGAGGGTGTCATGTATGTAAATCCCAGAATTTAAAATAGATCATTTTGATATATATGTGAATACCACTGTAGAAATAAGAGCATTGAGTAATCACTTTATAACATAAAATAATTTTGAGAAAAGAGAGGCATTTTGAGACCAAACTTCTGCAGCATAACTGCTACGTTACAGGGTTTTAGAAAACGTTGAAAAGAGAGGGGACATGGGTCAAACAAGCATAAATGACCCAGAAAATAGTAGAGGGACAGAATATAAGGGATTTAAGAAATGGTAATGAAATTTGAAAATATACCATATGAAATGAAGAACATGAAAGGAAGACAAAAATAAGATTTCTCTTATGAAAATTCGGCAGCCTAATAGCGTTACATAAACTTCAACAAAAATGAATTGATGATGTCAAATAGGGTCTCTCATCATATGAACATAAAAGATCATAATTATAGATATGGAGATCATACCCCAACATAATAAAAAAATGAACTTGAAAGACTTGACATGGAATTAAAACTTTGTAAAGGAGAAGGGTGAAAGAATCCCTTAAAAATTCGGCAGCCTAACAGCGCCATTTAAAACATAAAAATACTGATTTGAAGAGATAAAATAAGGTCTCTAATCATATGAACATAAGAGTCCAGTATGATATATATAGAGATCATACCCCAACATAACAAAAAGGAACTTGAAACAATTGACATGAAAGTAGAACTTCAAAACGAGAAGGGTGAAGAACCACTTAAAAATTCGGCAGCCTAACGACGCCACTTAAAACATCAAAATACTGAATTAAAGTGATCAAATGGGGTCTCTCATATTATGAACATAAGATTACAGTATGATAGATATAGATATATTACCCCAACATAACAAAAAGGATCTTGAAAGAATTGACATGAAAGTAGAACTTTAAAACGAGAAGAGTAAAGAACCACTTAAAAATTCGGCAGCCTAACGACGCCACTTAAAACTTCAAAATACTGAATTAAAGAGATAAAATGTGGTCTCTAATCTTATGAACATAAGAGTCCAGTATGATAGATATAGAGATCATACCCCAACATAACAAAAAGGAACATGAAATAATTGACATGAAAGTAGAACTTCAAAACGAGAAGGGTGAAGAACCACTTAAAAATTTGGCAGCCTAACAGCGCCACTTAAAACTTCAAAATACTGAATTAAAGAGATCAAATTGGGTCTATAATCCTATGAACATAAGATTCCAGTATGATATCTATAGAGATCATACCCCAACATAACAAAAAGGAACTTGAAATAACTTACATGATAACAGATCTTGAAAAATGAGAAGGGAGAAAGAATCTGTTACAAAAATTTCGGCAGCCTAACGGCGCCACTTAAAACATCATAAAACCCAATAATGAGAGTAATAGGGGATCTCTCGTTATGATAAAATGAAAAGGGCACTAATAGGAGTATAAAAGAACCCACTTTAACCTAAGAACATGGATTATAAAAGAAATTACATAAAAGAGATTTCTTGAAAAGAAGGAGAGAGATCGGATCCCTTACCTTAAAATGTAACTCTTAAAACTCAAAGGTTTGGACCTTGAGGGCTTGGGGGCACCTTGGGAGATAAGGAGACCAGAACTTCGTTGGGGGAGAGTGGGGAGTCGAATGGATGAGAGGATGGCTTGATATTTATAGGGAATGTGAGGGGACAAGGCATTAATGGCCAAGGGACACCTCATTAGTGGTTTTGGCAAAACCATGGGCTTGCCCATGGTATTTTCCCATGGTATTTGCCACTTGGGACACCTAATACCATATCTTACTATTCATAAGTTGACCATATTGATTACATACTTAATACATCATTTAATGATGTCATTAAACACCTGTAACTTAAAAACTGTATTTTCACTATTCATCGAAAATTCAACTTTTTTCAGAATAATCCCAAAATTTCACCTCAACCAAATATCAATGCTCTGATTTTAAAAATGAAATCCATTTTATAAAAATAATTTTCTAAATATTTTTAATTAAATTTTTAATTAAAAACACTATTCATCGAAAATTTATTTTTTTCAGAAAAATCCCCAAAAATTAACTTAACATAATATCGATGCTCTGAGTTCAAAAATGAAGTTCATTTTATAAAAATAATTTTCTAAATATTTTTAATTAAAATTTTAATTAAAAACACTATTCATCCGAAAAAACTAATACTTGATTAATAATTTATGAAACCGTTATTTAACCATTTTATTGAATCACATTACTTAATCAAAGTGCCTAGCTTATTTTAATACTTTCATTAAGTGAGATTACTAATCCATTTGGACACATTATTAATCCTAATCATAAAATTATTAATCATAATTTACTATTCATCAAAAATCAAGTTGATCTTATTAGACTCTAAATTTCGTACTGAACATAATTGTAGAAATCCATTTTTTGAAAATCATTACACATTTTTAATTATTTAAGGTTTACATAAACATTTTTAAAATATCCTTTTTCTAAAATTCATCAAAAATATGCATACTATATTTATCCGGTCATTTGAAATTTCATAAAAGAAATTGAAATTTTTATTTAAAACAAAGTATTACACAAGACAGTTATGGTCTCCTTATATAGCCCCTTATCACACCAGCATAGGACCTAAGTGTAAGGTGTGCTAAGGTTAGAGAATCCGAGGGAGGCTCGGCCAACATCGCACGAGTAGTACTTTCTATCAGTTTGAACTTCTTGCGAAGGCGATCCCGTTCTAGCTATATACGATGAAGTTCAGCTTGGGTTTGGTCCAGAGCAAAGCCCAGTGGTGCTACCTCCTTCCCAAGTTCTGTTATATGAGCTTCGATCGGTCCAAGACTATAGGGTGAGGCCATGAAATCTTCTTTCTATATTAATTAACCAAGATTACTAGTATTTAGAGACAATAATCAAAACGTTTAGTTTACAGTGGTCATATTGACCAATGGTCAAATAATGGCCAAAACCCAATAGTCACATTTTATTTATACTCATGTTATCAAATGAAACATTTTTTTTGCGTACAAAAATAAAATAAAATAACACTTTAAATTAAGAAACAAGATTTATTAAAAATTTCGGGTCGTTACAATCTTCACCCCTTACGAAATTGTGTCCTAGCAATTTTTAAAAATTGGGTTTTGAAATTTCATTGAAATTCCCACATCGGAAAAGGATTCTGTAAAATTATTAATTTAAAATCAAGAAAGGAAAGTACAAAGGCCACCCGAGATAACCCACACTAGGATTCCATGTAGGAAAACATGGACATGGAAGAAAAACAAAGGGTCATGTTTTGAGGGAGAGTGATAGAAAACATGATTAGGAGAAAGTTGACCATAAGAAAATCCCAAACTTATAATGTGTGTAAACGGTCTTTGATTACCTAGTAGGAAACGTTAACCGACAACGTTTTTGTTTTACGTTCCTTTTCTTAATTTTGAGGAATTCATTTACTACATTGGACAAAAACATAAGAAAATATACCTACCTTCATGTATAGTTTCATCCTTTAATAATTCTCTACCAAAACTAATCTTTTCTCCAAATGATGAGAATTCAAAAACACTAGTTCTCATAAAAATCACAAGAATCATCTTTTAAAGAATCACATAATCCACAAAATATTAACTATCTATTTCTTCTATCGTTAAACATTATCCCAAAAACAGGATGTTTAAGGTAAAACAACTCTTCAAAAAGAAAGAATCCCATAGAAAGGGAAACTACTTTTAAATATTCAAAGTTCAATGGTACTACCCAAAGTTTATCATAGACCATTCCATAAATAACGGTCCTTAAAATTCCTCAAAATAACCCAAACTATGATTGAAACCCAAATACAAGAAGGATTTGATAACATAGACTTCCAAAACAACTTCATTGTTCATCTCTAGGAAACATCAACCACTCCTAACATCTTATAACAAAAGTAGCTAACCTAATCATATTTTACCCAATAAAGGTTAATAATTCCCATAAGTAACCTAAATTACTATAAGTCCACGTTAAATTCATTAATTCTTCAAAATATATGTCAACCTTACTCCTCAATGAAAATACTATACTAATCTATTTACCTCGATCATATAGGTTCCCCAAAATAGTGAACATCTTCAAAATAATAATCATATTTTAATCCCCTAATCATCTCTTTCATATTAAGACAGAAATCGTCACATTTCCTATCACATTGGTTGTTAGGACATGTTATTCCATTTCCCACCATTAACTAAGAAGATAAAGTATAATTAGAGGCTTAAATACTTAACCAATAATCATGAAAAGGAACTTAAAGCATATAAGGATAACTTGTAGAAGAAAAGTATACCCTAACTTGTGATCCCCTAGGTTACCATCTAGGTTATCCATGATCATATAATCTTATGTGAATCTTTGTTTTATTTTATCCTTGTTCCTTTAACAAGGGTTCATACCAAGCTTATGAATTAACCAAAGCATATCCCTCGGGAGTGTCGTAACCAAGAGTGCAGCAAGGCCCGTTTTCGTGTACCAGTTCTTGTTCAAGTCTAGCTCAAAGCGGTGTTTTCGGGTTTTACCCCTATGTACATCTATGCCAGAGCCACCTCTACCTTCTCGTATCCAGACAGGGATGTATTTGCTTGGAAACCGCTTACTCAGTACTCACCAAAATACCGAGAAGATTTCCTATATTTAAACTTTTCTATAGGGTTTTTTCTAGAGTTTTCATATCCTAATTTCCACAAATAACTAAACCATCCTTTGATACCAATTATAGCATCCCGTCTTTTTATAGCATAACTTTCATTCCATTACACGGAACTGAGGATATTTAAGGTTTAGTGTCTTCGAAACAAATAACATTAAACATGAAACTAAAAAACATTCTTCTTAAACACTTGAAAGGATTCTCCTCATGTTCACCCTAGGCTCATTATTGCATCTCATAACCTGGGGACATACATCAAAAGGAAGGGTGAGCAGAAGGCCCAGCAAGGGAAACAAGTGAAACATTTTACATATGAACTTGAGATACATCAATAAAGTCATGAAAAGAACTTTAAGGCATGAAAATGAAATCATGAGGCATATCATAATAAAAATAATTTTTTTTCATAACTTAAAGATGTGGCTGCAACATTTAATATTTACAATCGTTTAGTTTCACCAAGGTCCATCCCCAAGGTGTCGTTAAGCATTACCAAGGGTATTCACCAAGGCGTCGTTAAAAATTACCATGGTTATTCACCAAGGCGTCGTTAAAATGGCCATCTCTAGAGATTAAGTCTTTACCCAATGCATTGGAGCGCTATCAGGGCGCACCCTTAAATTTGCATTTATTATAATGTGAGCCACATATATCATCATCAAACATTTCATAAATAACCCATATAGCATTAAATATATGGCTTTCATTTCATAATCATAATGTTTTTAAAACTGCTTTAAAGACATGATCTTTACGTTACTTTAAACCCACGGAAAGGGAAAGCGGGTATCATGTATGTAAATACCAAAATTTAAAATAGAACATTTTGATAAATATGTGAATACCCCTGTAGAAATAAGATCTTTGGGTAGTCACTTTATAACATAAAATAATTTTGAGAAAATAGGGGCATTTTGAGACGAAAATTCTGCAGCATAACGACAACGTTACAGGGTTTTAGAAAACGTTGAAAAGAGAGGGGACATGGGTCAAACAATCATAAATGACCCATAAAATAGTAGAGGGATAGAATATAAGGGATTTAATAAATGTTAATGAAATTTGAAAATATACGATATGAAATGAAGAACATGAAAGGACGACAAAAATAAGATTACTATTATGAAAATTCGGCAGCCTAATAGCATTACATAAACTTCAACCAAAAATGAATTGGTGATGTCAAATAGGGTCTCTCATCATAGAAAACATAAAATATCATTATGATAGATATAGAGATCATACCCCAACATAATAAAAAAAAAACTTGGAAGACTTGACATGGAATTAGAACTTTGAAAAGAAGAAGGGTGAAAGAATCTCTTAAAAATTCGGCAGCCTAACGGCGCCACTTAAAACTTCAAAATACTGATTTGAAGAAATAAAATGGTGTCTCTCATCATATGAACATATGATTCCATTATGATAGATACAGAGATCATACCCCATCATAACAAAATGAACTTGAAATAATTGACTTGAAAGTAGAACATCAAAACGAGAAGGGTGAAGAACCACTTAAAAATTCGGCAGCCTAACGACGCCACTTAAAACGTCCAAATACTGAATTAAAGAGATCAAATGGGGTATCTCATATTATGAACATAAGAGTCCATTATGACAGATATAGAGGTCATACCCCAACATAAAAAAAAGGAACTTGAAAGAATTGACATGGAAGTAGAACTTCAAAACGAGAAGGGTGAAGAACCACTTAAAAATTCGGCAGCCTAACAGCGCCACTTAAAACCTCAAAATACTGAATTAAATAGATAAAATAGGGTCTCTCATCTTATGAACATAAGAGTCTAGTATGATAGATATAGAGATCATACCCCAACATAACAAAAAGGAACTTGAATGAATTGACATGAAAGTAGAACTTCAAAACGAGAAGGGTGAAGAACCACTTAAAAATTCGGCAGCCTAACTACGCCACTTAAAACTTCAAAATACCGAATTAAAGAGATCAAATGAGGTCTATCATCATATGAACATAAGATTATAGTATGATAGATATAGAGATCATACCCCAACATAACGAAAAGGAACTTGAAATACTTTACATGATAATAGATCTTGAAAAATGAGAAGGGAGAAAGAATCTGTTACAAAAATTTCGGCAGCCTAACAGCGCAACTTAAAACTTCATAAAATGAAATAATGAGAGTAAGAGGGGATCTCTGATTATGTGAACATGAAAAGGGCAGTAAGAGGAGTATAAAAGAACACCCTTTAACATAATAACATGGAGCATAAAAGAAATTATAAAAAAGAGATTTCTTGAAAAGAAAGAGAGAGATCAGATCCCTTACCTTAAAACGTAACTCTTAAAACTCAATGGTTTGGACCTTGAGGGCTTGGGGGCACCATGGGAGGACTCCTTGGGAGGAAAGGAGACCATAAATTCGTTGGGGGAGAGTGGGGAGTCGAATGGATGAGAGGATGGCTTGGTATTTATAGGGAAAGTGAGGGGACAAGGCATTAATGGCCAAAGGACACCTCATTAGTGGTTTTGGCAAAACCATGGGCTTGCCCATGGTATTGGACACTTGGGACACCTCATACCTTATATTACTATTAATAAGTTGACCATATTTATTACATACTTAATACATAATTTAATGATGTCATTAAACACCCGTAACTTAAAAACTGTATTTTCACTATTCATCGAAAACTCAACTTTCTCAGAATAATCCCAAAATTTTACCTCAACCAAATATCAATGCTCTGATTTCAAAAATGAAAACCATTTTATAAAAATAATTTTCTAAATATATTTAATTAAATTTTTAATTAAAAACACTATTCATCAAAATTTATTTTTTTCAGAAAAATCCCCAAAATTACCTTAACATAATATCGATGAACTGAGTTCAAAAATGAAGTTCATTTTATAAAAATAATTTTCTAAATATTTTTAATTAAAATTTTAATTAAAAACACGATTCATCTGAAAAAACTAATACTTGAATAATATTTATGAAACCGTTATTTAACCATTTTATTGAATCGCATTACTTAATCAAAGTGCCTAGCTTATTTTAATACTTTATTTCAGTGAGATTACTAATCTATTTGGACACATTCTTAATCCTAATCATAAAATCACTATTCATAATTTACTATTCATCAAAAATCATGTTGATCTTATTAGACTCTAAATTTCGTACTGAACATAATTGTACAAGACCATTTTTTAAAAATCATTACACATTTTTAATTATTTAAGGTTTACATGAACATTTTTAAAATATCTTTTTTCTAAAATACATCAAAAATATGCATACTATATTTATCCGGTCATTTGAAAATTCATAAAAGAAATTGAAATTTTTATTTAAAACAAAGGATTACACAAGACAGTTACGGTCTCCTTACATAGCCCCTTATCACACCAGCATAGGACCTAAGTGTAAGGTGTGCTAAGGTTATAGAATCCGATGGAGGCTCGACCAACATCGCACGAGAAGTAATTTCTATCAGTTTGAACTTCTCGCGAAGGCGATCCCGTTCTAGCTTTATACGATAAAGTTCATCTTGGGTTTGGTCCAGAGCAAAGCCCAGTGGTGCTACCTCCTTCCCATGTTCTGTTAGATGAGCTTCGATCGGTCCAAGACTACAGGGTGAGGCCATCAAATCTTCTTTCTATATTAATTAACCAAGATTACTTGTATTTAGAGACAATAATCGAAACGTTTAGTTTACAGCGGTCATATTGACCAATGGTCAAATAATGCTCAAAACCCAACAGTCTCATTTTAATTGTACTCATGTTATCAAATGAAACATTTTTGTTGAGTACAAAAATAAAATAAAATAACACATAAAATTAGGAAACAAGATTTATTCAAAATTTCGGGTCGTTACACCCCTATCCTTTTTGAACCAGTTGACCACTGTGAAATACCATATTTCGTGAAACACATTCCATTGTATTGACTATGGTTCTTCCTTTTAGACAACACCATTTTACGAATATTGACTCCATTAATCCACAATACCCATCCAGAACTGATTTATCTACACCCCAAATTCCCCTAAGACATGTAACACCAAACCTTGTTCCCTCCCATTTCACGTCAAGCACAACATGGACTCTAACCACTCCATTTTTTAATATTCACTAGAACCCTAATGCATTTTTACCTTCAAAAAATGTATCCTAACATTGGACCGTTATTTACCATTGCTCTATGGAAGTGTTTAATATATTCCCCACCAATAGGAACATTAGTATTAGACTTTTATTCCCCAATGGATTCATAATCAATATATATTACCGATCGTAACACATAGTGAAGAATTTTTAAGGAAGATTCTATACTACATTGATATGGTCTATATGGGTTTAGACCCTTCCTGAAATTGAGATTGATGACATAAAAAGACATATCCAAACATCCTTATCCTACAATGATAATCAGTATGACAAAATCCTCAACACATGATGTTAAAATGTACCCTTACCATATGTGATGAACATTGGATTCCCGGTTCATGATGGGAATGGGATGACCGTACCCCTATTGCTTCAAGTGATGAGAATGAGATTCCCCATGTATTGTCATCATGGGATATCACCTCCTCCATCAACATATGATGATCCTATTGATTTGTGAATCTTCACGGAATAATCCCCACCCCATCCCTCATTTATTTTTCTTATGTGATGTGAGAATCCTACCACATGAGGTTACACTACATCGAAAACTACTATCATCCAACATAAATTTGCAGCAGTGAACTTTGTGGGTTTTAATCATTGTATACTAATAGGGTACAAAGAAAAAGTCCAAGAGGTTAAATCCTGATATCTTAAAAAATATGGGATTCCTTCATGAGTTCAAATCGATAAATCCCAAACTTTACCATTGAATCCAAATGTTGGATCTTCTCCTCTATGTGGCCACACATTCTCTCGTCACCTAAAATTCCAAAGTGTTAAATATTATCCCCATGGTACATACTTAACCAGTTCATAAATTGGGAAATATTTCCCCCTAGGTACACACATAACCAAAACCTCATGTGTGAAATCATCCCCCCTGGGGACATAATTAACCAAGTCATCAACTGTGTTATATTCCCCCTTGAGAAAACACATAACAAAACCCTAAAGTGTGACATATCCCCCCTAGGGACATTCTAAATGAAAACATTTTATTTTGAAATATTCTTCCTTGGGGATACACATTATCATACACTCATATGTGAATTCTTAACTACTCAGGACACACATAACCAATCCCTCTAGAGTAAACCCCCCCAATGGGGACAAACTTATCAACAAAGCTATCCATATAAAATGTTATAAATATGAATCACATGAAATATATAACCCATATTGTAATCAAATTATTCTTAAGGTAGAAATCCTATATAGACCTAACCCCCTGGTGTCGAATACCCAATGGCCAAGATGAGATTCCTTGGGTTCCAGGCCTATGATTCCTCACACATAATATTCCCTCTAAACATGGAAGATTTTTTATGCCCAACATACCCATCATCTTGAGATTCCAAGACATACCAAACATTAATATATAGTATATCTAGTGGTTTATATCCTAACATGATAGATGTATTGTAATTAACCAATTTCCACCTTGAGATGGTGCTGGGAATGAATTTCCCAGACATGAATCAAATCTATAATGGAGACCCATACTATCTGAAGATTTACAAGTAGGAATCCATAGAAGGAGGAATTTATATTACATCATCTCTTTTTGATCATATGGATTAAATCAACAATCATTGAGTTAGAGGCCACCTACCATTGCAAAGAGGGAATGTGAAGAAACTAAGCCATTTTATTATCCCAACACATAGCCACAGTGGAAACTGTGGGAAACCAAAATGGTTTACCCAACATGAATCTATTCTCCTTAAACTAAGAGAACTAGTAATATCATGGAAACATAAATTTTTCATGTCATTGTATCTAGATTTTAATTTAAATGTCCCACATAAAGAGAAGTGGGAAAAACAAGAATCACTCCAACATATCAAATATGATAACATTAGGAGTATTTGGTTTGGGATATCATCAACACATATCCTTTATCTACTTAAAAAATAATTAATAGTGTTGGTGCATTGTGAATTACCTATATCATTTCTGTACTGACAGTTATTTCCATGTATAGTACAAGATTAAATAAATATGCGATAAATGATCTAATAAAAACTTGTGTGGATATAAGATGAATGTTGTTGTGGTAATACCAATTGACTATGTTCATTCCATGACCACCACCACATCATCCAATACTAGGTAGCGACACCCAATCTAACACTATGAATACATCTATAGGAGGGTGATCAACATAATTTTTCATCGATAATAAAATTAAAATTCATTCCTATAATAGATATGGTCTGATAAAATCTTAAAGAAACAAAAATATACATAAATCCCCACCATTGAGGGCTGTGTAGGGGGAAACAGCATCATGTTCTAATGGAAAACCACTTTTGGGACACTCTCCATAGAGAATTCAGGTATCTCACTCTCCTTAGCTGAGGAGGTAGGGTATGTTCAAGCTTTTACTATAGTGTCCATTTCTCGAGAGCTATCTATGAGGGATCCCACTAAACCGAATCAGTGTCAACATTGATCGGTCCCCCAATTCAATAAGTAGATGTATTACATCCCCAGGACATGAATCTCAATCCTGATAACATGGCATCTATCTGAGGGGAAGACCTAGAACATCACCCATCAAGAGTCATCATATATAGCTCAACATTCCCTCCCAATAATAGAAATATCCCATCCCAAACTCTGTGATCACTTCTTTTGACAAAATCATATCTCACATTATATAGGGACCCTCGAATCATCTCAAGAAGGCTTTGTTGTATCTCTTAACCATTGTTTCCATCAAAAACCATTATATTCCATCTCGTAATGTGAAATTCCACAATGTTGGTCCCCCCACACACTACCAAAAAACAACATTGAGGTCCTTCCCATGTCAATGACATTCCCTTATTTAAAAATTCTTATTTGTTTTGAAAGTTAAATAATCACTAGGAGTCCCACGAGCATGGTGCAGATAAGAACACAGATAATGAAAACCTGAGAAACACTCAACAACATTCTCATAGAGATGTAATAAAAAATTAGTGGTTGGACCTAGTGAACCACCATGTCTTCATAGAACTCTTATCCTTCAAGATAACCAATTTCTTGAAGAGGGAACCTTAAACCCCATTTCTATAGCTGGGGAAGGAATATAATTGATTTAGTATTACAATCCCTAAATTAGAGGTTCCAAAAATCAATAAATCCCACTATCACAACTTTCAGGTGGAGTAAATCATGGCCTCCTTCTATGGACTCTCAATGTTTCCATCTATTCCACCATCATTTCCCCTCCACTTGACCTATACACTATATGTTGGATAGATTCCAAGGTTAGTGATTATTCCCTCATATGTTGGGGAGAACTTTGATGATCCCCAAAGCGTTTTTTCTACACTCACATATGAAGAGGAATTCAACACCCAATTCTACATTGACATGATCTTGAATATGGAGACACCTCAAAAATACATTGCAATGTTTAGTGGATGTATGGACCAAGTGTCACCCCTCCCTTTTAAGTTGAGTCTAAAAATATGTCTACATCAGTGACACTTAAAGTCTCTTGGTGTCTTCCAAATAGGTCTTGGGTTGACTAGAAGCTTAGTTACCCTCTTAGTATTTTATATGAGGACTTGTGAATACTCATGGCTACCCAACATCCATTAGTTTCATTTTATTCACCTATAGCTCTAAACATTTTCATCCCAGAGTCCCTCACTATGTATCAGGGAGGTTTTTCCCACTTGAATATATGAGAGAATTGCAACATCATTGGGAAAATTAGATAACCTACCCTGGAATACAAGAGAAACATGATTCCATTCAACAATAGTGCATGTGGGTTGAGATAACATTGGTTTATGTATATCAGTACACTAAATAGTATGGTTACTTGCAGACTCCCTAGGTAAACATTGTCAAGATCCTTATTGTTCTTTTTTTATTCATGGAAGAGACTATTGAACACGTGCAATTCAATGGATGGGGGTTGTACGTTGCCCTAAATTTCATCCAAATACCACAGAAACAGTGGGACTATCAATATGTAATTGCCACCAAATGTGAAGGTTCTTCTCTGAACACCACTATAGTGAGTGTAATAAAAAAAATTATTTTTGAGATATCCTAGAAATAGGACTAGAAAAAAAGTTCAAGACAGTGAAAACCCAGTACAATGGGTGACAAAATATGAAGAATATCCCCCAAATTAACCATGTACTCAACAGTAGAGACTGAATATAGGCCTTGGGAGTCCCCCCCCCCTTGAATGAGACATTTTCATCTACTAATGAATATATAAAAAATATAAATGGGTATTTTGAGAATACTAGTCCACCTAATAATGTTCAAAAGACTGTTTGAGCCATAAGGATTGACTCTTTTCTCTACGATCTAGAGGGATAAAAGTATATTACAACATAGATTATTTTTAAGTACTGATGAAGCCTTGAAAATGATAAAAGGGAATATATCTCTCCTACAGTTGGGAACCTAGTCATTCTTAATTAGGAACCTAGTTTTTTATGATGTGGACAAGCATATCTGATTAGAGTAGTAGCTCAGTGAAATGGATGATTGAAAAGTTAGGAGTCACCCACTCCATAGGAGAATCCCATATATCCACCTAGATATCAAGTCCATCCATCATTCTAGGAATAAAAATGGTAAAATAATCTGTGACCAAAAATACTCACTAGGATGACTTGATAGCAGATCACATCACCCGCCTTGTGTCCCATGAAATGAGATAGGTGTCAATTACACTTGAGGTAATGTCATATTTGATATAGGTAGAGTAGATGTTCCTACAAAAAAATTCAGATATATGGGGTTTACCCAATTAAATAACATGGGTGGTATACTACATCATTAGACTCACTTCACATCAAGTTGTGTTCCAATGTTGGGGACTCTAAACAAGAGGGATATTAATAATCTCTGATGTTTTATCGAAACCCTAAATGAATTTCATTTTTTTGGTTATATACAGCTAGTCTCGTAATACATTGATGGCTGAGAATATCTCCTTATAAAATTCCACTATTAGTTTTCATCCACCTAGGGCAAGAGCAGCAACACGGACCTCTCAAAATGAATATGTATGTCAGATGAGTTATTCCATTATTTTATTTCTCTATAGAGGATAATCCTATTCTCGGTGAATTTTTTTTGATCTAATAAAACATTATTCATAGTGTGAATAAATTACGTAATATATGAGTTTGTCCCTATCGTAATCTCCTTGAATTATCTAGGATGATTTTAATAGTTCACCAAAAATTCTCTATATTTGGAAAAACCCTTGGACTTGACAAGATATGGACATTCCCATTACCCACTCTAGATCCCAAGATAAGGTTCGTAAAAATGAATAATGATAACAATGTGCATTAAGAGGCTCTGGATCTGTCACACCTAATTCCCCATTTACCGTATAAACCCTTACATGTGTTTTTCGACCAGGCATAGACTCGCCTAGTGAAAACTCATCAAGAAAAGGCACTTCCTAACATATTAAATGTTTATCCAACCCCTCATTAGGGTTAGGAAACCTCAGTACTATTTGATCAAATAAAGAATACGAATTTATCCTTAAAATATCCACAAGTCCCAAGTTATTTCATCCATAACCTAGAAAATGCGATTTTGAATCTACCATAACACAAGAGACCCCATGAGGCTAATCATACCAATCATTCCAACGAAATTCCATATCATATGATCCCTGAACACACCATGAGAGATTGTGTTGTATTAAAATATTTACAACCGAAGCAAGTAGATTATGGATTGGTATAATTGTGTGACTATTTCCAATGCTTTCACTAAGGTGTGCGCATCTATCTATGGAGGACGCGCAGCTGTTTCCCTGCATTACCACATTCTTAAGGTAGGAAAAATCTATTCCTTATTCAGGGATGTTTTCTCCTTGATCGAAATGGGATGATGGGATGTCGGTTCGTCCTTCCATGGATTCCTCTTCAGAACTAATCACCTAGTTCGGGTCTCCCTTAATGATTTAAGTCGTTGTTCGTGAAATTCTTCCTAGTGCCATATTTTCATAGACACCAGTTAATTACACAACTTCTGTTGGGACATTCAAAAGGGTCTAGTAAGGGTAGAAACCTTAGGTCAAGGGAGTAGTCATGTTGGACATCACCGGCATGTCTAGACGCTGGAGCCCTGGCGTATAGGGGTTTGTTCCCCTTATTATGGGGCTTCTCGAGGGATCGGAAGCCCGACACATCCTGAGTCGAATATGGGGAATCATATGCAATGGGCATATATATATGTTTTTCCTCCACTTCCAATTTTTAACATAGGTTATTCCATAGTTTTAACATCCAGTGGAGATGGATCGGACTGATCAGAACAATGATTAAAGTGGATCATATGGGTGCAACCTCTGGTGGGAACACTGATGTTGGGGCCAACGTGTGTTTAGATTGCATATTGTTGTTGATGGCAATGTGGAATGAGGTGCAATAATCCCACCGGAATGTGGAAGCCTGGTTAAGAATCTGTATAGATGATGGAAGGTTTAATGAAGTGAATGGATAATGAGATGGATTCATCTTAAGGATGAAGGTGATGTTGGGCTTGTGTCTCGAAGAGGCTTCCTACATATCTATATGGTAGGGAAACAATGTCCTCGTAGTTCATATAATGACGACTAGCCACCGATTAAGGATTTCAAGGGCTTATTATTGAATGGGGTTGACAACGGCTTACCATTGAATGGGGTCACAACGGCTTATCGCATGATGGGGTCACAATTTCTTACCACTGGATAGTGATGTCAATGGATTACCCCTGAATGGGGTTGACAACGGCTGATCGTGGAATGGGTTGATCCTCATAGAATATTGCCACGTACCCTGCCTAGGAGATAGAGATCAATCCCGCATAGTTCATATGGGATGGAGGTCGGTGGACCGATGCGAAGGAGGACCTGGGGTCCAAATGGATGATGGGATTTAACCTCACGCAGGATTCCTACATACCACGCCTTTGTAATGATCAAATACCTCTTAGTTCAAGGAGGAGTTTGGTGAACCCATGTGAAGGTGGTCAGAACCAATGGGTGGTGGCCTTGAACCTCAGGGAGGCTTCCTACATACTTGGCACTGGAAAGGATCAAAGTCCATGTAATTCAAGTGGTGGGAACTGATGTGAAGGTGGTCAGAATGAATGGGGTATTGGGCTTGAATCTCATGGAGGCTGCCTACGTACAATTCCTTGGAACAGATCAAAGACCACATAGTTTAGGTGGTGGTAACGACTTACCGCTGACTGGGGGAACAACGTCTTACTGCAGATCGAGGGAGATAATGGCTTACCACAAATTGAGGTTCACAGTTTAACGTCATGCAGGACAGGGGAAAACCGACATGAAGGGGGGTCAGAATGACCAGGTTTTGGGATTGAACCTCATGGAGGCATCCTACGTACCTTGCCTTGGAAAGGATCAATGACCACGTAGTTCAGGGGGCGTTTGGTGAACCGACGTGAGGGGGGTTTGAATGACCAGTGGATGGTGGGCTTTATCCATAGGGAGGCTTCCTACGAACCTTGCCTCGGTAAGGATCAAAGTCCCCATAGGTCAGGTATGATGGGAGTGGGCCTTAATGTCTATGATTTCAATGGAGGATGTAATGGTTAGTGCTTGATCTATGCCAACATGAGTCATACTCGGTGTGAGAAACAAGATACGTCAAAGACCTGATGATCATGTCACGAATGTTTCTTTCATGGGATGTGGAGTGGGTATTACACATATTTAGCATCATAATGTGGAAAATGGGATTACACATTGTTATCAGCCCGAGGTGGTAGAGATTGGGACTTAATCTTGGATGGAGGCCCGAATAGGGAAAATCCCCAATAGGAGAGGGACTTGGAAACTAGGAAGAGAGGATTAGAGATGCTACCTCTTAAGAGGAAAGCATGAGGCTTACACCAGAATGGTTTCCCTTTCCCCTCGTCTAACACATGGGGAATATTCACATTTTAACATAATGTGTTTAGGATAATGGTGCTTGGTAGTTTGACGTCCTTTGGCTCAGACGATGTGGGTTCAGTCAGCACCCCTTGGACTTATATAACTAGAACCCTCTACACGGTGGTGAAGCAAAGGGACCTGGAATGCTGTGATTGGGGGTGTTATGGAGAGAACCATTGGGGGGGGGGGGTCCAAGTTAGTTTGGCTATGTGAATAAGAAATACTCTTTAGTGTGCTTATGCATAGAATCATGATGTGAAGCAACGAAACAGGTGAGATCATCCAAGGGACATTGATGTTGTTTTGTGCGAACCTGAACGGCTGCATGGGAAAATCATATGTAGAGACAAATGGGACATAAGTTGAATCCTTGTGAATCTATGGTGCTCCCTGAAGTGGAGGGGCATCGTGAAGGGAAGTGTTTCACGATGTGAAGTTTCCTATGCTAGGCATATGGAATAGGTGAATATGGGAGGAGATTCGCGAAGTGGAAAGGTATTCGCAAAGAAATTCCCCGCAATGTTGGGGTTCCTCATGAAGCATGTTTTTTATGCAATGTGCTTCGTGAAGCACAGTGAACCTTCCTTAGCATATAGGTCATGTGGGTGTGGTGCGTGTTTCAAGAACCATAAACACTTCACGACAACCCGAGTCCCCGTGGAGATTTCTTTCCTACGCGAAGGCTCGTGGGAATCACAAAAGGCCTCCCTCTTGGAAGAGGGACTCAATTAAGGCCAAGGCAGATTCACTTCGCAAAGTATAAGAACCCTGAAGAAATCATGGTTTACATAGAAAGAGGTGATTCTTGATTAGAGATATCATATGTTGAAAGGTCGGATGCTCTGTGTTATGGGATCCAAGGGAGCCCTATATTTATGGGCAAGAGGTGCCGTGAAGCAGAGCTCACTCAGTGCAGAGAGAGAGTTATCTCTGTGGTGGATCACGAATGTCAAATGCGGTCTTGGAGCGTTACCTCCTCCTTGCTCCGCTGTGGGTAATGAACGTCAAAATGGATCATGGAGGGTTACCACTTTTTTTCTTCACAGTGGGTCGCGAAAATAAAAACGACTCATAGAGGGTTACGACCTTTTTTCTATGTGGTGGGTCATGAACATAAAAACAGCTCGTGGAGGGTTACAACTTCCTTGCTATATGTCGGGAATGGGGGCATGGGGCTTCGCGAAATGGCTCCGTGGGACAGACTTGGAGGCGTCCCTCTTGTTCTTTGGCTTCCCAATTTTCTATCATCAACAATAGCCCCCCTCCCCACATCAAACATAGAACTGAGGAGAAATCAATGGTCAATGTCTGAGGTTCAATCACCAAAATATATCATCGTCCGCGAAGATGTTTTGTGAAGTGGTCTCGCGAAGCGGATTGGTGACTTGCCTCCAAGGTGAGCCACGAATCTCGGCCTGGCATGGACGCACCGTAACGGTCCGATAGTTGTCGCCAATAAATAGGGGAGCTAACCCCTCTTTTGTTATTTCTTTCCATTGCATCTTTAGCTCATTGCACTCTTGATTTGCAGAGCTATGCATACTACAAGCTTTCTCTCTATGAATCAGATCCTTTTCTTCTTGGTGTAAAGCGAGTCTCCGACTCCACGAAGGCACCTAGCTAATTTTTCTAGATGTTCGGGGCTAGGCTATGTGTAATTATCTATGAACGAGCTCCGTAACATTGCTCCGTGAACGAACATCGCGAACATGACGCAAGAAATGATCAAAAATAAAATTGAATGGCTCATCATAAGGCTTCCAGGGGGGTCATCCTGGACACTACCCAAAGGGTGGACATGGTGTATAGCTTGGGCATAGGGGAGTTAATAAGGAACCATTCTGAACACGGTTCATTGGTGGAGCCCCTATCAAAGATACATAGGAACAATCCACTATGGAAAAGATTACCTTTGTACAAATATGGGCTCAGGGATGATTTCTTCAATCATGAAGCAAGTAGGGATGAGACGGAATACTGGTTCACAAGTACACCATGTCAATGCCAATGGATCAGGGTGGCTGACGGCCATGCCCGAACAGACTCTATGCCAGTCGATGCTCACTGCCTGTATAACTACATGAACAATGTGGATGGGGAGGCATTGTAGCCAGAGACGTCCCCCACTACACCAGACAATATTGAAGGAAACTATGAGGAAACTGATGAGGGGATTGTCTGAGGACTGGGACCTACGCCAGGGAGGTAACTTCACATATGATTGGGCTTGGGAATACTGGGTAGGTGTCTCATGTGATCATTTTAGGGCAGATCTGAGGACAATGTGCCTATATGAGGCATCTTGGGCCTCCTAGTTGTATATATATCAACTGAATTAGCTGATGCCGGAGCTGATGAGTAGGTGGTCATGAAGGAAAAACACCTTCCACCTACACCACAGGGGGGATGGTATCATCTTGTGGGACGTTTACCAGATCTCACGAGTCCTGATATTGGGGGTGATGTTTGATGAATTCATCCCATTTATGAGTGCGTGGGTGGATGTAGAGAAACTTTTGTGGATGATGATAGTGTGAATGGATCTTATACCGGAAGAGGATAAATAAGTTGTGAGGTATGTCCATTTCAGGCTGTGGTTCAAGTAGTTTTTGAACCACCCAGAAGATAGGTAGATTCTAGAGAGGCCTTGAACATTCCCAATGGGGGCGCAATAAGGCTTTTAGCACTCATAATTGAGGCTCTTGGAGGATAGCTAGTGGAAAACTAGGGGTTTCAGTGTCCTCAACAAGAAGAAGCTGGTTATCAGGCTGGTGGCATTAATCAGGGCTCTCATTTGTGGTTGGATTTTTCCGGTGAGGGATACAAGCATGGGCATGCAACCTAGAACATTTATCATGCCATCCATGTTAGTGATTGGAAGGAGATTCAACCTCGACGTCCTGATGCTTTCCATGTTATAAAAAATTTTATGGCACATCAGCAAGGAGAAGAGGCCCCAAAGAATATGCAGTCCATTCCACCTATTGTATGGGTGTAAAGAGGAACATGTTAGGGGGTTTTATGTGTAAATGAACCCCATCTCGCCTCAGGGGTTGAACATCCACCCCTCTATTATGAATGCAGTGGGAAGATTTCCATCCACGATGACCACAATGTTGGTACAGAACCTGATGTGGAAGGCGGAGGAGTTCAATTTTCACCTGTTTTTGTTGCCAATGAGTTCTTTTACTGATGACGAACAAGGAACGAAAGTGCACTGATCTTATCATCTGGCCTTCTGAGGTTGAGACCTAGTGGTAAGGGTGGACCGTGATCCCCTCTGCAAGCAATACACCCCTCACCGATTTTCCCAACATTTTTAAAGCAGGCTGAGATTGACCTCGAGGGTTTATCTAGGGGTGTTCCACAAGGTATAACCATGTGTGATGAGGAAGACATGGTTCATGTTCACACGAGAAGATAGGAAAATATGGAACGAGTTACCTCCACCTACTACTTCCTTCATGTTTGTAAATGATTATGCCTAGAGCTGGGAGGCGGCCTACCCGAGTGTGATGCTGAGGCAGCCAATAATTTGGGTCGATGATAGTGAGCCTCTCTAAACTAGTGGTCAGGGCAGGAAGGCGGAAAGGGCCTCTCGTGGTTGCAGGGCTTCCATGGCAGTGTGACTCACACCAGTTGAGGGTGAGGCATCAATGACAGATCCAATAGTGGTAGTGGACCCTATGGCTTCATAAAAATATAGTCATCCAGATGAAAGACCACCGAGAGGGTTCCACAGGATACCCACCAAGGCTCCATGGAAGAGGCTGCACCATATAGACATGCCATAGAATGCAGTCCTCCCAGAGGCTTAGGACATCTATGAATCCATCCAGAAATTCCTCAGCCTGCCCGAGATGTGGAAAATCTTGAACCATCTCCGGATCAATTGTTCGGGGATAGGACCTATCAGGGTTGGCTTCTGGTGTCCTAGGCACAGGTTGAGAAATACATGGTAGAGTTGGAGGACATTGTGCATTCCCTGGGTTCCCCACATCCAATGACACACAGTGTGAAGGCGCTGTTGGATCACACAGTCCCTATGCAATTGTCTGCCACTAAACTGAAAGAGTACATCCCTCTTCCAGAAGAATCGATAGACTCTCCTTGGGGGACGATGTAGGTAGAGGGAGCCCATTGGAGGAGGGTGAAGTCGGCGATTATCACTTGGACCTCGAAGAATTTGAAGAGGCCCTTGAGGTAAAATCCCAACCCCTTTCCTCAGGGTTTTCTCCCAGGCCGTTCTGTACTCGTTTAAAATACATGAACAATACAGGAGAGTCTCATGGACATAAGTTGTTCTCATCCCTCAGTGGATGCAGGTGAGGGGCCTTTGGGATCCACACCTGTGGATGCATCAATTTCTACGTCCACCGGGGCCAGGACACCTGAGGTGACCCCTCCAAAGCTTTCAGACAATTTGACAATATAAGGGGGGCCATGCCTCGGGGACCCAATGTTGTCAACCCAAGAACAAGACTAGGAATTCGATCTCTGTAAGTCTGTTCTACCAAATTCATGATTGTCACCCCCTGACCATGTCAATTGATGTTCAAGCCCTCTTTGGTGTGCATAGTTCATCAAATGGCATGGGCCTCCTTGGCGAGGATGGTCGGGGCCTCTGGCCGCATCCTTCCCAACGGAATGCCGATGATCGTGGAGGTGGATATCTAGACATACCGAACTATAGTGATCCTAATCACTGGTAGGACTAACTACGGGTTTATGCCTTAGATTATTGATGTGGGATCCGAAGACAAGGATCGATCAAATATACTAGGTCCCTTTGTCCTTGATAAATAGAATGATGTGGACCCTGCTGATGAGTTCCTGAGGGCATTCGTTGCATATGAGCCTACCAACCATGATGAATAGGATGATAAGACCTCTAATGAAGAGGAAATAGAAATAGTATGTCGCCAATCATGGAAGATAATCAAGCTCTTCATTGATGATGCTTCCCAAGCACGATGGCTGGATGAGATGGATAGACTTCACTCTCGACTACGTGAACTCTGTGCTGTGGGAGGGGATTCCCAACGTCCTCACTTATTTTTTATATATTTTATGGCAGAAGAGAATCTAGAGTATGAATGTGGACTTGGTGTGGGATAGAAGTGGAGGAAAGTGGTGAACATTAAGATACTCAGAGAGGATGATAATGAAATTTAGCGGCTGTAGGTCTTGGCGGATGAGCACTCATCCCCCTAAATGTGCAATTAGGGTTGATACTATGATTGAAGGCCCAGCTGGAAGAGGATGTAGAGGGGATGAGGCGAGCCTCCAAGGATATGACCATCATCTGGACCAATGTAGAGCAGGCCCAGATTGTTGACGATATATTTCATCCTATCACTGCTGAGGAGGATTGTGAACTAAACCAACAGTAGCAAATCCTAGATTCCTCAAGACGGATGGGCGTGGAGTTGCATATTTTATTTGACAGGATTATACCATCCATGGGAGGGGTAGACCTTTGGGTGGTATAAAAATCAAAAACCATCTAAGGCACTTTCATGATTTGATTATTTGGATTCCATATAATTCATGAGTCTTGTTATTAGTACGGGTTTTCCATGCATTTGTTATATTCAGGAAATTCCAAATGATCAATCCATATGCTCATGCGGGTCGAGCCCATTTTGAGAAAAAAGGGATGATCACTCTATTATTCTATTTAAACATAAGAGTTTTGACCTTGAATTGGGTATCTGGGGTTTGAAAAACCAATACAGATTCTCGAGATGATAAGGGAGAGACAGGACTGGAGATTGAAGCTCTCATAATAGTCAAATTACCATTTTCCCACTATGCTCTTTTGCATGAATGGGGTGACGCCAGGGGCACTGGAATAAACTCGAACAGGGGGGAAAAGAAGGTGTGGATCACAATAAAAAAATTCATAACACTGTAGTGATGGAATGAAAATAAAAAAATGAATGTTGATAGTGTTTGAAAAATAATATCCTTATTGTGTTAGCCTGAAATGGGGATAACAAATGTGGGCTGAACGCTGACCATGTTTGAAACACGAGTCCTAACTTAGTATGTTATCCATTAGTCTTCTGGAACGTTAGCCCAAGATAGTAGGAGATCCATAGGCTAGGCATCCGTATTGTTAGGGTGTTCCTCAGGATGTGAAAGAGGGTGAGGATCCAAATAAAGGGCATGAAAAGCGTGGAGAGTGGAGTGATGTGTAGTTCGAATGGAGTCTAACACTCTTTAAATTAGGCCACCGTGGTGGAGACACATTGGGTGGTTACATCTAACTAATCATGGATCAAACGAACATCCAAACATGACCTCTCTGATGAGGAAACTGTCGCCTCCCAATGTTATCATGGGGCATCCCGAAATTTTTTAGGGCAATGATACAATTTCATGGTTCCCCAAAAGAAGTCAGGTCAAAGGACTGAAAAAATTGGGGGGAACATGAATAATGATTCTTAAGGATTGACCCTGAGACAAGATGTCTGGCGGTTCTAACATATCCCATGAGAATGGAAATCATTCCAAACGTATTTCATGAGGCACAGTGTAGTCATAGACCAACACTTATAGGGAGAAACATCTCCAGAGATGAAACTGACACATCCTATGATTAACATAGGGCATCATGAACTTGTTCAGGATAGAATGACAGTTTAGTTTCATGCATTGGGGACATATGGACTCATGATTTTTAAAATCATATGATAGGATGTAGAGTGAAAGGAAATATCCATGGAAGGTAGTATGTGGTGTGGTAGCTATAAAGATGATATGAATGAGGGATTGGAGTCCAGATCACACCACATATCCCCTGGGGAAACTCTTCAGGTCACGGGAACAAAGGTAAAAATTAGGCTGGGCCCAATGCAAAGTGGTCGGGCGTTCCTACGTACCCCATGAGAATGTGAATCAATCCAAACATAGTTCTGAGAGAATGGTTTATCATCATGTGGGATGAGGAAAGGTACGTGTGGAATGGTTTTTCTATTATATATCCTAAATGAACTACTAATCCCAAGTGAGTCATGCTCGATGTGGGAAAAAAGTAGTAGTGATCCGACGTTCCTAGAACATGCAGGCACAAGTTAAGGATGATGTGACAGTAGGTGATTGATGTCCCACTAATACTAACATGCCTATATAGCACACCTAGATGTGCGATGGAGTAAAGCCGAGTATGTTGGAATTCCACTTGAACATAAGGAAGTGGAAATAAGTGAATCATAATGCAAGAGATATAGACCACAATGATGGTGGCGTGATGATATAGTATAGCTGTTTACATTATTTGAAATACAACATCCATATTGTGTTCGCCAGAAATGGGAACAAACCAATTATGGTTGACTGTTTAAAGTGTTCGAAACACAAGACCTATCGCAAATGTTGTCTTAGATCTTTGGGTATGTTGGACCAGAAATTAGGTAAGCCAATGTGGCATGAGACCAGGCCGCAAAGGGGGTCCCTTCAGACATGGATGTGGATGAGGATCCAGATGAAAGGCTCATGAAGCATGGACAAGGAACGAGGGGAATGTCCCTATGAGAATTCCATAATTCAGGTTCTTTGTCAAAATGCATCTGAATATGACTATAAGACGTATTAGATAGAGTGAGTTGAGTCCCTTACCAATGACAAGGGTCCTAGGGTCACACACTTTCAACTTAAGATCCTATGGTGAACCATTAAGGGGCTTTATTTAATGGATTGTGCTCAGGGTGGCGAAATATCCAATTGTGATGTGTAGTTCCCATAATAAGATGTTAGTTTTCGGTCATAGAACTCAGAACACGGATGGTAGGAAATTGGAGACACACGATGATGTAATTACTAGACCCGACTTGAATGAGTACATGGTCCGGATCACCATGCACTTCTTGGGAGAGGTTTCAGGTCAAGGGACGGAAATCATAAGTTAGGCTGGGCCTGAGGCAAAGAGAATGGGCATTCCAAGGTATCCCATGAAGGTGAGAATCATGACACATGTAGTTCTATAAGGTCGTGCGGGTCTAGCCCTTACCCCTAATGAAGCAGTATTTGATAGATCTTGTTTGTCCTTTAGGATGAATGAAGTGTTTTTTTGTGTAGCGATGGACCTAGAATTGAATGTCCATGCATCATCGGAAAAATCAATCCATGTGTAGGCATTGTCAAATGGAATGGTGTATGACCGATACCAAACATGATTCCTCCTCGAGTGAGGATATCACGGTGTAGTGTCGTTTTTCGTCCTGCAGCCATGAATATATTGTCTTAGTTTAGGGTCATGTGATGGGACCAACCATGCATTTTCAATGTCATGTAGGATCAACGTGATATTTTAATGTCATGTGGGACTAAGAATCATAGTTTAAAGTCATATGGCTTAGACGTATACAAGATAGACAAGGTTCTAGAGGGGATGAATATGGTGTGATAAAGCATACCCGACGTGAATGAGGAAGGGGTCCACACCATACCGTGCCCGATTCTGAGGAGGAAACATCAGGCCGAGGGGACAAGATAGATTAGAGAATAAGGGGTAGGAGAAACAAGATCCCAATTGAACTGGACCTGAAGATGAGATGTCCGGGTCTCTCTACGTATCCCATTAGAATGGTAATCAAGATGTACATAGTTCTTGAAGGTTCCTTTTAATGTCATGTGTGACAACATATTGTTTAATGTCATGTGGGATGGAATGTTGCGGGGATAACTCTTATAATGGGGTGTATGTGGGGCGGCTAATGTTATCCTGACATGAATAAGGACAGATGTCCATACCACACCACATATCCCTTTAGGAGTTAAATCCCCTAAGGTAGAACAGAAGAGATAAATTATTTGAACTCGATCTAAAAAAACAAAATCATGTCTAGGAATTCCTACATATCCCATGAGAATGGGAATCAAGATGTATGTAGTTCTAAAAGAGTTTTTAGTTTATGGTCTTAGTGATTGGACCATAGAGAATCGAAATCCTTCCATGTAAGTGCAAACCTCAACATGATTTTGAATCCCATGTGAGTCACAATTGGTGTGGGAAACAAGGATGGAAGTGGTTTTTTTGTAATACCTGGAACACACGCCAAAGGGAAATCAGAGAAAATACCATAATGATTCCTTTACCATGTACTTTTTCCTCATAACTTGCAAATGTTCACTGATAGATAATGCAAAGACTGTCAAAATTCTATTTTGACGTGATGTGGTGGAAAATAATGTGAATCTTGTATCCAACATTCAATGTATGAGTGGGATGGCAGGACGATGGAGGATAACTATTGACGGTCTTCGAAACAAAACATCCATACCGCATTATCCTGAAATGAGAGAAAGCAAATGGTCATCGATTGCTGACCATATTCTCAGTGCCGGACTTGTATCGATTTGTTGCCCAAACCACTTGAGGACGTTGGCCCGTATTGGTAGAGGAGCCCTTAGGACTAGAATTCATGGCATTTGGGTGTCCCATCATGTGTGAAAGATTATGGAAGTTCAAATGAAGGAGAACACATAGCCAGGAAGGTGGGAGAAAGCATGTCCAGGTAAAATTCGACACCCTAGATGTTGAACTAGGGTACCATAGGGAACATTGGGAAATCACCGAAGAGGATCAAGGGGCTGAACTTGAGAGTGGTCAATTTGAAAAGATGAGTATTGTCATGACGCATCCCCACAATGTGTACCCCTCCTGGGTAGGCAATTTGAGAATGGGGATAATGACTCCTGAGTCCCACCTTTAGTAGGCCCCGGGTTAGCGACTAGCACCGAGGGTATAGTAAACACACAAATGAGAGGCATTACCCTCTATGAGAACACATGTGGAAGAGGGAGATAATATATACACCAACCAACTCCATATCAAAAGTGAAGTATAAAAGAAAACTCAATTTCACATATGTAATGTCATGAAAAAAGTACTAAAACTGGAAGGGGAAAACTACATGTACCCAAAAGAAAGTAAAAATAGCAGTAACCACAATCCCGAACAGCTCCTATAACCCCACGCTAGTAGAAACCATCTTGATCTCCAACCTACTCCAAGTCTCCATAAAAAATAGTTCATATGTACATAGGGTGAGTATAACAGTATACTCAATAGGATCCTCCCTGAACCCTCTCGTGAAAAAGTAAAGAATTCATCCTAATGAGAAGTGATCAACAAGTGAAACTAACTGGTCACCTAAATAGGTATACTAAGTTCCCAAACTCACTATGTCTACTCTCACCATGTACCCATACAAGAATATATTATATAATAAATAATATTAAGGGCACCCCGCTACTAATTCCTTACTTCTTTGCTACTTTTCCCCAACATCGTCTGTCCTAAGCATATCTATCAAAAAATGATTTCCCACAAACACCTAGGCGAAGCACCAAAATATGCACCTCAAGCAATGAAACCACCATGTCCATGAAAGAAAGTAACCAAGTAGTTTTCAGGAACCACCATATATTATATAACATGTATCATACGTCAATTATTATACCTCTATCCATTACAGCCCATACACTGAGTAAGGATCCTCAAGCCATCAAATCCTATACATGTTACACCAATAGTTGTTTATAGGGTAACTTATCTAGAATATATGTGTGTGAATAACAACAAGACATTACAACACTCTACACACGTATGAGGGGAAAACTGACCACTCTGCCCCCCAACCCAAGTATCTACATAGAGATAAGAGCGAGGCCAAAGGGGGTAGTCAGCCATTCATCCACCCATCAGATTGTTAGGGAAATCACCCCTCGTGGGGTCATTTTCCCTTGCTGACATGGTGGAGTAGCATATAGAAACACCAAAAATATAGAATATACTATATATCACAAACACACTATGGGAATAACCTAGTCCTATACTCAACTATATCTATCATCTCTCAGACTCCGGGCTGACACTATTAAGTCTAGGTATCCTATAAGAACAAATCCATTTAAAGATCTTTGTTAGATTACTTCATTCCCTTTTTATCATTACCAAATTATGTTAATTAATTCTTTAAACATTAATTAACCCTGAGCAATTCCACATTAAATTTCATTAACATCACACCCAAAGTCCACTATCCCTTTAAAATTACAACCACATCATTATGTTCCGACAAACTCCATCCCCATGGGTTATCACCATTTATTCAATTATTCATTACAGAAATACTTTCCCACATTCTGAGGAATTCTAGAAAAACATTCTATGTAACTAAACACAAGGGTGATCAACACGGTGAGTAGATGTACTGCTCGTCGTGTCTTTTCCACCTATAGAAAGAGCGTAGACCCAACCTCCCTTGAGAAGCTAAACAAAGAAAGAATATGGCATACCCCGCACGACATCGCCTATTTCGGAAGAAGGGTAAGCACGAAGAGATTCCTTAGGCAGTGGGTAAAAGTAAAATATATAATCAACAAAAAAGAAACATCAAGAATCCAAAAAACATATCCACCCAAATTCCATCATCCCTGGTGTCCTTCCTAACACCAACATTCATAAACTGATGCATCTCACCCCCCTAGGAATCATTTTCTGCCACAAGAAAAATTCACCCATGCACTAACATATAACAATATCCCTATATGCTCACATCACTACATAAGCATCATGAATACAAATATCTTAAAATTGGGATCTAGGCCCTTTAACAATCCACAGGGTATCAGAAACCTTCATGGAATTATCAGAAAATCAGTTCATTAATCCTTCTAGAATTAACCAATTAATTATTCATAGTTTCCAAATTCGGAAAACTTTATCAATAAGCTATCAAAAATAATTAAACATGCTTACAGAACCAATTTTATTAACATAAATTAAAACAAGAAGAACCAGATTCATTTACATGTATCTTTATCCAAAGCCAACAGTTATCAATTAATTCCAATTTATGTTCTTTACCAGTTTTCATCAAGAACGAAAAGCTAAACAAAGCAAGCATGGATATCACATTATCTAGAAAAAAAGGGAAATGAAATATGGCCGATATCAATTTTTTTATCTCTATAAAATTTTTATTATGTCAATTCCATTGTGGTCTAGTGGGATAAAACAAGATAACAATATAGTTGCACATAAAATAATAGATAAGAAATGAATCCCCTACCTCAATCAGTTCTTGACGTTCATTATCCACACAACGGGTCACAATCCTCCTATCGCGACAACTGTATCAACCAGAAGATGTCAATGTACGACTGTACCAACTGAACTGCAAGAAAACCCCATTTGATGCATGGATATTATATGATATAAGATTAAATGGTGAAATAGGAGAATATGATACCCAAAATAATGCTGATAAATCATACATTATATAGATGATTGATCAATACAACTTGGTTTCATCAAAACAGAGCGGATCCATTTCAAGGAGGAAAGCTTGATTATGAAACTTCTACATAATAGAATGAAAGTTTCTAGTGTCTCATAGACGAGAACCAAGATGAATTATTAGGGAGGAAGATATCACGTCCCTTTAGAAGATTTAACGGAGTAGGATTTTATGATACAATTGATTTACTATTAAAAGAAGATCGCATTAATCCACACGGTTTGACCAAGTAAAAACTTCCCGTGCCTTAGTAATAATTAATATAAGAGTTATGGCCTTTGAATTGTCCTTAATGTCCTTAAAATGAGGCTTTAAATGTATTTAATGTCAAAGGAAACTTTAAAGCGGTGAAAATGTAGGAAGCTGGAAGCACTGTTCATGAACTCAAAATTTGGAAAAGGAAATAGTGATTACCCACATACCTCACCATTTAGAAAAAAACTGTTATTGAACTCAAAACATGGAAAATGAGATAGACGTTACCAATAGACCTCATCATTCTGGAAACACTGTCCACGAACTCAATATTTGGAAATTGAAACAGGGGTTACCGATAGACCTCGACATTTGGGAAACTCTGTTCACAAACTCAATATTTGGAAAAGGAAATAGAGGTTATCGATAGACCTCACCATTCTGGAAACACTGTTCATTAACTCAAAATTTGGAAAAGGAATTATAGGTTATCGATAGACCTCCACATTCTAGAAACACTATTTATGAACTCATAATTTGGAAATGGAAATTGAGGTTACCGATAGACCTCACTATTCTGGAAACAATATTCATGCACTCAGAATTTTGAAAAGGAAATAGAGGTTATATTTAGAGATTACCGATAGAACTATTCAACAATGGAACAATTCATTGAATTGAAAATTTGGAAAAGGAAAGAGAGATTACCGTATGAGGTTAGCGATTGAACTGTTAACCGATGGAACTGTTTATAGAATTGCGAATTTGGAAAAGGAAAGAGAGGTTACCATTAGAGGTTACCGATAGAACTGTTCACTGATAGAACTATTCATAGAATTTGAAATTTGGAAAAGGAATGAGATGTTACCATTAGAGGTTACCGATAGAACTGTTCACTGATATAAAAATTCATAAAATTGGAAATTAGGAAATAGAAAGAGAGGATACCGTTGGAGGTTACCGATAGAACTGTTAACTGATAGAACTGTAAATAGAAGTTTACCGATGTCATAGTTCACCAAGGGTCACCGATGACACTATTCACAGATGGATACCGATGACATTGTTCTCCTAAGGTCCCCGATGAACTGTTCACATAATGTTACCATTTCAATGTTCACAACTGTCTACCATTGGAACTGTTCGCCAAAATGGAAAAAAATTGGCAAAGTGTTCGAGATAAGTCCCCTTGACCTCCATAATCACCTCGAACTCCATATTTTCACAAAGGAATGGGTCGTAGCTTTCTGGGCCATTACATCAGATACCTCTCAAAACATTCTCGTCCATGAGAATTCAAATCCCACCTAAAGTGAAAACAAAACGGGGTCTGAACAACCACCCATCGAGATACCTCTCAAAAGAGAGCAGGCTAAGAAAGAAATAAAGGGAGCCATCTCATATACATTAAATGTTCACAACCAAAAAGGCTACATCGATATATGAAAAGAGTTAAACATTAAACAACTGTGGGTACAAAGAATGTATGTATGACTCACATTCCCAGGTACTTCTCTCCATGGGATCATGTTGCCACAAGACACGAACCAAGGGGATAGAAAACCCATGAAACACATTCTCCTTGCAGTCTTGGATCTCCACAGGTCGTTCCTCAAAGGTTGCATCATCATCAACATTGATCTCTCCTCAATCGATGATGTGAGAGTCATCATGATTAGAACAACCGAGCTGTGATACATAGAAAACATCATGTATCTGACTCATCTGTGGGGGAAGTTCAACTCAATACACCACAACTCCAACATGAGATAACACCTCGAATCGCCCAATAAACTGGGGAGAAATATTACTCCCACAAACAAACCTTCACTACCAACGATGAGGAGTAACCTTCATAAATTCAAGATCCCCATCATTAAACTCTAAGGGTCTCATTATTTGATCAACATATGATTTTTGACAATCCTGTGCTATCTTCATTGTCATATGAATCACCCGAACCTCCTCTTTTGTATTTTTCACTAGTTCTTGTCTGAGAATTTCTAACTCCATGAATCCAGTCCAGCACAACGAAGACCGACAAGGCTGACCATACAAGGATTCAAATAGTTCCATACCATTTGTGGGGTAAAAAATATTATTGTAAAAGAACTCCACCAAGGGTAAGTACCTCATCCATGAACCTCCAAAATCATGAATACAAGAGCGTAAAATGTAATCAAGTGTCTGGAGGATTCCCTCTGTCTAGCCATCCGTTTGAGTATGAAAATCAGTGCTATGGAATAGTTGATAACTGAAATCATGCTAGGGACCCCTCCACACCCTCGTAGTAAAAAGAGGATCTCGGTCAGAAATTATTGTCATTAGGACACCATGATGTCTCACCACCTCTTATAGATACTGCCACGACAAAACTTCCACGGATCTCAACTCCATGATCGCTATAAAATTTGCCTATTTTGTTAAATGATACACGACCACCCAAATAGAATCATGTCCCCCGAAGCTCGAGGTAAACTAGTATCAAAGTACATTGAGATGCCCTCCCACATCCACTAAGGTATCATTAATGGATGGAGAAGACCACATGGAATAGGTTGTTCAACCTTCACCTTCAGGCAGACCAATCATCTAGACACAAACTCCGCAACTGAATGCTTCAGCGCAGGCCACCAAAACTGGATCATCAAGGATTGGTACATCTTTGTCACGCAAGGATTAACCACTAAAGGAGAACCATGAAACTCTTTGAGAACCATCTGATGCATTGTAAAGGGAACAAAAATCCTTCCGTGATACAACACATGGTGTTGTTCATCCTCCATCCAACCATCAGGGGACTCACGACAAACAAATCTGTCTCTCTACACCTCCACCTCAAGATCACCGGACTGCGAATCTTCCACTTTCTTAATGAGAGATTACTACACCATTAGCTAAAAAATTCAACCTCTTCCACCAACTTTTTCTATATAAAGATGTAATGTTGACATCTCTTCCAATATTCACCAAGAATCACTGGATTCACGCCCAACATCACTACATGAATTTCGATATAGTGCATCAGCTACAACATTCACTTGTCCAAGTGTATACGATATTTCAATGTTTTATTCTTGTAATAAATCCACCCACCGACGCTATCGTATGTTCTAGTCATGTTGGGAGAAAACATACCTCAAACTCTTATGATCGGTGAAAACCACAAAGCACTCACCAATGAGGTAATTTCTCTACAACATCAGAGAAAACACCAAGGATGCCAACTGAAGATCATGAGTGTCATAGTTACATTCATGGGTATGTAACTACTGAGACCCATAAAAAACAAATGATCACTACTGCATCAGAACACAGCCTAACCCCAGATGTGAAGCATCACAGAAAAAATCGAATTATACTCCCTCAGATGGAAGAAAATGATCTAAATCACTTACAAACTACTACGTTAGATACTTGAAAGCTTCTTAACACTGATCAGTACATATGAATGCCTAATCTTACTTGGTCAAAGCTATCAGAGGAGTCACAACTCATGAGAAATGAGCTATGAACTTCATGTAGTAGCCTGTGAGACTAAGGAAAATTTGAACCTCTAAAACAGTCTTTGGGGCTTCCCAAGACAGATCTGCTTCAATCATCGAGGTATCCACAGCTACTCCTGGTTAGAACACAACATGCCCCATGAAATGGAATTCTCGAGCCCAAAACTCACAATTCATCAACTTCTCGAATTGCTGCTGTGGACAAAGAACTCCCAAAATGGCGTGTAGATGCTTTGCATTCCCGTCTTCAGACATGGAGTATACAAGAATGTCATCGATGAAAATAATCATGAACATTTCTATGAACTCATAGAACACAACATTATTCGGTCCCATGAACACAAATAGAGCATTTTAAACACCGAACGACATTACAAAAAACACATAATTCACATGAAAACAATTGAAAACAATATTCGGGATATCGTCATCATTTACATGCATCTGATGATATCTGAAATTCATATCGATCTTTGAGAACCAACCTTCACCCTTCAGTTGATCGAATAAATCATCAATCCACAGAAGATGAAAAAAAATATTTATTGTCACTTTTTTAAGGGACGATAATCGACACAAAACTGCAAACTGCTGGTACCCTTCTTGAAGAACAAAAATGGTGCACCCCAGGGTGACACACTTGGCCGAACAAAACCGCACCTTAACAGTCCATCATGATATATACATATCTCTTGTAACTCAAAAGGGGACATCCTATATGTAGACATAGACATAGGAGATGCATCTGGTTGTAGCTCGATCCCAAACTCGATCTCTATTCTAGGGTGTAATGCTACAACTTCATCTGGAAAGACATAACTTTCTAAACACGAATGATACATTTTCCCTACCAACCCTTGAATCCACACCTGTGCCTAAATCCAAACTCCATCCTATCCCTCAACCGGAACTCTGATACCACTCTGTCACGACCCCCTCCCCACAATGTGTACCCCATCTGGATCGGCAATGTGAGAAGGGAGATAATGAACCCCGATTCACGCGTCTAGTCGGCCCCGTGTTGGCGAGTAGCACTTAGGGTATATAAAACTCAAATATTAGAGGCATTACCCTCTAAGAGAACACATGAAAAATAGAGAGATAAGATAGAAACCAACCAACTCCAACTATGAACTGAAATATAAAAGAAATCCCAAGTGCACATATATAATATAATTACAATGTACTACAAATGGAAGGGGAAAACTGCAAGTACCCAAAAGAAATTAGAAATAGCAGCAACCACAAGCCTGAATAGCTCCTGCATCCCCAAGCAAGTAGAAACTGGCTTAATCTCCAACCTACTCCAAGTGACCTGAAAAAACAATTTTTATATACATAGGGTGCTTATAACGGTATACTCAGCAGGATCCTTCCCGAAGCCTCTCGTTAAAAAGTAAAAAAGCATGCAAAACCATAGTGAAAACCAAGTGAAAATGACTCGTCAGTTAACTAGGTATACTATGTTCCCAACCACACCATGGATACTCTAACCAAGCAATGTATACAAGAATATATCATATAATAATGAATATCAAGGGTACCCTGCTTCTGCTTCCCCACTGGTTTTCCGCTTTACCTCAACATCATACGTTCTAAGCATCTCACTCCAAAAAATGGTTTCCCACAAACACCTAGGCGAAGCACTACAATTTGCACCCCATGCAACAGAACTTCCACATCCTTGAAAGAAAGTAACGTGGTAGTTTCTTAGAGCCACCACATTTCACATAATGTGTATCATACATAGGGTATTATACCTCAGGCCATTATAGCCCATACACCGAGTAAGGATCCTCAAGCAATCACAACCTATACACATTACACCTATTGTAGTCATAATGATACTATATTCAGAATATATGTGTGTGAATAAACACAAGCCATTACATCCCTCTACACACATATAACGGAAAAACAGACCACTGTTCCTACCAGCAAAACTATCTACAGAGAGAAGAGAGTTGGACCAAATAGGGTAGTAAGCCATTAATCCTCCCACAGAAATTTTGGTGAAAACAACCCCCAGGGCTCAGAATCCATGGGGTGAGACTTTCCCTTTATAATAGGGTGGATAAGCATATAGAAACACAAAAATTACAGAATATAATATATCTCGCAACAATACAATGGGAATAAACTCGTCCTAAACTCAAATACAGCAAACGTCTCTCAGACTTCGGTCTTCCACTTCTAACACAAGGTATCATATAATTCCACTACCATTTAAATAGATTTATTAGATTACTTCATTTACTTTTTATTAGTTCCACATTAAGTTATTTAATTATTTAAACAGTAATTAACCATGAACAATTCCACATTAAATTTCATTAGCAACACACTCAAAGTCCACTATCCATTTAAAATAACAACCTCATCATTATGTTCCAGTAAACTCCAACCCCATGGGTTAACCCCATTTATTCAATTAGTCATTACGAAATTACTTTTCCACATCGCCAGACATTCTAGAAAAACATTCTATGCTACTAAACACAAGGGGGCACAATACGATGACTAAATGTACTACCCGTTGAGTCTTTTCCACTTATAGAAAGATCGTAGAACCATCATTATTTGAGAAACTAAAGATAGAAAGCATGTGGAATACCCAGCACATATTTTCCTCTTTCGGAAGAAGGGTAATCAAAACTAGCTGCCTTAGGCAGTGGGGAAAAGTAAAATAGATAATCAAACAAAAAGAAACAACAATCTTCCAATAAACACACCCATACCATTCCATCATCCCTGGTGTCCTCCCTGACACCCACACGCATAAACTGATGCATCTGCCACCCTAGGCATCATTTTCCGCCACAACCAAAAGGCCTCCATGCCCCCACATATCACAACTTCCCTTTATGCTCACATAACAAAAAACCAGCATGAAAACGAACATTATAACAATTTGGCTCTAGTCCCTTTAATAATCAAGAGGGTAAACAAGAACCCTATAACGAATTATCAAACAATATGTTCTTTAATCCATCTTTAATTAACAGATTCATTATTCATAGGTTACAAATTTGGGAAACCTAATCAGTAAGCTGTCACAAATAATAAACATTCTTACTGCACTTATTTTTTTAACATAAAACTAAAACAAGATAAACCAGATTCATTTACATGACTCTTTATCCATATCAAACCGTTATCAATTAATTCCAGTTTACATTCTTTAAAAAATTTCATCAAGAACGAACAACTAAATGAAGCATGGAATGATGTCACGCTATCTAGAAAACAAGGAGAAATAACATACGATCGATATCAATTCATTTATCCGGTTCAAATTTTTATTATATAAATTCCATTATGGCCTAGTGGGATAAAACATTCTCTAAATATAGTTGCACATAAAAGGAAATAGTAGAAACGAATCCCCTACATTAAACAATTCTTGACGTTCATTCTCCACGCAACAGGTCATGATCCTCCTCTCACGACAACTGCATCCACCCGAGGCTTCCACTGTATTACCGCACAAACCAAACCCCAAGAAAAATCCATTAGAATCATGGTGATTAGATGATATAAAATGGAAATAAGAAACAAGAGAATATGAACCCTAGAAGAATTCTTATAAAACATATCTTATATCGAAGATTGATCGATACAACTTAGTTGCATCAAAATATAGCAGAACCAATTTGAGGAATAAAGAATGATTATACATCTACTATAGAATATAATGAAAGGTTGTTCCATCTCATAGCCAAAAACAAAGAAGAAGAATTACGGATAAAGATATCTTGTCCTATTAAATGATTTAACAAAGCAGCAGTTTAATATACGCTTGATTTCCCATTAAAATCAAATCACATTAAACCATGTGGTTTGACCAAGTAAAAACATTAAAAGCCTTATGAATAATTAATATAGGAGTTATGGACTTTTAATTTGCATTAATGTTTTTAAAATGAGGATTTTAATTTATTTTACATCAAAGTAATCTTTAAAGGGGTGAAATTGTAGGAAGCTGGAAACACTGTTAACAGACATGGAATTTGGAAAAAGAAAATAAATGTTACCGATAGACCTCAACAATCTGGAAACACTGTTCATGAACTCAAAATTTGGAAAAGGAAATTGAGGATACCGATTTACCTCACTGTTCTGGAAACACTATTCACAAACTCAAAATTTGGCAATAGAAATAGAGGTTACTGATAGACCTCAGAGTTCTAGAATCACCGTTCAGAAACTCAAAATTTTGAAAAGGAAATAGGTTTTACTAATAAACTTCACCTTTCTCGAAACACTATTCATGAATTCAATATTTGTAAAAGGAAATATAGGTTACCGATAGACCACACCGTTCTGGAAACACTTTTAATGAACTCGAAAATTGGCCAAGGAAATAGAGGATACCGATATACCTCACCATTCTAGAAACACAATTCCTGAAATCAAAATTTATCAATGGAAATAAATGTTACATTAAGAGATTTTCGATAGAACTATTCACAAATGGAACTATTCATAGAATTGGAAATTTGGAAAAGGAATGATATGTTACCATTAGAGGATACCAATAGAACTGTTAACCGGCGGAACTGTTCATAGAATTGAAAATTTTGAAAAGTAATGAGATGTTACCATTAGAGGTTACCGATAAAACTGTTCACTGATTGAACTATTAATAGAATTTGAAATTTGGAAAAGGAAAAAGAGGTTGCCGATAGAACTGTTCACTGGTGGAATTGTTCAGAGAATTTGTAATTTTGTAATGGAAAGAGAACTTACTGTTAGATGTTACCGATAGAACTGTTCACTGATGGAACTGTTCATAGAAGGTTACAGATGACATTGTTCACCAAGGGTAACCGATGACAGTGTTCCCCGAAGGCTACGGATGACATTGTTCACCTATGTTCGCTGATGCAATGTTCACATAATGTTACAGTTTCATTGTTCACAACTGTCTACCATTGGAACTGTTCACCAAAATGGAAATAAATTGGAATTGTGTTGGGGATAAGTCCCCATGACCTCCTAAATCACCTCAAACACCATATATTTACAATGGAATGGACGGGAGAGGTCTGGGAAATTACAATTATAGAACAAGAGGATAGAGAACTCTCAGAATAAAGAGGTACATGGAGTGGTTGTTACAGATACGACGCTAATGAAGACAAAACCCAACACCATAAACCCCTCTCCCGAGGAATGTGCAGGCCTAGGGGCCAGTTTGAAAAAGATAATTCCTAAATATGGGGCCAGACCCAATGTATAGACATCGCGTAGTCCTAAATATCGTAAATAGATGGGAATCATGAAACAAGTGGTTCTAGGAGAGGGTAATGTGCAGTTTACTATTATTCCGTAAAGACGCAAATGGGTAAGATACCCCACAAAAAGGAGGTGTATGGCGCGACGAGTATCCTGATGTGAAGAGGACATAATCTCATACCCCACCATATGATCTGGTGTAGAGACTTGGGTCGGGGTCCCGAGAAGGCTAGGGGGCCTAAGGCTGGGTCTCAGACAGAAAGTCCGTACAAGCTTGTAGTTTAACATCTTACATTGTGGAAAAGTATGGATAAGGTATCTAATCAAGGGGTGTGCACATCACGATGAGTAACCTATCATGAATTAGGACATAATCCCATACCACACCATACAATCCCGAATAAAGGCTTGGTTCAGGGGCCCAAGAAGGAAAAAGGACCTCAGGTTGGGCCTTGGACGGAATGTCCTGACCAGAATGCAATTTAATGTTTTCCAGTGAGGACGAGGAAGTGGGTAGGATACCCCAATCATTGGAGGTGTATGGAACAAAGAGTAACCTAAAGTGAATAAGGACATAATCCTATACCACATCATACAACCTCGTAAGAGTTAAGAATTGGTTTGTGGCCCCAATATTGGGCCACAAATAGAATGTTGTGGCTAGATTATAGTTTAACATCTTGTTGTGAGGACAAAGGTGATTTTAGTTTAGGTTCATAGAGCGTGGACCGTATATTCCAAGTTTAATTTCATATTCATGGTATAGAGATGGAGAATCATCACGCTTATGGAAGACCAGAAATCAACAATGATGATTGAAGACAACTATAGACGTGGTTGGCAAACACATTATCCACCCTTGTGTGACCAGAATTCTAGGAAAACTATTGAGCATCAACCACTGATCATATCCACAATATGGGACTTGTATGATATTGTTTCTCAACATCCATTAAGTCATTGGCCCGTAATGGTAGGAGAGCCCTTGGGCCTAGTATCCATTCCATTTGGGGTCCCTTCTCTTGATATAGGGGATGATGGGAACCCAAATGATGGGGCACATGAAGCATGACCTATCTTATGCTCGTGGTATGGAAAATAAATGCAAGGAGGGATATCTCAAGGGGACTTATGTGTAATTGATAAATAGTCCGACGTGAATGAGGACATTAGTCCACACCACACCACACAATGCTGAATGAGAACATGGTCCAGGGGATTGAAAGGGTTGAAGGACCTGAGGTTTCCAATCCTAGCTAACTATATCCATATGACATCTTGTGTGGTTACCACCTCATCATAGCACCTAATCCCACATGGGTGGGTCCTGGTGTGTGAAACAAGGAGGTGGATTGGGATTTCCCTGTCATAGATGGGTCTGATAGCGGGCATCGCATGAAGGGAGTTCACAGCTTGGAGATAAAACGGGGAAGAATGGACCACCACACTCAATTTTTGGGATCTATGGTGGTTGTAAAAAAATTAAAGGATATATGTTGACCATGTTCAAAACACAATGTCCATATTGTGTCACCTGAAATGGGAACACCAAATGAGCATCGACCACTGGTTATATTCACAATGCTGGACTTATATCAATTTTTTCTCAACATCATTGAGGGCGTTGTCCCTTAATAGTATTAGGGCCCTTGGGCCTAGCATCCATGCCATTCGGGGGCCCTTCTGGATGAGAAAGATGATGTAGTCCTAATAAATGGAGTGGGTGAGGCATAGTTGTACCCATGCACAATAGTGTCATACAGGCCATTAAAAGTGATTGAAATCTCCAAGGAGTGGGACATATGGTAGAATCGAGATGACCTCCACATGAATTGGGGAAAAATCCTGCACTACACCATGTATCCTGACCCGATGGGGAATTATGATTTTAAGGACCGTCTAATAGACAAAATTTCTGGGCGTTCCTACATATCCCATGAGAATGGAAATCAAGCCGTACGTAGTTCTGAAAGGCCATGCGGTTTAACATTGTGTAGTGAGGGCGTGGGAGGATAAAAGAACAGGGAGGGGGAACATGGTGTGACTGTCATAATCCTGACATGAGTGTGGATAAATAATCCTTCACTACACCGTGTAAGGATCCTTCAAGAGGTCTACCCCAAATGGGGGATAGTCATAGATGAGATTTTGGGGATGGGCTCATGTTGAAATTGTTTAGCATTCCTATGTATCCCATGAAGATGGTAATCGTGCACCATGTAGTTATATGGGTGCAGTTTAATGTCTTGTAGGATGAAATACATTTTACAGTCTTGTAGGACCAGGCATTTTAGGGTCATGCTAGACCCGGTAGTTTTGGGACATGCTGGACCAGGACATTTTATGGTCATGCCGGACCTGGTATTTTAGGGTCATTCATGACCACTTGTCTTAGTAAGAGTATTCCTTGATAAACATAGCAATGGTGGAAGGATTTATACGCTCACCATCCATGGTCACCAGTGAGTATGCACCATTGGGGTAAACCTTGTGAACAATGAAAGGTCCTTCCCATTTGGTCTCCAACTAGGGTGGTTTCCTGTTAGGTATCATTGGTGTCCTGAGAGAGAAAACCAAATCAACATGCAATAAAGAGATGAGGTGAACCATTTTGTTCAAGGATATAGATATCCTATTTTAATGACATTCCATATTGGGCAGGGCACAAAGTCTATTCTCATCAAGTGCTTCTAATTCATCCAGAATAACTTCAGCTATCTTATCTAGAACATGTTAATCATAGACCACTATTTGTAATGAATGAAACTATCTATAGATAGGTAGGAAGACATCTGTAACATATACCAGGGAATAAGGGGTCACCTTTGTGGAATTAAGAGTCATTGTATGATAATCCCAGAGTGTGTTGGGGAGTTTTTCAGCCGAACTCTTCTTGTACTAACCAACCATTTTATTCAAAATGTTAGAGACGGTCTTGTTGAATTCCTCGATCCATCTATTTTATTGCACGTGGTAGCAAGATGTATGGTTAGAATGAATGTTGTATTTGGCATACAACATTATCAACTGAGTTGCATAGAAGTTGGTGCTGTTATTTGTGAGGACGATATCAGGGAATCCAAATTGGTAGTTGATATTGGATCTCACGAAGTCATCTATGCAACATTCCTTGACCTCCTCGAGTGGAACTGCCTCTACCCACTTTGAAAAGAAATCTGTAGTGGCCATGATGAACTAACATTGCTGAGTTGTTGCCAGTGGATATTGTCCCACAACGTTCAATTTCCAGACTACGAAGGTCCAAGAGTTCATGATAGTGTGGAGAGGCTCTGGTGGTCGATGAATGATGTTATCGTGAATCTGGCATGCATAAAATCTCATGGAAAACTCAATGCAATCATGGATCATGGAGGGAAAAAAGGAGACCAGTCTTTGGATCTGGTGAGAAAGCTTTTGCCTGGTCTAATGAGCCTTATAGGAACTAGTGTGAACCTCATCTATGTCATGAGAAAAGACATCTCCTTTGATTCAACATAGGAGAACACCATTAAACCCACACTTGTAAAGGATCTTCTAACGAATTGGACCACTCTAGAGGGTAAACTGCAGTGCACGATCTAGGGTTCCCTCGCGCTCAGCCCGATCAGCTGGGAGGTAACAATTTTTGAGATACTCAACAATGTGGTCTCTCTAATCAGGAGTCACTTCAACCACTGCATCTAAGGGACGTGGGTGTCCTGACGTGGAGGATCTAGCGGTAAGATGGCTCACTTGTAGGTCATCGTCGTCACCTAGGGTGATGGGAGAAATGACTCTCTGATGTGCCACATGGATAATCAAATCAACCAACTTGGGGTCTACAAGTGATACAGCCAGGCTAGACAAGGCTTCAACACAACGGTTTTGAGATTGAGGGACATGAGTAACTTCCAGCCGAGATGGGAATTGGGCCATTAGATGGAGAGTGCAATCCAACAATGGTATGAGATGCGACTTTCATATGATGTAGTCACCATTGATCATCTTGATGTCTAGTCCCAAATAGATTTGGTCGGGTTAATAAAGATGATACCCAAGCCTACCCTTTGGAGTCTGAGATCGTTGAGCCTCCTACCAGTGGGGCTTCGGGAACCACCATCGAAGTGAATCTGCCAGCATGGCATGGATTGATCTACCTAGAGGATCGCCTCATCGGGAAAATGGTGATCCATGGACTGGTCTACAGGACCCAGATGGGAAGCAATGAAGTCATCCAACTCCTGTTCCTTAATCGATTTCTGAGGCACAAACATGATGTCAAAATACTAGAGGATTACTTCCCACCATGCTAGGTGGCCTGTTAGCCTGTGATGACAGAGGATGTTATTCAACGGGTCTACTCGGGACACCAGCTGTACCTCGTAATTCTACAAGTAATTTCACTAATTCTGTACCGTGAATATGAGATGAAGGTAGCCTTTCTCAATATGGGAGTATATGGTCTCCGTATCGAGGAGCATGCAGATAAGGTAGTAAAGGTTGTTCTCCATCTCCTCATTGTTCTTCATGGAGAGAAGGGCTCCAAGAGATTGTTCCAGGGTATTCACATAGAGGATCAGTGGTATTCTAGAGATGGGAGGCATCCAGACAGGAGGCTGGAGTAGACACTGCTTGATTTCCTCAAACATGGTCTGGAACTCTTCATCCCATTCCTAAGTGGTGCCTTTCATCATGAGCCAAGAAAATGGATTATTGTTGCCAGCTAGATTCACAATGAATATGCTTATGTATTCTATGTGGCCTTGATAACCTGAAATCTCTCGAATATTTCCCGGGGGAGGCATATGCCTTATGGCCTTGATCTTCTCTTGGTCTATCTCGATTCCCAAGTACCTAACAACAAAGCCGAAGAACATCCTAGTGGTGACCCTGATGGAACATTTAAATGGGTTCTACATCAAGTGGTGGGAATAGAGGAATCTTAACACTTTCTCAAGGAACTTGAGATGGCCCTGGAACTGGCGAGATTTGACCACCAGATCGTCCACATAGAATTCCACCAATGTCTAGAGGATTTTCTTGAATATGTGATGCATGTCCCACTGATTTGTGGCACCTGAATTCTATAAGATGAAGGGAATGAACTATTAACAAAACATAACTTGTGGTTCCCTAAAGGTTTTGGACTCCTCATCCTTAGGGATCATCCATATATGATTGTATCTGGACTAACCATATATGAAAGAGAGGGATTAGAACCTATCCGTAGCATCGATCAACAATTACATCATAGGAAGGGGAAAATCATACTTTGGAAAGTGACAGGTGAGATCCCAGAAGTTTATGTAGACTCTGATCTGTCCATTCTTCTTCCTAACTAGAACAATGTTGTCCAACCATTTGGGGTACTAGACCTCCTTAAAAAAATTGTATCTGATGAGCTTATCAACTTCTACCTCAACTATGGCATTATGAAAAGGGTTCATCTTCCTGGGAGGTTGTTTGAATTGTCGATGATTTCCAGGGAGACCAAGACAGTGGATAGCTACCAGATGATCTAGTCCTAGAATCTCATCAAAGATCAATTAGAATACATCACGATGATTTTTCAGGAAGTTTGTGTACCACGGATTTTCCTCGAGAGACATGGCAGCACTGATAAATTTTGGTCTCGGATCCACCTCGCTACCGAGGATTACCTATAAAAACTCATCAACTGTGGTAGAAACACTATCTTCAAAGGCAGGGGAGCATCCTCAAAATTCCCTTTATCACTTGTAGAGGAGGGATCCTCAAAAAAAGGAGCTTCCTCTAAGTCGATATATTCTGACGGGAGGCCGGTACCTGCCCAAGCGGTAGTGGTCACTACATCAGTAGATTTTGGTACTGCCAAAACCATATCAATGAGGGCTGTCAATCCGATCCCATCTGGATATTGACACAAGGGGCCATGCCTAATGATATCAATGAAATAGTGGCACATCAGATTGATCTAGTCAATTCAAGCTAGGTGGAAAAATCATGTATTTCGTATTGTTATTCCCATGGGGAAGACATCTCGATACCTTTGGGACTAGGGGCTTAGGGATCACTGAGGCTTGATTGATATAAGAATATGATGTGATCTCATGTTATCTCGTGGACCTGAGAATATGCTTCCCTGTTATGCTAGACACAACAAAACATTTCCTCATACCAGGGCGTCTGGGCTTCCAATCAATGGATTGGGATGATGTATGCATTATCTAGACCAGTCCAGGGTTCAGTTGCAACCACGGTAGGCTTAACATCATTATCCTGAATCTAATTTACCTAACTCCGGAAATAGTCAGCATCTAGGTAGTAGGATTCACAAGATCCAAAAGAAGATGCATCACCTTGGAGCATGCCCACTCAACCATTGGGGGAAGTACTAGAGAAACTGGCAATAAGATGATAGAACTTCCATGTGCAGGTGGATCCATGGACTTTCCATCAATGCATTGTATGCGGTGTCTTGGGAGACAACTATAAACATGGTACTGGAAACTAAGCCACTGAACTGGTTCTTCAAATAGATCATTCCAACCGGGGTCTCCTCGTTCCGTTCGCATCCTAGGATTTTCAGGTCGGATGGAGTCAAGTCATCTTTAGATAACCCCAGCATCCATAGTGTCCTTGTCAGGATAAGGTTAATCCTGAATCCTGTGTCAACATGTCAGCGGTGAACCTCTATGTCATTGAATTGGTCGGTGATGTATATCGGTTGAATGTGACCCTATATGGGTGAACCTTCATCTTCTTCGGAGAATGAGATACTGGTATAACATTCAACATTCACAATTATTCTGAAATGAAATGCGTCTATATCTGCAACCTATGTCTCAAGATGGAGGGGGCTTCTTAATGCCTCAGCAAGGGCCTACGCATATCCGGCAATAGGGGAAGGACCTCAAGGATAGAATGCCTTGCTGAGATTATGGAAAGGATATTGATAACATCATACTTCCATGCCAGGTGTGAGATTTTTCTTGTAGGAGGTCGCTCAATGACAAGCAGTACGGTGGCCCCTACCGGCTCGGCCGGCAGCTGACTGGTGCTAGGCATATCCTACTTCCCACTAGTCAAAGCCCACAGAGTGGCTACTAGATGAGGGTCGGGTAACTGAGACTGGTCTATAGTAGGGCTTGGCTTATCTCGGGATGGTCGAGGTGGATTTCCCCGATCTAGTAGCACAAACAGTGGTGGAGGCGTGCCTGATGACACGAGATGGGGAGGCTACACGTGTTGAGCTCTATGTTGGGCCTGTTGTCTGGTCTCAGTGGCGTGCATTTTCTAGGTGGAAGTGCCAACTATTGTTCCTCTATGTCCCATATGGCTATGGCTTTGTTGATGTTGGAGTCAGCTGGAAACATTGGAGAGATTCTCCTAACACTTCCCATCGTCGGGAGTCATTTAGGAGTCTACCATCTCTACGGTGTTAACCAAAGTGTACCCTTGACTGTTATTCGATGTTCCATCCACTAATGGGTGGATTCTGGGAGGAATCCCTATCTCTAGGGGGGAATTATGTCACTGAGTGTATAGGATTACGATGGCATTGGCGGGGCATGTTTTATTCCATTGCGTCGATGGTGGAAGATTTTCTAGGAAGAGGCCTGATGAGATCACGATGCAGAATTTGTGGCCACAGCTTCTAATGTATCTGGCCAATTCAGGCATGCATGAATGATAACATGACCACTGAAAACCATTTTTCGATTTATCTTGTCATCTTACTACAGAGACCCATGGTTAGAAACCTGTTGCCACTCGCCCACAATGTTTCTTTTGCTGTCTGGACATACAACAACGCATGCCACATGTGATGGGACTGGGCCCAACCTAACAATTTTGTTATCGTCCTTGTCCTGAATCTAGTCATTGAACACATAGTACTGCTTGAGAGTTTTCCCATGATCTGGTGATAGGGGTAGTAGATGGGGTGGTCAGTGAGGTTCGCCTCTTCCAGCCTTCTCCACTCAAGAAAAAACACAATATGTTGTTCCATGGAACTCTAGAAATAGCAGGAACCTAATTCTCACTGAATGTGTATGTTTGGTTTCATCTATCTAGAAAGTGGGGCCTTGGAGTTTGGCCCCGACGAGGAGTTGGAGGTTCCTATTGAATAGGTGGTTCCAGATTTTCCTTCCTGGGTGGTTGCTTCATGTTGTGTGGGGGCACCATCTGATTCTAAGGTTGAGGTTGCTGTGCTGGAGGCTAAGCCTATGGTGGTGGGTCACTGCAAGGTTGTGGAGGCAGCTCCACTGGTAATAATTCCAGCTGTCTAGGGGCCTATATTTGGGCCACCGCGGCGGGCATGGCTCTGACATCCCTCCTTGTGGGAATTACAGTGGGCAATGGACATGCCTGGATGGCCTGTTTTTGGGATTCTTCGAGGCACTGGGCATTGTAAGAGACGTCTTGAAATCCTCCAAGGTAGTTCTTGGGGATCAAGGCGGGAACCGGTTCCATTTTAACATTCCATACAAACATCATCAATAATTTTTTCTGAGTCAAGGGTGTATGTAATCCCCTTCCACCAAGAGATAATGTTAGTGACTTGCTCTTTAGGCCTCTGTTTTCACTTGAAGAGGTCTTTGATGCTTGTTTTTCATGTGGTGGAGCAGAACTGGTAGAGGAATTGCCTAATGAGGTCCTCCCAGCTGGTCACTGATCTGATGGGGAGTGAGATTTTCCAGAATAACATATTCCCCTACAATGTCTGTACAAAACATCGAAACTTGGAGGCCTCATGATGCACTGGAGTCCCTACCATTGGACCAAACCTTGAAGTGAAGTGGTCCAGATGTTTTGGCGGGTCCCCTATCAAATTTATGGGGGGAAATGAGGGATTATAGAAACTTAGGGGTGCCTTCATATCATCCAACCATGATGGATATGGCATGCAATCAGGTGGGAGTGCCACTAGTCGCGTTTCCAATGCCTCAAGGCAGGATATGAGTAATGCCATTGGATCATATGGGCAATGAACCCTGTTAAGATGGGGGGACCCTAACCATGATTGTGTTTGTGAGTTCTTCAAAATTGTAAGGTGGCACGGTGGCCTGTAGAGCGGCTGGTGGAGTGACTATCGGGGTAGATGGGGGAACCTGAGCTCGGTTCCATGGATTTTTGCACCATTTTGGAGGGTTTGGAGAGACATTCCACACCATATTTTTATAAGTTCCAACAAAAACACTGTCTATGGAGGCATGATTTTCAGTGTCACCAGGAGGTAGCTCACTGAGGGGATGTTGTTCCTACCCATTCTACCCAAGCATAGTGTTGTCGTAGTCTGGTTGTCGCTCTCAAGCACATTCATCAAGGAGGTCATCGACCAACTTCTTCTATTTGGAATGTGTTTGTGCAACACGGCCTTCATAGTGTCATCATTCTTCTTTTTCATTGAGGCGGATGGGTCGGAGGGTTTGGAGCTCTGAGGATATCTTTACCCTTATTGTGATTTCGGATAAGGACTAATCCCTCGGTGATCACAGGGGGACCTAGCAGGCTCCTCTATTTTTAATGTAACCCTCTCTGAGGAGTCCAGTATATGTGGCGTTCCTTCAGGGGGAAGGTCCTAATCTAGATGCTCCGCCTCATTCTCCTTGTCCACTAAGTCAACCATGTTGACTATGACCCTTCCTGATGGCATTTCCTTAATATCACCAAGAAATTTGGGATATCATCGGATATGACTGTAGAGGAGGAAAACATACTACCCCCAACCACGGATTGGCATATGGGGGGAATCCTCTTTGATAATCTTGAGGATTACCTTGAAACTCTGAACGTATCACTATTGGAGGGCCTTACGACTTCATGGTGACTCAGGGTGTTGAGCCACAGGGAGAGTGGCTAAATCAATTAGAAGGTTTTTCTCACCAATGTCTTTAAAATACGCCTTGCTCCTAGGATAAACCACTCACTGATGTTGAAGGTGATAGTGTGTCACCCAGAAGGTTTGTCAGAAACACTCAACTTCCTCTAGGGTGAGGGATTTTAATGCATTGAAATTTGGCGCTACCACATTCCAAAACATCTCAAGGAAGTGTTTTGATGTGAGGATATTACATAAGATCCCCAGGTCAGATTCATGTTTTGGCACCTGATTTTCCCCTTCGCCAACTGGGGGTGGCTGAGGAATTGGCAGTGGTACTGAGGCAGACCACTGGGAAAACAGGCTGGCCGGTGAGGAATATGTTGATTAGGCTGACTGGCCTCCAAATCACAGGTAATCCCCCAAAGAGTGTAGTAACCTGGCCACTATGTCATGATAAGACGGCCTGACGGCCATAGTTCCGAGCATAGGGGCTAGGGCTAATGGAAATAGTATGTGCTACTGCTTTCCCACCATTGGTCCCCAGAATAGTTTGTTGTAGTCTCAAGTTGTGTAAGAGAGTGCTTTTGGTGCTGACGGTGGTGATTTCATGACCCTAACCTGTGGGGTTGCCAAATTGTCTTCCTCTTGAATATACATGGGCAGGGAGGCGGGAATCCGATGGACCACACATTCATGGAGTACTATGCTGATGCGCCTTATTTCTGCCCCAAAACTTGGCTCGAAGGAGCGAGGGGGGGGGCAGCCCTGAGTCGTACCCTTCTTTTATGTCTTAGAATTATACTAATTTGATCTCTTTACAGACCTTCCCAGAATATTTCTTATGGCGGTGACGACTTGCCTCCCCACCCCTGGATAGCTCTTCTAGACTGGGTGGATTTCTGACCTGAGGAGGTTCCTTCTGAAATATTGGTGATATGGCAAGGAGGAATTCCACCCAAGAAATTCAGGGTGTGAGGAGCACCAGGGAAGATATCAAAAGAGATATGGGTATGACCTCTGAGGGGAGTTCCGGAGTTGGTAGGAACTCCACTCGAGCATGTTGGATCTTGGGTGAGAACCCATTTCATGTTCCCTCTAATGACATCAGTATGAGAAGGGGCCTCATACTAGTTCATCTAAACATAGGTAGGACCTCCGTGTTGGGTACTGCTGAGATAAATCCAACCATCACTCATCTGATTGCTGGGGCGAGGAGGACCTTTACCATGTCCCCACGTAGAAGAGTGACTGGAAGTGAAATGTCCCCATACAAACGGTATGTGGAGGGAGGAATGACTTTATATACGGTGTAGTGGGAATGGGAGAGACTTTCATACTGAGCATCAATGCCAAGGGGAGGACCCTCATTCGGATTGAATATGTCATGAAGGGGACCTCCATGTTGTCCCTAGAAGAGAGGAATGCTAGCTTTCTATATTGTAGAATTATGGTGAGGACATCCATATAGGGTGTCGTTACCACATGTTAGTATGCGGCGACTATTTCCTGTGCCAACGACTATGTGAGTCAACCCAGCCTGCCCATGGGGTGGGTTGGGCCTTGACCCATGTCGGGCATATTAAAGTCCATATTCATCATACACATGGGGTTGGTGGTATGTCTCAGCGGTGGCTCGGTCCACAGTAGCCACTGACAATGAAACCCCTTGGCGGGCGTCCTCTTCAGCCTATGCCCGACGTTGGCATTAGGATAGATAGACTGGAGCCAATGGTGCAGGTTCCTGGCTTACCTGCTTCTCATACAGTATGACTAGGAAGTAGTGTTGACATGGCCTGGTGGGAGCCCTTGCATAGAGCCCCTGGTATGGGACTCTAATCGGGCTGGCCCGCACATCCCCTACCTCATTGGCGTAGGGAAGGGAGTCATTGAAGCATTCTGGGGATAGACTCCCGAAATAGTTAAATGTTGGATTGGGGAGCAGTGGTTCCCTGCGCGGCCCTCAGGGGAAGCATTGACGATGAGTCACAGACGCCTCTAAATCCATGCCGGCCATATCCTCAGTTGAGATAATACCCTCCTCCTCGTGTTAGCATACACGGTCATTGATCACCCATCATTGGATGACCACAGATGGGGAGATGGGGCGTGGGTGCCCCATGGTCATCGGTGAAGAGGCATTTACGAAAGAGGAGAATCCACACAGTAGTGTCGTGTTAGCACTGCCCCTACCCCTGCATCGGTGTGAAAGAAGTGACCACATTCTGGGTGCAGCAGCTTGGTTTCTGAAAGCAGAGATATTAACTCATTAGTATTGTATGAAAAAGGAAATCGACGACCAGTTCCCCAATCCCATTCCATCTTCCATGGCTGGTAAGATGGATCCCTGCTGACAACATAGAAGTGTGGGACATCCGACATTCTACTTCCCCGAGGTAAGGTGAGTTTTATGCTAGGCCCGCTATTTGCTGGACATGACCTAGCATCGGATAACTGGATCCGGTGACAAGCTAATCCATTGATTCCTTGAATGCTACTAATATCCATATTAAGGAGAAGACATTCACGTCGGGTTCACCATTTCTGTTTCTGATTCTTTTTCTGGGGTGTTCACATCCTTCTATTGAGGACAAGCAGTTGTTTCCCCAAATTCTCACTTTCCAATGGTGGGCGACATTCGTTCATTATTTTGGGATGTTTTCTCCTTGATCAAAATAGGATGATGGGATGTCGGTTTGACCTTATGTGGATCCCTCCTCATAACAAGTCACATAGTCCATGTCTCCCTTTTAGATTTAAGATGTTGATTATGAAAACCTTCCTAGTGCCATATCTTCATGGACACCTGTTAATTATGCTCCTTCAGTCGAGAAACTCGAAAGCGCACGATCAGGGCAGCAACCTTCGGTCAAGGGAGTAGTCATGTTGGACATCAAATGGCGTGTCTGGACACTAGAACACTGACGCGTCTATGTTTCTTCCCCTTGTAATAGGGATTATCAAGGAAGCGGAAGCCCGATGAATCCTGCGTAAAACGAGGGGAATAATATGCCCTTGGTATGTTTCTGAGGTTTTCCATAGCTTCCCATGTTTATCATAGGGTATGATGCAGGTCTAACATCCAGGGGAGACAAGTCAAACTGATCAGAACACTAACTAGTGTCGATCAGATGGCTGCAACATATGGAGGTAACACTAATGTGGGGGAAAACGTGTGGTTAGATTTTCTGTTGTTGTTGAGGAAATGGGGAATGCAGTGGAATGATACCACAAGGATGTTGTGGCCCAGGTAAGAATCAGGATGGATGATGGAAGGTTTAATGAAGTGTATGGAGAATGATATGGAGTCATCTCGAGGACGATAATGATTTTTGGTCTTGAGTCTTGAATAGGCTTTCTACGTATCCCTATGACAGGGAATCAACGTCCTCATAGTTCATATGAAAATGGATTTCCACCGATTGCGGATTTCAATGGCTTACCCCTGAATGGGGTTGTTAATGGCTTACTGCTGAATGGGGTCACAACGGCTTAGCACTGGATGGGATCACAACAACTTACCGCTGGATGGGGATTGTCAATGGCTTACCACTGAATGGGGTTGACAACGGCTGACCGCTGAATGGGGTTGATCCTCATGGAAGATTCCAATGTTCCATGCCTTGGAGACAGAGATCCCTTCCATGTAGTTTTTATGGTATGGTGGTCGGTGGACTGATGCGAAGGAGGACCTGGGGTCCAAATGGATGGTGGGATTGAACCTCGCAGAGGATTCCTACATACCATGCCTTGGCATGGATCAAATACCTCGTAGTTCATAGAGGAGTTTGGTGAACCAATGTGAAAGGGGTCAGAACAAATGGGTGGTGTTCCTGAACCTCAGGGAGGCTTTCTATGTACCTCTCCATGTCAAGGATCAAAGACCATGTCAATCATGTGGTGGGAACGGATGTGAATGTGGTTGGAACCAATGGGGTGTTGGGCTTGAACCTCATGGAGGCTTCCTACGTACCGTTCCATGGAAAAGATCAAATACCATGAAGCTCAAGTGTTTGTAAAGGATTACTGGTGACTGGGGGAACAACAAATTATAGCTGATCGGGGGAGATAATGGCTTTCCGCTAATTGAGGTTCATAGTTTAAAATCATATAGGAATGATGTGAATTGATGTGAAGGGGGGGGTCAGAATGATGGAGTGTTAGGCTTGAACATTATGGAGGCTTCCTAAGTAACTTGCTTTGGTAAGGATCATAAACCTCATATTTCAGGTTGGTGTTTTGTGAACCGACGTGAAGGGGGTCAGAACGATAGGTGGAAGGTGGGCATGAACCGTAAGGATACTTCCTACGTACCTTTCCTAGAAAAGGGTCAAAGACCACATTGTTTAGTTATGATGGTTGTGGGGGTTATACTATAAGATGCCCATGGAGGATATCATGTTCAGTGCTTGCTCTAAGCTCACGTGAGTGATGCTCGATGTGATAAACATGCAAGAGAAAAGACATGATGATCACGTCACAAAGGGTGCTTCCGTGGGAGGTGGACTAGGGAATACATGTATTTTGTAGCCCAATGATAAAAGTGGGGCTTATGCGTGTTTGGAATCCCGAGGTGATGGAGATTGTGATTTACTTCATGATGGAGGCCCTAATAATGACAAATACCAATGGGAGTGGGACTTGGCACCCAAGAAGTGAGGAGTAGGGATGCTACATCCTATGAGGAATGAGGGGGGCTTATACCAGGGTGGTTTATCTTTTCCCCGTGTCGGATTCATTGGTCACGGTAAAAATTTAACATCATGTGTTGAGGACAATGGTTCTAGGATGTTTAATGTCCTGCAGATTGCATGAGGTGGGTTTACTCCGCACCCCTAGGACATACATAACCGGAACCCTATACAACTTGGTGATTCAAAGGGACCAGAAACTCTGTAATTGGGGAGTGTTATGGAGCGAACCAATGGGTGGCCACATTAGCGTGGCAATGCAAAAAAGCAATAGCCATTAGCATGCTTATAGGAAGAAGCATGAGGCAAAGAAATGAAATGGGTGGTATTGTCCAAGGGACATTGATGTTGGTTCATGCAAACCTGAAGGGCCACACGAGAAAAGAAGTTGTAGAGAAAGAGGAGCCATATTTAGAATCCTTTTAAAGCTCGACTGCTCCATGAAGTGGAGGGGATTTGTGAAGGGATGTGAATCACAAAGTGATATTTCCTAGGCTAGACATAGGTTATAAGTGCATATGGGAGGAAGTTCTTGAAGTGGAAGGTATTTGTGAAGTAATACCTCATGACGTAGGGGTTCCTTGTCATGTTGGTTTTCATGATGCAATGTTCATCGTGAAGCATAGTGACACTACCTTAGCATACATGTCATGTAAGTGTGGTGGGTGTTTCACAATGCATAAACGCTTCATGAAATCCCGAGTCCCCATGAGTATCTCTTTTCTTCACGAAGGAATGTGTGCTTCGAGAAAGGAATCCCTCTCGGAAGTGGGGACAAATTAAGTCCAAGGGGGAGTCACTTTGCAAAGTAGAAGTACCTTGTAGAACTCATGGTTCGTAGAGCCAGATGTATGTTGTGATTTGAGAGCTCAAAAAGTGAACGTTCGGATGCTCTATCTTCTGGGCACAAGGGTTGCCAAAATTTTATAGGAAAGAGGTGCTGTGAAGCAGAGCTCACTCGGTGCAAAGAGGTAGGTTGCTTTGTAGTGGATCCTGAACATCAAAGATGGTCGTAGAGCATTACCGCCTCCTTGCTCCATGGCGGATCGCGAACGTCAAAATGACTCACGGTGGGTTACCACCTCCTTGATCGGTGACATGTCACAAATGTAAAAATAGATCATGGAGGGTTACCACCTCCTTGCTATGTAGTGGGTTGTGAACATAAAAATGGATCACAGAGGGTTACCGCCTCCTTGCGCCACGCTAGGCATGGGGTTATGGGGCTCCGCTAAAGGGCTCTGTGTGGTAGATTGGGAGGCATCAATCCTGTTATTTGGATTTAAATTTTTTGGCATGACCAGTGACATCATGAAATATGTAGAAAATGTCTCCATATACATTGATAGTGATAGAAAAAGCTCCGGTGAGTGGAAACATGCCCCTGGCCATGGAACACAGAAGTAAAATGAATGTTCAGCTCATAAGAAAAGCACTCATTCCTATGTTATTATTTTTGCCCACTTGAGGAAAATAATCTTTATACGAGTTCCAAACCTATTTCAGAACTACAGTTTAATATGCATCGTATCCCTCAATGTATAAAAAAGTAAATTACAGAATAGAAAATAGGAATAAAATCCCTTTTATGGTGCCAAAATTAGTATACTCCCTTAGAAACATGATGCCTCAAATATTGGTGTATGTTCGTAGTGTTCCCCAAGCCATTTAAAATTACACTAACAATGAGAAACAACACACCTATGTGAAATCTATTGAATGTTTGGATCAGTATAAAATACTAAATAATTAATAATATTGTGTGAACCCATAGGGAAATTCTGACTGACTCCATCTAAGGAGTGGTAGAGAAAATAACATAAGATAAAATTATCATGCCATTTATTGGAAAATGGTTATTCATTCTACTGAAAAAAAGTACAAGGCCTCATGTAAGAGCTATCAAGTCACCCCCAAGTCCACTACATCATGTATGCCTCTGATGATGTCCATATTGGTTGACCATATCAGTCAACCATGACTACGTCGTGATCATCCACACCTAGCCGAGGCTTGATCCCAACCATTTAGTTCCCAACCATCATGAATTATAAGAAATATGGCTAACAAAATGTGGAATATTACCTCTTCTTTCTAGACACTATAATCTTAGCCAATGGCACCTTTTACACTCCGGGAAAATATTTACCTTCCATGAGACAAACATGCCCCTCCATCCAGAAGATGGTCTATTGAATTCCATCAATGGAATACCTGAGAGGCTCCTAATCCTTGAAGATATACATTTCTCAAATGAAATGTTTGAATCCCTCATTCCATATTTTAGGATATTCCATTAGTTTGAGACTGAGATAATGTCCATAAAGAATATTATGAAAAAGGGGATGCATGGAAGGAATGTTGGTCCATTAACTAATTTTATATAGAAGGTGAGTGTGTTATAATTTAGGGTAGCATAAACATTTTATATATCATAATACAATTCAATGGAATTGGAATATTAAATTTTCTCATGGATACTATCTCCAAGATAAACCTCATATTAACCCATATTCTCTAAAAACATTGACTTGATGAAGAAAATTCGACTCCCTATAGCCAAGTAATTCATGGGTATGGCAAGAGAAAGAAAAAGCTATGTTCAATGATTCGACTTTAGAATCATTTTGGTGTTCCGATAGAAAGTAATCAATTTATGGTAGTCGAGTAGGATACATTATACAATGCACTATTGTGAAGACCGAAAAATTATTTTCATATAGGTGTCCCCTCCTTACATCCGCAGTGCCCCAAATACTTTTTTGATAGCTGACTTAGGGTACTCCATAGTGATATACCCCCCTCTGATTCCTATGAGGATCATTATCTAGACTCGAAATACTAAAAAATGTATTGAAAATAAATCTCTATTTTTGGGTTTGATCACATTACTCTCCCTGACAATATGATGGTTCCAAAGAAAATCTTTGGGTGGATTTGAACAAAATATTTTTCTACAAATTCTGACATTAGAACAATTAACACTAGAACATTTTAGTTTTTTTATAGTCCCCAAAATGAAAAAGTGGTCCCATATTACCTCATACTCCTACACTGGATAGGATCAACCAATAATTAAATATCCTTCCCCTATAACGTATCGATATGTTCATAGCATGGACACCAATCCACAACATTCAAATTTGTTTCACCATGTGGGGAATGACTAAACAAAATTTGACCCCTCATCATTTCATGAATATCAATAGGTGATCTTCTAATCATAAACTACATAGGATCAGATCATAAACCATTGTAATTGTAATATCTACTAATAAATAGTTCCTTATAGATGGCTCTTTCCCCTCGTCATATCTGGTTTCGATGTTGTCTAGAGGTCTGTATCGTTAGGAGGGTCACATCCCCCATATAATACTTGTATCTCAGATGACCAATATGATCTAGAAGGAATCTCTCCTATATTTGAATAGGATCTCTCCATCACTGTTGATGAGACTTATTAGTTGAACCTCAGTATTTAAGAAAATATGAGGCCGACACTAAACAACCAAACCGTGTCACATGATGAGAAACAACAGTATGTAGACTTCCTGAAGTGGAAATATGATACATATTCCTTTATATATGATGATATTCATGTGTTTTACCACCAAGTTGATGTTATTATCCTTTTTCTCTTAGTGTTTCATAATGGGATAATCTAATACCCAAAAAATGAACCTCACTCATAGTTCCATGGTTGAGGATAATGTGGAAAAACTATACAAACCAAAATTCATCATAGAGACTAAGAACAGAAATGGATAACCAACATTAACCTTGTTCAGAAGTATAATGGGAAGATCAATGTCTGTATTGACTTTTGATACCTCCACCACCATTCTTGGAATGAAGAATTTCCCCATCTAGTGACATAGATTTTGATTAATGTTTGGGATGGTATCAAATAAAACTCCCTCATTGGAAAATATATTAGGTATAAACATATATTGATTCCCCCATGGATAAGGGGCCTAGGACCATCATGGAATCCTAGTGAACTTTTTTATATCTGGTGATTCCAATTTTCATGAATAATACTTGATCCAAATACCAATGTTTCTTGTCCTGTATCATCAAACCATGGCATGGGAGGTTCGTGGAGTATTATTTTGATGATTATTGGTTATATCATTCTAACACTAGGACCATATTAGATATCATTAAAATGCTTCCAGATTCCTCCATTCCCACCTCCTGAAAATGAACCCTCTGAAGTGTTAATTCAGGATTTCCTCTATAATGTTTCTCAGTATCATCTTCAGAAACGAAGAAACCAAAATTTATATAATTAAAATCAAGTCCGGTAATCAAAATCCTTTCCACAAACAAACTCTGGCTATTGTAAGGCCTTCAAGGCCCAATATCCTATATTTATCGATTTATAGAAATTCTATATTGTAATTTTAATCCCCTTTCATGGCTCATAGAAGAAGGATAGCTATAACTAATGGGATGAGGACTACGGTGCTTCATTTAGGGATATTATGATGTTCCTTTTACAACCTATGATTTTGATGTTACACTTTATTGAAAATCCTCTTGTATACAACGTGATTGTACTGGAATTATACCTTGCTTCAATTTTATCCTACAAAAACAACCAGGGTAGAGGAAAAAATGTTTAATTTTTTAATCATATGATCATTAACATGGAATCTAGATACTCCACCATCTATGAGAGTTCTTAATTATTGTTATTTTATTATTTAAGGGTTGATATTATGTACAACATTATGAGATACTATTTTTTCATGAGATGAACCACTAAAGTACATCTTTAATTGCATCATTATAAAAGGGAGATCAACGTAATGTAACCCAATCCTCAAATATTTCGACATCATATTTTTGTCATATAAAAAAATCATGGGATAATCAGTAGAATAATTTTTAGCTTCCTATCGAACCCCTAAAAAACTAACAATGGATATCATTTTCCTATATGAAGCCATTCTTTCTATGGATCAGGTTGTGTTGTATAGGAAGATACACATTTATAGTACCTCCCAGAGTAAGATCATAGAAGGATCAATTTCTCCAAAATCTATATAGTTGTCCTAGGGATTTTCATCATCACCATATCTTATTCAGTCTTGTCATATTCATTCCTCTTATTAGATGGATGGACTTACAACGAGATAGAGTAACAGGATCTTATCTCTAGTCTGTAGTTGGATCTTGAGATTGATTTACCCAATAGACATGTGATGGTTGAGTAAGAATTGGTCATTAAGAATATTAATGGGGACTATTTCTTTGTAAAGCAAGATCTTGTACACAAGATGTAATAGACACAATAGCTGATGGCCCGCATCCCTCTACTTCCTACAGTGAAACATGTAATATGGACACAAAATTGGCATGAAACTTCTCTAGAACTCATAGTAGAATTATTCTAAGAACATGATCATGATGATCTTTTGATTCCTATGTCACATAAGGGTGTAATTTCCCTCATCACTTTTGAAAATGATGAAAATCAATAAGTATATCAACTGCTGGCCTATTATGTTGTTCTAGGGCTCTCAAATACCCCTATGATCAAGGGAATTACTTATTAGAGGAGTCCATATTTAAAGTATCCTGTCATGTATTCATACTTCTAGGTTGATCTGAATGTGATTGAATCCTTGGGCATGTAGCATAGATTATCCATTATAGGGGCCCAAACCTTGAGAAATACCTCTATGGATGAAGATTGGATGGAATTATTCACTATTTCATTCAAATAGATGTGTTATGGTTCCCATAATGTAATATTGAATCTCACCCCCCACATTTTAGGTTTGTTTTACTTCTATCCCACCAAGGTTCATGACTATATTATGTTCTCAATGAGGTTTCATGCGTGTCATATTCATTCCAATTTTGTGCATAAACCACCAGAGAATCTCCAATATAAAAATTATTCTGGTCCATTTTTAGTTTTTTTGAGTTAAAATTATTGGTCCCTAACAAATAGTGATGACTTGAAAATATAGGTTCATTTTGAAAATGTAAGGATTCTTCTCAAAGTGTGCATTATCTATCCCCACCTCAAAGAAGATTAAACTAGTACATGATATAATTTTTGAGCACATATATCATTCATCAATTTTGTTTTACTCATCTATGTATCAAAAAAAAATCTATATTCTATTGAGATAATGAAATTTTATGTCATGTACAACATCTAGTCTATCCACACTTCCTATTACCATGTATAGTTGAATTGATAGATTGGAATATTCAACAACGTATTCTCTAGTATCTTGTAAAATATGATAGGATAAAACATGAAACGTTTTTATGATAAATTCAATAATTCCCTATAGGCGTACTTTATGATAACCTAACATTCCTCTTAGACAACCCCATACTCCCATGTCTATGAAAAAGAGGGAGTTTTATCTATTGAGGTATAGTTTCTATTTCTCTGAATAAAAGTACATGCACAGAATATTATAGATAGAATGGTGGGTGTTCATCTAGATATGTTGGATGTTGAAAATAATCCTCATGCATTGCACAACCTAGACAGGAAACAAAATAGGGTTTCGGAATCATTCAATAAGAATGTATTCCTATACTCCATACATTTGGGGAAAATTGTATTGGATCGCAGAATGCTGATTATACATAGAAGAAATATATCAATGATATATACAAAATTTGAAGGACCTCATAATATCCATTGTTCTATTATAATCGAGAATAATATCTAATTACTATCAACAGTGAGCAAGTGACATCTCCCCCCACCAACAAGTTTCTCAAGTAGTACTCTGCGTGAATACCCTTTGGTCTAATATTCATAAACATAGAATAGTAGAAACATTTTTTCCACGATATATTCCTCTAAACCATGAAGACAAATTTCATGAGCACATGAGGATAAAATCATTCTTACCCAAGGTGATGAACATTTTATTCCATATATAATAACTATGAGATGAAAAAAACCAACAACCTCAATATTTGACATTATACAATGTCCTTAAACTGTATAAAAATTATGGGATTCCCCATATGATAAATATGGGATGTTCAATATCCACATCCACAATTCACATTGATAAACTATATCCTTACCCTATTTGAAGAATATATAATTCTTCATATGTCAAGTATGAGATGATTCGATGTCCCCATCTGAGAGGATTCTTCTATAATGGTATCAGTATTCTACGATGAAACATGCCAAAACTACATATGAATTTATTCCCATTCCAATAAGATATGTAGAAATGCCTAGATCTTATATAATTGTTCAATCTCCATCTTCATCTCATCACGAGGTCTTTCCTCCCTCATCATCATGACACCAACTTGTCTGTAGTTTGTCTTGGATGTTTTTTTTCAAAAATGGTCACCTTGAACCTTATTCACATTGAGTTATCAATATATCACACAACATAATCTCTTTAATGAATCATACACCCTTTGGATTGATATCTATGACCTTAATCAAATATTTTCCCCTTTCTTCTGATCTCTATTACATTAAACCAGTAGAAACGATGGTCCAAGATATATGAATCTAAACTACAAATACCATCATCCTCAGATCAGGAAGTTAAACTCTATTCAAACCCTATGAAATGAACATATAATTCCATACATAATAAGTATACTTTGAAAAAAAACACATATCCTCAACACATGATGTAAAAATGTAGCCTTACCCTTTATGAAAAAATGGGATGCCTCATAAGAAAAATAGGGGATGACCAAAACTAACACCCTCAACACAAAATTCTAAATATTATCTTTACCCTATGTTAGGAAAGAATTCTTAATATGAAAAATATGATATGATTCAACTTCCAAGTATGGGAGTACACCAATATATTAACATTAGTATCCTACCACATCAAGTTCTATAACTATATGGAGAGAAATTCCTATGCCTGATGGTATACATATGGATTCTTGGAACTAACTTTATGGGAACATCCCTATGACTAAATAATATTTGGGTCCTCCCCTAGATTAATCCTAATGACATTAATCCTCATGAATTAGACTATATGATTTATTTATTTGTCCGTATTCCTCATAGAACTCTCATTCTTATTGGGTATTAACTATTTTCACCACCTGAATATCCTTGATGTACCTACTCCCCATCATGTTAAAGACTTATGAAATTAAAATATGTTAATCTTGACTGTTTTGGACCATCACATTCATATTTTCTTTATCCATAATGCAACATCAAACAAACATGAAATTATCTTTTCCATCAAGTCCTTGTTCAATGTGACACCACACTACAAACATCGATTTTCTATGATACTACATTCGAGAACAATGTATGAATTTATTACCATCCTCATGGGATACATAGAAATGTCTTTATTTAGGACCTTAGCATCATTATTTTAACATATGTAAAAACTTTCAAGGATGTTTTTGTGGAAGATATTATCCTTGTACCTTATTCATCATACCAGGTTATCACTATTTCATTCCAAAACACCCCTTTGTGACACCTACACCATTCATTATTATCACAGTAACCTTAAACTAATAATTACCCTTTAGTCTATACTATATGACCTTAAACTAATTATATACATGATCTACATTATATGAATTTAGTCACCAAATACTTACATCCTCATTACATGATTTTAATGTCTAGTCTAATCATGTGTGATAAACATGGGTAGACTAATTTTAAAATATAAAATAAACCAAAATAACCATCCTCGGCACATGATAATAAAATGTAGCCTTAACGTTTGAGATAAACATATGATCTCTCTTATGACCAATATAGGATTTCGAAGGAAATAATCCATAGAACATGGTGTTTAACTATTTCTTTACCCTATTTGATGAACCTTGGATGCCTTATATGACAAATATTGGATGGCCAAAATCAATGTTCTAAACACATGATGTTATATTGTAGCCTTAACCTATGTTATGAGACTATGATTCCTCATATAATAAGTATGATATGAACAAAAAACAATCTAATCAATATAAGGGATTAAAATATAGCCGTACACTTTATGAAAAATACATGATACCTAAAATGAAAAATCTCGGATGATCAAAATCGACATCCTCTACAAATAATGTTAAATTATATCCATTACCTATCAAATGAAAATAGGATGCCTCATATGAAAAATATCGGATGACCAAAATCAATGTCCTAACAACACAACATTAAACTGTACCCTTATTGAATATAATTATAATAGGATGCATCATATAAAATGAATGAGATCATCAAAAAACAATCTTCTCTGCACAAGGTGTTAAACTATATCCTTACTCTCAATGAAAAATACATTACGCGTCATATGATAAGTATGTGATTTTAAAAATAATCTTCACAAAACAATAAATTCTAGACTTACCCTATGTGATGGACTTAAGATGCCTCATATGTTAAACATGATATGACTTCATGTCCTTGACTAAGTGGACACCACCCTTTGGAATTAGTCCCCTTCCAAGCAGTATTTAGGAACTATGCATGTCTCTATTCCCATTTCGATGTGATATATAGTTAAAGAATAACCATTAATACTTGGACAATTAATAACACTAAACCATTTTGGGGACTCTCCCCTCCATATTAATCATAATATATTCCTTCTGACATGATCATCCAACATGTGATGGGATTTCTCCCAACGAACTCAACATCCCATGAGAAATTTACACAGCATTTGCACACTTTTTTCTTCCATAGATTTGAATCCTCATTATATCCTATATCTAAATATCCCCCAGAACTATAATATTCCTAAATACACTCCCTCACTAACTAACATAGGTGCACACCATGAAGGATGCATGGTAACAGATGGCAGTGCCTATGTTTCAAACAAGTTGAATAGTTGATACCTTATTTGTAAACCCCGTCCTTAACTAGTTCGGGTGTGTGACCTATATTTTGAATATGATCATCAATTATTCTATACCAATCATTCCCCCATTTTTACCATCCATGTCATTGATGTCTTTACTTACCTCCCCTTCCATTTACCTTTACTATAGTGGGAATCCCAACACCTTTTTTTTCATTTTCGTTTACACATGCTTATAGTGACTATATAAGAAAACTCATTTTGGGAATTTACCATCAGGAATATGTTACAGTATTCTGTTATCCATTATGATCCATGCAAAATATTTACCTCTATGTACTTCTCACATTGAGAAAGGCTCACATGGTCTTTGGATTTATGGTGGAATTTCCCTAATCTTGGTTGAGATGCGCAGGAGCTCCTTCAATAGAGAATAAAACATATGGTCTAGACTCCACAACCATAAACTAAGAGGCTTGGTCAAAAAATGAATATAGTATACATTTTAATAGTTATTTCAAAGACATTCTATATGTTACAGTATTCTGTTATCCATTATGATCCATGAAAAATATTTACCTCTATGTACTTCTCACATTGAGAAAGGCTCACATGGTCTTTGGATTTATGGTGGAATTTCCCTAGTCTTGGTTGAGATGCGCAGGATCTCCTTCAATAGAGAATAAAACATATGGTCTAGACTCCACAACCATAAACTAAGAGGCTTGGTCAAAAAATTAATATAGTATACATTTTAATAGTTATTTCAAATACATTCTATATGCACTTGGGATTATGTATCCCTCAAGTCAAATTGGGTAACCTCTATTCCATGCCACACACGACCCCGTGATATGCCCCCAAAATCAATTAATTATGACCATAAACTATTATCAACCTCATTATCCAAGTATTATGACCATAAAATATTTGAAATTATGATTATAATCATTATGAACTTAATATAATCCTCTTAGACGAAGCATTATTATATGAAACAATGTTCAAATTCTAGGTATAATTCCAATAAAAATAAACTACCAAATGAAGGTGGAACCAACATCTTCTATGTTAAAAACAATTAGAGAAACCTGAAAAAATTTATATCATTTACACCTAGGTGACTCTCATGACCAAGGAAAAATAATATATTAAATAAAAAGTTTGGAAGCTAGTAAGATCCACCATGGACAAAAATAAATACCTGGTATTTCTTTTAGAACCAACCAATTCTTGTAAATGATAGATCCAAATCGTAGCTCTATTTTCCTCAAAATCACTCCTATGATGTGAAACCCATTACATTTCTGACTCATTTACGCCAATACCCTATAAAAAATGTTATTTTAATGAGGATTCAAACATCCTGGTTAGAATATGCTAAACGTTTATTTGAACATCATAATCAACTGATATTAAACTATATGATTCATTTTCCTCACCGTATGAGATTAAAATGTATGTTACATTTCCATGTCATAATATGTTTCACTAATTTACCTCTATCCTCATTGAAATATGAAAAATTATGAAGAAACATTGTACCTTTCAAGAGAATCCATTTCCCTTTTCATTGCAAATCACATAACACATAATTCATGGTCTCTAACTGTCGCCCGTCCACCAAAACGATACTATCCATAAAATTAAAGTATATCATCTTTTTAGACAAATATATATATATATTTTTTCAAATACATATTAGCGTAATCTGGAGAGTATTGAGCTTCATTTGAATATTACTAATTTTCAACCCCATACGTCATGTCCACATGGAATTAGATTCCTATGATATTTCTTATCTTAATGGGTCCCCTAATGGTAACAGTTCCTAGACACACTGGATCACCTAACTTCTTGGGAACATACTCCGAAATACCTCTAGAAACATTTTAATAGCTCTCTATATTATTTCATGATAAATTGTTGATTCTAATTTTATCTTCTTCCAATGAAAAAAAGATATTGGAATATGTGTTTTGAACATGGTAAGGAGTAATTCCAAATTATCACATCACCCCCTTTCATTCCAAATCAAGTGTGTCTCGATTCACAATCATTACCACCCCCTTTTTAGGTAAAATTCAATTCTACTAGGCTGACCACATTTTTTCATTATAATACATTGATAAATAAAATCAATTGTATGACGAGTCTCATTCATCTACCAATGTTTTCTTGGAAAAAACACTACTGGTGGCCGATGAACAATTCAAACCATGAGTGTTCAATCCTAATCAAAAACACACATATAAATGATCAATATTCTTTTTCCCCAGGATTAAAAAAATGATGATGAATCTCATGGCCTTAGGGAATTATTTCATTTCTCATCAATACGATTGATATGCAACAAAAATAATACATTCAAGCATATGGGAAATTTGCACAAACCATCCAAAATGTTTCTGGAGGCCTATCCCCAATATGAAACCAACACATTAATTAAAAAAATGCTAAATTCATTAAGTCTCTTCCCTACTTATTGAGTTCTCTAGCTCATACAACATATGTCGGGTAGCCTACGAGGACTAATACCCCTCATATATCCCATCTTCCTCCTTAATAGTAGGATATACCTCATTCATGAAAATTCCTTCCAGGTCCAACCAATATTTTTTCTTAGCCACTAGAATTTCTTCATTCAATTCCCTAGCCTCATACTCCAACAACTATTCACTGAATTTCCTAATGACATATAATTGAGTTGTGATGATGGTTGCGTTCTCTCATTACTGATCTTCTTGATAAGTGATTTCCCCTTTAGCATCTTAGATTTCCTCAGTTCCATTGGACCTTTTATTGTGATAGGAAGAATCAATCTAAATCCACTATGAACATACCATTTTGATAAGAAATACATAAGCTAGTTTATAAATGCTTCTAGAATCCATCACAAAAATCCCCATGTTGTTTAAAAAATGGATGAGATATCCCACCTAATTTGGTTGATTAGCTAGTGGAGTGCGAGTGATAATATTTGAAACACTCCTCCTTGAATTGTGTCAGATGAATCAGTTCTAATAGGAAATTATTGATTAAGAATCCTCAAATACCATAGAATGGTTAGGCTCATATAGATGGAGGAAAACCAACAAATCGATAGAAATATCTTCTACATTCATGTCTTTGGGTGATCTATGACCTTTTTCCTTTATGAAATCTTCATCACCAGATCCTTTGCATACAACATGGGCTTCCCCAACCCATTGCATTAATTTTGAGGTTGGATCAGCCACCAAAACCTCCTCATGCATCTTAATTGATGGTATGATCTTGACCACCTTCATTGGGTCCTCTTATTTAGCGACCACTTCATGCAGCACCCCTTTGGTATTCCCAACCAACACAGCTTCCTCAACCACCCCTATTTAAGGATCATCCTCCTTAGGCATCACTGCTTGGATAAAGGCAACATCCATCATTGAATCATCTACTGTGAAAGAAATTGATATTTTTATAAAATATTTCTCTTTAAATAATTTTTTTCATTGAAAGCTTGTTTTTTAAACAACCACGAGTTTATATGATCCAAGATATTAAATTAAAATTTTATTATTTTAATATGATCATTATAACCAAGCTTTATAAATATGATGTATGAATAGTAATAACCATATATTGAAATGCGATATAATATTAAATTCAATATACATATATTTAATAATAATTAAGAAATAAACACATATTGTTTTTCTTGCGTCCATTTATTCTATGAAAAAATGTTCTCTTCAAAAAATTAGTTTTATTTCTTTTTATAAGGAGATAAATATGAAAAGTTTTTAACCTTTTTGAAAATTTATTTTATAAAATAAACCTCCAAAATAATTTCATCATGTAATAAATATCTTAGGAATAATTTTTTAGATTTTTCTAAAAGTCTCATTTATTAGTGAATAGTAAAAAACCCAATTTACACTAAAAACTGGATTTTGTTTTTAATCATTAAAAAAGTAAAATTCAATTCGATATTAGTATTAAACTAAAATTAGTTACCTTTTATTATAAATAATATAATTTTTGTATTTTAAAATAATTTCTATTAAAAATTTAGTATAAAAACATGTTTTAATTTAAAAGGTTATTTTTTGAAAAAACAATTGTTCTTCGTTGCGTTTTTTTGTATCAATAAATGGTAAATAATGTAATTAAGAGTAAAAATAATATGAAAGTTTCTATATAATTACTCTAAAACTTTATAAAATTTTATTTTATGTGTAATTTAATACCATAATCATCCATGTGTAGAATTTTTTACCATATTATGTAACTTGGATATGACTATGAGGTTTATAGTATTTTATTTATTGAAATGTACAACATGTCACTATTATGTTTTTAATAAGTACAATATTTATAATATAGTGTTATTAAAAGTAAACTTTCCAATATAAATATACTATTTATATCCAAAATTGTTATCTTCACCCTTATATTTTATTTAACACATTAATTGAATAAATTGTTACATTAAATTCACACGCAATGATGATGCAGTAAATATTCAAATAATTCAAAAAAATACATGATAATAAATATATTAAAGTAAAACTATTTTTGGATATTTAAAGAAATTCAATCATTATATATTTTTTCATGAAAAGTTTTGGATATAAAAACATAGTTTATTTGAAGAAGACTTTTTTTGTGATGTTTTTAATGTCATAGTAATAAATAGTATCAAACATGACAACAATGATATTTTAAGGGTTTAATAATTTTTATAATTATTTAAAAGTCATCTAATCCTTAAATAAATCAAATGGTGTTAATATGTGGTTTATAATACCTCCCACTATAAATTTATAGTTCATTTTAATGAATTTGACTCTAAAATAGAATTATTATTTTTTAATGAAATTCCAAAAGATACACTTACCTAAAGTATAAACAGGATCCACTCCCTCAATTTTATACACCACTTGGAGAATTATATTTTTAACATCATCTATCAATTTTTATTTTAAGCATCCCTAGTTCAATTTTAGATTTTCATGTTCTCCCAAAAGTCAAACCCATGAGCACTTTAGTGGAGATCTAAAAGATTCATCACCAGGATGATGTAATCACTCTTACTAATCAAAATGTTTTTAAAATATTATTTTCCACATAAAAATATATGATAATTATAACAGAAAAATTTTTTAGGTTAATGAGTATTAAGGAATGTTATTATGATTATGAAAACTACTTTATAAACCCTATTTCCTATTAAACGAGAGGTGAATGTATCGCTCATGCGTACATATGACTTACTATATCCATGTTAAGATACATTTAAATTTTGAACATCATGTTTTTTAGATGGGTATCATGATGGTTTTAATGATTATATATTATATTTAATATATAATTATATTTCGGTAATGATAATATCAATTCTACCTTTTAACCATCTAATCTTTTAAAAACATTTATGACGCTTGTTCTTACATATGTAAATCTATATCCATAATGTAATGTGATTATTTTTTAATTTATATTTCACATGAATGGTAATTAGTATTAATTATATGAATATATATTATTTATTTGATATAATAATATGTTTTTAATTGTTAACCTATTATTTAACTTATTTTCACTCTATCATATGAAAAATGAAAAAATCATTCATGTATACGTATGACTTAACATGTCCATGGATACTGTAATTCATTATATATATATAATTTTTATGAATGAATATAAATATTTTATAATCATGATATATTATTCTAATACCATGATTAATATTTTGTAAATTATGGGACCATGGTCAATGTAAAATGACAAGGACTGCGAAACCAAAACTTGTTTGGAAAACAAAGCAGTTTTCACACAGAACAATGATTTTGATTATAAATTATTAATAAATAGGTGGAAAGATTAAAAAAATAATAGATGGTACAATATATATATATATATGGGTTTTTAATATATGTATAATTAATCTATATTTATTATATATAATGTTTGAATGTGAATAACTAATGACGAGACATGATGTAAGGGATATTTAGTCTCACTCTTTTTTTTGGGAAACTTATTCCATATTCATCACTCAATTCTATGGCGGGGAGTATATACATCCCTTATACATGTTATGTCATGGACATCATTATATTAAATATTTTTAACATTCCTTTTCATGTTATTATTTCTAATGGCATATGATAAAAATGATACCAAAACAATAAAGGTTTACGTAACAATATCAATATTATTTGGGATTATTTATGATTAAGTCCTTAATGAGGAAAATTTATCTGACACATTTGTGTTATATTAAAATTATTTCAAAAATGTTTTTACTATTCTCCTATAATTTTTTAAAATCATTTTTACCCATGTCAAATTTTTTACACAATGGGTTTAAAAATAAGCTTTTTTTCATTTTTTGAATTATGATCTTTGTGAAATTTCTGAAAAAAAATACATTAATAATGTTTTTTAACTTATACGACATGAATTGTTTTCCCCAAAATAATAATTCCATAATGATATATGTATTCTTTTACCACAATAGAAGTTTATTTTTGATGTTTTTTCTTTTATATTTGATTGACTTTACAAAAATTAACTTCAAAATGCAAAGGTTATTTTCTCAAGAATTAATTAATGTTTTCATTAAAAATAATTTTCCATATAAGAGAACATTAATTGTTTTAAGATATTATTTACTATTTATTTTATCCCAGGACAACATCCTAATTATTTCCATGGATGGTTTATGTTTATGATGTCACGATGCTATTAAGATTCATTTTTTCTATGGATTATGCTCTGTTGAAATGTTTCTGAATCCCATTTCATTTCAGGGGATCTCAACTGATAAATTTGGTATGTTTTTTGGGAACAGATATGTATGTTTTTCAATATGTGAATGGTGGGGCCTATATATCTCTTCAATTAATTTTGTAATCATTTATATCTCATGAGATAGATAGGACTGGAATGGAGGGTAAAAAAAGTTCATTCAGGGGATTTGTCCACTTTGATAGTCTTGTGAGTTAACCTTGATTACTATATTGTTTTAGAGATTGAACCAACTATACTATTATAGTATTATAAAAGATCCTCGACTACTATGTACATTATTCTCAATTCCATTCTGTTTTTCACAATTCAATGTCTTCATCGAATTTTATTCTCTCATGGATCATGTTCATTTATGATTCATGTCTTATGAACTACCCAAATTTATTCCATAACACAACATTTGGAATTTTGATGTCAATTTTAGAACATTCAAATTTATTGTTCATGTTATTATTAGCTTATGATCTTGTTATTCTTATTAAATTATTTCTATATTTTTTGTTTACTCATACATTGCATATCAGCTCACCCTTTTCTTATTCTTCTTTTCCCAAGGATATAAAGAACAATATTTAGATTGATTTGTAAAAAAGGGTTATATATGATAATAAATAAGTTAGAGGTGAGGTAGATATTTTATGAGATAGTTGTTTATGATTCCGTGTTTTCAATGGAACTATATATTTATTATCTTTGGGAATGTGTATGTTCAATGTAATTAATAATCATATAAAAATTTGTAATATCTACATATGAAAAGCATTGTTCATTATAGTTGGTGTCATGGGATGAGTGTAGTTTTCTTTTGAAAACTATAATGGGAGGACACTGTGATATTTATAAATATATGATAAAATACTAATGTTTTGAAGATGATTATGAATGAATTTGGTTAAACCTAAGGATTCAAAATAGAATGTGTCATGATTTATATCAACTCTAGGAAAGATGATGTCTTATTTGATTCTAGATCCACCAAATTACTAATTTTTAAATATTTTTCTATGGTTTTCACAATATCACATCAATTAATAGATATTGTGTAATATTTTAAAACATCAAATGACACAATGGTATCCTATCATGATTATAGTTTTTCTTTTATTCGAGTTTCTGACCATGTGCCTCCAAAAAAATATTTTTATTATCTTCTCTATTGATTTTGATATAATTATTGCAATGGATTGGATTTCCCATATAGTTTATATATTAATTCTCAATCAAGGGAATTAACATTTAATATTCTGAATAAACCTATATTCATTAATTTATTCAAGGATGGATATGAACAGCTATTGGAAATTGCATCCATATTGTGGTTCTTATTTCCTATACATGATGGTTACTTATCAGAGATGGGTTGGGAGTAACTCATAATTAATGATACACCAATTTTACAGATGTTTGTCGATTTTTTTATATGATAATTTCCAGGTTTTCCACCAAATCATGATGTTTATTTTCTGATAGAACTCATACATAGTGTTACTCCTATTTTAAGGAATCCTTATAGAATTCCCCCAATTATGTTGTAGGAACTAAAAAACACTCATAGAGAATCTGGTCAAATTATCATTTTCCTTAGTGTATAACCATGGGGTGGACCTGCCCTTTTTTTTAAGAATAAATATAGATCAATGTGACTTTCCACATATTATCAAGAACATAACAAGAACACTTTCATGTAAATGTATACTATTACATTTATTGATTAATTATTTCATCAACTACTCACTTCTGAACACTTATCCTAGATTTACATTCACTCAAGACATCATAAATTAAGGGTCACAATGTTGGATATACACAAAATGATATTCTATATAAGGTATTTACACAATGAATTTATAGTGATACATATTTTTTTGTTTTAATTCACTCACTATATACATGTATTGAATGAATAGAATGTTTACATACCATCTTGATCAGTTTGTGGTAGAATTCATATATGAAATTCTTTTATAATCTAATATAATGTAAGAGTATGAATATTAGAAAAGGATTTTTCTAAATTCCATAAGGATGGATAATTTTGATGAAAAAAATTACCAAGTATGAATTTTGTTTAAAAAATATATCTTTTTTGGGCCATATAATATCAATTGACTCTATATTAGTAGATCCTTCAAATATAAGCAATATTGAGAAATGGAGTTTTCCAACTACGATGACCGAAATATATATTTTTCTAGGGATGTTTGGATATTTTATGTTTTTTTGAAATATTTTTCATGATTATGTAATCCACTCACCATTTTGTGTTAAGAAATAGATTTGTTCATATGAATGAATCAATGTGAAGAAAATTTCGTGGATATTAAATGAGGTTTTATCATTGAACCTTTTCACACACCAACCTATAGTGTAAATGGTTTTTGATCTATAATGATGCATCAAATAAGTTATATGGTTGTGTTCTCATGAGAAATGTTATTGTGATATCTAATTCTCCCCATTAATTCATGTTCCATGTGAAAAATTACCCAACTCATGATTTGGGGTTTTCTATGGTAATTTTTCATTATTGATATAGAGAAACTATATCTATTAAGAGTGGTGTGATATACATACTAGTAAAAAATTTAAATTAAATTTTCACTTAAGGAGATATGACATGCTCCAAATAATATGGTTGGAGATGATTATAAATTACGAATTCAATATATATTGCCACCATAGGAAAGCGAGCTAGGAGGAATATAATTTTACGCGAAAGGATCATTTTAGCATATATGTGACGGGGATAAAAAAATATCAAATATTTATGGATTTACATAGGATGGCCCTAAAATATTATGGAAAGGGGTGAATATTATCTGGACCAAATGAATGTTCAACCATCTATCCATGTGATTATTAAAGGGTTGAAAATGAGAGATGTTTAAATATAAAAGAAGGTTTGAAATGTTCCAAAATTCAACCTGGGTTCGGAATGAATAATTAGGACCAGAAACCATATATGTATCTCACTAAAAATATATTTCCTCAATGGGTATTTTTATTTGGTTAATATTTCTTCATTCCCTATTTATCACATATGTAAAAAGATTTATAGAGAACTGAAAGATTACTTATAATGGGATGGCATGAAGATATATATATTGTAGTGTATGTTTTTTTATCAAAATGATATTATTGAATGCTAGAAGAATATGTGCATGTTATATCCATTTAATATAACTGAATGGAAATAGTAAATAATTACCCTTTATTTTCTCATATTACTCCCCAAAATGAATAAAAACCATAATGATATGTGGGTTACAGTAAATCACCTTATGAATTTGGACCACTTATTTTCTATTATAGAATATATAAAAATATATAATGATAATATATAAATAATATACATTAATGAAGTGTTAATATTGTATGGAGTACTACTATGCATTATATCTGATGGGGATTTGAGGATTACCTTGATATTCTGGAGAAGTATTCAGCATGATCAAGAAAAAGAGTTATGTTTTTCACTTATTATCATACTAAAATAGATGGAATATACCAAAGGACCATTAAAATTCTAGACGGAATTTTGAGAGAAATATATATGGATTTTAAATATTCAACACATCCAATTGGTTGAATTTTTTTACAATACTAACATTAATTAAATAATTTAGATGTATCGTTATGAATTCCTCTAGGGTATGAAGTGCAGAACTCTAACATTCTAGAATGAAGAAGGATAAATAAAGATATTGGTATGTGATATAGTTAAGGAAATGGTATATAAGATTAAATCCATCCATAAACACATATGAGCAGCTTTGAGACGACAAAAACGTTCTACTCACAATCAATGAAAAGATATGGAGTTTGTAGTGGGTGGAAAGGTAATCCTAAAATTATATCCATTGAAGAGAGTGATGATATTTGTAAATAAGGGAAATATAAACCCTAGATATATTGTTCCTTTTGAAATTATTTATCATACCGGGAAGATCACTGATCAATTAGTTCTTCCACATAATCATTCATAAGTTCATGAAGCCTTCCATGTATCTCTCATGAGAAAGTACATGAGCGGTCCGTCACATGTTCTAAACATAGAAGAATTATTACTGAAGCAAGATATTTTTTTAATAATAATTTTTAGATATTCTAGATCATGTTGATAATGTTCTAGAAATTAATTCCATACACCTACTTAATTTTTTTTTGTGAAACCACAAATTTTAGGAAGCTATGTTAGAACCTGAGAATGTGATGAGGTAGAGTAATCCTCTTCTGTTTTCATCAGAGAGAATAATTTTTAGGGAGGAATTAATTTTAAGGGGTTATAATATATCTTTCAAATATTTTTACCAAATATTTATTTATAAATTATTTTATTTATTATATAGATTTCATTTTAGGAAACATTGACATTAAATGAACAACAGTGTACTGTAAAAATGTTATTATTTTGACGTAACCACCACAACCAAGACATTGAATTTAGTTTTATAAAAAAATAACCATATTAGTAATATTATTTTAATTTTATATTAAATAAAATTTATTTATTAATTATTATTATATAAATAATTAGGTTTATTAATGTTATTTCATTGTTCGAAAATAATATTTCATCAAAACAATTATTTTAATTTATTTATATAAGAAAAACATTTTAGTTACATTAAGACATTTATAATATTAATGTTAAAAAATAAACATAATTTTGGAATTTACAATGTCAAAAATATCTTAAGTATAATTTTTTATAATTGTCTAAAATATTTTATTTTTTAATGAATAATAAAAATTAATGAATTAAATTGAAAAATTTATTTTCATTTAATGATTTTGAAAATTTAAACTCTATTTTTTGAATATTTTTAAATTAAATTTATTCCTCTTCATTATAAATAATCTATTTTTATCATTGAAATTAATTTTATACATGAATTTAGTATCAAAAAATTTTATACATTAAAGGAATTAAAAAACACGTTTTCATTACATTTTTCCTATTTAATATGAAATTACATTTGGAAAAACTTGTGTTTTAAATTTTGAAAAATTAATTCCATATTTAAAATCATGAGTTCCATATTTATTAAATATACCCTTTGTGTTTTTGGTTAATACGAATAGTAATCTTAGTAATATTTGTTACAAAGATAAAGGGCCAATACTGTAATTAAGTGTAAAAATAATATGATAAGGAATATAAAATTACCCTAAGACTTTACAAATTTTTATTTAATGAGTTATTTTTTGCAATAATCGTTCAAGTGTCAATTTTATTCCCATTTTATGCCAGTTTTATAAGATTATGACCTTTATAATATTTATGTTTTTGAAAAGTCAAAAATGACACACATATGTTTTTAATAAATATAATATTTATAATAATGTTATTCAATGTGTATTAAAATTTAAATACTATTTTGAAGGATATAATGTTTATCATTATATATATAATTTAATTTTAAAATTTATTTAATAAATAATTATATTAATTGTTTTTGCAACGATGATGCAATATTTATTCAATAAATGGAAAAAATAAACTAAATAATATTCAAAATATGTAAATAAATATAATTTGTTATATGTAAGGTGATGCAAAAAATATCCAGATTACCATGATATTTTTTAGGTGTAATAATATAGTTTTTTTTAATTTTTATCATTTTCATAATGTTTTTAAAGACTTTCTAATGAATAGTATCAAAATTTACAATAGGGTTTTCCTATAGGATTATTATTTTTTGGATTATTTATAACACATAAAAATATTTAATAATTGAAAAGGAGATCTTTTAGGATCTAAAATATCATCCCCAATTTATTTATGGTATATTTTGAAACATTTGGCTCCAGAATAGTCTTATTATATTTAATTTTTAAAGGGAATTCCAAAAGTGCCCCACATATCTACTATAAAAGGGAACCTCCTCTATCACTTATTTACACCCCATAGAATCATAATGATCTACCATTGTCTAAAATATACTCTTATAAACATCTCTTCACACATTCTAGGTTTTATTTTATTCCCAAAACAGTTACCCTAGATCCTTTTAGAGGAGATCTAAATGAGTCTTCATGAAGAAGAGGTAGTCACTTTTACATATCACATTCTTTCATACTCTACTTTACCACCACTAAATCAATGATAATTATCATAAAATAATATTTGTATTGTTATAAATATTATTAAATGTTTTTATGATTATCCAAACAAAATTATACATCTAATTTACCATCAATGAAATTGTGAAAGTATCACTGGTGCATATTTTTTTATTACCCTCTCCACGTGGTGAGACAATTAATTTTTAAACACCGTATTTAACGGATGTATATTATGATGGGTTTAATGTTTATATATGATATTTAGGAAATAAATACACACATTTAATGATAATATAGTTTCTCCCATGTTACAATTTAACCTTTTGGAAATGGTAATATCGCTCATGCGTAAGTATGGATTACCATATCGATGATGTGATGTGATTAGTTTTTAATTTAGACTTTACATTAATTCTAATAAGGATCAAATAAATTAATATGTATGATAAATATTATATAATAATAATTATATAATGGTTATATTGTTATTTTTATTTCTTTCACTCCAACATTTGATAAATAGATATATTATTTATTCGTACGTAAAACACGCCCTCTCCACGAATGGTGTAATTATATTTCATTATCATATTTTTATGAATGATTACAAATACATATATATGGAATATATATTATGTTCATACCATTATTTAAATTATATAATTTATTGTACCATGATAAAATTATATTTATTGGGACTACCAAAGAGAAACACTCTTCGAATACGAAGAAAATATAACCTAGAACAGTGATTTTAATAAGAAGTTATTAATAAAAAGTTGATGAGATGCTCAAAATTAATCATACATGGTATGACATATATATGGTTATGGAATAAATTTTAAATTAATATATTTTAATTATACAATTGATTTGAATTTTATTGAGGAAAGATGAGACCTTAGGTAAGTTATTTTTAGTCTCACTCTTATTGTTTTGGGAGATTTATGAGATATTCACAAGTTGTTTATTTGGTGTGGTGTATATACTCCCCATTTACATGTTATATCATGAAATTTATTATATTATTTATATTTAAATCACCTTGTCATGTTATTATTTCATGAGGCTTATGATATAGATATTACCAACTCTGTAACCATTTATTTCACATTCTCATCATTATTTAGGATTATTAATATTTTTGTTTATGTTGGTGATTTTTTATCACCCATATCCTTTTTTCTAAAACTATATGCAAAAAAAGTTTTTAATATTATCAAAAAATATTAAAAATAATTTTAATCTGTTTATGTATTGTTATAAATTATTATTGAATTTAATTTTTTATCATTTTCTAAACAAGATTCAATGAGACTTTCCTAAATAAAACAATAGTGAATTGATGTTTTTAAACATGAATAGAATGAGGTTAAATCCCATCTTAATGAATCTATTATTATTTTAATATGTTTTTTACTCTTATAATGTTATTTTCAAATAAAAACTTATAGTCTATAATTGTGCATTATTATATAGTTATTTCAAAATGGGATGAATATTTTCATCATGTAATATTTCAAGAGATCATTAAAAATCTTTTTCCATCTAATTTTACATTATATAATGTTAATTTTTATGTATTAGAGATATTATCCAAAGATACAATCCTTATTCATTGTTTATATGTTTTATATTCATTTTGGAATGATGTTTATTAAACCTATTTGTTTTCCATAGGTTATTCTACCATAAAGCATTTATGAAATCAATTTATTGTCATGAGTTTTAAAACGATGAATGAATTATGTTCCTTTACAACATATGGTTATGGTTTTATTTATGTAATATGTGGGAACTATAACTCCCTCTATTAAATTTGAAAATTATTTATATCTCATGAGATATACAGTACAGGAATGTGTATTTAACTCAATTAATTAAGGGATATTGTCAACATTGATAGTATTAGGAATGAACCACAACTACATTGATAGTTTAGAGAGAAAACCGATTTCACATTCATTGTCATTGAATAGATATGTTACAACTAAATAATTAATTTTATATTCCAATGTTTATTCCAAAATTATATTTATTATGCAACTGTTAATCTCTCATGGATAATGTTCTGTTATGACTCTTGTCTTATCAATTATTGTGATTTATTACATGACTCATGATTATTATTTTTTGTATGAAGGGTATACCATTCAAATATTACATTGATGTTATTATTAGCATAATATAATGTTCTTCTTATGAAATATTTGATTTATCCCTTGATTACACTTTTTGAGATTCTACAATCACTATTTTCTTATGTTTCCTTTCCCTTGGATTTTTAAGAATTGTTTTAGGTATGATATGTCAAAATGGGTGAAAGTTATGAATAAATATGATAGAGATTATGTATATATTTTATAAACCGGTTGTTTAGGTTTCCATGTTCTATTTTCAACGTCACTATAACTTTATGATCCTCATGAATGCGTATAGGTAATATAATGAATATTCATCTAAAAAGAGGTAATATCTATGATTGAATTGTAAGGGTCGTTATATAAAATCTCTATTGAAATGAGTGGAAATACTGATTGCTGAGCCCCAAACAAGGTTTGAACTACCATATAAGGGGTGGGTTAATCCATAAATAACATATGAATGGATAAACAATATTTTTTAAAAAAAATGGGGGATGAATTTCAAGTGTATTATAGTCAAACCAAAAACACATAAAGGTTCACCGAAAATCCCTCCACTGACAACATCCCCCGGTAATCGATACCACACCTATCAGAAGTTTCCTATAGATGGATTTGAATAAAATTTAATGGAGAAATAATACATGATATCTTAGTTTCAAGAAAAATTCTTCAAATCCATTCCAACGAAGAATGGTTATAGGAAATTATTTTGACTTTTAATTTGTCTCCCCTATTATGGGATCCACTTTAGAAGTTTCTTGGAATCTTGTGACCACGACATTAGGGGTAACCCACTCCCATCACTAAATGTTTGTAGATCCATCTTCCTTCGATTGTGGTTTATCAAAAATGTACCATTCCATTGTGCTCTCTGATTCTTTCAGACATGAAAACGATGTTTGGTAGAAATCCTAGAGGATTGATGTTTTCCTTGAAAATAAAGGTTAATAGATTTAAATGATTAGTTGTATGAATTCCATCCCCTGGGGATAATTTATAGGAATATATTCTCTATGATACCTCTTATGATCCCTTATCCCCTGTATTATTGGAAACCAATCGTTACTCAAAAATATCCATTGAGGAGGGAATGCATAAAAACACCTTCCCTCGACTCGTGAGGGGATATATGATGATGTGAGAGTGGAAAAGTCTTCATGATCATCCATGTATTTCATTTCCTCATCTCGGTGGGACATGAAGAAAATTTCCATCATTGAGAAACCGGAAAATGTGTATCCCCTGATCATTGAGACACATCCATATCCCATTAAGAGAGTTTATTTGTTTACTGAACCCTCTACATGCATATGAATTAAAGAAAACGAAGTCATTGTGGACATCTAGGTGATGAAATCTCTTCCATGAACCCAAGACTTTCACCCTTAGAACTATTCTAGAGGGTCCACCTTCCTCTCGATGACACTTTTCTATGATAGTTGAGTAATTTTATTCTCCCCTCCCCGATGCCTCTTCCAATATAAGAACAAGAATTATTGGAGGAATAGCCACATACCCACATTCAATCCATGTTCTACCTCCATGGTGTTCCCTACTTTCTGCTCACACCTATCCCTAAGGACGGGTCCCCCTTCCTCCGATGAACAAGTCACCAGTTTCCATAACATTCACACAAGACACACACCCTCCTATCTCATCACACAATAATTGATAATCACATAAGTTAAAATAGATGGTGGAATCTATATTTCCCCCAGCCATCCACATGTGAAAACATGATCCATATCTACCGAAGTATCGAGTGGTTATGATATCTATATTACCCTATATAAAACCCCGCAGTAATACGATGGCATCACCTAGACTATCATGTGAAACAATGTTAGGTACACGGATCTTAGGTCACTAATTCCCCTTCTCAAATTGAATATATGATTGACCCATATTTTTGGGACCCCATTCAATCATTGGTGACCATTCCTATTAGAATGGGATATGGATGGACAAATTAGTGGTCCTCCAACCCGATCCCCTCATACTTGTTCACTAAAATTATGTAGAGAGGCTGAATCATGGTGACTTTGATGAATTAATGTCTGAATATCATTCCAATAGGATAGATCGAGTATGGGTATTCATATCCTCAAATGTGTGTGTAAACCAAACCACACAAGAAATGGAATGTCCCGCACACGCCGAATGGGGTCTTCCACTAACTAATGTCATGTAGAACCATATAAAACAACACTAGAAATGAGACTATGAAGATGATGTGTTCCCCTATCAACTATACCCTCTCTATGATGAGGGTGTATGGACATAACCCCATATGTGATTCCCAAAATGGTATCCTCCACCCATATCATAGTTTATATATAAATCATTGCATAATGACTACAATATTATTGTTATTTACATTATGTTTTAATATTTTCCACTGGCTCACCTCTTCGATCCTCCAATATAAATGCTCTTTTCCTCACTAGGATGCCTTAGGACACAAGTGCAACCCAACTCGTATCATTAACACTAGTTAATTTATAACATACCCAAAGTATTATTAGAAACTTTTATCACTCATTCATGATTTGTGAAAACTCTCCCTCTATACCAAGTGCAATAGTTTCATTGAGATCAATTGAATATTCTTCGGGTATTCATAGAAATCATCAACTGGGTGAAACTCAATAACCATATCCCCTTGTATATAGATCTCTATGATATATTAGATTTCCAATAAAGTTATTTCAACCTCTCCATTGTGTATGTTAATTGTATTGGTACTGGGTGACCATCATATCTGTAAATTTGGCATGATGTCCTGGTGTTGATAAAAATAAAACTATGAAGACCATGAAACTGCAAAAATCCCAACCCACATCAAATCCATGTATAATTTTTTATAGTACTAGTATGATTTGTAATCGCATGACAACATGTTCATGATGTTTCCACCCTAGAGTAGGTCCCAATCCTTCGTCCATGAACGGAGATGGTCAGTCAAACCAACATTAAGAATTATGTCGTATTGAGATGGGGATGCATCATCATACAATTACACCACATTGATTTTTTTTCACATGGTTTTATAGGCTTTGTGGAGTATGTGATGTGTTTTTATTCAAAATATGACCGCTGATAGATTTATTCTATGGATACCACCTAGGGGATACCCATGAACCTATATGCATGTTTTTATGGATTGGCACTAGGGACAAACACATCGCCCCACATCCCAAAACCATATAGTGTTATCCCCAGGAATAACTATTATTCATGCTTTGAATCCATCAGTAATTTGGTAATAGTTTCATGATCTATCATATCTATCAGGATGTAGCCAATAACGATGTTTTTGAGTGTCTCCCATTTGCATTTCAAAGATGAATCCACACATTCAATGACCATCATTCTAGAAATTTTTTTTTCTAGAATATGGTATAATGATTTCAATTCCTATAGGTTTATTCATGATGGTTGATTTCAATAAAGCTCACAATCATTAAACAATTTGGTAAAAAAGTGACATTCATGAAGTAGAAATATTTTCTAATAGTTGAAGGTCAAGATGAAATATATATTTCAATAGTATATTGTTTTTTATAAATTTACCATTATATTGTATTTCATGAAAATCAATAGTCCCATCAGGGACCCCTGCTCCGATTTACATACACATGGTTCTACTGAATATCCGGAACATTGATCATTAATCAATAATTTTTTTGTAAATTTCTCTCAGAATATGACACTCCTCCCTACACAACATATCCAAATTTGATGTGGGAGATCATTTTATGTTGAAATAAATAGTTAATGTAATTTTTCATGGAAGGAATTAGTAGTTTTATTTAAATATTGTCCAAAAATATCTCAAATATTTACAAGTTGTTGGGTTCATAAAGGTTAAAACCCTTTTTAATGGGAGTTTCCTTGAGAATGAGTGATACTAAAAAAGATATGGGGATAGAAACATCCATGAAACATATGATAGCTTTTTGGGGTTTCCATTCCATGAATTGGTCATAGTGGTAACCACCACGAAGTGTAACTCTAAATCATAGAGGCCTCTGTTCTGTATAGAGGTTAATTTTGTATCCTCTGTAGAACCTATTTTCATTTTTGAAACACCCTAGATGTCATTATGTTCATAAGTCTCATCATAGTACTCTATGTTTCTTAAAATCCCAACCCCCACATCTACTGGTGCTAAAAATACCTCCCAATGTATGATATTTTATTTTATGTGACCTTTGGAAATTCCGCCAAAGCACTGAATTCGTGGAAGTAAAACCATCACTATCCAAAGAGTATATAGATTTACCAAGGTAGTTATCTTTCAAGAAACCACCTCCCATTCGGTTTTATGAACATAAATACATAGTGGATAATCTTTTTCTAAAGATTCATGTCCTTCACATTATATGAAATACCTTCACGACTATTAGTGATTTGTAGGAGTATTATCCATTGCGAAACAATCCCCATTGGAATATAGACATCACTCCCAGCTAGTCCGACCATGTTTTTAGAAATAAAAACTTTTATGTGACCCATTTCCATCATAAATCCCTCAACCATCACAAAACCTCATCCATCACAAAATCGATTCCCCACCCATCTCTATAGGTCCCCCATTCAACCAACACCCTTTTGTGAATGTTTAATGCTCAGTGCCTTTGTACCATTCTATAACTAGTTCATATACAAAAAAAATATTGTGCGACCAATATAATGATCCATTTTTTCTCCCTCGTGTCTTTAATAATTGTATGGGTCACTATTTTTCATTTTTCATTCAAGAATTGGCACCGTAATATCGCTTTCTCATAAGTATTGGAACCCTAACATCAGGACCCATGTCTTCCGCAACATCACCAACATGTCTATTCCATTACCCACCCCAAGTATCATGGGAAATGTACACGTATGCTCAAAAGGTGGCACCGTCCATGGAATATTACCACCATTTATTGTAGATATGTATATTTTCAAATCATTTTACATGTAATTGAAATGGTCTCTATGGGTGTAAACTCATAAAACCTATAAGATGTATGAAATAAAATTTCATATCTTAGCATCCTTGTTTTATGATGCTAAAATTTATGCTAAAATACGTAGCAGATGATGTTAAAATGTAGTAGTACCTTATTTGATAATCACAGGATACTCCGTGCAAGATTGGAATTGGAAGACATTACAACTCTTACGCCATGTGACGATCATGGGATTATACTTGTATGATCGTCATGGGATTCCACATTCTACCTCTTAATGGAATGATACCGCCACTTCGGGAAGCTTCCATGCATAAGCACCACATCATCCCTCTTTTAATATCCTTTCATGATGCATGTGTCCCTTTTTCATGATCTTAATATACACGTATATGTCTTTTAATATGAACTTAAACTATGAAATCAAGCTATAATGTAATTGACAAATGTATACATATAGGTTATATAGGTCAGCTTCTTGAGGTTCAATCCCAATATCTCAAGAAATATGGGATACCTACCTAATGTACTATCTTAACACCCCATACTTACCATCAAATCCCAATGTATGATCATCTCCTCCATGGAGGATCATTTTCTATCATCCACACCAAATCCCATGTGTCAAATATTCCCTATGTGGACACACCTAACTGAATATTAATGTATGAAATATTATCCCCTAGGGAAAAACTTAACAAAACCCTCATGTGTGACAAATTCCCCCATGGATACAAACATAACCAAATACTTAAGTGTGACATCTCCACCCTATGGAAAAAATAACCAAACCCTAAAATGTGACATCTTCCCCCCTAGGGAAACACATAACCAATTCCACAAGTCTGACAGCTTCCCCCTGGGGACACACTTAACCAAATCCTCACCTCTGAATTCTTTCCCCGTTGAGACACATATAACAAAACTCTCATGTGTGAAATACACCCTAGGAATAGAAATAACCACCAAACTGGCCCCACAAGATGTTAAAAATGTAACCCACAGTAAATATATAACCCATACCATAAACATCGTATGCCTATGGCAAAATTCTTAGATTCCTTACATCCAGGGTGTCAAATACCCTATGGTGACACATAATTCCATGGGTTCCATGCCTAAAATTCCTCATGCATGAGAATCCCTCCAATTATGGAATAATTTTCATATTCACAATCTATCCATTGTCCATAGATACCCATACATTACCAATTATAATATCCACTTTATCGAATGTTTTTTTCCTTGTCGAGCCTGATGCATCATATATAATTGGTGTCCACCTTGAGAAGGAACTGGAAATTATTTTCAGGAAAATGACTTAAATCTATGATGGACAACTGGACATGGTGATGAGCTCCTAGGAGGTATCCATGGAAGGGGGAAATTATATCATATAATATTGATTCAATAACGGAGTTAAAATCACCAATTATGGTTACAGAGGCCGCCCAATGTTGAAAATTAGGAAATCGGGTCAAGAAAATTGGTTCATCGTACCGACACACAACCATGCTAGAAAACATCAGAAACCAACCATTCTATACACCTTCATAAAATACATCATAAAAATGTCCAATTGAAATATGGCCCTTGGATGTTTCACATTTTATATCCCATGATGAACCTCCCTAAATCATAGAAAAAGTGGAGGGTTAACAACCATCGAATGTATGTTCAATGAACCATCCTATACAAGGACACCCTCACACTCTACCACCATTATATAACGTTGAGATATCAAAAAATACATTTCTCCAATGGTAATAATAAATAATTTATTAGTAATTGGATATAACCTCTTTTAAATTATACAATCCTTATCAACCATGGTGTAATCATCATTGGAGTAGGAATACTATATTCCCTAGGTTGGAAACACTACCACCCACACTGGTAGAAACCAATAAAGAATGGATGGAAGAAAACTAATCTATACCAAGGGAAAAATCATATGGTGTCTCTACCACTATGGAATTAATTTTTGTGTTGATTTTTTTAACAAGAGTAAGGTGCCAGTAACAGAAGATGTGTGATCCCCGATCCTCCTATATTAGACCCTCTAAGAAAAAGGGATAATAAAAATAATCCACTAATATAACTAGGTCTCAAAATAGGGAAAACACAAACGAAATGTTGCTTAAGAGTATATATGAAAACATGAAGTAGATCATTGAAGACACATTTTATACATAAATCACACTCCAAACTACATGGTCCCAAGCTTCCTCTACTTACAACAATATTTTCTCACTCCCTTCATTCCTCTACAATCAAGGTCTCTTGTGACACCTCATCATACCAAAGAACTTCATACACACATGCCAATTGTGCTCATCCCCCATACCTCAACACTATCCGAAAAGTTAACCACTAACTCACCCACACAATTTTATAGCATGTCACCATATTTTTTATTGGAGGGGAATTTGTCCATATTCCCAACATTTCTGATGCCATATCTACATCATATATATAAGTCCTGATCGATTCCTTTCATCACCTTGGAGACATGATTTCTATAGGGCCACCATAATGAGGGATAATTTTCAAGTGGTACATTCACACCATCAAATAATACAAGTCCTCATCATCTTGAAAAGTAGGATTATGGATCACTATGATGTTTGGGAATATCTAACTCTATATACCATGATTTGAAATAAACATAGGTCTGTCATCTTCTGGTACCAATAGATAAAACTATTGTAGCATGGATAATAGTAATATCAAGCATAACCATCCAATCAATAATGCTAGGATCATTGGGAATCATTGATCAATTACCTAGAGCCAATCATATGATGCTCAAGGGTTTAGACCACCATGACACCTCAAGAGTCCCAACGGATAGAACATGCACAACATGAAAAGAATGTGCATACTATTTTTAAAAAAATGTGGGATGTATCCTCTACAAAACATCCATATGATCATCCACAAGATCATCTCAATGATCTATGTGATGTTGACAATGTGGTATCACTTATTTTATCTGTCCTGAAGGAAACACCTCTTGATAGGGTCCCTAAACTATGAAATCATCACTTAATTGGTTTTCTTCATTATACTATCATAAAATCCTACCAAGATGTCAAGGTTGAGAAATATTTAATGTTATCTAGAAATAAAAAAGATTAGTATAATATCTTGGGAGATGAGTCAATAATTAAATATAAGTCAAGATAATCATTTATATATGATGCATGTATAATAGGCTTCTAAGCAATAGTTGTTTCAATATTTTTATCCAAAAAAGTTGGATTTTAGAGTCCTAGTGTATGGATATATCAGCCTTCCTTACAAACAATATATTCACATGCCTGAATATCTCACTCGAGAAAATCCAAAAATACTTCCCTAGTCTCATCAAATTATTCATTAGGGGAAAACTAAAAAAACTAACCTATGGAATGAAATGCTCTGATTCCACCCTATAGTAACCCAAAAAAATAGGGTCCCATTATTCAGTAGAAGTGAAATCTATCAAAACACCAGGCCCACCTCTAATAGGATCTTGGTAAAAGATAAGAACAAGGATGGAATAACTGAAAGGCCTTTGCTTAATATACCTATACACACCCACCAACCCATATTAATGTAAATGTGTAGTTTAATTTAAAAGATAGAAACATCTATATAGAAAACATGCATGAAATAGACATTAATATAATAAAAAAAATATGAAATATTAATAAAAATGATAAAAATGGTAAAAATACACACCCAACCATATATATAGGGTTAATAATGAACTGAAAATAACTATAAAGAGTAGATTATGGGAGATCCCATCTCAACACCCCAGATTCTGACCAATGAACATGGTTAACACCACCATTTAATATTAATCAGCACTGATATTATGTACATCATAGTCAACTCTAATAGGTATGTTATATATAAAGGACACATTATGTGTATGAAATGACCATACATAGTGAGTATATACATTCCATGTAGGTAATATGAATTCAATATAACAATAAAGAGTAGAGTATGGGAGATAATATATCACGATCTAAGAGTATGATCACTAAACATAGTCAGAATCACCACATACTACTAAGCTTTACTTATACTAGGTCAATAATAGTCACAACAATTCTATATGTCTTCTTCTAAAGACACAATATGTGTTGAAAAATCCCACACAAGGGTGAGTATTTAAATTACATATAGGGGACAGTAAAATAAAAAACATGATGCATTAAGAGAGAGTATCAATCTCATCAAAATAAAGTCATGTCAATCAGAATATGAGATAAAAAACACAACAATAACAAAGAATATCAATAATGATATACCCAGATATCGTCAACATGAATCCCAAACAAAGATTGAAAGTGGATATTTACCACCACATCCTAGCTAAAGATAATGAGTCATCCTACATTTTTAAGGGTTCATCTCTAATTAACAATATCAGGCACAACTACATAATAAACCATGTGGGGGTGCCCTCACAATGACATTATGCTTCACGACTGAGGGAGTCACAAATATGAATTATGTAACACATAGAACCTCATTGGAATTTTTGTAGAGGATCCCACTCCTAGATAATTATCTCTATGTAAGTGGGATACAAAAATATAATGTAGGACCTACACACCACCAAAGAACAATGATGGTGGAGTTCAAACCTTGTAAATATAGTACCCACACCCTATTTATTAGAAGGGAGTTTCGACTTTACCCATGGAATGAATATGGGGAACCAATACCCTAGTCAAATAGGGGATCACTACCCCCAAAATATCTTTGATAATACTTCACTAATCACAATATTATTCATATATCTCTTAAATAAATGTAATACCTATAACATTGCATATTATATCTCGTATGCCACAACAAAGGACACTGTCATGTTACATGAAGAAAAAAAATAATGACAAGATTGTCGTGGGGAAAAAAATACTACCAAATGAAATAGATGATTGTGGAAGAAGTTATGGAGGGAAATTCATGTTGTGTGAACACACCTCATCACCTGGACATTTTCTCTTATAGAAATCTTATTAGACACCATGTCAGACTAAATGGTGGCTAAAAGTGGTACATTGTGTGCCTCATCCAATCAAGGCCATCATGTTTACATTTGGTTATGCATGTGTAGTATGGGCCCGCACCATGTGACTGGTCATGTGCTTTTCCATGGAAGGATACCAAGCCATAACCATGATCCCTTGGGAATACCCCTATACTCTAGGAGTACACAACATGTCTGGCCAAATTCCTAACAAACACATGAGTCTAGCCATAGTTAAGATTGGATAAAACAAAAATCCATTGATATACCATTAAAAATGTATAGGAATGGCCCAACATGTCACACAATTATAAACCTCATGGAACATCATTTAGGATAGTCTATTTTCGTGCCTAAAATGGAATCCTTTGAAAAAACTATTTCATCATGACACGTATGTATGTGACTTTATTGGATTGATCCACGAGTTAGAAAATGGAAACACAACATTGGGGTTGAATTCACTACTTCAATTTGAATTTTAGGATCCCATAGTCAGATCACTAATTTGACATAGAACAATGAATTTATGACCAATACAATATATTAATAATATTATAAATATTATTATTATTGTGAAACAACTTTAAATGATAATTTTGACCCGGGGATCCACATGAGAAACTTTCCACCTACCTCTTGTGTACATGAGTGACTCCATCCCCACTCCCTTACATATAGGTGCCTCAACAACATATCACTCAATCAATCAAAATATAAATATCTTATTATTTTAAATTATTATAAAAATTATAAAAGTAATAAAAATTATAAATGGAAGGGGAAACAAACTTTCCCCTACCATGCATACAATATCTTGTGCACCACACCCCCTCTCTTATGAATAATAATAATTATAATAGTATTATTATTATAATATGGAATAAAAGGGGTTCTCAATGCCTGAATAACCACTCAAAAATAGCTCAAATTTAGAACTAATCCAACCTCTTTTACAATCTATATCACTGATTATTTTCCTTCAAGACTCTGACCCACCACCGTGCTGTTATCCACATTCCACCTTGACACACATACAACTACACCAACACCCTAATGTTTCTCATAGTCCCATCCATGTTGAGCATACCACATAATGAGACCCAGACATGGCCTCCAATCTTAACCATTCCGATTTCACCACATGTTTTCTCCACACATCTATCAGGAAAATGTGGATCCACGATCTAATCCCAAAAAACCTATAATCCAGCATCATCCTATTCACAAAAATATTCCATCCTTGATCATGAACCTTCACGCATGGTACAAATTTAATCTATTAAAAAATAACAATCTCCCCCCATTATTTACACAACCTCCGTGAATCTAGTGGTTCGATTGGGCTCATACCCACCATGGAATCGTCGTACCATGACACCATGGGGAAATGGTTATTAATTTAAAGAATAGTTGTGGAAAGCATTGTAATGAAGTTTTTAATCATAATTGGATGATGTGACCCCACATAAATATCTATAGTTGATGAATACTGTCTAATAAAAATAAATAAAATAAATAAATAATTTATTTATAAAAACCAAATATTAAACGGGCTCATGAAAAGGGAAGATAACCAAAGATAAAAAGTAGAAACAAAATATCATTGTAAATACTTTTATCATAATTTTTGAATCTGAAATTTATAGGCCCTAACTTGTGGTATGAATTTATTATTTTACCAGAACATGCCTATTAGCAATTAAAGTCACAATCCCACAACATTCATCACTCACATCACGATTATCATTGATTATTATGTAATTGATCATCATTCTTGAGATAGCAACACAATCTATCTCCTCCTAATACTCCCTAATATCATAGGTTTATGTGTAGAAACATGGTAATTTGTATAATGATACTTTAAAAAAGTGAAAAAATTATGTTTATCAACTTAATGAATTAATTAAATTAATTAATTAATACACCTAATATACCCACCAAAATCTCCCTCATCTGAATGTTGGACAATGACCATATTTAGGTCACACCTTTGTTAAACCCCATAATATAGAAATAAATGTTGTCTCATATTTTTTTTATCTAAGACCCCATTCATGTGTTATTCAATTAATTCATAAAAAACAATTTTCACATGATATAATAGATTTAATTTTTTATTATATCTATACCAGTCTCATCAGGCCTAAAAACCTGACACCATCTCATATATTGTCTCTAAATATATTCATTGAAATATCAACAAATTATTTCATGAAGATACTAAATCTATTAAATATATCCTGAAAATGAGTGATTTAAATATATCTTATATGATGGATGTTCCCAAATAGTGCTCTAATTCATTGGGTAATGATTATGATATATAACAAATTATATTGGATGTTTACCATAGAGTTATTCCTAATAGAAAGGATCTATAAGGGTTCTATAAATATGATGTCCCAAATATCCTACATGATATTTATATTAAAGAAAATATTTTTTATGGAAATATGATGATTTCAATAGTTAAGATAATAATCCTTTGTTATATGGAAATATTATGACCTGTTATGGTAAAAAAATTATTTTATTATAAAAAATTCATAGGTTCCAATATTTACAATGAATCCCACATGATTATAATGTTTCCATATTTATTTATTATTAATTGTTTATAAAATCATTGGGAATAAATTCTGATTTCATTTGTAATTAAATTATTATTTAATGTTAATAGAGTAATATGTTAATTAATTTTTTTTTATGATTTTATCATTTCAAAATAGACTACTGGTTTTATACCATTCGTTATATGTCCCTTAATAATATTATTTTTCTATCCCACATTTTTAAAATGTATTTATAGGGTTTAGGGATGTGTGATAATAAATAATAACTCATGTTGAATGGCATGAAGTTATTCATGAAAAAAAGTTCATTTTAAAAGTTTTGTATTCTGAAAGAATGGATACTTAATAAAAGAGCCCACATTGTAGTTTTTGGGTTTTTAATATAAGATATTAGACCTAATTATAAAAAATGATAATAAAAAAATTCTTTGGGAATGCACGAATCTAAATTTTGTTCTAAATATGCTAGATTATTTGATATTTAATGTCAAGTACTTATAATGATTTTGGGTACTATTTTGGATTATGAGATCTTTGAGATAGTGTTTTAGATTCAAAACAATTTCATCATCTATCAGGGATGGAAACTAGAATCTCCAGACAATAGGAGTGTACATTTGTAGTTTACTATGGGAGATCGATTTTTCATAAGAGTGACTCCATGAATAGGCCACAAATGACTAAGAGAGTCAGGAAAGATAGAACTGTATTTTTTTGAACCCTTTGAGATCAACAAAATGGTGTCTTCAATGAAATATCATCTGGATATTCCATATAGTTACCAAGGAAAGCATGACGTGTTACATGTATCACAACTGTGAAATCACATAGTCATTCATATTATAGTTATCAACTTTGAGGATGTTGAGTTGGTTCTAGATGCATCTTATGAGGAGCATCTATTGTAGATTATGGACTAGAGTACGAATGACCTATGAGGGAAGAAGTTTCCACCTATTTGGATTCAGTGTTAGTATGGATAGTTCTAAGAAGATACATGGGAGTAGGTGTTTGAGTTTTGATCTTAGTTTCCTAGTTTGTTTGAGAAATACTGCTATATATACATCTCATGGATGTGAATTATTTGTAGGGGAATGCTTGTAATATTATAAATATTATTTAATCCTTGAATCCCACTTTTGTTTTTGGGATATTAGTTTTTTATGTGAATGTTGAAAATTTGACATAAAAATCACCTTATACATAAATTAATGGATTCATGTAATGGTAGAATAGGATTTAAAGGCCTTACATAAGGGTAAAATCCCATTTCTTTAAGTAGTATAAAGATAGAATACATTTTATTTTTCTTAAATAAGTTAATTATAACCTAAAAAGGGAAATCCCATCTTTCATGTTTATTGTAAGGGTAAGAGGCACTGTACAAGGGTATGGTAAGTGCTGTATAATAGTCATGGCCATGTAACGGTACATATGTAATGGTGATCCGAACTGTACGTAAGGGTAAGTGGCATCATAAGTGTACATGTGTCAGGGTTGTTAATCATTTAATGTTAAAAAATAATGGTAACCAACCATATAAGTTTATTTTGTAAGGGTGATACTGATAGAAAAACATTACACATGTTTATTTTAATATAAAAACCATTTTTATTTAATTTAATTGATTAAACATACCATTATTAGAATTTTTTTAGTATAAAATGTCTGAATTAAAATGAGTTAAAAATCCATGAATTCAAGAAGAAATCATTAGATTATTATGTAAAATAAGTGACGACCCATGTCTATTATCCAAATTTGATGAATCATACATAAACAGAGTCAGAAATTCAAGAAATTCATCATTAACATCATAAATCAATTATTCCGGACATGAAATTCATTGAAAAATAAATAAGGGATAAAATAAAGATGAAAAGTCATTTTTGAGTATAATACGATGTTTTATAGTGTAACACATATATTACAATTCGTGACAAGCCAAAAAATGATTCAAAACCTGAATACAATACATGAAATTATCAAAAAGTGATTTTCCATGAATATCCACTATGTGAAACCACTATCCACAATATAAAATTTTATGATGGGGAATTTTTACGTTAACAATTCGTCAATTATTTAATAAACATAATGACTTTTGATCGAAATCACTCATACACAATTGGGTTTTAATCAAAATGAATTAATGATTCATTTATGGAGGATTAAAGACAACCTAATAATATTTTAGGCATATAAATTGAGTGTGTGGGGTGGATTGGTAAATTTGAAATAGGTTAGACTAGGTAATATGTATCCACAAAATGGTGGAGGATTCTATATTAGTTTTTTTTATATTTTATATTTATTTTATCATTTTCCTTGAAATATCATATTTTTATTTAAGTTCTTCTACATCCGTCTTTTCCATATCTATCTATATATGTCTCTATCGTTTACTCCATGATATGTTAAACTAATATGATTATTGACAAGCTTAAGGGTTAAATTAGTGTAGGTTTTTTGGTGTTCCATAATTCTTGTGCATTAATTTTAAATGTTTTAAATCAATTTGTGGTGGGTTGAGGGGGAAGTGTATGGGTGAGGAGATCATCCACCATGAAAAAACACTCAAATTAATCCCTATTATCTTCCAAATCATCATTAATTCCCCTCTCATGGGTTAAGTCTTCCAATGATGTAGTTGGGGATGATCAAGGGATGAAATGGAATACAATAGTTCTAGTTCATTAATGGTATTACATTAGATCATGGTGTGTGTACTACTTGGATACCATAGGAGGGTGGATTTTGTGTGCCTATGTGATCTCTTAGACATGTAAAATGTCACACTCAATTTAGAGTGAATAAATTCATGTACATTATGATTAATATTCAAATTTAACTTAATAAAAAATAATTAATAACGAAGGAACTCGAGTAACCAACCCTATGACAATGACCTTAATTATTTAATTTCATCCCTTATATTTTTTATATCTTCTACATTGTTGCATTGAATATTATTCCATTATAAATTTATATTTTTGTTCATTTATATAAAATAATAAAATAAAAAAATATCTAAAAAGTGAATAAGGAATATTTTTTGATCGACTACAAAGCTCCTCAACTAAGATGACCTAGGACAACCACTATGTTGCATAAGGAAAATCAATAGTAGATCACCACCGCCTAGTGATGGACTTGTCAAAAGCTAAAATGCCAGTATAATGATGGTGAAAACGTTTCTATTTATATTCCTTGGGAAACACATTGGATAACTAGTTCCATCTCACCTGAAGAGAATTACAATCCATTAAATATTATTCCAATATTCTTCTAACTCATTGTTCACTACCTTTTTTAGATAAATTCTTTATAAAATTGAGTTGAGTTTTCTCGAGGGAAAAAATATTATTTTATTGATTTAGGTGTTTGATGTTATTACATTCTCTATTGAGGTTTGAATATTAATTGGTTGTTGGAGGAGGTGGGATTTGTTCTATAGAATAGATCTCTTAAGAATGAAAAACTTCACACTCAATGAAGGGAAACCAATTCATGAATGATGATATAAATTGATATAATAAATTAATACCAAAATAATAAATAAATAAAGTAACACATCTAACCATCCCAAGGACTAAGACCATTTGTTATTACATGATTTATTTTTTTTCATTTCATATTCATTTTAGTTATAAATATAATTTTATTTATATCACTTTTATTTTTATTTATTTTCAGTAAATAACATAATACATAAAATATTAAAAGTGTATTAGGAATTTTATTTGAGTGAATGAAAATTACATTAAGTGAGATGACCTTGGTCAGCCACTATACTACAATATGAAAATAAATAGTATATTTTTCACTACCCAATGTTTGGAATTTAAAAACATGGAGTCCTTATTGGGGATCTAAGTTGTTCTTTATTAAATTTTTCTTTTGTCATTTGAAATATTTTTCATTATTACAAAAAACTAAAAAAACTAAAAAAATCAATTAGAATCACCCCTATCAAAAAAGTATACATTTTTATTTTTTTAGACTTGTAATATGATTTTGGAAGTAAAATAGTTAAGAAAACACGGTCCAACAATTTATAGTATTATTGAGGGTGGAAATGAAGGAACTAGTTTTTGAATCATTGGCCATTGAACTGACATTGTTATCCTACACCATTCTAGAGATTTTTTTCATGAATTTTCCAAGAAACTATAACTACCCCATTTAAATCTCTCAATATTTTTGATGACCTTTGATAGGTTGAGGCCTTACTTGAAATATATCCTCAACCTTATAATCTTAAAATCTAGATAAAAAAAGTGCTCCAGAAATGTGATGATGAAGACTTATATGTTTCTATAAAATTGTGATATTAACATGATTTATATCAACATTTGTTTAATTGAGAATGTTTTGAAATGAAAAATTGTCATCTATTCATAAAACTATATGAATCAAAACCTATGTGCCTATATCTATGTAAGGAAGAAGAAACCACCAATGGGGAAACAATGAAAATAATATAGAGGATCCATACTTATTATCTATATCTATTGAAATTAAAATACAATAGGACCAATACATAGAGGAAAATAATCAGGTTGAAAAACTCATATAAATTATCTCATCATGACCTCATTCCCTTTTAATTTTATTTATAACTCGATTGAGTATCAACTCGACTGGTTTTTTTTTTGAATTTTTAAATTCATCAAATGCCTATTTTTCCATCGAGGGAGATGGAAAAAATGAATATCCACCAAATAAGGAACACACACATCCCTCACGAATAAGTTGATATTTTACTGGAGGAATCATATGAAGATATCAAAGTGTATTTTTCATAGGAAACAACAACAAATAATTCTAACATTTAAATGGATGATTTTGATATTGATTCTTCAGGATAAAAATTTGATTAGATAAAATTGCAATTTAAAATTTAAAATTATTGTTCTATTAATGAATTATCTCTAATAAATGCACTATAATATTATAAATAAGTAATGAAAGTAACAATGAAAAATTATAAAGAACCATTTTTCTCCTTAGCAAACCAAGAATGTTGTCCGACATTTCCAATGGGTGGATTCACTGTACTCAATAAATTGAGGCCTAAAAAGGATGTTTTGAATTCAATAAGGATGAAATGTTAGTTTATTACATTAATGAAAATAAATTCACAATTATAATTTTGGGAAGATATCGCACTTCCCATTTGGAGGAACTAAAATCCCAGGGAACAGTCGGGGGATCCATCCATGATTTATCATTCTTTTCATCTATTTTTTTGGGAATTTATTTTTTAATTATTTCATAATGACAAGTTTTAGGAAAATATTAGGATGAAAAAATATTTAACTCATTATTTTCACTAAAATAAAATTTTCCATATTCATTAACGAGTGTATTCTTATTGTAGGTCAATTATGATGGAGCAAGGAGGTAGGATAGAAATTGATGAGGATTTCTTCAAGTGATTCACGCCATGAGAATAGTGTTAACATCATGAACTAGTATAAATAGAACCTAGTAAATATAAATTGAATCATCATTGTAATTATATTATAAAATTCAATTCCCTAATTTATTTTAACCCCCAAAATTTTATTTCTATTTTTAATCTATTAATTCAATATTAAATACTGTACATTGAACTCATGTAGTCTTGTATAAATATAGATGAGATAATTTTATTATGATAATCATTATGAATTATTTTAAATTTCAATGTAGACTAGATTAAATGTGTTTAATGGATAATTAATGAGTAAATTTAATTAAGAGGTTATAAATTATAAAATTCATGATTTTTGGATATGAGATTTTTAAAAAAAATTAAATTATTCTTATATTTTACATATTTGTATTTAATAAATTAAAAATTTACTGGCATATATATTTTGTGTGCTTCCTTGTATAATTTCCTTAATATTATTACTATTCTCCAAGAGAATATCTAAACCAATTTTCCTTTTTATTTCTATAGAATATTTATTGGGAAACATAGACATTATTTCTTCTATATCCTTTTTATCATCTTATAAAATCTATAAATGAATAGAATAAATTTTAATATGATTATGGAAATTTAATATTTAACCCAAAAATCCTTTTCCAGCATCAAAATTGAATCATAATTTTTCCCATATAATCCATGAATGTACATGATAGTAGTAGTTCCACATTTTAAGCGTATTATACCATTTCATACACTAGAATCAATGTGTTTCAAGATATTCAAAATATTTCTCATCGGTGAGTGGTTTACCTTGGTGGATATGAATATAACATAGTGAGGTGACACAACAAGGGTATTTTATGTCATTTAGGGAGATCCCATTTTATAATTTATTATAATTTATTATTTACCTCTCTTTCTAAAAAAATAAAATTGTTGAAAAAATTATTCTCTTTCTTGGGGGGTCAATAATTACCATTAAAATAATGATAATATTTTGATCATATGGGGTCAGGTGGTTGATGTGATATTTTTAATAAGAAAATTTACAAGAAATTATAAGAAAAAATAAGAAGTGATAAAAATATTGAAAGAGGTTATTATCTTTTAATTATACATACTCGTATCATGTGCCAACATAAAAATTTGGGGACTGGTAAGATGACATATTCATCATTATAGGATTATTTCATTAAGGTGACCTTTTGATATTATGTTTTATTATTTATATTCAAAGAAACATTTTGATCAGTATATAATTCATTTCCCACCTTATATAATCTTTAGAGTCATTTGAACCTTGATGCAATGAGCTTATTATTAATTATGTTATATGTATTTACATGGTGGATATGATAGTGGCCATAAATCGTATGTTACATGATAGGTAATTTAGTTATGACCAAATCTCTATTACATAAATTACCTTGAGTGATGAGTGAATAAAAATTAATGTGGGGTTGACTCGATGGGACATGCAAGTAAATAATGAACTAAGAAATTAAAATTTAAGCAATGAACGAAATCTAATTTTCATTGAGAGTATAATTAAAATGCATATTTGGATTTTTTTTCTTTAAAGAGTTTGGTGTTAGATAAAATATTTACTATTAAATTTTAATTTTTATATTCCACTTACAATCATTAAGTTTTTTTCTATTTGAATTATAATATTTTTATAATTATGTTCCATTGTGTAGTTATTGATATTACCTGATTTAGGTTTGTAATGTTCAATGTGTTTCTAAATTGTCATAATAACATTATGCATGCATATTTTAATATAAATCCAATTTTTTTGAAATAAAAAATTATTAAAATTATTGTTATTTTGTTATTCTTGTGATTTTAATGTTATCTAGTTTTTATTGAAAAATATATTGAATACAATCAATTCCTGATGAAAATAATGGAGTGTGATGTAAAATATTTGAATTCCAATTTATAGAGGTCATATTTTAGGAATAATTGACAATCAAAGCCGAATATGTTGTATATTGATCATATATGTTGGGAATCAATCATTAATGACATGAAGTCCTTAAATAATGTTAGAGGATATGATGTATTAATGAAAAATATATTGTGGGGGAAATGGAACTTGTGTTTTGGTTTTAAATCAATATATCACACCATTACCTTCAAACAAATGCTTTAAAATTTGAATATAAGCCGTGAAATGATAATAAGAGATTGGAAATAAATATTCCTAGTATAAAAGCACTATTTAGACCATGAAATGTTATGAAGGGTTTTTTCATTATTGAAAAAATTTCATATCTTGACCAACTATAATGTAGTTTTTCCCAATACACCCGTACCCCACCCCCCCCCCACCAGGTTTTACTCAGAATGAATTAATTTTGAATATATGGAGGATTAAATTCTACCTAAGTGTTTTTATGGCTAATAAAAGAGGTCATGGGGGATTGGGAATTTACAAATAAGTAGATGATGGAATCCACCACTGTGATTTGGAGTAGGATTGTGATATATTTGATTGTATTTTATATCTCTCTATAATGTAATATAAATTTCATATTTTTTCATGTATTTTTTATTTAACACTTTCTAGAACTTTATATTTCTCCCACTCTCTCTCTTCCACTATGATCAATTACACTATTGATGATGAGTTAATGAACTAAGACAATGAAATGGGGGAGTTTTCATGGTTATTTAGAATTATTGTGTAAATCTTTTTAAATGAATTAATTGTTTTGTGGTGAATGTTGGAAAAGATTAGAGGTGTGGTGATCTCCTCGTAGAAAATAAATCTCTTACTATTCCTTATTATATTCCAATAATCATTCCATCCCATATATCAAATAAAATATTCATATTATAGAGTTTAGGATATTCAAGGGATGAAACGACGCACAAAAGATACAAGTCATGTATGGTATTACATTCTCCATTGAGTTATGTATCTTACAAAAAAATTAGAGGAGGTGGGATTTTGTGTGCTAATGATATCCCTTATACATACTAAATTTTAAACTCAATTTCTAGGAAAAAAATTCGTATATTATGGGGAGATTTTTCAAATTGAAATTTTAAAAAATAATGAATAATTAAGGAACCCTTCTAACCAACCCTAGGACAAATACCACATTTTATATCTTTTTTTCATTCCATTTTAATCGCATCTCCATTTCAGTTTTAAATTATGATCACATTCTATATTTTCATTTTCCATCATTTTAGTGAAATAATAAAATAAATAATATATAATGTGAATTTGGGATTCAATTTGATTGACTTAGAAGATCCTGATTTGATATGACCCTGGTCAGCCATTGGGTTTTACAAAAAAAATAGTAACATTTTCACCGCCCTACAATCAAGATGTCAAATATCTATCACCACAAAAGGGTAATGCATTTCTGTCAGGGAAATACCCAGTACAGCATAAGGGTGATTAGGGTTTTGTAAAGGTGTAGGGAATGAAACGTAATGGTATATGATATTATGTAATTATAAACCAAGCTACCCTTAAAAAGTGAATACCCCATATGCATGGGTAACTGTTTTACCCTATTTTTCATTGTTTTCCTCCTTATCTTCATAAAATTCATTTGAAAATCCTTTTCAATCCGAGAATACAAATAAATTTGTAGATTTTAATTATATTGGATCATTTCACCATAAATAGATATTTTTTGGATGAAATTCAGATCTCATTAATTAAGTATCTCTTAAAATAGAAACTAAATAATGTTATTTATTATGTGATTTTAATATTAATAACTTTAACGTAGTTCATATTTTCAAAAATAACATAAATTTTGAAAAACATTTATATATAATATATTTATAATAAACATTGATATTATCATTGTATAGTATCATGATGATTTATATGAAGAGTGTTATATATTCTTCTAAATCCCAGGTAGGGAAGAACCCTCATTCCTTTCTCCACATCCGTGGTGCTGCACATGTGAGAGGTATTTATAGAAGGAAATTTTGTTATATTTTCATACATATTTCATATATATAATGAATGAAGATGGAGAAAATGAATAAATTATTCATTGACACAAATAATTTAGAAATTATTCAAATAATGATGATGTTATATCATCTTAGATATTATTAATGATAAAAAGATAATTATTATGCTAAAATATCAATAAATAATAATAACATCCTATCACGTGAATTTTATTTTAGAGAGATAATATATTTACTCATATTGTTTTTTTATAAACATATTGAATAATTTATAACACATGATGGCTTGTTTGGATTATTCTTATATTATTCAGGGTATAAAAACATTTATCGCATGTGATATAGAATTTATTTATAAAATAAAATAATAGAAATTGGTTCTAGGTATCATAACAAACCTTAATTATTGAAACATTAATAACTAAAATAATATGGACCATGATGAGGTGTTCAAGTATGTAGATTCTTCTCCTCTATATTATAAACAACATAGGGTGGGTTATCCATGACATTGACATATGTGACTTTGGGGTATGATGATCCTTATCTATTGGGGCTTTTTCTACAATTGTTACCATGATATAACACATGGGATGTAATAAATGATTTCCATTATTGATTATGATTTCATATGGTTGTGTTCTTATCCCATGAGATATTTTTTTTAAATTTTATGTCATGATTATGTATATTATAACATCCTGATATATTAAGAGCATTATATTCCATAAATTATACATCACACAACATCAATATTAAATGAACAATTAAATATTATTATTTAATTATTACCATCATAACATAACCATTGAATTTTTGGTTATAAAAAGTAATAAAAAAAGTAATTAAAATATATATTAAGTTTATTTTAAATGAAAATTTATTTGTAAATTCTATGGAAATAAAAAAACATATTGTTTGTAATGTCATTTTATTCCTAAAAAAGTTTTCTTCTAAAATGATTTCCATTTCAGTCATTTAGAAGATAATATAATTATATTTTCAAAAATTGAAGACTTTATTTGATAAAATAATCTTCATTTGTAAAATTTCCACATGAAACTTATTTTAGGGTGTATTTTGTAGTTTTTTTTCCAAAAATTTGATTTCTCAATGGATAGAGAAAAATGACTTTTTATTATAAAGCATTATTTTTATATAAGGAATTTAAAATATTGTTTATTAAAATATTTTCAATGAAAATTCATTCAATTATATTTTTTATATTCAAATTATTGCCTTTGGAATTAATTTTATACACAAATGCAGTTTCGAGGCATTTTTATAGTAAATATGCATTTTTCTGAAAAGATGTTTCCATTGAGTTTTGTTTTTTAATCATAAATTAAGTCTTACGAGTAATTGAAATTGGATATTAAAAAATTTAATTTATATATTTAATTATGTGGTCATTTTTTGTAAATATATCCCATTCAGTTTAGGATATTAAGAATAGTAATGATAGTAAACATTTGACACCATGATAAGGGAAAATTGGGAAAATAATGTTAAAAATAAAGTGATAAGGCATTGAATATCTACCAAATAGTTCATTAATTTCAATAGAAGAGCATTGTTAATCTATAATAATGAAATCATTGAAAAATGTTCCTTATTAGTCAATTAATCTATAATTTTGACCCTTATTATACTTAAGTGAGAGATAACGAAGAAAATGTCACTTTTCATCTATCAATATCTATCGCATATTAGGATTGGTAGAAGTATAAATTATGATTGGTAATTAATATTTATTTAAATATAAATATTTTTATTCTTATGATAATTTATTTTGAATTTTTAATTATGAAATAATTAAATAAAATGCCATCATAACACCAACATATTATCTATTTAATTAATAGAAAAATAAAACAAATAATTTTGAAAACTGTAAATATAATATGATTTGAAATATGTATTATTTTTCATGGATTTTAGAAATAAATATAACATGTCAGTGTTATTGTTGGTCGGAGTGGTTTACTCAAGAGGGGGGTGAATTGAGTACCAATTAAAATTTCTATATTTAAAAACAGTGTCTTAAAGACCCCCAAATAAAATAATAAATTAAACTGTAGTGAATTTATATTAATGTAGAGATTCTGTTAGGTTCTCAAGGGATTGATTAATTCCCAGTTAATCAACACAGGAGTGTGTGATTATCTTTTGAAACTAACTTACTAATCTACACTTAACATAAACACTTGCTAATTTAATTATCAAAGTAACTTTAAAAACAGTATTGGTTTTAAAGTGATTAGCAGCGGAATAAAACGTTGAAATAGATGGCACAACAATGTAACCAAGAGGTTCAGTCTCAAGCCGAGACTTAGTCCTCTCAAAAGTTTATATAAAAATGATCCACACCCTGGATCGGGGTTCAACAGTTTACAACTGTCCAGGTCCAAGACCTCTACCACTGTTCTTCGTGGGAAACGGTACAACAGCAACCAGCTGTCCAGGTCACACACGACCTCTACCACAGTTCTTCGTGGGAAAGAAAGAATGAAAGAGTTTTGTAAGGATTTACAGATCCTTCAGTTTGAGTATAGGAGACAGTGTATGTGTTAGATATAGCAGATAACACACACTGCTCGAAATGAATGGTAATAAATCACAGAACAAGAGATGTAGAGTTTAGAGATGGTTCTGGTGATTTCAGTATAGCACTGGACTCCTTTGGATTCGATTAGAAGTGAGTCTGAGTCCTCTTCTTGTTTCTGTTGAGAAACAGAGTGTCGTATGCTCCAGGTTCACCGGTGGTGAGAATGTAGTCGATGAAGTTCTTCTTGTAAGCACAGAACACTCCTCGAGTATGCTATGATTTTCTGTGAGCTTCTCTGTGTTCCTCTTGTGCTTGTGTCGCTTTTGGTATAATGGATGCACCGCACTTTTCTGGTTCGCTTCTTGTTTTCTTCACACGTTCGCATTCGCATTTTTTTTTTCTGGTATGTAGTCTTCTCGTATTTATCTCCCATCAGGGGACAGAAAAGATTTCTTTTCAGCAGGTACGAGGTACGGGTTCCTGACATCCGACAACCTTTATCAGATATTTGACAAATCATTAAAATGTATGATATGACCGTTAGATAGATTAAATATAGGAAATAAAGAAATTCAAACAGTGAGTTGAGTGATCGGTAGGTAATCAGCATCGGTAGCTTAAACATCGGTAGCTTGATGTCATTAGTTGCTTTGACTCTATCGGTGGCTCTATGCGTCGGTTGGTACATGCATCGGTAGCTCCATGCGTCGGTAGGTACATGCATCGGTAGCTCCATGCGTCGGTAGGTACATGCATCGGTAGCTCCATGCGTCGGTGGGTACATGCATCGGTAGCTCCATGCGTCGGTGGCTGCGAGTCTATCGGTAGCTTCGTCCATCGGTGACTTATTCCATCGGTAGCTATTTATACTTACACCGGTAGCTCTACATTTGTATCGGTAGCTGTATTTATAAGTACATCGGTAACTCTGTGTTAAGTCTATCGGTAGCTGTCTGTCGGTAGACTAAGTCTATCGGTAGACTGGTTACCGGTAGCTCTTTATCAGTAGCTATAGGCAGATTACTTATCTGTTTTAGGCAGAACACATCCGATTGTGTTTGAATCAATTTATAACTTGTATGAACATGGATAAATGATGATTAACATATTCCAAATACTATTTAAAAAAGATGTTATTGGTTTGATCACAGATTGGAAAGAATTAAAGTATAGATCAACAATACTTAACAATATCATAGAGAATGAAGACATAATTGTGATTTTCAACACAAATAAATACATGATTGAGATTATCAAAACAGGTGAGGTCAACAATCTCCCCCTTTTTGATAATCACAATTTATGATATTGGCATTTAACATAGTGAAAATATAATAGTAAAGAGTATAATATTGAATTCAATTTTCTCAGAGAAAACAGCATCAGAGATAGTAGAAATAGTATGATATAGACATAAGTTATCAGAGGTAAAAAAATAATAAGGTACTATATAGACATAAGGTATCAGAGATAAAAATGGAAACAAAACAAAGGATAATGTGTTTCCCCTTATGCCTTATTTTTCTCCATTGAAAATATTTCTCATTTTGTTCTTATTCTCGTATAAAAAGTTTCTCCCCCTCTCTTATTGTTCTCCCCCTTTGTGATAATCAAAAAGTGGGAAAGCATATATATAGATATATATATAGGAGAGAAAGAAAACAAAGAGAAGTAAAAAGTGGTCTGTATTATAGTTAGTCAAAAAGTACAACAAATACAGATTACAAAGGAATTCCTATCAAAAAGCTTGGCCACTGGTTCACTCCGCATCTGCAATGTGAGATTTTCCTTTAGGATCAGAAGGATGCTCGGGTGGTGAGGATTCAGGTGAAGGTTTGGGAATGCCAGAAAAGATTAAAGGAGGCTGGGCCACTGACACAGAGTCAGGCTTGTAAGTTGAAGATTTTTGGGTAATCATTGGTTTGAGGCTTTGAAGGGCTTGAACAGGAGTCAGCTGGACTGAGGGAGCAGCTGAGGCAGAAGCAGGCAAAGCAGGAGGGATGATGACTGGTCGAGCATCAACATGCAAGAAGGGCAGCAGCAGATTTCTAAAATCCATAATAATTCCTCCTCCTCTTTCCATAGCAGAGAGGAAATCATCTTTGTTCTCCATGAATTTCTCTAAGGCAGAAGTCAATTCTCTGAGCTTGCTCACTTGTTCTTTGAAGGCTTGAGTGACTGGAGGGAGCTTCATGTGTTCCAACATTAGCTTGAAGTGGTGTTCGAGTTGATCCTTGGTGAAGATCTTGGAGAAGTAGTAGTCCACTTTTCTTTTTATGGCTTCTTGAGAGGCAGAGGCTTCTCTCATAAAATCTTGAACTATCTTCATGATTTCTCTGGAAGAATCCCTTGTAGAAAGCACCACTCGGCTTAATTCTGATGAGTCCCCAGAGCCACTGGTAGGAATAGAACCAATCTCCTCCTTCAATATTGCTCGAACTGAGTTCATATCAAATGATGGATTGGATGTGAGAGGGCCAAGAGAGAAAGAAACAGTTTCTTTAAAACTCTTTGACAAACCACTGATTAGGCTTTGAACTTGAGAGTCTTGTAATTGAACATGATCCTTCACTGAGGTTTTGAAACTTTCAAACACTGAGACAAACTGGCTAACTACACTCTTCACATAGGCTAGATCCTTGTCATCTTGAGACTTGGAGCTCATATAGGAATCCAAAGCAACCACTGATGTCTTGAGAGCTTCCAGATCAGCTTCGATTCTTGAAGACTGAGTCTGGCATTCTTTCACTTCTTCCATAAGCTCAGACATAAAGGAAGATAAATTACAAGCCAGAGATAGCTCGAAGGATCTCTCTAGCACTTTCATTTCTTCATAAAAGCTTTCCTTCATCTCAGCAACTGAAGCACTGAATGATTCTTTTAACTCATCCTTCATGGATTCAAGATCTGATTTGGAGACAAAATCACCTGAGACAACTGCAGCAGATCCCCTTGCTGAAGCCAAATTAACTACAGAAGTAGTCATTATTGAGTTGATTGAGGATGCAAGAGAGGTTTCCATTAGCTTCACTTCTTCAACAAAACTGGATTTGAGGTCCTCTTTCAGCTTAGTCAAATCATGAAATCTGACCACATCGTCTGGCAACAACTCAGCAGCAAGATCATAATTGGTCTTTGGTCTATCCACAGACATCTCATTGTCAGAATCTGGATAATCTAATCCACAGACTATAAACCCTGGGTCTTCTACCCAGTCTCCAATCTCAACAGCTACTGTTACATTCCCAAGCACAGACCGATGCTCCCCCTCAATGGGTGCATTCTCATGTATCACAACTGCCTTTTCTGCTGGCCGTTCTTCATCAGAATCTTCTACCACAAGTTCTATAGGAGCAGCATCTGGAAGATCTTCTGATACAGGTACAGCTTCTTCTCTATCTCTTTCTTCTTCAGCAGCAGGTATAGCTGAGTTTCCAATTATGGGACTCATACTTAACCTACCAGAAGCAGGCGATTCAACTGCATTCTCCTTTTCCTCTTCTTCTTGGTGAGGTACAGACTGGTCTTCCTCATAGGTAGGCAAAACTTCCTCTACTTTTCCTTTCCTAGAATAAACCAGTTCTGCAACAGGACTCGGGGGCAAGTCTGGATCTCCTCCAACATCCATAGGAGTTTCTTCTTCTTCTTCTTCTTCTGTCTCATCACTATAAGCAGGTTCCTCTTCATCAGGTCTTAGACTCGGATCTCTCATATCCTTTGGTCTTGAGGGATAATCCACAGGATTAAACCTATCATAGATTTTCTGATCATCACTGACCCATTCTCCCTTCCATGGATTCCAGTTAATTTTCATATACTTGCAAACAGTCGAGGTGATGCAGAAATTGTTCTTGACTACAACTGTCTCATCCTGAGACTCAGCTATTTCTTTCACTTTTATCATCACTGAAATCAGCTTGGCAAAGAACAAGGCATTGGTCTTTGACTTTGGTCTAATCATGTCTTCCATTTGAAGCATCAACAATCTGCACAGATTGACTTTTACACCATGTCTTAGCAAATGAAGAAGATAGATATCTTGATATCTCAGATTTGCAAAATCTCCTCTCCTCGGTATCAACACATGCTGAACAAATTTGAAAAGAAGTCGATTCTCTCCATCCATTTCAGCAGCTACCACTTGCCTTTGATTTCCATTCCCAGTGAGCTCTTGTAAGGCGGTCTCATAATCAAAAATGTCACTACTAGGTGGCATTGCTCTTGACACATACCCAGAGACACCTTCATGTGGTACTTTTAAACTCTCAGCCCACTCTACTGAAGAAAAAGACATCTCTTTTCCATTTACAACAGAGCTTACCCGATTCTCATTCTCAGACTTCTCAAAGATTACAAACTCATAGAACTGCTTTACCAACTTCGGGTAGTATGGGCCATTGTTATTCGAGAAACAATCCACCCATTTCTGGTCTTCCAGAATCTCGAGCACTAAGGATTTTCTAGGCAGTAGCCATTCCACGCACAGTTCCTTTTCGATTACTATATCTCTATTCTGCAAGTGAGGATTCACTGGTCGCCTTCCCGATCTAGTTTTGACTTCACTAACACTGGCTTTATGCTGTGTCTTCTGCTTCTTGGCATTTGGTTCTGCACTTCCATCTCTGACGATAGGAAGCTTGGTTTTTGCCATCGCGGGTTTAGGGTTCTCGGTCGATTTGGATGCTAAGGTTCGAAGGTGAGAGATTTTGAGCTCGGTGAGGTAAGAAGTGGCTTAGACTTAGTTTTATCATTTAGGAATTCCAAATAAACGATTAAAATAGAGTAATAAAATAAAATAAAACGATTCGTATTCTTGGCGGCAGACAGAAGTTTTAAACTTTGCATCGGTGTGAGTTAATCATCGGTGAGAAAAACAAATCGGTGAGCGTTGTACATCAGTGAGAATTTCTACATCGGTGAGAAACTTACATCGGTGAGAATTTTCACATCGGTGAGAATTTCACATCGGTGAGAATTTCACATCGGTGAGAATTTCACATCGGTGAGAATTTTCACATCGGTGAGAATTTCACATCGGTGAGAATTTTCACATCGGTGAGAATTTTCACATCAGTGAGAATTTCACATCAGTGAGAATTTTCACACCGGTTGTGATTAAACATTCCCAGTTCATGTCTTATGAAACTTAGCCTATCCGAACTTAAAGGTTTAGTGAAAATATCAGCCAATTGATGTTCAGTGCCAATAAATTCAAGAGAAATATCACCTTTTTGATAGTGATCTCTTAGGAAATGGTGTCTTACATCTATGTGTTTGGTTCTAGAGTGAGATACAGGATTCTTAGAGATGTTTATTGCACTGGTGTTATCACAGTTGATTGAAACATGTTTAAAAACATATCCATAGTCCAAAAGAGTGTGTTTCATCCACAGAATTTGTGCACAGCAACTACCAGCAGCTATATATTCTGCTTCAGCAGTAGATAATACAACCGAGTTCTGTTTCTTACTACACCAAGAAACTAAGGATTTTCCAAGCAAATGACATGTTCCTGATGTGCTCTTTCTATCTAACTTACAACCAGCAAAGTCAGCATCTGAATAACTCATTAACTCAAAGGATTGTCCTTTTGGGTAAAACAAACCTAAGTTAACCGTGTGTTTGAGATATTTAAAAATTCTTTTAACAGCAAGCAAATGAGATTCTTTTGGGTTAGCTTGAAATCTAGCACACATACACACACTAAACATAATATCAGGTCGACTAGCAGTAAGATAAAGTAAACTACCAATCATACCTCTGTAATTTGTTTGATCAACTGGTTTCCCAGTTTCATCTGTGTCCAATTTACAGGTAGTACTCATAGGAGTTTCACTTTCCTTGATACTATCCAGACCAAAACGTTTTAAAAGATCCTTTGTATATTTACTTTGATTCAAAATAATACCATTTTCATTTTGAAATACTTGAAATCCAAGAAAGTACTTAAGCTCTCCCATTAAGCTCATTTCAAATTCATTTTGCATATTTTTTTGAAAAATCAGTACATAAAGAGTGTTTAGAAGATCCAAAAATAATATCATCAACATATATTTGTACAACTAAAACATCTTTAGAAATTCTTTTAATGAAAAGAGTTGGATCAGCAATCCCTTTAGTAAAACCTTTTGAAATAAGGAAATTGCTAAGTCTATCATACCAAGCTCTTGGTGCTTGTTTTAAACCATACAAAGCTTTAGAAAGTTTAAAAACTTGATTTGGAAAATGGGGGTTAGCAAATCCAGGTGGTTGTTCTACAAAAACATCTTCAATTATAAAACCGTTTAGAAATGCACTTTTTACATCCATTTGATATAACTTGAAATCCAGATGTGCAGCATATGCAAGTAAGATCCTAATGGCTTCTAGTCTAGCTACAGGTGCAAAAGTTTCCTCATAGTCTATGCCTTCTTCTTGACTATATCCTTGTGCAACTAGTCTAGCTTTATTTCTAACTATATTTCCAGATTCATCTACTTTATTTCTAAAAACCCATTTTGTGCCTATTGTCAAAGTGTCCTTGGGTCTGTCAACTAATTCCCAGACTTTGTTTCTTTCAAACTGATTTAATTCTTCCTGCATAGCTATTACCCAGAATTCATCATTGATAGCATCATTGATATTTTTGGGTTCCAGCTGTGAAAGAAAGGCTTGATGTTCAACCTGGTTTCTTAGAGAAGCTCTGGTTTGTGTTCCTCTATCAAGATTACCAACAACAGCTTCTAAAGGATGATTCTTTAGAATCCTCGTTGATCTAGGAAAGGTTGGACTAGAAATTTCAGGTTCATCTATAGGTTTGGGTTCAACAGAAGCAGATTCTGGAGAAAGTCCAGAACTGGATACTTTTATAACAGGTTCTTTAGATTTATCATTAAGGTCCAGAATAGATAAGTCTTCTTCAAGGTTTTCAAGAGAGGTTTTAGGCTCATGTGGATCATTTTCATCAAACTTGATGTGAACAGATTCTTCCACACATTTGGTTTTCTTATTGAATACTCTATAGGCTTTACTTGAAATAGAGTAACCCAGAAAAATTCCTTCATCACTTTTGGAAGCAAACTTATCCAGATTATCTTTAGTATTCAGAATAAATACTTTGCAACCAAAAACTTTAAAGTAATTAACCTTAGGCTTTCTATTGTTCCACAATTCATAAGGGGTTTTCTTAAGAACAGGTCTAATCAAGACTCTATTAATAACATAACAAGCTGTATTTACAGCTTCAGCCCAAAAGTAAATAGGCAGGTCATATTCATTGAGCATGGTTCTAGCAATTTCTTGAAGAGTTCGGTTTCTTCTTTCTACTACACCATTCTGTTGGGGTGTTCTAGGGGCAGAGAAGTTATGAGTATAGCCATTGTGTGAGCAATAAGATTCAAAATCTTGATTTTCAAACTCACGACCATGATCACTTCTCAGGGTTTTAATCTTAAGTCCACTAAGGTTCTCTACAGACTTGGAGTATTTGACAAAGTAAGAACAGGCTTCACTTTTGTGAGCTAGAAAATATACCCAAGTATATCTAGAAAAGTCATCTACAAGAACATAAACATAGTGCTTCCCATTTAAACTAGAAACTCTTGATGGTCCAAACAAATCCATGTGAACCAATTCAAGTGGTTGAGAAGTTGAAACTTCTTTCTTTGATTTAAAAGAAACTTTGTGTTGTTTTCCCTTTTGACAGGGGTTACACACTCTATCATTTGGGAATTCTAACTTAGGTAGGTCTCTAACTAGGTTTTTCCTAGAAAGTTTTCTAAGTGAGTGAATGTTGCAATGTCCTAATCTTCTGTGCCATAGCCAAGATTCTTTATGAAAAGCATTCAAACAATTAATATTCTGCTTAGCTAAAGAATTCAGATTAACAGCATAAACATTTTCATTTCTTAAGGCAGAAAATACCAAAACATTCTTAGAATCAAAAACTTTGCAAGAATCATTTTCAAATTTAACATGAAAACCATCATCACATAACTGAGAAATACTTAATAAATTGTATTTAAGGCCATCAACAAATAAAACTTTAGAAATCAAAATTGAATCAGTGTTACCAATCTGGAATAGGCCGATGATTTTCCCTTTTGAGTTATCACCAAAGGTGACAAAGCCTCCATCAACTTTTATTAAACTCTTGAAACAAGAGAAGTCTCCTGACATATGTCTTGAACATCCACTGTCCAAATACCATGTCTCTTTACAGGAGCTCTTTAAGCAAGTTCCCTACAAAACAGATTTAGATGGGAGATGATTTTGGTACCCAGATCTTCTTGGGTCCAGACAGGTTAGCCAATAACACTTTAGGTACCCATATTTGTCTAATGGATCTCATATAATTTGTAGAATTGACATGCTTTGAAAGATAAACTTTATTAGATCCATAGCTATGTATATAACTGGTTGAAGCATATGAAGTTCCAGAATTACCTTCATTCTGTCCAGATTTAGAAATGAATCTAGTTTTAGCAATTTTCCTTTGTCCAGGTTGGTATCCTATACCAGTAGTATATTTAGGTGCTACTTGCTTTCCTAGCATCTGTGTTAGAGTATTCTTGCCATTGGTGAACTTCTCTAAGTCTTTTCTAAGTTGCTCATTTGACAGTTTCAGTTCTGTATTTTCTTTTAACAGTTGAGCATTTTTCTCTTTTTCAATAGTGAGTTCGGTTTTAACTGTAGTGGTGAGAGCATGCTGTTTCTTTAATGACTTGTATTTATCCTTAAGTTCATTACATGTCTCTTCCAGCATATCACAGTATTCAAACAGTTCAGATTTAGACATGTTATCACCTTCAGAATCATCTCCAGAATAATATGACTTTGAAGCAGGAGTTTCAGCAGTTACCTCAGAAGTGTTTGCCATAAAGCACATGTTGGCTCGATTCCTTTCAGAGTCTGAAGATTCAGCTTCACTTGTGCTGTCTTCTGAAGCACTCCAAGTAGCCTTCATAGCTTTCTTAAACTTATTGTCCTTATATTCATATTTCTTTTTATATTTCATCTTTGGACAGTCTGCTTTAATGTGTCCTTTTCTCTTGCACTCATAGCAGACAACATCATCTGACTTGTCATTCTTCTTCCAGTCCTTTTTCCATTTGCCTTGGTGATCATACTTACCCTTATAATTTGTTTTTCTGAAGAACTTCTTTTTCCTATAAAATTTCTTAAATCTTCTAGCAATGTGAGCCATCTCAGCATCACTGTCAGAATCACTTCCACTGTCTTCACAGCTTGAACTTTCAACTACAGCTTGAAGCTTTTCCTTGTCCTTATTCTTTGAGGTTGAGGATTTGAAAGCAACAGACTTTCTTGCAGGTTCATTTTCTTCCTCTTTGTTCACTTTAAGCTCTTCTTCATACATCATCATCTTGCCAATTAGTTCCTTGACAGGTAGAGCAGCTATGTCACAGAATTCTCTGATTGAGACAGACGTGCCTCTCCATCTATCAGGTAGACATCTCAAAATTCTCATAATTTGTTCCTTCGATGAGACATCCTTTCCCAGCGAGATCATTGTATTGACAATTTCATTGAACCTGAGATACATGTCAGAAATGGGTTCGTCAGGCTTCATTTTAAAATTATCATACTTGATAGTATAAGTGTTCAATCTCATTTCTTTAACATTAGTTGTTCCTTCATGAGAAACAGCTAAGGTATCCCAAATTTCATATGCAGTTTTACATGCAGAGATTCTATTAAACTCTTCATCTCCTAGAGCACAGTATAAGGCATTCATAGCTTTACAGTTGTTATTGTAGGCAGTCTTTGTAGGTTCATCCCAAGTAGATCTAGCAGTAGTAGGAATTTTGTATTTTGATTCAATAGCAGTCCAAATATCAAAACCTATGCTTTCTAGATGGATTTTCATTTTCAGTTTCCACTGAGCATAATTAGTTCCATTGAAGAAAGGTGGCCGGTTAGTAGCAGCACCCTCAAGTCTATTGTCCATGATGAGAAAATTTTAAAGAGATAAAAATTTAGAAATAACAGAAATTTTAAGAACTTTAAAATACAACTAAAATCACAGTTCAAAAGCAGAGTACTTTTAGAAAGTATTTTCAACCTCTGATACCAAGTGTTGGTCGGAGTGGTTTACTCAAGAGGGGGGTGAATTGAGTACCAATTAAAATTTCTATATTTAAAAACAGTGTCTTAAAGACCCCCAAATAAAATAATAAATTAAACTGTAGTGAATTTATATTAATGTAGAGATTCTGTTAGGTTCTCAAGGGATTGATTAATTCCCAGTTAATCAACACAGGAGTGTGTGATTATCTTTTGAAACTAACTTACTAATCTACACTTAACATAAACACTTGCTAATTTAATTATCAAAGTAACTTTAAAAACAGTATTGGTTTTAAAGTGATTAGCAGCGGAATAAAACGTTGAAATAGATGGCACAACAATGTAACCAAGAGGTTCAGTCTCAAGCCGAGACTTAGTCCTCTCAAAAGTTTATATAAAAATGATCCACACCCTGGATCGGGGTTCAACAGTTTACAACTGTCCAGGTCCAAGACCTCTACCAATGTTCTTCGTGGGAAACGGTACAACAGCAACCAGCTGTCCAGGTCACACACGACCTCTACCACAGTTCTTCGTGGGAAAGAAAGAATGAAAGAGTTTTGTAAGGATTTACAGATCCTTCAGTTTGAGTATAGGAGACAGTGTATGTGTTAGATATAGCAGATAACACACACTGCTCGAAATGAATGGTAATAAATCACAGAACAAGAGATGTAGAGTTTAGAGATGGTTCTGGTGATTTCAGTATAGCACTGGACTCCTTTGGATTCGATTAGAAGTGAGTCTGAGTCCTCTTCTTGTTTCTGTTGAGAAACAGAGTGTCGTATGCTCCAGGTTCACCGGTGGTGAGAATGTAGTCGATGAAGTTCTTCTTGTAAGCACAGAACACTCCTCGAGTATGCTATGATTTTCTGTGAGCTTCTCTGTGTTCCTCTTGTGCTTGTGTCGCTTTTGGTATAATGGATGCACCGCACTTTTCTGGTTCGCTTCTTGTTTTCTTCACACGTTCGCATTCGCATTTTTTTTTTCTGGTATGTAGTCTTCTCGTATTTATCTCCCATCAGGGGACAGAAAAGATTTCTTTTCAGCAGGTACGAGGTACGGGTTCCTGACATCCGACAACCTTTATCAGATATTTGACAAATCATTAAAATGTATGATATGACCGTTAGATAGATTAAATATAGGAAATAAAGAAATTCAAACAGTGAGTTGAGTGATCGGTAGGTAATCAGCATCGGTAGCTTGAACATCGGTAGCTTGATGTCATTAGTTGCTTTGACTCTATCGGTGGCTCTATGCGTCGGTTGGTACATGCATCGGTAGCTCCATGCGTCGGTAGGTACATGCATCGGTAGCTCCATGCGTCGGTAGGTACATGCATCGGTAGCTCCATGCGTCGGTGGGTACATGCATCGGTAGCTCCATGCGTCGGTGGCTGCGAGTCTATCGGTAGCTTCGTCCATCGGTGACTTATTCCATCGGTAGCTATTTATACTTACACCGGTAGCTCTACGTTTGTATCGGTAGCTGTATTTATAAGTACATAGGTAACTCTGTGTTAAGTCTATCGGTAGCTGTCTGTCGGTAGACTAAGTCTATCGGTAGACTGGTTACCGGTAGCTCTTTATCAGTAGCTATAGGCAGATTACTTATCTGTTTTAGGCAGAACACATCCGATTGTGTTTGAATCAATTTATAACTTGTATGAACATGGATAAATGATGATTAACATATTCCAAAGACTATTTAAAAAAGATGTTATTGGTTTGATCACAGATTGGAAAGAATTAAAGTATAGATCAACAATACTTAACAATATCATAGAGAATGAAGACATAATTGGGATTTTCAACACAAATAAATACATGATTGAGATTATCAAAACAGATGAGGTCAACAGTTATGTTAATGGATTAGGTTTAAATTATATTCTTTCCTATATGTTTTCAAATTCACATTAAATTAATAGAGCAAAAATTGTATTAATTTTATTTTATAAAAAATAATATTTCTTAAATTAATAATAAATTTAAAAAATAATATATTCATCCAGATTATTGGGATTGTATAAAAACTAATCATGGTCTATTTATGGCATGTTTTATTTTATAGTAACATTATACACTCCTAAATTATAGAAAAAATTAATAGAATGGTACTTTTCAAAGGACATTACATGGGATTAAAAATAAAACATAATAGATGAAATTACCAAAACAACCTAAAATATTCTTATATAAAATTATTTTGAATAATACTCATTTTATATTTAAATTATATAACATAGGTTCTATTTGGAAATTAATAAATAAATAATATAAATTTAATACTTTATAAAATTTTACGAATACCATACTGAAAATCAAAAAATGGACCCCATTATCCCAATTCATCAAAACACATTGAGCCATTAAGATTACATCCCAAATTATTTTATAATCCTCTTATAATTATTTTGTTGGGTTCTGTAATTCCTAAAATACCACCACTATATACATTATGTGAATAATTAATAGATCTCTTTCATAGACGAGGTACTTGTCCTTATTGATTCTTTCCTAATTCTATCTTCTTATAATTCCTATTAATTTTCTATTAACATAACAAAATAATTAATATTGTATCATAAAAATAATAATATTTTATTATGATTATGTTTAAATCATTTTATACTTCATTTATATCCTAAAAATATGAAAACATCAATCAAGCGTACGTTTGACTTATTGTCTCTGCATAGTGGTGTAATTAACTTTTCATCACCGTATTATTCATATGATTATAAATATATAACTAAATAATATATATAATATTAATGATATATATATATCCCTATTAATTTTTAATATCAAATATACCTTTTTACCTTCCAATCCATTGGAAAATGATAAATTTCTGCACGCATATATGTGGACTACCTCCTCCACAATGAAAAGTGATCAATTTTTAATATTTTCATTACATGGTAGATAATAAGGATAGATTTAAGTGCTATATTTCATATTTATATCATTAATAAAATTCTAGTTAATATAATACTATAATTAAAGTACATTTACTAATACTAAAGAATCAAAAAATAAATGAAAAATGAGAAGATAACAACCAAAATACTAATTTTAGTAAAAAGATTATTAACAAATGAATGATTAAATGTTGTAAATGGGACATATACGATATTTTAGATATTTATATGTTCAATAATGTAATTATTAAATATAAAAATTAATTATAAAATATTTTCAAATAACCCACAAGGTACGTCGAATATTTGGTAAGGGAGTTTTTCTCAATTTCCACTTTATTGAGACACATTTGATATAATGAATGTATTTAATTAATTTAGGGTATATAATACCCTTAAGAGGTTTTGAAGATGAATATATATTTATTTAGGATTAGTGATTATTCATTTAATGCTAATCTTTCATATTAATTATTAAAATAATACCAAATCGTATTTCTGTTTTTGACTGGGTATATTTTACATTAATATCCATATTTTAAAAAAATGATTTCGAAAATATCTTACCCAAATAATTTCTCCAAGAAATTATATTTTACTATTAATTTTGAAAATGTTTTAAATTAATATTTCTACATGGTTTTAATGGTTCATTTTATATTTTACTTCCAAAAATTCAAAATGAATGTATTTTTATCATATACAACATTAATGAATTTTCCCTCAATCATAATGTTTTTATAAACTTTAGATTATATTATAGGTTTATAGTAGTTTTACATATCAAACTCTTCATAAGAGTTTAATTATAGTTGTTTTGATTAACATTTTATGTACACATTAAGATAATTGATTTCACTATGAAATTTACTTTTTCGGTGGTCATCTATCATCCCTAGATTAATTTTATGACCTGAAAATTCACTTAAAACATTGAATTTTATGTGATCACGGGAAATTACATTTATCCTAAATCTCGTTATTCTTTATCAGGGTTATGAATATTTATAAAACCACACATCATTTATATATATACATTTTTACTTTAAATTTTATTATTTACAGTTTAAAAACATGATTAATATGTATTCCATACAAAATATTTATACTTTTTAAAGGCTATTCCATGTTCAAAAGACCAATGAAATAAAATATATAATGAAAATGTGTTGTGATGGGTGGGGCATGAAATTATATAGCACCTATATTAATTGATACGAATCACAATAAAACATTATTTTCCAATTCAAATATATGGTAACTCGACATGTTGTTACATAATAATAACATAACTTTTATGATTGGAAATATTATAACATTATAATAATATATCCAAAGGAATAATATATTGAGAAAATGAGGTGTATATATAACTTTTATAAAATTAAAATGAAAATTTATTTAAATTATTCTTCATTATCCACATAAATATCTCATTATCTTCTTATTTCACATTGTCACCTAATGATATAAATAAAAATAAAGGGGTGCGATAAAAGAGTGGTATGGGGGGAATGATGTGAAGGAATCAATAGTACATGGTTGGGAATAATCGACATTATCAAATCATTAGAATAAGAATATCCAAATTAGAATGAGTGAAACATTTGATAAAGGAATGGATTTTGAAATATGCATAATAAATATACATCATATCATAGTTTCCAAATACAACACATAGTTGTAAACAAAGATAACATATTTTCCACATCTATCATATTCGCATAAATAATTACAGAATCCCTTTTAACAAATAAAAAATCATATCCATGATTTGTGGGCATTATCACATGATATATATCACATTACCCAATGCATTTAGGTATATATAATTATGGGTTGAAATATCACATCAGAAATTCTCATAAATCATGCATGACACAAAGGTATAACAATTGCAGTCATGAAATGAACCCATGGAAAATAATGGGTTTCACAATGGATTTATCATATCATGTATCATGAAATAATCATATAGATTCCCAAATAAAAACTAGATATCATACATTGGAATAAAATATTATTATTCTTAAAAGAAGAAAAAAAAATTTGGTCTCAAAAAAGTGTTCTTGAAAAATAAGGACTTTCATCGAAATCATTGTTATTTGGTTTGAAAATAATTTTGAGAATGTATAAAAATGTATTTACCAAAAATAAAACAGAACTACTAGTAGAAATTCCTTTTATATAAATTAATTGAATACCTACAAAAAAATAAGGTGAATATAAGATTAGGAAAAAGGAAGTTATTGGGTTTGAGAATCCACATACCTTAAATCCCACTTTATTTCATACTTTTCATCATCTTGAATAATAATAATAGTTTTATTAGAAAATTGGACATGAAATGAATAATTTTAGTTTTTAACACTATTTATCATATATAATCATTGGATTTTATTTCTTAATTTCCCCAATTATAAGGAAAAAGTTTTCATATCATTGTTTCCAAAAAACAATTCCCATTGTGATTCTATTTTGAAATTTTGTTTAATGTCATTTATAAATAAATAGAAATAATTCCCAAAACATAAAATACATATAATTATTCATTTATATATTAAAAATAATTTACTAAATGTACCCATATGTAATTAAATATTTAATTAATTTGAAACATCCTTGATGTCGGTTAACCGGTCGTCAACAAGTTATTTTCCGAAGAGGGGGTGCATGATGTATAATATATTAATATATTAAAATAGTATTTTTATATTATATTATCATTATAAATATAATTTTATCATAATTTAAAAATAATTTTTGAATGATTTTGTTAGAAAATATAATGAGAATATAAAATTAGAAAATGATAATGAAATAACTGGAGGAATGGACATTACATGTTTGTTGAAGTGGTTCTTTCACTGCAGCCCTTAAAACCATGGCATTTTTTCATTTAATTACTCAATAACATCAATAAATATTCTAAGAGTCTCTAAAGAGTGTATTTTGGAAGATTTTTTCCATTGGTATTTGTGGGATGAGTGGATTTCCATGTGTAGGGGAATAATTATTTATACCTAAGGAGAAAGCTATTTTGGAATAATATATTTATATAAATTATATATCTAATTAAAAATTTATAATATTTGTATTTAGGAACTAATGAATCATAAATAAATAAAATATAATGTGTTTAATAGTTTAAACTCATTTATAATTTTAATTCATTAGTTTAATAAAATGCAATGCTAAAAATATAAAAAAAATTATTTCCTTAATGGAATAATATAGACATTAGAATTTGGAAAATAATTTTTTGGTTTGAAAAACATGTTTATAGTGCATAAATGACTAATTTATCAAATAAATAATGTTATTCATCAATCCAAATTTTATACAATTTATTTTTTCGTTAATACATCATGAATGATGTAATTTGAAATACACTAGTTAAAAATAAAAAGTATTTGTACTTTTCACCTGAATATTAAATTATTCAAAAACAATTAAAAAAATAGATCGGAAAATTTCAACATCAATATTTAAAAATTTAAATTCATTTTATCAAAATAAAAAAAACTACATTGGTTATTTTTTTTCTAAAAACTGTTTTTTTATTATGAATTTCCTTAAAATATATATGAATAAAAATATTCTGATGTTTTATTTGTTATTTCAATCATGATATTTGTTTTAAGGAATTATAATATTATATATTTTATGTTCTTGGGCTTTAATAAAAATAAAACACACAGACATAACACACACATAAGATTAATGTATAGATTATAGCCCCCATGGTATAAGCCACCCATTAATCTATTTTTATTATCTTTATATTGGACTACATACCCCAAATACATTAGGCCCAAATGCATATTATAAATTTATTTATGTCCCAAAAATGCACATAGGAACATTAGACCACTTTCTTTACTGATCCTCATTATCTACCATCACCACTGCCTACGTGTCCCTTTTTACACTACATTTCTCATGACATGGTCGGTCACCAAGGATCATCCACCCACACTAAAGATCATTCCATCCATTCCTGGTCATTGGTTAAGATCAAGGTCACTCCTACATCCTCTTATATGAACTATCATCAATTTAATTTATTACTATATTAAGTTTCATTTCAATAGTGTTGTCTTTGGGGTTGATGATTCTAATAGATTTAGTGGATCTAAATTTTCTCATTCAAATTTTATTAATTTAATTTTTCCCAATTAAATTTTTGGAATTTTCTTTTGTTTAATGTCTGATTAGTGTAATGATATAAATATATTAAATAATCTTTTTAAGTTTATTTATGTTATAAATGGGTAATACTATATAATATTATGCTATATAATTTTATATACCATCATTTCAAGATAATAGTTTAATATATAAACTAAGGATTATTACAAAATGGGTCATTAAAAGTATTTTTAAAATTCCTTGGTGGAAGGACCTTATGATAGGGATATCTAGATGTCTACAATGTAGAATTACAATAGTATTCATTTTATTAATAAATAATTAAATTATTATTATCAAAGATATTACATCATTAATATTATCTATGGATGCATTTTATAATAATGTTATTTATAAATTGAATGTGTTTCAATTTATTTTCCATTCCATATTAATTATGGCTTATATAATCTGGATAAGTTTATGTAACCCTTACTATGAATCCTAACCCTCCCTGAAATTTTTTTCTCATTCCACATTATTTGAAGAATAATTCTTTAAATGGGATTCAAGGATCTCAAACATTCTATTTCTTTTGATTATATTTCATTCCAAATATAAAATATATATGAGGTATTTATTTGGTTCTCCAAGACTTCTTAAATTTGGTGATTCTTCAATATTGGATCGCTTTTATCTATGGAAATGTATTAAGTAATACACCAACTCTAGGTTATTAGATGTGGGATTTAATAGTTCTTTATAAAGAACGATTAGTGGAAAACATGTGAAGTTGATTTCAAAAAAACCTACCCTATATGAGAATTATGAAAATCAATTATTTTATTTTAATTCATTTACCATTAGATAGATTATTATATTGGATAAATATTCACGATTATTATGATATCATATAACTCAACATGTTCCGTTGTTTTGTGATGGAGTCTAACAAGATGAATGAGAATCAATACTCGTGGTCAATTTAGTGACTCCCATAATGATTAACCCAATAATGTTGGTGTTGGAGATGGACATATCATGCCAAGATAAGGGTATCTAACCCATGTAATTTCTAATATACATGAATATATTAAAAAAATTGATGTTCTAAAACAAGATAGACATATATTCTATCATTTAATGAGACAATATTTTTGATATTTTAGTTTAGTTATTAATCCAGTTTTAGCTGAGCAATGGATTCAGTCTCTTGAAATGATATTTATCACCATGAGATACAATGAAATGGAAAAGGTTATACTGATAGTATATTGTTAAGAGGTGATTTTGATAAATGGTGGTTATTGTTCCATAATACTAAGGATGGTGTAGAACAAGAACATATGGAGTTGATGTATTTTAATGTGATATTATTTAAAAAAATTTTCCCTTATGAGGATGAATTGAAATGAATGTAATGTCCCCTATATTATAAAAATATGAACAAGAAAGTGTCGTACAGTATGAGGGTACTATTAAAAGACTAGCCATCAATTTAATGAATTATATATGTATTCCGAAGAGATTGATTGGCCTTTTATTTGAAGGATCTAATTCTAGCCTTCGAAGGGAAATGATTTCTCAATCATATTAATCATATGAGGAAATAGTATTATGAACCATCAAAAAATAGAAATAATTTTATAGATCTAATATCTACATGGTAAATCAAGATAGTATGCATTATTTTTGTAAACCAAGAATTAATAAATGCATTACTATGTTATTGGTCTAATGAAATTCCAATCATATGAAAATTGTCGAAAGATACATCCTAAAAATTCTTAAAGACGATGGTAATTTGTTATAGGTGTAAAGATAAAAGCCATATTGCTAATGAATTAATGGGTAAGAAACATATAAATATTTTATTGGTCTTTAACTGTATACAAATGAAAAATTACTCACAAAACATCCACCAATTGAAATGGGAACAAACTGTAGAAGAGGACAATGAGAGAAGGACATGCTTATATATTCAATACTAATGATGATTCAATTCATATTGCTGTGGTGTATTGTACTTTTTTAATAGCATCAAATTAAAAAAATTATATATTTAATTTCATATCTTATCACCCCTTCATATCTTTCATATTTTCCAAGAAAATAATATATTCCAACATTACCTTAAGAATGGAGTTTCATGTAAAAACTCCAAGTGGAAATATCATCGCAACAAGGATGATTCATTCTGTTCCCATTACGAACCATTTGTGTACTTGATTTAGAAGATTTATTGTTATACTAATGGTTTTTTTGATATAATATTTATTATGTATTTTATTTCAAAATATAATTCAAAAATTTATTGTAATGAGAAGTAAAATATTAATTTTTAAAAAATATACATAATTCCATATATTTACAATGTTGAATTTACCATTTGAGTCATGTCTAGATCCACCTCAAATAGGTCTTCGGAAAGTGATTTTTCTGTAATAATAAAAAAAATCTACTGATGAAAATGTTAATTATTGAATAAAATATATACCCATTATACTTCAATACATTTATGTATATCCTATAGAATTACATTGACGTCCACTTAAATGTTAATATGATTTTTATATTGATTTAATACCTAATTGAAGACCGATATCAAAGAATCCCTATATAATGGTCAATATAAAATTTGTGGGGATGAATAAAACTCTATAAGAGTTAGGTAAAAATGGATTTATATTTGATAGTGTTTCATCTAGGAAATACCATGTTCTTTTTTTATGAGGACTAATAGAATAACATTTGGATCGTTCCGGAGCCTCATAGGAAAAATGAGATACTTGAAAAAATATACATGTTTGAATTTTGGCTCATAAATATTCTTTTTCTAGCCATATTGTCTTCATCGAAATAATCTAAGTTGATCAATAAAAGAAAAATTTAATCAATTATTGGAATACACAATGAAACATAACTGAGATACACAGTTTCATTGGTTTAGTTGGTTAATATCATTGATTTGTTGTAAATTTTTCATGATTGGATAACTCATCAACAAGGACGACATGCAAATGGGTTATGTTTATATGAACAAAATAATGTTAAGAATATATTAATAATTTATTGATGATATTGGTCAATGATATAATTTTGACTCTAAAATGAGGAAATGATGTATCTGTGATATATAATAATACACCTTATAAATTTATTTTCCATGTCCTTATGCAAAATGATAATGTTTTTTAATATGAATAATGATTGTCAATGATTGATGAATATAATTATCCGTCCCATGAACATGAGATCACATTTGTAATATCTTGTCACATTATATAATGAAATTATCTCTATAGTGACAGATATGAGATATACAGAGACCATAATAACCTAAAATACAATGTTTCTCTGAATGATCTCAATTTGTGGATAATTTGTTGTCTTAGGCTACACAAGGATTATGATTTCTCAATACACTAAAATACATGGAAGGGAAATACTGTATATGATGAATTGAGTAGGAATGATCATAGGGTCATGACCAAAATGAGTAATGAGATAGATCCTATGACAATGTATTTAGTAAAGATGGATATGGGAATTATTATGAAAAGGAAAAACCACTCATTTTTCAATATGTTTCTAACCCATCATCATTATAAAATATAATAATTTCTCAACATAATGATGAGTATTTTTAAACGAAACATAATGCCTTGAATATTAGGAAATTTTTAATCATCGTAAATAAATATAGAGTTATAAAATTTTCAAAGTGGATATGTATTACATATATATCAAATTTAAAAATGGAATTATTAGATAATTATCATATATATAATTTATATATACACCATGGAATCACAATGATATATTTGGATTTGTAGGAACATTTTTTATGAAATAATATAAAGTAAGAAATTTATGATTATGTGTAAAGATTATTCATTTTTCAAATGGTGAAGTTGTAGAGAAAAAAATCACATAGGAGTCCTAAAACATATAAATATTACAATATGGAAATGGTATGACATTACTATGGACTTTTTCATTGGATTTACAAAGATTCATAGAAATAATAATACAATATGGGTTATTAGAGATAATATTACCAAATCTGTACATGTCCTCCCTATAAGATAAGATTTACATTTTTCTCGCTTGGAATGACAATCAATAAATATGTTGTACATAATCTTATAAATATTACTGTTATGTTTGATCATGATCCATGATTTAAATAAAATTTTTGTAAATGTCTTCATATGTATCTAGATAATGGGTTTCATTTGATCACATAAAATCAACCACAAATAGATGAATAGTCCAAATGAAATATTCAAAAATTAAAATTCATGATGGGGTCATGCCCACATCACATTAAAGTTATTTTAGATAATTACATACCGTTGGTGGAGTTTCCCTATAAAAATACTTCCATCTATTTATAAAATTGGTGCCACATAAATCATTATTTGGGAAGTGATGTGACACTCATACTTTTTTGGTTGTAGGTGGAGAAATAAATCATGTAGGACAAGAAATTATTGAGGAGAAAATGTTGTCGGTAATGGATATTAAAATCCACATAAATATAGCTCAATTCATGTAAAAGTGTTATAATGATAATAGATGATATGACTTGGTATTTCATGTAGGTGATAAAATTTCATTGAGGGTATCTCCATGGTAGGGTGTCATAAATTTTGTTTTAAAAGGAAAACATATCCCTGAGTACATCAAATGTTTTGATGTTTTATAAAAAATTATAGTTATAGATTTCTGTTTGGTATTTCTATTGAGCATCTCTAATGTGAAATTTGTGTTACATATATCATTGTTAATAATGTATATTATAGTTCCATGGAATATTATCACCTTTTAATTAATTGGAATATAACCTTTTATATATTAATGTGAAGATTTTAACAATATTCTTAACACTCAATAACATGTTTTTAGGAATCAAATGACTCGATAGATAGAGGTATTTTAGAGAAATCAAAAAATTAAGGAAGCAATGTGAGAACTTGAGGATGTTATAAAGAGTTAAGATAAACATTTTATTAGGGGGTTATATTAATGAAAAATCATAGGAATAAATATTTTAATGATGGAAGAATGTCATATCCTAATTTATTTGGAACATTATGTTCATAATATACAGAACACGCAACATCGAGGTTAAATGAACCAAAAAAATTATTAATTAAATACGATCATTATAACATTATTTTTGAATTACAGAGTATCAATATGATTTACCACATTATGAAATATATTTTTAGTTGAAACTCAACAAAAACTTATTTATTTATTCAATATAAATAAAAAATCAATTATTTTAGTAATTTCATTTTATTATTCAATAAAATGTTCTCACAAAAAAAGATTTTTATTTATTTCTATTAGAATATAATCTAATTGATTTTTCCATTTTAGAAAATATACATGATAAAATAAACTTCATTTTTTTGAAATAAACATATGAAAATTTTATTAGGGTTATTTTCGGTGATTTTAATTATATGATTGATTTGTCAATGTATATATACAAATAATTCTTTTTAAACAATATTATTATCTACCAAATTTAAAATTATCATTTTTTTAAATTTATTCAATGAAAAATAATATAATTATATTTTTAATAATCCAATTATTGGTTTTAATGAAATATATACTTGAATTTGGAATAAAAAAATTTTATAACTAAAATGCATTTTCCCACTTTTTTTTGTGTTTTTCGTTTTAATATTAAATTAATTTATAAAAATTAATAAAATTTATTTTTGATAAATATATTCCAAATTGATAAATATTACTTCGCAATTTCATAAATAAGTCCCTATTATTTTTGGTCATTATTAACATCAACCATATTGAATAATTGTCACTATAGTATTGGTATTTTGGGAAATTTAGGTTAAACATATTTTGAAATGGTATTAAAAATCAACCCAAACATTCCTTAATTTCATTCAGAGTCTTTATCTCATCTATAATCATCAAAACATTATTTATATGAACTTATTTTCCATTTTTCTATGATTTTGACTTTTATAATGGTTATGTGAGAGATAATGAAAAAAATCCACTTTTTGTATTTTAATATCTATAATATATTAAAATAGAGATAAATAATAAAAATGTTCAATATAAATATTATTTACAACATGGATGAATTTTTACCATGTTAATTAATTTATAATTTTTAATGTTGAATTAAATACATTAAATTCTTCTGCAACATTGGTATAACCTTTTTTAATCAATTGAAAGATTAAATAAATGTTTTTTTAAAATGTGAAAATTAAAATAATTGGAATTATTTTTTTACATGAATCATTTAGATAACCATAACATTTTAGTGATATTTATATTTAATATATTCAAATTTACTCTTTGTATTTAAGTATTTAAAAACAAATTAATGGAATTTCATTAAAAATGATCATAATGGTATTTTATATTAAATAATATTATACTAAATGATTTAAAATTCATAAAAATCATATATTCATTGAGATGAGTGTGATATGGTAAAAATAAATCAACGAATTTTTATTTATAGGTTGTTTTTTATTTTATAGAATGATTATAACCGTAAAAAATAGAACATGATAATTGGATTGTAATTGGAAAAAGGGATAACTAGGGTTAAAACTAATAGATTAGGTAGAAAACATAACAAAAAATGTCAAATATTTATCAGATGATATTATTTAGATCCATATTCATATTAAATTTTAACTAAATCATTTTTTAAATATTTTCATAAAAATATATATTAATTTTATACATTGAGAAATTTCAAGTATTCCACTCCCCTTTCTTATAAAAGAACACCCATTCTCTATTTTATATTCAGAACACATTGATTAAGATAGATAAAAAAATAACTACAAAAGTATATCTTAATCTTATTTATTTATGTTCTTTAGGTGTAGGTATTATAAAAATTCCAACCCTATGTCCCAAAATAAAATACCTTAAGGTTCATTTTCAAAGAAGTAATAATCATCATTACCGATTGTGTCAAATTTATTTCATTCTAAAATTACTCTAAATATACTTTTAACATACAAAGATAATAACTCAAGTGTCATAATCACACAAAGGTATTATTATTATTATTATTATGGTACAAAAATTAACATCTCTTTTCTATCCCATAAAATGTGAAAAAATCACACATGCTTACGTATGGCTTGCCATCTCTACGAAGTAGTACAATAAATTTTTTGTAAAAACATTACATGGATAGTTATAAAAAATGTAATAATGAATATAAATGATTTATTTGAGATATATATTCCTCTAAAAATTTAAAATCAAACATTCCTTCATAATTTCCAATCCATTGGAAAATGATAACGTTGCTTAGGCCTATATATGGAATGCCTTCTCCACCAAGCGATCTGGTCAATTTTTTAGTTTGTGTTTCACATAGAAGGTGGTAAAGAAATATTTAATGGATATATATGATATAAAAATTTATATATATGTAATGGTTATCATAATGTAGAATATTGAACTATAATGAAATTATAAGGACTAGAATTACTACATCAAAACATACCTGGAAAATGAAGATGTTAACACCAGAAATAATAAAAATAGTGAAATGATTAATAATAAATGAGTGATAAAATATTATAAATTTATAATCTAGGATATAATTGATATTTATATGTTTATTTAATTTTATTTCAATAAATATAAATTTATTTTACCTGAGGGTAAAAGAACACTCGAGCAGAGTAGAGCATGATTTAATGGATGTCGTCTGAATTTCCACTCCATAAAGGCATATTTGTTATTATGAAACTATCTTAATTTTTTTTATATTCATCCCTTATTGAGATATATAAAATGAATATATATTAATACATGATTATTAATTATTAAATTCATGTTAATCTATCAATATGAATATGTAATTGAAAATCATTTGATCTTTTTATTTTTGATGGGGTATATTTTTGTTCCATATATATATTTTTTAAAATCAAATATGTCCTTGATTAAAAAATTTATTAATTAAATTATTATTTTTCCATTAAATTTTTAATTATTTAAAATTATTCTTCATAATATTTCATAAAGATTCATTTTTGAGTTTCTGAAAAAAAGTGAAATTTTTTGTTTAACGTATCTGACATTAACAGATGTTCCAATAGAAATAATCATTATATGTAAATTAGATTATTTTAAAAGTTTCCTAATTTTTTACCTCAAAAATTCATATTGAAAATAGATTTTAAATTTTTCAAATGAATTTTCATCTATAACATAAAAGAAAATATTTTATAACAATTTTATTTTCATCCCTCATCTCTTCATTATTTTTTGGGATTTAACTTTCTTTTGAATCATTAACATTATTTTGATAATTATAAATTAAATTTAACATAAATATCCATATTATAAATCATGGACATGTTTATTTCTTAAAAAAATATATCATTTATACCTATATGGTGTTTTACATTAAATGATATTTGATTGACTGGAGAAAACCATGATAAATTCATATACATTATTCAATATGGATATTAATTAATTATATATATACTTTATGAATTAAATTGAAAATAAAAAATGTAGGGAATTTATTGGAAAATTAATTATTGGATGGTTTCATAATAATATATCCCCTCTATGCATCGAGATATCTAATTAGAAAAATTAGTAGACCAAATGAAATGGGTCTTTACCTATAGTTTTAAACAATATTAGTGAAAAATAGAGATAGTAGAGATATCATGATGTCTGAGATCATTTTGTCAAATAACATATATTTTCATAATTTATAATCATTTATTATCATCCATGAGAATGTATCATTGATATTATCCATGGATTAATTTTTTATGTTCTTTACTGATTAAATGAAAAGTGATTTTAGTTATTTACCATTCCATAATGAATATTACATATTTAAACATGATATCTTAAATCATACATAACTGTTAACGATAATATGAAGTCAAATTTTTTTCCCTTTTCCATTGATATGAGGAATAATTATCTGAATGAGTTAATGGATTCCTAACATTATACTTTTTAATGTTTATATTTCATTAACAATATAAAATTGGTATCTTGTATATATGTATTTTTACACGCTTAAATGTTGATCTATATATTAGGATTAGATCCCCTGTATATAAGAAAATATAACAATGTATACACCATCTCTAGGTTATTGGAGTTGTGTTCGTTATATATGTATATTGTTTATTCATGTTCAACGTTGATCACATGTATAAACTGTTATATTTTACTTGGTATGATATAATTTGTATACTTTTTTGTTTTAACATTTTATATTTTCCTTTGTCATATTATTCATAATTCCAATTAGGTGGACCATGAAAAAATGTTTATCCATTAGTAGAGAAGTGTGAATAAGATGTGATGATGTCAATTAAAGACTTATGCTTTTGGTTGGCATCTAATTTTTCATCATGCATGGTGTGTGATACATTTTATTTCTAAAAGAGTTCAAGGAGCACGTCACTCGATCCCATTTGAATACCAAGTAACTCTCAATTATTAGTGAATGTAGAGAACATGAAACTATTTATTCATAGATAATATTTAGTTGTATGGTTAAAAATTTCCAAACAAATGATTATGAGACTAATAGATTTTCCATGATTACTTAAAATACTATGAAAATAATTTTGGCATGGATCCTAAGATGGTACGGTTGGGGATCATGTTGTCTTGGTTAGTACATGGGTGTTCATTTTTGGATTGATGTGTTGCTTTTGAAATAATTTTTGTAATGTAATGCACTATTTTACATGACCAATCTTGTTAAAGAAACATTGTTCATGTCATATTTTGATTTGGACAAACACAATACTTTAGTATTTTGGTGCACTTAGAGATTTCCTAAATAGGGGTCCGATGAAGGGCTAGGACCCTATGGTAGAAGGAATAAAAGATAAACATGGAGAAAAGAGGAACATAGAGAAGGTAGTGGATTGAGATAGACTCTTGGGGACCCTCTATTTGTTTATTTACATACCTAAACATAGTACTTTAGTTTGGAATTAAAATTTGGGAGCCTTTTATTTCTTGAATGACATGTATTCACTTTTGTTTATTTAGATTCCACCTGATAGTCTGAAACCAATATTTTTTATCATTATGTTATTTATTTGTGATTTTACATGATAATGTGGGTAATGTCTCCCATCTGATAGACTCAGACCCCCACTGGTAATTAAAATCATCTTCCACATAGAGATATGTAGATGAAGTCAGGTGATCCTCTATGTTGTACTAAGTGGATCAGGTAGTGGTGTTTCATCTTTACAAAATATTGACATGAATGTATTTACAAAACCCATTTTATTTTCTACTAAATCAAAAATAAAATCAAAAATTATTAATTCATATTTAAATGAATCATATAAAAAATGTATATGATATTTTCATAAAAATTGGTATAGTTGTATGAGATTTATAATATACACATGAGTAATAAAGATGTGACAGCTAAACAAAATCAATTTCATTTACTAATAAAGCATACAAATCTAAGATGATAGGTATTTTATTCCCAATTCCCTCTCATTGGGGATAATTTATTGGAGAGGTTATTCATTAAATTTTGTCTCTAACACTAAATATAGTGAAACACTTCCCAAGAACTAAATTCAAGAAAATAAATTCAATTAAAAAATGTGGTCAATATATATGAAAACTAAATTCATGGAGTCCTACAAACCATGAAATGATGGATTATATCTACTAGAATCAATTTAACACATCAATAAATCATACATAACATTAAAAATATAAAAAATAATTTATACTTGAATAAAGAATCTAATAACTATTAAAAAAATGAACATTTCGAAAATTTAAAAATGAGAATTTTTTTTACTTTTTCCATAATAAATTATTATTATAAACAGAATTATAATTATTTTAAAATTATGTATATTATATAATCATAGACATAAACTAATATTACTTATTTCTTAATTATTCTTTTTAAAATTTTATGTTATACGTAATTTAAATTTAAAATGATGATATTTTACAAATTATAAATTTATCAATTGAATTTATATTCTGTAAATATTTTGAAGAAAATAAATATAATATATATTAAATTATTTAAATAATTAATCATATTAACTCTCAAAACATTTATCATTACATATAAATAATATCTTCAAATGTGGTATTCCTCTTAATTTGAAAATTTTAAATTAAAAAATTATGAGAAATTCAAAATAATAGATATAACCACATTTATATTTAGTGTTTAATTATATGTTTTATAAACACTTAATAAATTTTTAACTATTTTAATTTTTTAGAAAAAATATGTATAAAAATCTCAAATATTATATATAATTGTTGAAAATGTATTTAATTCCATTTATTATGATTTTATATTTTTATAAACCATATTAACATAAAAATGATATTATTAATATGAACTCTTTAATATTAAATGATATTTTTTATTGATTTTTGAGTCATTTAATTGATTAACTATTTAAATTTTATAGAAAAATAGTTTATAATAGTTTCTTATAAATATTACAAATGTTCTCCCATTCATTTTTTATTATCTGTGGACTATTTATAATTATTCCAAATCAATTCTGAATTTAATTCAATTAATTATAATAAATTATTTCTTTATTTTTAAAGACATGATTAGTGAATATATACATTCAATATTTTACCAAGTCTAGTAAAACAAAATTTATTTAGTCTATATCATTTTTTTATTCCTATTTTTTAAATAATTTAACAATTATAAATTATATAAAATAAGAAAATATTAAAAAAACACATTTTGATAAATCTATCATGTACTATTTATAACTAAATTATAAATAATAATAATACCATCTTTCACATTACCCTAAAGAATGAAAGGTATCTTGTGTGAAGGTAAAAGACTTTACCTTTAGGTAGGCCCATGTATAATGGTAAATATAGACTTGTTTTATTTAGAATAAAGAAAAGACATAGGATACTACTTTACATGTCCATTGTGTGAAGGTGTAAATATATTACCATTACACATACTCTATTTGATAAAGGTATATTTTAATTAACTTTACATTTTTCCTTAATTTTGAAGTTAAAACTAGGTCCCTTTTTTCAAAACCCTTCATACTTATAATAAAATAGTGGGAATGAATGGGTACTGGTTGGCTCTAGATGAGGGTGTATAGGGGGGGTTCCATTGGCAGAGGTGGTTAGTTCATACCCACACCATATCAACTATATATAATATTCACTATGGGGATCCTCGATGTGGGGAATATATAATCCCTCAATAACTTACGCCATGCAGATCATATTTTATGTGATTCCCATATTCCATAGAGTGAACAATATTTGAATATATTATTAATTTCCCTGTTTAGAGTCATGGTGAGAACACAAAATGTCTCACCACACTCAATAATAAAGGTAGAATCACAATAGTGCATACTATTATTCATGGAATGTTACTATTAATGATCCACCATGTCGTGCAAGACGATAAAGTGATTTTATGTAATTCATTTTTACAGTCAACTCCTTACATGAATGCCTCACTTGATACCCACATGTATTTCTTGATTTTCCTAAGCTTTATTATTCCATATATATAAAATAATTCATGAATTTCATTTGTACAAAAATTTTGAGCACCATATAACCCACACATTATTGTAAATCTATAATTTATATGTAGTGGAAAAAATATTTTCAAATATAATTTAATATCCACTTTCTGTTATTAATAATATTTTTTTCATATTATGTAATATCAATATATATCCAAAAATGTATTATAACTCAAAAAATCATCATGAAAAGTCAAAAAAAATTCTGTTTTTCCCCTAAGAGTTATTCAAGAAGTGTTATCATATGACACTTCTACAACCATACACACAGATCATATTAACTAATTAGAAAGATTATATTTAACATATTAAAGTAAATATTTCTCAATGTTTTGATATAACAATATTTAATACAATGTTGACCCAATTATGATTCATAGAACCTATTTATAAAATAATGTGTCTTGAATGCAAGATGATATGATGAGAAAACCTATATCTGGTATGAATATATGGGTCTAAATGATAATATTATGATCCTTGGGGTAATTAAATAAAACCCAAACACTCATAGACTACCATGGAATATAAGTAACAAGCATGAAATTTCAAAAAAAAAATTATAAAAGGGAATACCAAGTTCATTACAGGTGAATCCTTGTTTTGTAATGATTCATGTATGAAATTTGAATAAGATCAGAAGGATTGTATGATGTATATCTACAACAAAATAGGGGGATACACCAACGTCTTGCTATCAATCTCTATTAAATGAAACCGGAATCTCATGATGTGGTGCTAGAACCTTCTAGGGAGATATGAATGAGGCTTTTAGAAGATAATTAATCATCTAAAAACATTTCAAGAGACCAAGATCATCATAAATATATTTATTAATTTGATAAATATGTAGATTAGTGATGAGAAATGATTCAATTTTATAGGAAGTACATAACGATTTATTCCCTTGATTTATGCCTCATTGATGAGGGTATTAAATCATTCAATGGGAATTAAATAAAGCTTCAAATTAAGAGGTAAATTAACTATGTGAATGTTATTATAACCGTCGAATATAAATGGATTTAATCTCATGAAAAAATTAATAGTATGTATTTTTGCTGTTAACAATCATATGTTTCAGTGTATTAATCATTTGTATATTTTACACGAATCATATGAAATATTATATACATGCATCAGTTAGATAAATTGACCTATACTATATATATATAAGAAATGTATCATATATAATTTATCAATGTACATTCATAGAGTTTTTATAGATTGAAATGCATATAAAATATAACAAACGCAATAAAAATATCAATCCAAATCAATATTTTATTATAAAACATATCAAATTCTAATTTCCTCTCCATACCATAATCTATAATATCCAAATATAAATTTCTAGTCATAGATGAAATAATATATTTAATTACATTTTATATTTATATAGAATCTATACGAAATCATTGGACAAAATGCCGGATGATCTAGCATAGATTCTCATATCATTCTTTAAGTTATATAATGAGATAAAATGTAGTTATAAAGAAGTAGGGAGGAGAATATATTTGAAACTAAAACCAAATCATGTATAAACATATTTAGTTTTTGAAAATAAACCCAAATATAGTTTCATTTTAATTTTTTATGATATGGTGATTACCTAATGAAAAAATTCACTCATTTTTTAGAAAAAAATCTTCAAGGATACACATGTCTAATGGAAGAATGATTACATTCATCCCTCCAATGAAGAGTAATAAAATCGAAAATAATGTCATCAGACTAGATGAGATTATTTCTATAAGCAATTTTATTAGTAGTGATTTATGCTAAATCATTTTTCTCTCTATAAACATGATGGATAAATAGTCAATTGATGAGTGAAACTCAAAAAAGTTGATCGTTATTTTTGTATGTCTCCAAAGAACATAATAATTTCTAGTTCTGATAGCCTGAACACATCTGGTAGAATTTCATTCCAACCAAATATTGTTATTACCCCTCTATTTTACATGTGTAGTATCAATTATAAAAATGAATATTTCACACCCATTTGAAAAAGAACACTATATAAGAAATGTAAAAATCCTAAAACCGCTCCATGAATGTTATTGAAAAAAAACCTTTTAGCTCAATAGTCCTATATCACCTATTAATGATCCATATGTATTGATTTTAATCAAACCTGAAAATGAGGATTTCAAAATACCTCAATTGTTACCAGAGGAGGATAAATGTTTCATTTAGTATAAATTCTCCAATGTAAAATGAAGTCAGGAACCAAATTTTGAAAATAAGATTTTAGTTAAACATTTACATTATTTTATGGAAGAAAATATTCCCACAAATGAATTATGATAATTGAAGAAAACTACATTATGGAATCACATGTTCCTCGTCTTCCAAATAATATTGATAAATTTCATTACTACGGATTGGAAAAGTTACATAAGCTATGGAGATAGCAAGATACCTATCCATCCTTTAATTAAATCTCATACAGAAGTGATACAAGGGAGTTAGATTTCAATGATAGCACAAACCACCTTCTACAATGGAGATGTTGTAACACAACTAAAAATAGTTGGTCTAAATCCTCATGATTATGGTGGTAGAGAACACAAACTTAAAATGGAGAGATACCACAGACCTACAAAAAAATCTCAGTAGGGATCCTGTAGTGAGCTAGCCTCCAGACCAGACAAAACTAAGAAGGTTCAATGACGTTCCACCAGAGAATACCAAGACTCTTCATACCTGTAATAAATACAATGTCATAAAAATAAAAGTATTTTGAGGTTATTATTAACCATTAATTAGGATCCAAAATCCAAAATTATTCATGGGATGAGAAGCAATATTCTTGGACAATATCTCTTGTATGACTTGGGAACCACTCAATGTAATTCATTTGTTCCTTCATTGATTTATCCAAGTCCAAATTAATATCTTCTTGTCTGTGATAATATAGTAGAAGGGAAACATTATAGTTACAAGACTATAAATTAATTGAGGATTCTCTGAATATGTGACACCTTGATGAATAATCAATTATGTTGAAAATATACTTAAACCCGGGAAATATTTAATAAACTATTAAATAATTTACTCAAAATACCAAATATAATCTCAATTTTCATTTATTTTTAAACGGAAACATTTGGTATGTTTAAAAAAAGAGTTAACCCATTGCTTATTCCATATAAATAACAATACCCCATACCCTAAAAACAAAAAATATATATATATAATACAGAATAATTCGAAAAACCAAAACCATATCCCATTAAGAACCATTACCCACATGGTGGGATGTGGTCTACCGACCATCACCAAAAGTATTTTTTCTATCATATTACTATTTCTTATTATCATGAAAACAAAAATACTGGTTGATTTAAATAGAATATATTTGAAAATGAAAAGACTTGGTATTTTTAATTAGTCACCATTTTCAAAATTGATGCTGTTAGATATTTTTGAAGGAGAAAAAATCTAGAATAATAAAGGGTTAGACTAAATTAATGATTGGTAAATAACCATTTGAAAAACCCAGATACATTTTCAACAATATTTATAATTTGGGATATGCGAACTATAATAACTAGGAATGGAAGAATCATGATCAACATTTTGTGAACCTCGACGTCAATTCTATGAAAACAAAAAAAATGTAGGTATAAATAAGAATTTGGATAATGAAATAATATTACCAAATAATGTTGTAAGGTGGAACAGCAGATGAATTTTGGATTAATAAATGGTTAATCAAATCAAAAAACTAAAAAAATAACCATGACAGAGAGGTATTATTACTTATGGAAAGAAACAAAATATTACACACAAGTGTTCAGATGGTTGATGAAACTGGGACACATTAGATTTATAGTGTATGGCCAATCGAAGGGGAAGAACACATGCCATGTAAAATTCCATTGAATAACTCATGTGAATGATAAATATCCATGAAAAAGAGAAATCATCTAGAAAAAATACATGATTGATGAATTACCAATGGATATCCCCATCTTTCCCTTCAAAGGACACAAAGAACATGTTATGCTGCTAAATAAGGAACCTCAAATACAACACCAATGAACATGCAGAGAATATTTTTACCTTCAATTAAATATATTAGAATCATTCTATAGAAAATAAATCATGTGACTACAAGTTAGAAGAATGAAAATCTATATATGAATTACTAGATGATTATTAATTCAAGGTTATAGGTAGTTTCTATAATTCATATTTTACATATCTACTTTGTTTTATGGGATATAACAAAAATATACATGAGGTAATTAATTTTTATATTCATCATTATAGCGGGATTGAATTTTATAATAGTGAAACTATTTAATAATATTGAAATATAATTTCAAATAAATCAAAATAAAGAGTGTTTATATGATCAATTTTCAAAAAAATTAGATTTTGAAAATATTTTAGAATTTTTAACGAATGATAAAAAATTTGAAATCTTATTATGACTTATATATCTACCCAATAACATTTAGGAAATTCTTAAATTATTTTTTTCTCAATTCATTAGTTAATTGGGATGTAATTAACTAATATATATATATATATATATATATAATTTATTAACTTTTATAATATTATTAATATTTTATATTGAATTATTTCTTTATTTGTGAGACATATATATTTTTTTGGGAACAAAAAAAATTTAAATATGGTAGATTTTTCTCAAGTACTTTTTTTAGTTTTTAAGAATACTTTTCAATTTAATTTTTATGCATTGTTAATAAATATATTATTATTGGTTTTTAAAATTTATAAAAACTTCTAAAAAAATAAATCTATATATTTTGAAAGGTAATTATATTTAGTGTGAGTTCAAATAAAATTATTTATATTATTTTTAAAATTACAATTTTTCTTGAATAACTTCATTTGAAAATTTTTATTAAAATTATAAATTTTGATAAGTAAAATATTTTTCTAATAATTTATTATAATTATATTATTATAATATTATAATATTATTAAAATTATATACTGACTATATTTTTCTAATGAAAAAATACCTTTTTTATTATTTTATTTTGATAATTATAAAATTGTATTTATTATAATTAAAAATTTCTTACATGAAATTAATATTATTTTAGAATTAGTTTTATAGAAAATTAACTTGAAGATTGTAATGATAATATTAATCATATATTTTATATTTTATGTGTTTTTAATTAGTTATAATATTATTATTACATACAGAAAATAAATAATAAAATATTTTTTGTTTATTTTCAATATTTATTCATTATCATAATTTAGATATTCATGTAAATATTATAAAATTTATAATATAAATATATAGTAAATAAATTTGTATTTTATTTGTAGTTTTTTTTATTTACTTCATTTTATATTGTATATAATTTTTTTAATTAATATTATTTTATTTTTTATTATACCACTTATGAGGGACGTATATGCATGGAAGTGGGATATATTGATGAGTATTGGTATACATAGAGAGATAAGAAAATATAGAATAATAATTTTAATGATGATTTTAAAAAATATTTAAATTCAAAAATTATTATTTTTTAATATGATGATTGTAGAAAATAAAAAACATATCCAAAAAATTGAATCAGAACCATCATTTCTAATGTTACCTGGATTGTGAGAAGCTTGATTATATTGACATCAAATAAATAAATAAAAAAGGAAACAATCAAAGTAAGTAGCCAGCCTTCAAAAATTTCCATACGACGATCAAAAGATGAAATATATTATATCATGAAAAAATAGTTTGAATCAATTATTTTCATTTGAATCAATAGAAATAATCCATCAATCTCTTGTGAATGAAAAATCGAATCCTTGTATATTAGAATGTTTATTTATTATTTAACGTTATACAATTTGAAACCATATATTTGGGAAATTTAGTGACAATAAATCCTAGACAAATCTCTAAGTACCACCCATAAACTGATATTGCACCCATGGAAAAAATAAATACGTCTTCTAGCCATAATAATTACTAGAGAGTGTGGAAATAATAAAATTTTTGTTCTATAATCCATAAAATTAGTCCTTATTTATTCATATTCCATAAAATGTAAATTATATTTTAATTTATATATATTTTTGAAATGCATCCCCATTATATTTTAGTTTTTCAAAATTAAACCCAATAAACCCTTTTCCCCAAAAACCCAATGAACATTTATCCGTCCATCTAAAAAACCCACTATAAATTAGATAAGGTTTACTAATGTTATTCAATAAATGATTGATTAATTTAAAAAATGTTCCATGAATAGGGTTTTATTAGTATTCCTTCAAAATTGCTTTATATTGTAATATACTATAATTATTTAAAAATAATTGATTAATTTGAGTAAGAAATTTACTCATCCATTCCCCATGAAAAATTTATTGAGTGTGAATGACATAAATCATCTAGGAGAACACATCAAAAATAAGGATAAAAAATAAGGGGAAGTCATGCTATTTATATAATGCATTATAAGGACTAATGTATCTATATAAATCCACAATTATAGTAATTTTATATATAAGAGTGGAGATAAATCTAATAAAAAAATGTATCGGAATATATAGAAACAATTTTTGTCTTTATTTCCAATGTCCCTATTATACATTGTCATAATCCTTGATTACTTCATGTATCAATTGTATAATACCCATCTTAGAATCAGACTGAATCTCCATAGAATGAAATATCTTATGATTGATGATGGAATTACAGGGGATGAGATTTAAAAAAAAATTTACTTATAAAATTCTACAGGATTTAAATTTTGATAATATAATGGAAATTATTTTGGGTAAAATTTTTCAATTTCATCATGTATAAAATCATTAACATGTGAAGGGTGTGAATCCGAAAAAATATTACTAGTAAACTAATTGAAATAAACTTTTTTCTCTGAAATAACATTCCATAAGTAGAAAAACATGATTCCAAACTTCATTCTTGAATCTCATAATAAATAAATACTAGAGCCCATCTAGAATTGGATCCTTTGTAAGCACTTTTTGAGTTAGAATTGATATAAATTCATTAAATAAAATATAATATATTAATTAATATCTCATTACAAATGTTAAAATATTATAAAAGTTTTCTAATACTACATGATAAATATAGTTGTGTTCCATAATAAACTATTAAAACAAATACTCTATCAGAAATTTTGGAGTTTTTTTTGTTGGGAAATTTGGTGGAGGTAGTTTTCCTAGAAAATGAAGTTGATTGAAAAAATGATTATTGAGTTGTATTTTAAAATAGATGAATTAGAACATCACTATAGCTTATACCATTCAATTTTTAACCCATTATAGAATTGTTTAATTCACTTATGGATGAAGTTGGTGATCATACCCGCAGTAGTGAAAATTTTTAACTTTTCATCTATGTATATAAATGTCCATATCATTTGTAGTCGTTGAAAAATGTGTAGATAATTTGGCATACACCTCTGATCCAGGTGGATTCATGTAATGGATCTTGATAATGGCTCGGTGGCTTGGGAAACTATTTATTAATCATGGTGGGTATTTCAATAGAAATGTTTTAGGGTACTGTTCTAATGAATTATTCCTAAAAAATTATTTTTATTAAGAGGATCTTAAATTTTTTGGTGTTCTTGTGAAAATATATGAAAATTTCACATTCCAACAGAACGGTATTTTATAGATGTTTTAATTATTAATCAATTAACTATTTATGGTAAATTTTTTAAATCTATAATTTCAAACTATTATCTATATGGATGGAATAAAAAATTAAGAGTGTAATTATAAATAAAAGATCCTTTTTATGGATAGACATAACACATACTACCAAATAAAATTTAAGGGATATTTTATATCTATTCTATAGTATAGAATTTGAAGAAGGGGGTGATCCATGAGTTCCCATATCTCTCCGGAAGTCTGACTCATTTAATCTAACGAATAAACAAAATCAATTGTGGATACTCTTATTAGTATTGATTGATGAAAAATATTTAATCATGAGTAGGAGTGAGTTATATATTTTAGGACAGTATTTTTTTTAAAAATATTCATGTAAAGGAACCTATAAGATTAATGATACCACTCTATACATGTAAACATTGAAATAGTGTTCTTTAATTTTCATTGTTTCACATTAATATTATTGTGCATGATACTCAGACCTATCCTAGTCCAGGTGAACCATATAAAATAATATATATCATTTAATTGATTATTTTCTCTATAGGGAGATAAATGGATGGATGGATGTGTTATTATTATTAATATAACAAGATTGAGAACAAGGATAATTAAATAATACCCTGATTAAAACCCGCTTTTAGGGTATATTCCCTAATAAAGGACCAATAAGTTCTTTCACAGGGTTCATCCTTAGGGTTACAGTCTCTCTAACTTTCTCTCTATACAATCATGAATTTTTTAAGGAAAAATCATTACCTCTATATAAAGGTATTATTTTTATTTATGAAATATATATATAACACTATTTGTAATCATTATGTTTAGTTTTCTATTTTTATTCCATGTATGATATTTTTATTAGAAGGTATAGATAATCTATATCATGGAATGATAATTGATAATTTTATATGGATGTAAAAGAAATTATTTACAGTCTAACAACTCTAGATTATCCCATTTGAAAATATTAATGTTTTGTAAAACCTTTATTTCTATGAGTTAAAAACATAACAATTTATATGAATATGATTCAATGGTTCATGAGGCTATGTAATAGTTTTTATGGAAAATATATGAGGATATAATAGTGAGTCTAAGTGATATTGTTGATGTATATTGTGACTCATTAAATGATAATTTTGAATATAAGAATGATATTGCTTAGAATGTCAAAGATAAAAAAATTTAAAAAAGAGACACTAGAATGAATCTACCTCAATTCAACGAAATTGTGTTAGTTTTATAACTTAAATACCTAAAGAAAATATCTATGGATATATTTCATAACAATCAAATTGAATATGAAATGAGAAATTAAGGGAATGAATCCAGTGTGAAAGAAGGTTCACCTATTGATTATTTTAATGTTACGAAAAAACTCATGGGGAATGATGTTTTAAAATAACAATAAATGGATATGATGTTTTCCATTTACTCATTTATCTTCAGAAGAGTTAATATAACATTTAACAGTATCTATCAACATTCTTGTTTCAAACTAAGAAAATAAATACATCTTGTCTCCAATTTCCCAATAAAATATCAAACACATGATGATAAAGATTTGTTGTGAGTGAAATGTATTTTAAAGAAGAAAAATGTTCTCTGGCAAGATTATATAAACTCTAATGAAAGTGAATTTGTAGAAGTTAGTATTGATATTACCTTGATTAAGATGAAATAATATCTATTACACAAGACAATGATTTTTATTCAAATAATTATATGAATGACAATGTTGATCTTCATGTTTACTTTAATGCATGAAATAATGAAATTTATTTTTATGGGGACATATAAAAGAAGGATACAAAATTTTTTCATAATTAAAATATAAATTCACCATTATAAAATATTTAAATTCTAAATGTTAGGATAAAGAATTCAATTTGTAACTAAAATTTGGGGATCATTCTTGAAAAATTAATGTCTATCGTAATTAGTGAATGAAAAATAAATTATAATTGGAGTGATGGAAGGAAAATTACTATGAAAGAAACATATATTTGTTGGTCAAAAAAGGATTCAAACACTTATGTTGACAAAAAAGTAGCTCAAATAAACTTTCCATTTCCATATATATATATATACATTTCATGGGATTTCTCTAAGGAACATAATACCATTTTATAAATATTGTGCCTTAAAAACAAAGTAAAATTTGTTATTCAGAAAGATAGAATAGATAATATAACCAGGGATGGTGTTAAAACTCAATCAGAATTAACTCAAAGGTAAGTGGATCTTTAGAACACTAAATAATGTAATTTTAGAAAAAATTTATACTCGGAAGAATATTAAATGAATTTGAAATTTCTATTGCAGAAATATGAGAAAACAAAATTATGTATGTTCTATTATAATGTTATATATTTAGAAATTTGTGTCCCAAAAATAAGAAATAATGATTTATACCTTTTCCAAATCTTTTTAATATTATTTTTATTACGAATGTTTCTTCCAAAAATATATCTCCTGTGTAGTAATAGTAAGTAAGATGATACCACGTGAATCATAAAAGGATGAAAAAACTGTTAGAATCATCATATAAAATAGTAAAAGATAAAAATAAGTTATCAATTTTGAAATACGAAACATAATAAGTATAGGTATAATAAAATAAAGATTATTCATCATACAAAAGGTGGAATAGTGATAATGGGTGAAGAAAAAAATCTCAAAATTTTTTATTGTAGTGAATATTTCATTAAAGACCCAAAAAATCAGGTTTTTGAATCATAGATAGATGATGTACACACCACATAACCGGAAATTTTGAAATAATCATGGGTATCAAATATAGAAAATAATGTTTTGATAATTTTTGGAGGTAATATGTGTCTTAATATTGTTTGATCCCAGTAATATAACATTGGTATTAATGATATTAGGATAATAATTGTTTTCTTAGTAAAATTCATCAGTCATAATCACTGTAGTGTTATTCAATAAAGTGAATCAGGGAATTTATTAGAGTATAAATGTAATTTATTTAATGTTAAAGAAGGTATTGATTTGGTCATTCTGCACAGATGATCAAAAAAGGGAATCATTTACTTTTGCTGAAGATAATTTTTGTATGATCACTAGAAAATATAATAACGCACTCTAATATAAATGACTTATCAACCTGATCCAAAAACAACATAGAAAATATAGTAATGTTTAATTTATAGTAATACATCCAAAATATTTTTATTGTAAAAAAATTAAATATTTTTCATTGACAATATTATAAAAATTTAAATTAACCAAGATAAATAATATTTTTATGATTATGGTATTACATACTAGGTTCTATAGTTATATATTCACAATAAAAAATATTTTTTGACAAATGGAAACGTATCATTAATTATATGTCTTGGACCATGTTTACTGGAAAAAAAATACTATAGAAATATTGGAATGAGGCAGTACAAGAAGTATTATCCTTATACAAAATATCATTATTATGTTTCAAGGAAGAAAAATGATAATATAAAATATTTTACTAAATGAATATAATATTTAAATACTTATGGGTGTTTGGAAGTATAATTTTAATTATAATAATATAATATAATTTATTTTTTGAATCTCTATTATATAATGAAATATTTCATATATATTAATCAACAACTAGGAAATAACGCTTCATCAATAAGAGTATTATAGAATTTGTTGATTTTATGATATTATTCTATTAGAAAATGAGCATTTGGCAATTACGCTTGAACATTGTTTAAATTATAGTGAGAACTGCTGACATGAACCATATATAATTTTAAAAATTAATGTGATGAAAATCTTTATGGATCACGAGGTTTTGATGGTTATTTATTACACTAATAATTGATCAAATTCTGAAGACACCATAAGTGGATTGAAGGATCAAGAAACAAATTGAGCAGAAATTAATTTACTAAACAAACCCTTTTAAAGATCAATTACACCCCATGAAAACAATAATTATTAAGAAAAAATATTAGTTTTATCCCTTGTCATCAGTGGAACAATCAAATTTTTATAAAACTAATAATATTAAGTTTTTGTCAAATATCTACACAAGGAGCATGACCAAATAAAAAGGATTAGGAAATTAGAAGTTGTTCGAAGGATACATGTAAGGAAAATAATTTGGAAAAAATGGGGTCTCAAAATAAATAAAATGAAGATGTAAAAGTTAAATGGAAAAAATTCTATTTTCTAAAGGGTATTATAAATTATAGGGATTAATTAACATGATAAATTTTAATATATGGCACATCATATAATAATTTGGTAATTCATTTTCATGGGGGTGAAGAATAAATTAATGTTTTATTGATTGAAACTCATATTAACCTTTCTTGCTGGGATTATTGACGAAGAAGTTGATATTGTGGAACCAGATGGATTGATCATTAACAATGATGAAAAGAGTGTATACCAGTTGATGATGTCCATATATGGGAAATAGAAAAACCATATGTATGGTACACTAGGGAGTACCTATTAACCAAAAATATTTAATTTCAAAGGGGATGGGTTGACCACAAACTCCATATCAAGAAATAAATGGTGTAGTGGATTGTGGGTCTTATATATGTGGATGATATTATATTTTTAAGCTTATATGACATATTATGAAATTTATTTTCCAATCCTAGGAGGTGTGATTTTGATATTTCTCATATTGGTAAATTGTTATTTTTAATTGGCCTATAAGTTATTTAGTGAAAGCATGGGATCCTCATATCACAAATGAAATATTTAAAGCACTTGATATATTTTATTTTACAATGGATCATTTTATATGGATGGAAACCCTGGTTGAGACCCATAGAATATTATTAAAAGACAAATAAGACAAAGAGGTGTAGGACATGCTTTATAGAAAAAATAATTATTAGTTTACTCTACATTACTACAAATCTGCAAGATATTTGGTTTTCCACATTTCAAGACACATGATTCTACCTTTCACTAAATGAAAAGGATTGTGATTGTGGACGGTGGTGTATCCTACCATGTAGGTGTAGTTCCCATTAAGTGACATGATAAGTTCTTGAAATGTGTCTTAACTTATAGATAATTGTATAACATTTTTATGAATACAAAAATTACATTCGTTATTCATATGATATGATATCATGGTCTATGTTCTTTATTTCCTTACGATTCATTTCATATGAAATTCTTATCTTTTTCCCATGATTCATTTTCAAGATCTTTCATATATAGGATATGATATCCAATTGACAAGATCATTTTCTTTAACCCTAATATTCATATTATTTTCTTTTACTTCATTTATTTAAACATATTGTTCATTCAAGCAGACCAATTTTTTGTTTTCATTTTTCCATCAGTTATGATGAATGGGTTTTATGTATAATTTTTTAGGGGAATATCATTGTGGGAAACAATGATGATATTTCACTAATTTAGAAGATATTTGTTACATGTTTCTAAAGGACCTAAACAAATATGATCATTGAGTACCTGTATGTATAATTTTTTATGTATTTCATAAAAATGATGCAAGGTATATGTATTTTAATATTAGGAGGTTATAACTTGATTTGGAGAAGAAATAGGATGTTTTAAGGGATATTTTATTTTGGTTTCCTAGGTATAAGATATTTTTAAAAAAACACCTTCTTAGAAACTCATTTAATGAAACTCATTTACAGATACTCTATTAAATAATGTGTTCTACTATAAAATAACTTCTCCAAAATATATTAAATGAAATATTTATAGAAATTAGTTCACATAATTTTCCAACAAAATAAATCCTCTATTAGGAAATAGTATCATTGATCAATTAAATTAAAAAAAATTATTTAATCATATACATAAATTTTAAAGTTTCACTATTTATAGGAGCTGAATAGAAAGGAGAGATAGTGAAATATCTATATATGTTCATACATATGAATTGAGAACAAAGTAATTGTAGGTGTAATGGAATAACAAACAAGATACACCAAATAATTAAAAAAACCTGATCCATGTGAAGTAGGAAGAATAGACCAACTATTATTTATTTAGTTATGTCACTAGAGTGTAGTAGCACAATGGTTAATAAATTCTATGATATGAATTATCTTATAAAATGGTTCTAAATCACATGAACTAAATCAAGAATAATAGTAATAAATCACAAAAATATTAACCCCCATTTCCATATGTAATGGATGATATTTCTTTGAGCTAATAAAAACTAGAAATATATAATACTTAATTACTTAGAAGATAATGTCACAGTGTTTTTAATAGTCATTTTTGATGTAAATATATATGGACTCAACCTAAGAATTCATAACTATGACCAAATCAGAGGACATCATGATGGAACAAAGGGGCAGAGCTATGGTGGTTTCAAACCAAGGGTGTACACCTGACACTATCAGTCAAATAAAACCCCATATATAAAACCAAGTGATATTTTAGATATCATTAAGGAAAGATTATTAAATCCTAAAAATAAAAAGAGACTGACTAACATATAAAATACCCATCACAAAGCTTTCAAGGATATGTGAGCTCCCAGCTAAAGGATAAATTTAATTGTGGGGGAAACCCTAAATTTTCATTTGTGAGAACTATCTGGACAGGAAAAATAAATTTTTAAGAAGATTTTATTTCTATGATGGTTTTTTATGTTGGTCACTTATCAAGTAATATACCATAGATAGGGGTGGGAATCAGGGTGTTTTAGATTCAACAATGTTTTTATGTTGTTCTCTCAACATGAAGAACATGTCAATATCTCCCTTTCTTCCTCTCTAGAGATTGCTGTTGATAATGAAACATATTATTTTACTAGGTTAATCTACAATGGGTTACATCCATGGAGAATTAATTGAAATGTTTTTGTCTAATAATCATAATAAAATCTCATTAATTCAATGTTTTACATTTTTGATGAACTATCACATACCCTCTATGCTCGCTTCCATGAATGTGTGTAATTTTTAGTAATCTATTAAACATGAGAAATCAATTATCCTCATGGGGTGATCTTATTCATAAATAAATTGATAAAAATATTCCCCTCGAATGGTTTTTAATCATTATGAAATTTGATTCAAACATCAAACTAGATATTGGAACTCTGGAATCTCCCGATTCTTTAGATTCTACTTCCCAAAAGAGATCTAGAATTTCACCCTTCTCTGCCTTTTTATTAAGAACTATAACCATCTTTAGATCATATCTTTTATATATCCTCTAATTATTTTTCATTACCACCATGGAAATGAATCTATAAAATCATGGACTTTAAAAACTGACCAGAACCCATCCACTCAATGATTGTTAAACCATCCATAAAATCCATTACCTATGTGATGCATGTTTTCCCCATTCTCTATCTTGAATGCTAACATTTATTATGACACATCATGGAGAAAAAATCATAGTCGGTTTTCCTCAATAAACTAAGAATACACCCATAACCACATACTATAACCCATTTTTTATAGACAGGCATCCACTGAACCATGGTTGGTAACAAAGTCATAGTGAGACACCTTTTGAATCATAGATGGATTCACATACCACATTGTCATACTCTACTCCCACAATGTGAATCCTCCTAAATCAAATTTCGATTCCCAATTATGAATATATTTATCCACGAGCATATTAGGCTAGTTAGATTTCCACATATGTATTTATAGATAAAGAAACAAACAGATATAATTACATTGGATTTCATCGTAGATATAAAATAATTTTTGGATTTCCATTAATAAAATTTCTCAAGAAAAAAATTATTTCTTCTCTGAAAATTATTTTAGAAAATAATAACTTTTGAAAACCACTTTCATTTAAAATAAATTTAACACAAATGAATCTAGAAATCATTCTAGACACCATATCCCTAAAAACATATTAAAATAATCTTAAATAAATTAAAACAGTTTTCAATAAATATAATATGAAACCATATTAAGGAATTTATGATATCATTCAATCATTTTATTGGAATACAATCTTTTAGAAACATATAATTGAGGTTCTGAAAATAATTTAAAATATTCATTAAATAGAAAAAAATTGAGTATAATTAAACTGATAAATATAATAAATCTCAAAAAATTATAGTATATTCCAAAATAATTTTTTTAAATAACATTGAAATCATGTAATTTAAGCTTATTTGGAATGACAGCAGGTAAATCCGCACATGTTGAATATTCCATTGGCATCATAAAATGTTTAGAAAAGTGTCTAAACTAGAAACTTTTCATAAGATTCATGTTACAAAACCCATTTTCATTATATGGAAAAAATGAATAAAATTTATTTTAAATATCACTGTTTAATGGTTGAATATTCTTGGAAACATTTTAGAAATTATGGTTTTTTATGGAACATAGATTTCCAATTGAATATAGAGGTAATGTCAATATTTCTTAAAATAAATTTCATCTACCTATTATGTACAAAAATATGGTGAAACGGTTCCATAAATGGATATACCATTAATAACAAAAATTTAAGAAATATACTTAAATTTATTTATATTTACCATAATGTTTCTCGAATGGGAGTACATCATAAGAAATCTTGATAAACGGTTATGTTGATGCTATAAATCGTTACCAATTTGTTAACATTGAATCATAACACAATAGAAAGAATAAAAATAAAAAATATTTAAATATAATGAAAATTATGTGGTTCATGATATGGTATTTCAAAAGCTGTATATAAACCTCATTCGGAAAATATTGATGCATAACATGGCATGTGTCTCAAAGAAGGAAAATTAAAACCAAATGAGATTACTGATTTGGTATCATTTGAAACATAAATCCAATGAAATGAAGAGACTAAAATTCATATTTATATACCAATGAATTTAAGTATATTATTCGTAGAAAAACTCCATGGTTTGTTTAAACACCACACTAAATAAATGATTGGTGAATTAGACATGTATCTCATAAGAAATAAAATGTGATATGAAATTCCCATTCCTAGTGTCTTAACTAATGTCACACTCATAAAAAATTCGTGTATAATATATATATATATATGATTATTTTTCATCTATCTCATAAAAATATTATTATATCTAATACCATATATGGTTTTATTATGAATTTATATAACATTCTAGTTAATAAATCTATGTTAAGGTTCCATTTTTGGTAATATTCACTTTGTACATAACATGTGTATTAATTTATTTTATCGTAGGTCATCATACCTATATCATGATTTAATGAACATAATAAATGATATAAATATAAATTATATTAATTATATTTGTATTATAATAATCCATTGAATATATAATCATTAAATGAAATACAATGTTCATGGAGATGATAGGTCTTACATATGCATAAATATTTTTTCCGTTTTATTATCATATTGAAAAAATTACTAAAATGACATGAATTTATATATTTATATAAAAAAAATAAATTATAATTATTATTTTATATATATCATTAATTTTCACTAAAACTGTAACACCCCACCCCTACCTCATTGTCTTAAGGATGCAGTGAGGGCTACGTGGCCTTAAGCGACGTTCCCAATATGCCAAAGGCTGGCAATAAATTTTGATGGCTTCTAGATCAAGTTGGGGAACGATTTTACCTTAAGAAAAAACCAACCAACCCATCCACAAACAACCACTATATGATGCAAGTCAATTCAATTACCCAACCATACATTCACAAAACGTCAAACAAGTTTGTCCACAACACAACTCGAATCCAATACAACTAGACATTCCCACACAACATCAGAGTACACTGTAGAAACTAACCAACCAAAGAACCACGATCCATGATACCTCCACAGCTCCACACCCAGCTCCAAGCTCCACCAAGACATCACAACACACCACTAAATTAGCTTAATGTCATACCTTTTCCCACGTCACAGTAAACAACATCTGCAAAGAAACCAACGTTCCGAAGCAGGGGGGAGTACTAAAACTCAGTTAGATTTCCCCAAATGACTTTATTACACATGACAATGTGATAAAACAATTAGGACATTTATATAAAACAGTTTATTTATATTAAATCACAAGTGCCACCATTTCCATAAGCTAAACCTTCCCTTACCAATCCATCACATCCAACCGATGAAACCAAGGTAAATCCAACCAATAATTAAAAAATCCGTCTCATAATATACACATTATCACAACAATTACATCTTGAAATGAAATGCACAAAAAAACAACCAAAACAACCAAACAACCAAACAGTGGAGCTTCCATCCAACCTGTTCACCCATTTACACTTAGTGGCACTTCCTGTCCACTTACCATTGATGGTGACCCTTCTGTCTACTATCCATCCCCTTTTTATAGTGGTACTTCCCGCCACTTCCACACAACATTACAAATATTCCATGCCGAGAATATAACCCACCCCGGTCACAACCACATGCAATCAACTAATTCCATTTCATATCAATTCAATTAAATAAATCACCCATTTATTGAAAACCATTTCCATGCCAAAAAACATTTCAATAAATCAACCCCTTTTATTGAAAACCATTTCCATCAATCATTTTCAAAAATCAACCATAGCATCCCATTTTAATATCTCCATTTTAAAATCCACAGCAATAACACTTCACTACAAAACCCTTTTTTCCCAACAATCCCCAAAACATCACCCAAGGGTTTTATAATCAGTGTCTCACATCAAAACACAATTAATTTCAAGTAAAAAAATTTAATTTTAACCAAAACCATTTTCCCTAACAAGTGGAGTTGAGAGAGAAGTCACGTACCTTTAGGGTTCCCGAGAATCGACCCACGAACAACCGCTCCTCAAATCCGGCGAACGCACCATCAAAACCTCTCTAGATCCCCATCCTTAACATTAACAATCGTTCATAACATCATACAAGGCACCCACAACCCAAGATCTACACACCAAAAGTGTTTATATAGAAAACATGAATGATATAGATGTAGATCTAGAGGAAAACCCAAGGAAACCAAGAAGAGAGACTCACCCTAGAGAAATCACCTTAAACTCACCAAGAACCCTCATCAAAATGCTTCCAAAATGAGTGGAAGAGAACCCTTAACCTCTGAGATCCCAAAATCCCAAGTGAGGATCGAGTGGGAGGAAGAGTGGTGTAAAATAGGTTAAGTGCATGGGAGCCTGGAACTTATAACCCTATTTTTATGTGGCTGCAAGGTTAGCCCACACCATTTATAAAACTGTGCGCTAACCGTACGTACACTAATGCCTCGGGAGCAAGGGTCTGCACGGTTTCCTCACATGGTTTGGAAAACCATGCATAGGAGATGGGAAGCCTACTATCATCCTTTCAAGACAAATTGGGGAATCTGCATAGTTTCCACTAACCGTTCTCAAACTGTGCCCCCTTTAAAATCCTCCAAAATGCATCCAAAACCCTTCCAAACTCTCCCATCCTCTTCCCAACTCATCCAATGAAATTTAAACACATAAAAGAGCATAAAAAATGGCCACATACCTCAATCCGGGGGTACTAAATTCTCCCCACCATTGAAATTTCCGTTCATGGAAAGTAGTGAACCAGCCCTTTGCCAAAATAGCTCGGGCCACTTCTCAACCATCTCATTCTCCCGCTCCCAAGTCCCCTCTTGAATCTGAACATGTTGCCACAAAACATGATGTAAACTGATTATTTTACCACGAAAGACATTCTCTTTCCTATCAACACTCTGCACTGGCACGTGCAACAATGAAGCATTCGATTCTAGCTCAACATGATCCCATTGAATCACATGGTCACGATCCTGCTAATACTTTTTCAAATTCAACACATGAAATCCATTGTGCACCGCACTGATCCTAGGTGGAAAATCCAAATGATAAGCCACCTCAACAACCTTCTCAAGAATTTCAAAACGCCCAATATACATTGGAGACAACATTCCGTACTTCCCAAACCAATGATGTCTCAACCTAGGAGAGATCCTCAAGAACACATGATCACTCACCTCAAATGACAACGACCATCGACGATGATCTGCATATGATTTATAACAACTTTGAGCCTTATCCATTCTCTTATTGACCAACATGATCTTCTCTGTTGTCTCTTGGACAAGGCTCACTCAAACCATCAAGGACTCCCCCATTTCCACACAACATAGTGGAACACGACATGTCCACCCATACAATGCATCAAACAGAGCCATATGTATGGATACCTTATAACTGTTATTGTATGATAACTCAACCATTGACATGTGATCCTCCCATGTGCCACCAAAATCCAAGACACCATCCCACAACATATCCTCTAATGTTTGTATCGTCCTCTCGGATTGACTATCTGTTTTAGGGTGATAAGTCGTACTCATCGTAAACTGCATTCAAAGGGCTTGCTGTAAGGATTTCTAGAATGAGATTTAAACCTCGGGTCTCTATATGATAAAATCAAAACTGGAACACAGTTCCTTTTTACCACCTCCCGGATATTGATTTTGGACAGATCCTCCACCGTATGATATTTTCAAATCGGGATTAAATGGTCCGATTTTGTTAGCTGATCCACTATCACCCAGATGGCATCATGCTTTCTGACTGTTCTTGGGAGACCTGTGACAAAATCCATAGCTATCTTCTCCCAGTTCCAATAAAGGATTGGTAAATAATGCAACATTATTACTAGCCAATGATGCTCTGCCTTGACCTGTTGACATGTCAAGCATCATGAAACAAACTCAGCCACAATTCTTTTCATACCAGCCCACCAGAACTGCGCTTTTAACGCTTTATACATTTTTTGAATTCCCTAAGGAACAACCCACCTGGAATGATGATACGCCCTAATATGATCATCTTGACAAGAAACTAGTACCACAATCCGATTATAAATCACAAAACCGAATCTCTATTTAGTTTCCAACCCTCAATCGTCTCCTCACCATTGAGTCTCAACCCCATGGTCAAACACTCAGAATTAGATATCTGTTCCACTTTAACCTGACCAACCATGTGGGGGATCATCAAAACTAGAAAAAAGACCACTCTATCACCCTGTCCTCACATTCCAACCGCATATCGGTTATAACCTACATCATCTTCCACTGGTCTGATGCATGTTTCACCAGCTGAGCAAATGATTTTCTACATAATGCATCTGCCATCGAAATTCCATTTCCCGATGTGTACATCAAGTGAAAATCAAACATCTGGAGATATTCCATCCATATCTTTTGCCTCAAATTCAAATACCTTTGTAAGAAAATGTGCTTCAGGCTCTTATGATCTGTATATACTGTGAATTTCTCACCGAAGAGATAATGATGAATCACTTTCAAATCCTAGACCACTACTGCCAACTCCAAATCATGAGTTTGGTTGTTCTTCTCATGCACTCTCAACTGTCGTGAGACATACACAACCACTTGATTCCCTTACATGAGAATGAACCCCAACCCTTATCCTGATGCATTGAAATACACCATGTACACTTTTCTTTATTTTGCCAAAACTGAGATTGTTGCTGATGTAAGACGACCGTTTATCTATTCTAAATAGTGCTAACACAGTTCACCCAATTTGAATGGCACATTATTTCCTTTCAAATCTATCATCGGAGAAGCCAAATGTGAAAAATCACGATCAAAACACCAATAATACCCAACTATACCAAGAAAACTCCATATATCAAACACATTTATTGGCAGTTTCCATGAGATAAATGGCCTCTATCATTTATAGATCCACTAAAACACCTATTTCAGAAATCACATGGACATGAAAAAAAACATCATCTTTCCAAGAGTCACACTTTGAAAATTCGGCATACAACTGATGATCCCACAAGATCCCCAGCACTGTCACCAAGTGCTGCTCATGCTCCACCCTTGTCTGTGAATACACCGGAATATCATCTACAAACACCTCCAAATATGAATCCAGATATCTTTGAAATATCTAATTCATCAATTCCATAAACACAACTAGCGCATTCGTTAGACGAAAGGGAATTACCTCATATTCATAATGGGAATATCTACTTTAGAATGTTGTTTTAGGAATATCCTCCTTCCTCACCCACAATTTATGATATCCCAACCCCAGGTCGATCATGGAGATCCACTGGGCACCCCTCAACTGGTCGAACAAATCAGTAATTTGTGGAAGTGGATATCTATTCTTTATCGTTCCTTGGTTAAGTCTATGATAATCAACACAGAGCCTCAAATATCCATACACCCTTTTCACAAAAAACAACAGTGCTACCCATAGAGACATGCTTGGCCAAATAAAACCTTTGTTTTCTAACTCTTCTAAATTGATTTTTAATTCCTGCAATTCAACTAGTGTCATATGATAAGATGGAAGTGAGATAGGACTGGTCTCTATAAGGAGATCAATCGAAAGCTCCACTTCTCCTAAGGGAGGTAACCTGAAAATTCTTCTGGAAAAACATCAATGAGAAGATTCACTGCTGTTGGTATAAAACTCCACTCAACACCGTATACAGATTCCAACAATAACACAACCAACTGATATGATAACGTACCCACTGTTGGTGCCAAAAAACCTATTGCACCCTGCCTTTCATGCTTCTCTCCTCTAAAGAGATTTCTAATGCCATCGTGTGTTGTAAATTCCACTGTTCACGCATCATAATCGATGTGGGCCTTAAATGCCACCGGCCAATCCATTTCGAGGATTACATCTTACCCATCCATTTCAAGCATTGATAAATTCCACACTATCTCAACTTTTCCCACAATAATACAACATTTTCTGAAAAAGAAGGCTTAACACTCTCTTCGACCCAGAGGAGTTTGAAGTTTCAAAATCGAGGGTATCATTTATACATTTAATCCCAACAAATCAACCATAAGTGAAAACATAAAAGAGTGTGAACCACCCGTATCAAACAAAACATGCATCAAGGTAGAATTTAAATGAATAATACCTCGCACCATGGATGGTCCTGACTGATCAACCACCATAACCTTCTCTACTCCAAACAGATGTTTTCTTGCCACACTCTACTCATTAATTCCTTTGAAAAACGTCATGGTATTCTGAGAATCACCATGACCAACATTACTCTACTGATGAGGGCTGAGTTTCTATCCTCATCCCGTCGAAGCATATGGAGTCTGAGATCCTTGAGGAGTGTCACACGCACCCGACCTTGGATCATTCTGACAATAGAGTTGTAGATGACCCATCAGCTTACAATTATGACATGCTCAAGTTTGTGTCGTACAATCCCGCTTGATGTGGCTTGTAGAATCACACTGAAAACATCCCAGCCTGCTATAGGGATTCAGAGAAAGATTTACCGATCCTGCCGTCAGATTATATGCTATGTTTCAGCCCTGTTAATAAGTATCCCTATTCCGCTTGAACCTAATGTTAGAGTTCCCACTATTCCCCATGGGTACCACAATTATTCCCCCTCCCGGAGCTCCCAAGAGATCCCGCTCCGCAACCGAGGCTCTATTAACCATTTCTGTGTAAAAATCTATACAAAACACTGATATATTTCAACAGATTTCTTTCCATAACCCCACGTCAAATTTCTTTTCCTTCAATGACATGTTTCCCGCCACTTCGGGTGAATACTGCACTAAGTACATAAACATAGTTGCATAATGCATCACAGACATAAGATATTTCCTCAAACTGAAAAAATAATTCATACTCTGAATTCTAAACGTATGTGGGTAGTGTTTTCATTAAACAATTCCTCAATGTGGCCTCACATCATAGCCTGGACAGTCCTATATTGGACTTCCAACTCCCACCACTGAAGGGAACGGTCTTCCAACATATACGTGGCCAACTTCACCATTAACTCTACCAAAATTCCCAAGAACTCGAAGATCTTGTTCATTCTATTCAACCAGGCCTCTGCCCTGTCTGGCTTTGAATCTCACAAGAAGATGGGTGGATTCTGCTTTTGAAAATGAACCACATGATCCACAAGCCTTGGTTCATCCATTTTTTTCCACTTTCCACATCTTGGAAAGCTTGCACTATGCGTTACAGTGACTGTTGGTTCACCTGAAGCATAGCTACTACCTCATTCTCAGTAGCCTCATCTGGTTGGTCTCTACGACGCCTACCTAGTGCCATTTCTATAAAAAGAAAACAAACAACCATGAGTCTCACTTATTTATATGACACAAAATCCTATTTCAAATCACATTACAAAATAATATCACAGCAAGGATTTCCAAATTTTCCACATGTTCCATGTTCTACCATTTTGAAAACCAAACCATTTTCAAAATATCAATTTACTCACATTACAATTTCGCACATTCATATCACATCATAAATCATTATACCCTAATGAAATATGTATCCTAGTGGAATGTAATTTCTACCATGAATGCCATGTTCATCTCATTGGCTACACCCATGACAATAAGATAGACAATGCCTATAAGTGTCTATAAAACACTTATGTACCCAACTCCATGGTAACATGAATTTCAGCATAAAAGGGTTACCTATGTCCTTTTATACTCTACATTCCATGTTCTGACATTCCTACGCCTTGCTACCATACCGACTCAAGGAATGTAACACAAAGAATGTAAAACCCAAATCTGAGAATCAACTCCAAAGGACCAAATAAACGGATTCCACTTGTAACACCCCTCCCCTACCTCATTGGCATGAGGCGATGGTGAGGGATACTTGGCATTAAGTGATGTTCCCATGACACCATAGGTTGGAAACAAATGATGAGGGCTTCCAGATCAAGTTGGAAAATGATTATATCTTAAGAAAAAACCAACCAAACCATCCACTAACTACCAATATATGATGAATGTCAGTTCAATTACCCAACCATACATTCCCAAAATGGCAACAAAGTTGTTCCACAACACAGCCCAAAACAAATACAACTAGACATGGCCACACAAAATCAAAGTACACTGCAGAAACTACTCAACCAAAGAACCAAGATCCATGACACATCCACAGCTCCACACCCAGCTCCAAGCACCAGGCTCCACCAAGACATCACAACGCACTATTAAGGAGGATGACGCCTTTCATTTTCCCATGTCTTGGTACATGACATTTGGAAAGACACCAACATGCCAAAGTAGGGGGTGAGTACTATAACTCAGAAGGATTTCCCCAAATGGCTCCCCTACACTTTTCACTAGGATAAAACTGTTATCACTTTTATATAAAATAGTTTTTATAAACTAAATCACAAGTGTAACCATTTTCATATGCCAAACATGCCCTTACCAAGCAATCACATCCAAACCATGAAACCAAGGGAAATCCAACCAAACATGCCCCAAGACATCTCATAATGTACACATTAGTACAGAAATTCCATCTTGTAAATAAATGGACAACAAGAAAATCAAAACAACCAAACAGTGGAGCTTCCATCCAACCTGTCCACCCATTCACACTTAGTGCCACATCTCGTCCACTTACCATTGATGGTGGTGCTTTCATCCACTATCCACCCCTTTTTATAGTGGTACATCCCACCACTTCCACACAACATTACAAATAATCCAAGCCAAACATATATCTCAGCAAGGTCACAACCACATGCAATCAACCAATTCCATTGCATATCAATTCACTACAATAAATCACCGATTTATTGAAAACCATCTTTCATGCCAAACAACATTTCAATAAAACAAACCCTTTTATTGAAAATATTTCCATCAATCATTTTCACAAATAAACCATAGAATCCCATTTTAAAATATCCAATTTAAAATCCACAACAATATCATTTCACCACAAAAACCTATTTTTCCCAAAAATCCCGAAAACGTCACCCAAGGGATTTATAATCAATTTTTCACATCAAAAAATTAATTAATTTCAAGAACAAAAAATAAATTGTATCCAAAACCATTAGATCTAACCATGAGGATTCTAGAGAGAAGCCACCTAAATTTAGTGTTCCTGAGAAATCAACCCATGAACAACCGCGCCTCAAATCCGGTGAACGCACCACCGAAATCACTATTGATCCCCTTCCCTAACATTCAAAAGCCTTGAAAACATCGTCAATGTCACCAAAAACCCTATATCTACACACAACTAGTGTAGATATAGAAAAACATGAAATATGGGGATGTAAAGCTGGAGGAAAATATAAGGAAAACAAGAGGAGAGACTTACCCGGGAGCAATCACCTTCAATACACCATGAACCCTCTTAAAAACGCTTCCAAAATGATTGGGAGAGAACCCTTAAACCCTGAGATCCCAAAATCCTGAGTGAGGCTTGATTGGGAGGAAGATTGGAGTGAAATAGGATAAGACCGAGGGATCCCAGAACTTATATCCCTATTTTTAAGTGGTCGCACGGTTAGCCCTCACGGTTTGTCAAACCATGTGCACCCTACTGCCTCGGGAGAAAGGGTATGCACGGTCTCCTCACATGATTTGGAAAACCATGTGTAGGACATGAGATTCCTAATGTCCCCCTTGTATGGTTTCCTGGGGAATCCACATGGTATCCACTAATCGTGCTCAAACCGTGCACCCCTTTAAAAGCCTCCAAACTCATCCAAAACCATTCCAAACTCTCCAAGCCTCTTACCAACTCATCCTATGCACTATAAACACAAAACATAGCATACAAAAAAACCACATTCCTCAAATTGGGGGTTCTACAAAATCCATCCTTCACACATTCTATGTAATTTTAGAATAAATCATGTTTTTGAGGAGGCAGTAGTCCAAATGTCCACAAATGATGTTATCGTATTTACACAGGATGAAAAGTGTAATGGTATGTGCTATAAAAAAATTGAAGACCCATAAATATATAATAAATATAATATATATCATATATAAACATACATTCCATCATTATTTACAACCATTAAATGGTTAAATTAAAAATTAACAATAATCCTTTTGCGGGGAGGTAGTCATCCTTACATGTAAATAGAATGTTTGTTACGCGTTTAGTGGAAGTTTGTGTAATTGTAGGAAGGAACCTTATTATAATATAATCTCATTATATTTTATATACTTGTGTTATTATATAATGATGGAATAAGGAAATTTGTGGGGGGGGGGGGAGGATATAACGAAATGATCTTGTGGAAGAATGTAACCTCTTCTTTGGGTAACTCCTTTTGATCTCCCTTTCTTCAATATCAATTTTTCTTGTTTTTTGAGTCATGATCCTCTAGTAAATAGCGCTGAATATTTTCTTAATGATCCATAAATCCCCCTATTAAAGTCATGCTCTAGTTAATTTAAACTGATATTCTAGTATGTAAAAAGAATGGATAGCACAAGGTGACCATTAACATAATAACCATTTTAAGTCCATGCAAGAATAAACTATATGTGGTAAAATTAACTATATATTATTTAATATAATGGAGACTACAAAATTATCATTAACTAAATGTGCTCTCTAAGAATGTGGGTTAGATTTATTTTCATGCATATATGATGAATTTTATCAAATCATCAATCATACTATAGAATTATCTAGTGAATACTTGTATCTTTAAGTAATGATCCCCCTCTCCTTAAATTTTAAAATTGTCAGTGATTTTAAATATTAAATTTAATTACTTTCTATTATTAGAATCAATGATATTAAAAGGATTTCAAACAATAATACAAAAAAAAACATGAAAAAATGTGAGTGAATTTACAAATGGAATTTATAAATTATTTATATGTATAACATTATTCTACAAATAATAACAATAATCATGGGACATTTAGACGTTTTCAATTAAAACTCAAAATCCCTAAAATAATTTCTTAAATTTATTTTTTTGGGATAACCTTAGTTTTAGTAGGTATATTTCAATTTTATCTCCCTCTCAATTATATTTCTATGTGAATGTGTTGTGTCTATAGACTTTTCATTTCATTTGAAAAGGAATTCATTAGGATTCTGTATCATCATATTATCTTGCATCTCATTAATCCATGAAGATAAGAACTTATTGATTTAGACCCTCAATGTTAGTTTTTGAAAAGGATTATTTAGCCCTATTTTGAAAGAGGATTTGTAGTTTGTCATATTTTAGAGATCCACAAGTATTATATTGTTTTAACAATCTCTTATATCTTTATTAGGTATTTCAGTGATTCTTATAGCCTTGATTATATGATTTTGGTAAAGGGTTGTACCTAGGATAAATCATAGGTTTATACATAGAAAATATATAACATTTGGGAATTGGTGTAACATCATGTTTCACCAGACCACCCAATAGTACAAGGAAAAAGATTCACCACATGACTTCCTTCACGCCACCCTATACGCTAGAGGCTATCGACAATCCAAGGGGGTCTATGGTATTTCCATGTATATATTATTACTACATATATGAGTGTGAAATAACAAATAAAAAAATAATCAACCATAATTAATAAAAATAAGAGTACATGGACTAAATTAATAAGAATCATCAATAAGACATGAATGGAAGAATCATATTGGAAAAAGAACTGATGATAATGACAATATAAAACACTGATAAAAAATCCAATCACATATAAAACATAAATAATATATTAATTGATGTTCGGATTATAATTTAATAATCGAGCCATACCCCATCCTCATTTTTAATATCATATGTGTTAACCTTCCCGTTCATATAAATTCATGCATTCTCTGAAATAGAATATGAAAATTATGAGGTCTTATTGAGTACAAAATTTCCAAGACCTCAAGAGCAGTGTGTGAGTACAACTCTGTTGGGAACAACGAGAATTTTACCATACATAACTAATAGAATTAGTTTATGTGATTGTGATATTATGAAATGAATAAATAAATATAGTGAAAAGGGAAAATAAATATCCACTATCAATCCTATAGTTCTAACATGAAACCAGAGATTGAACAGAACCTACATTTTCATTTGTTAGGGTGTCTCTGCCCACATCACACATACGTTCCTACTGATATCATGAAGAAAAATCATTTCTGAGGATCATGTCCCTAGAAATACATATCACGCCCTTAGGACACCCATCAACATGATCCACAAATTACTATTCTAGAAAAAACACATATTTTGATATTATGTTTGTGGATATCCCCAAGAAGACACCACATCATTTAATCCTAGTGTTGTGGTTCCCTGTCTAGGATATCACCTCTAAGTATGTGGTTGTGGTACCCTAAACTGATAATAGCTCGGTGTAATATTAATGCAGCCATAAGGATTAAAGGTTAACATGTGAAAACTGATAAATTATTAAAATTAATGATTTCAATGTATTATTATTATTTATTAAAAAGATTTTTTAGAGATATATTCATTATAAGAATATCATGAAAATTTTAAGTTAATATAAAAATGCATTATTTCTAACAAACATTAGTTTTCTGGCATTATATGGTTTTATTTAACAATATATTTTATAAATTTTAGATTTGTATTTTCAAAAAAGCTATATAAAAATTTAATTTGTGATGTAAAAATTATCATAATGGTAATCTTTTAGAATTTTATTAAAATGTATAATTTTCGATATAATATAGAAAATAATAATTTTTATTGAAAATCATATTTTTACTATCATGAATTTAAAAATATCCATTTTGATGTTAATTAGAATAAAATTAAAATTATAAAATTTATTTTATTAATAATTTAATTTATGTAATTGGTTAAAAATTATAAATGTATATTTTATATATACATTTTTATCATAAAATGCGTTTTTTGGGAAAACTTATTTCATTAAAATTTAAGAAATTTAATTTAAAATTAATTTATACCACTTCTATTAATGGAATCTGATAAAATTGATGAAATATTTATAATTATGTTATTAATTTTTTTTTAAAATAGCAATTGTTTTAATTTTTGATCATTAATAATATTAATCGTTGAAAATATTTGTCATCTTAATAAGGGTAAATAGGGTAATTATGGTTAAAAATAATGTGATAAGGCCTAAAAATATACATATAACTTGATTTTGTTTAATTTGGTAACTTTTGTATTGACCATACACATCTATTTTTTAAAAATGTGGTATTTTAATTCAACTTTTATTTAATAATAACCTTAATTTTATTTGAAATAGAGAATAAAAACAAAATATCAATATCATTATTTCATTATATTTAATATTTTTTCAGTGGTCCATAAAAAAGTTTTAGTATAGTTATAAATTTTTTAATATAAATTAATTTTACTTATCATGGTAATTTATTTTCAATTTTTGGAGACGAAATATTTATCTTAAAGGAATAAAAAACTTTGACACAATCCTTTTTTAAGAAATAAAAAAATTATATAAATGATTCTAAAAAATCCAAAATTAATAATTTTGGGTTCAGTGATAGTGTCTAGAAAACGTTTGTAGACAAATATATCATATTAGGAACGTTATAGAAACTTATATTCTAATTCCTTTTCTATATTTATTGCATTATGGTCAAACTATGTCAATTTTCTCAAAAAGAGAATGTAATTTTATAATAGGTTAAATAATATTGTATTTAATAATTTAAAATTTATTAAAATATCTAAATCAACCAATTGAAAGAGATATGGTCTACAAAAACAATCATGTTCCACTTACGAGAATCCTTTCCTTTTATATTATCATTCTTGACCCCGAAAGTGTAAATACAATTGATATCATGGAAATCATAAAAAATAGTTTACGAGTCTCAAACCAAATAGATTAGTGTAAAATAGAACCTTAAAATGTCCGAATTTTATTATATGTGAGGATTTTTTCACATTCTCATATTATAATATAAATATATCTATTATCCAATACTACTATTAAAATTTATATTTTTTAATTGAATACATTATGTAATTCCAAGAGTGTCCATCCCCTTACATATAAAAGGGAACCTCCACTCATATCTTCCTCATATACTATGAAATCTCTATATCAGCTTATCCATAATTTAGTATCTCCGTAATTTCCATTACCACTTCTTAAAAGCCATGATATCACTAGAATCTCAATCCATGTTGTGTTAACATGTAGGAAAAATAGGTGGTTCGTGGAGAAGGTATAACTCTTAACCAACCTATTTCTAATTTATTTCATATTCTACATAGACTAAATATAATTTTATAGTGATTATATAATCACAAAATTATATGATCTATACTAAAAGTTTATAATGATTACGGTGCTACAATATTTTATCTCCTTTTCTATCCTATGGGAAATGAAATCATATCACATGTGTATATATCGATTACTGCATCCACAAAGTGACGTGTTTTATTTTCATCCCCACCTCATAAGGATAAATATTATAATGGGTTTAATTAATATATATAATATTAATTTAATAATTATCATTATTTAAATAAAATATATAATATATTTTCTTAAAATTCAATCCATTTAAAAAAATATAATGGTTCATGCGTATGTGTGGATTACCACCTTCACGAAGATATTTGATTTGTTTTTTATACATGTTTCATAGATGATTTTGAAATTGAAATTTATTAATATAAATGATAATCATGTCTTTACTATTATTATCAGGTTGATGTATTAATTAAAAATATGATCTAGGTCAACACAAGAAAGTCAATTTGAAATTATGAACCAAATATCCTCAAAACACTTGCTGTGGAGTTAACAAATAATGAAATTAAGTATATCATTGAAATAAATGAAATAAATGGATCAGTGATAAGAAATTAAAACTTGAAAATTTTATTAATAAATAAAATAATTGATAAAATATAATAATATGTAATATAAATAATGTACAAGATAATTTAGACTCGAAGAAAGGAACACATTACCTTAATAACCTCATTATAAATATTTTAGAGATTGTTTCCAAAATATTTTTCTTTAAAGTCCTTATAATTAGAATTATTTTCTGAATATTTTTATATTTATATATTATATATATATATATATATATTGATTATAAATTATATTATAATTTATTTTTAACTTTAATAAAAATGTTTCCAAAAGTAACATTTATTTTTTTATACAGAACATTTTAACAAAAAGACAAAAGGTATATTTTAATTTAATGTATACAACATCAATGTTTTTTCCCACCACAATAACTTTTATTTGAAGTGTGGAACCCTTTAAAATATTTCATGTTTTTTAAAAATAAAAACCTTACTTTCCTTTATTTTTGTTATTTTCAAAAATTGTATTAAATGGAATAACTATTTTTTATATCTAAGAATGTTTTCATTATGGGTTTAAAGAATAAATCGATGATTATAATAATGATAATGTAATAATATATCTTTTGTGACCATGATATTGTTCTTGGTAATTATTTGCAATGATATGTATTTTTAATACATCTAATGATGATAGGTGAGCATGATATAGATCATGATTATAGGTGCCCCCAATATATATCTCTACTTCATTTAATAAAGGCACAATATTAACAAATTATAAGATTATCCAAAGTTATAATTTGAATTTACCATGTAGGTTATTCTATTTATAAAAGTGATTATTAGAGTAATATAATAATGACATCTCATGTTACCTACATTATTTAACTTTTTTTCTTATTTTTTACCAATGTATATTGGTTTCAAAAGGAATGAAAATGAAAATATCATTAAAAGGAATGTTTATATTTTTTCTAAAGGGTAAAATTCATAAAATTGTGAAATATATTTCATCTATTTTTAATAATTTCAAAGAAACCATTATGATTTATATTTTTCAATTTATATATATTTTTAAATGTTTTAGGAAAATATTTTAGTTTTGAAATCGAATTCATAGGTAAGAAAATGTTTATTTTGAGTTCAATGATTATTATGATAATGGAAAATTTTTATAGTGAGTATTAATTGACTAATAAGTTTCATTATTTTTTCTTTCACATGTCCCTTACTAATATTTTGTTTTATCCCACATTTTCAAATGTTTTTTGTGTGGTTTTATTAATTATTTTGGATAAGGATGACATCAAGATGAGAATTTTTTTAACTAATCCTGAAAATAAAAAACGTAATATCATAAAAGAATTGTAATATGGAAAAAATAGATACTATGTAGAAGTGTATACTATGTGATGTATGTGTATTGTTATGTAAAATGTATGCCATAATTCTATTGAACTGAAATAAAAAATAATCCTCAAAATAAATGATATTGTATTATAGTCTAATGAAACTATATTTTGTGTTGTTTTAGGGTTGGTTCCTTATAGATGGTATCAATGGAAAGGTTTAGATGACAATATAGAATAGGATAGTGTTAATAGAATACCAATGGGAGGTTACAAATTATGTTTAATATGAAATTATATAGAATTTGAATTTTACTATGTTGATTCATCTAATCTATATATGTTCAGAAAGTTTCTCTATGGAGAAAACAGGGAAGATAAAGTTAGAATGCACTATGAGGACAATACCCTACCAAATTAGAAATATAGAATTGTTAGAATTTGGAATGACTAGTTTGATTCTATGATGAATTAGATAACATGGGATATAAATGGTTATTTCATACATCATATATAGAGAAAATATATATAATAGAATTAAATGTTAATTGGGGAAGTTTTCTGGGAATACACTATATTGTATTTATTATTTCATTTGAATTAGCAGTGCTAGGGGATTGATTAAATGCATGGATGATTTATTTAATGTAATGGGTTCGTTGATATATGTAATGTTAAATATTTATATTTACCATTTTGATGGTTAAGCTGATCAATAGTGTTCATAGCTTATGAATACTATAGAAAGAGATGTTATTGAGATTATGAAATATTAGAAATTAAGAATATTTTCCATTAAAAATATTTTCATTTGTTTTTTCAAATATTGATGAAAAATAAATGCATGGAATTTATATAGAAAGAGGATGATTTAGTGGACACGTATAGTAAAAACATTATCAAAATTTAATAATCAACACCAAATTGTATCTTAAATCATCCTAATAAAATTATGCATGTTTACACCCAATTAATTCTATGTTACGGAAGATAAATATAATTATGTTACAATAAATTTTATGAATAGTATTTTCATTATTCATATAATTTTGAAATTTGTTTTCTTTATAATAATGTGTTCTATAAAATAATATGAAAAATTGATACAAGTGGTAGAAAAATGGGAAGAATCTATAGAAAAATATGTTGGTTAAAAATTATGGTTTCTATAATATGATAGATATGGAAAAACCATGAGGAATGTATTTTGAAATTTATTAAGTAATTATAATGTACTAATTTTGGGAATATCTATTGTTTTTTAATATAAATATATTGGTAGTAGTAAGACAAATTTTTATAAATAGATATTAAATTGTTTAAATATAATGATATGTGTCAATATGTGGATTTGTGTCCAATGAAGAGAATGAATTACTGAAAAAAGGACTATAACATGTTCATGTGGTGAGAAATTTTTAGTCTATGTTAGTTGGGATTGGGATATCGAATAATGTGACAACATGTACATTAAATATCTATTTTGATTATAAAAATGTTATTTTTGATTCTAGGTTAACACATTCATTCATTTTTTGATAAATTTTAATATAAAAGATAAAATTTAACAATATGAAATAAATGGAATAATTTTATTAAAAATAAATGGTAGTAGTATAAAAGTAATAAAAATTCTCAAAATACTTCATATTACCATACGGTGATGGATTTCCACTATAAACCATGTTATATTTTCTGTTATAGAATTGGATTAAATTATGGGTATGGTTTGGATTTAAAATTATCATGTTATGATATATTATAGATCCAATGACGTTATATTTCAAAATAATTTTCATTTTGTACATAATAATGGATTCATGCCTTTGACTACTTATCCTGATGATAAAAAATTATTAAAATATGGAAACAAAAGTCATCATTCACATATTTTTTAAATAAGGGAACTATATCGATTAATGAATCGCTAATTGTAAAAAAAATACTAATGTTTTTTCTGATGAGTTCATGAGTATTTTACAAGATCAATTAATTGAAATAACTATTTTCATAGAGTTTTAATCTAATAAAATATCAAAATTTCTATATTGAATGTCTTTGTTAGAACTTCTATAATTTCAAATAATTTATTAATTAATTATTCATTCATCCAAGAACTTCACCTCTAGGTGATCATATTTTATTAGCTAAAAATAATTTTTATTAAATGAGTCTTTTAATTGATTATATAGTATTGTATATAATCACTACTATGAAAAAGTATATGTTTCCTCGTATTGATGACTTTCTTTATTAGATATTTAGAATTCATTATTTTTTAAAGGATGACATATGGTCTATGTACCATCAATTGATGATGAAGGAATTTGTGAATCCTAAGTTAGTGTTTCATTCAAGGTATGGGAATTATGATATCAATGCAATTCATTTTGGATTGATTAATTTATTTGTTGTAGACATGGATCCTATTAATACTGTTTTCAATGAAAATTTCGATAAATTTATGGTTTTGATTATTTATGATGTTTTATTTTATTATAAATGTTATGAAGAACATTCGAAGAATCAGTGGGTTTTTTAAAAAAATAGAAGGAAGATAATTAACATGGAAAATTTGGAAAATGTGACCACTGGTTATAGAGAATTTCATTCCATAAATAAAATATAAAAAAAATTTCATAACTATTTATCCTGATTATGTTTGGATCATAGTGGGTGATGTGTTTTGGTGAAAACATCTTGTTGTCTATGAATCATGGTGTGGGTTATATTCGGTTTGTAAATGTTTCAGTCATTTGATGGAATCCTATCGGTGGGGGGTAAAACTCATTCTATGCAGATGGTTGAAGTCGAGGATAAGGAATCAAAGGATAGGTATTAGTTAGGAATGAATGGTCAGATGGCGGAGGGTGAGGTTTCTAAGATGTATTCTATAACATATGTGAAGGTAGGATTACATGATGTGAATCCATTGGTGTATGCAGTTTTCAGTAGCTGGATGATTAATATTGGCAAACCTCAGCATACTCTTCCTGCTACATTGGTATAGGAGGGTTATGCTATGGTCAAAGAGCGCTCTGACAGTGGTCTCAACTTGGTGGATGCAAAATTGGTGGATGGTGGAGTCACCGTGATACTTGAGGATGTGTCTTATGTCGAGGTAGTGTGCTCAGGTACTGGTACTAGTGTCAATGATCAGGGAATGTCTTCTCACTTCATTTGGATGAGAAATGATATGGTTGGACCCCAACCTCATGTGCATTCTTCATGTGTACATATGAGATCTGATAAGTCAATATCTAATGGTTCTTTGGATCCCCCTTTTGAGGGTACCTAGGGCATCAACAAGCTATTATCTAATGTGTAGTTGAAGAAGATGGATGAGTGTGGTCCCAAGACTGCCTTAGATGCATCATTTTCAACAGGTGGTAATGTTATGAAATATGTTAAAGGGAGTGGGGTAGTAGTCCGGAGGAGTTATAGGGAGGGGGAAGGTATCACGATGGGTACCCATTTTTATCACTTGTAATATGATGATCCAGTCCATAATTATGAAAAAGACATGGTCAGAACATTTGTGGAGGAGGATCCTGGAAATGGGTCCATTAATGAATGTTCTAGCTACTTTTCCGGTGATATGGAGGATGAGGATCAGGGTAGCAGGTATCAATGTCTGAGGAGGAGTAAGAGCATAAGGGGAAACTAGAAAGGGAAACACCAATACTCATATTTACCTCTACCAAAAGAGACTAGAGTTTAATGAATTTAAAGGTCAAGCAGAAGGACTGTAACCCCATGTCTCTATGGTGTCATTTCAGTAGCATAGGATGCCCCCAAATCCATTGGACCGGCATTTTATCTTTTAAGGGGAAATGTTGAAAACAATTATAAAAATTAAATCTCCTGACAAAGAGGCTGAAATAATTATGGGAAGGGTTCTAAGGGTGGAACCCAATGAAGAGTCAGACACCTTGATCGATAAACAAGACCTTATCCTAATAAGGGTATTCATCAATGTAAAGATAATCATAGAGGAGTACATCTAGACTTGGGACAATATGGCAGTAATTTATGAAGATCATTTGATGGGGGAGCTAGACACTCTGTTTAACAACATCTCATGGAAACTATTTATAGAGATTAAATCCGGTGGGCTGAAATTTAACATAAATGTCTTGGTAATATCCATTGTTTTTTAACTTGGTTTCCCACTTTTTTCACTTAAAATTGTTTGATAATAAAAATTTAATTTTGAGTGAGTTAAAAAAATAACCTACATTAATCATGGTTGATATTGAACATAAACCATTTTTAATGATTTTAGGGTTTTTGGATTATATATTATTGATACAATAACTCCCACAAATTTTACATTGTTGTCAGTACAACTGCCTTCATCAAACAGGATTATGAAAAAATAAAAGGAAGATATATTTTTACAGGAAAATGTGGAATTGGATAATAAATTTATTTCACTTAACATCAATATTAAAAAAGAGATTATTTTGTGATTCAAATTAAAGATATATGTTTCATGTCACCCCTTTTTGATGAAATAACTATTTAGTGACGCTCATAGATCTCAATATTTGATTCATCCAGGCATAAAAAATTAATATATTTATACATTCAAGAACAATTTTTCTAGGAAGGAATAAATAACGATTATGCGGATAATACTCTTAAATGATTAACTTTTAATAATGTCAATGGTGAATGAAAATTACCAATTGGGATGCATCGGCATTTTAAAGTCCTAGAGTGGATGTGGGAAAATATCATGATGTAATTCTTGTTGGGGTTAAGAAGGACATTATGATGTAATAATTTGATTTGTGTAATTATTGATGTATTATGTAATGTCACAAATCTTATCAAAGGTATTGATCATAACTTTTCAACTTTAATTTCTGGCTTTTTCCCTTATAATGTTTATGAATTCCATCATTGGGGTCTTAGGGGTGTATGGGGTTTGTTCAGAGCCCAGAGACCTAAAATTTGAGAAAGTAGACTGGGTAACATAGTTAGGAGAAACTGTATTTCCTAGAACACATGGTTTCTATAACCATGTGGCTTGATACAACGGGGAGGAATGATCCTATTGGTTTCTTTCCTATAATGAGTGGGATCCCACACACATATTAAACACTTCTCATACATGTTTTTATGCTATTTAAATGGGGCGTGCATAGAAACCCTAACCACACACCAAGATCGTGTGAGGTGACCCATTGAGAAGAACATGGAGCACGTTTTTCACATGGTTCGACCAGCGGTGCGACCAAACCATGTGCCCCAGTCATTGTGGATGAACTTCAACGTTTTCCTTTAAATATTTTATGTTTAATCAACCCTCTTACTCCATTATTTCTCTAGTTGACCACCTCCTCTAATACCCCTGAGGCACCATCTCCACTTCTCTATAATTTTTCAGGTATCTCCTCTATCCTTCATCTAAATAGTTAACAAGTCATATCCATAAAAAACATGAGGTAATATATACCCACTTATATTTAATATTTATTATTTCTATTCGCCTATGTTATTATATTTTAGTGAATTGTAATTTTCCCCATATTTATTTAATTTTATGACTATCACAACAACTACCATTTTAGAAAAATTTAAAGGTTGACACTAGAAGAGGGATGCAAAATGTGAATAAGGTCGGTGGTATGGTTATTTCCCACATGTTTTCTAGTATTTTATAACAAATGTTGTCATGATATGAGCCAGAATCTTTTAGATATTACATTAATTTTCAAAATAAGTTAAATTGAGTTGTTCTACACACTCATTTATTACATTTCTAGTAGTTAATTACATCATAGATATATCTTTTGACATGAACTACCCCAAAGGGCATATACTTCCCTTAATAGATATTTTAACCATTGATTCATTTTGTTTAAACACCCAATAAGGGGTGTCCCACAAAAATAAATTCCTTTATTATTAAATTGAATTTAATTAGGTGATGAATGTTGAGATAGGTCCTAATATACAATTCCATAAATTAAATAGTTGAACTGGGTGAATTAGTCATGTTCTAATGCATTTATCCGCATTCGTTAGTTGGACTTCTTAATTAAACACATTGTCCAAATTAATAACCATAATGAGATTGCATGCCTTTTTAAATTTCAGGACTATTTGGGAAGAAAAATAATGCCTTCACCATAATTTTGAGTGTGATACAAGGGGTATAAAATTAATAACTGCATTGAATGGATCATTGTGCCTTAGTTAGAATGTTTTTGTGACCTGTAAACAAGATTGTAGTGAAACTAGCTATGTCAGGAACAATATTTCGATGTATTTTCCATTTCACCTCCATAAAATGGAAAATGGTTCCCTATTAGTGACCCCATTGATGAATTTGGTGGTAGGATAGTTACAACAAGCTATAAGAGATGCTGAGGACCCAATTTATGATAATAGGGTTGAACTCAATGTTTAGTTCATGAAGTTTTCATGCCATTCTGGGAGTAACTCTTGGGACTTCATACATGGGACACCTTTGATAGACTCATATTGAATTTTTTATATTCAGATCCCTTATATAAATACCTGGTGTCCCACTCAGACCTGTTTGGATGGGCTCATGGTTCTTCTACTTAAATTCATTTAATTAATTTTAAATATAATATATTCCATTGAAATTAATGATTAATGGATGTTTCTACCAAGATGAATCAAAATATTTGGATTAGTTGATTTTAATATACATTACACCACTCATCTTACTTGAGAAGTATCCCATGGATCAGGAACATTTCCTTAGGGGGAAGTAGTTAAAATGGATGGGTGTCCCAAGTGGAACCCAGTCCATTGTACATAGTTATTTATTTATATCTTCCATTTATCATTAGCAGAACTGTATTCATTTCAAATTGCATGATCTAGTATTCTATATACACCATTGGTGGGGGATACTTAGTATATATCACTTCCTTCTTGGGATTCCTTTGATACCTAAAAATACTACCCGACAGTACATATTGATAAAGGGATGTGACTAAACTATAATGTGTAATTTTCATCTATAGGATAGAGTATGGGAGAAGAGAACTGAGTCAATGCTCGTTATTCTAATAGTAGTGGTTTCCCTTAATTCAATTATTGTTTTTATTAGCATGTTCCATATGTATATATCTAGATTTTCCTTTATGATATTTTATATTTTTATATGACATATTGATCAAATTGTTTTGGGTATCCGATTCTATTTAGCTTCAAATAGATGTTTATTTTTTTCATGACTATTTAATATATTCCTATGGCCACCTTTCTATGATACTACTTCAACTATGGTGGCTTACTGGTTTGTTTATATAACCTCTGATTTTGGGGATTCTTATTCATTATTCTATATATTTATTTTTTTTCACTACATTCTTACTTATGTGGTTATAGTCTCCCAATTGACACACCCTAGGCCGTCATCGCTTGTCGATTGCTTCTAATGTTTTTGGAGGCATGTTCGAGGCCTTGTGGAAATTATCACAAGGAACTGTTATGCTGAATAAATGGAGGGATAATACCAATAGTGAATAGGGAAATTTTTTATTTTGTCATATATTGTGGGTATTTAAAAATAGACTAGAAGTACTGGACTTTGGTAATGATCATGTTCTTGTGAGTAGCTAACCCACTTACAAGGAGACCAAAATTGTAGGGGATGGTTAAATACTGTTATTGTTATTTCTTTTTTAGTTTCATGTATTTGACCAATGGGTGATGCACTAATTTTTAAGTATTTCAAATTTTATGGTATATCATTAACGAAGAACGATGAAATGAGGAAATATAATTAATGCATCATATGAGGAACTGATTGATTTTAATATCATGAATTATTCCATGACAAAGGTACATTTTTGTGTTCTTTTATTGTAGTTCATGTTCATTTTCAATTTTCATTATTGGTAATGTCTTTTGGTGATCTACTGTTTCTTGTAGGATGTCATTATATGTATAATTAATGTCTCTAAATAATTCAAAACTGTTTTTTGGAACGTAGATTTTTAATAACAGCTTAATTAACCAACTACTCTATTTTGGTTGGTTTGATTGATAAATTCCATGAAAAATGAGAGTGTATTTCTAAATTTTTAATATAATTACATAAATTAAATAACAATTTATGAAATGTAACATCTTGATTCTATACGTACATTCTAGGACATTGTATCTTATTGTGTAATTTTCAGTTTATAAGTGATTTGGACAAATAAATTTGAAACGGGTGACATAATTAACTAGGTAGAGATATATATAACTACATAATTGAGAATGTAAATAAATTAATTAATTTTTTAAAATAATTTTTTAATAGGCGAAGACTACAAATGAAAAGTAAATAATGAATTCCTATGTTCATTTCATTATAAAATATATATAGTAGAACCTATATTGTGTTATACAAGAACATAAAACTGACTTGACATTAGTAGTGGGTATTTGGTTGGGTCTCATGTGATCCTTCTGTAAAATTTCTTCACATGTAGACCTAGCACGAGGGGTATGGTGAGGATATTTCTTCATTTATTGGATGTTTATTTCAATTTAATTATTTATCACTTTGCAAATATGTTCTAAATCATCTCAAAAGGGGGATCATGGAAATTATAGACATACTCCACTATAAAGATTCTATGCACTATGCTAAGAATGCAGTGATGATCCCACTTTGAGGGTGGTGGGACCAATGAGACCAATGATACCACCTATTGTTCCACCCAAGGGACCAACGAAAAACCCTCTGCTTGTAACATATTCTTAGTATCACAGAAGTTTCATTTGTTTTATTTGGTTTTTAGTACGTTCTCACTCTCTTGTCCATACTCTGATATAGCTAATGGGAGAGTCTCAACTGTATCATCCACCTAACTTTTGGGGGATGGAGGACAAAATTATGTTAATTCATGGTTATATGACCTGTTTTATATCTACAAAAATATCAAAAAACATATAGAGTTTACATTTGTATAGACCCGTAAAAATCACGGAAATTTTTTTCTTAATTTTCTTTTGGATTTTACAAGAACGCAGTTTCTGACGGTACATGATTTCGATGCCCGGTGTGACTGGAATTTATATCCAATGTTTAGCTCAGGTAGGTTCAATGAACGAATGAGCGGGAATTCCTATCTTTTGAACTGCTGCTCGGAATCAAATTCCTAGGGCACCGATGGAACCGCAGCGCCGGTAATTGCTTACAAACACCTGTTCCGGAGTTGCGTTTGCTCGAGAGAAGTTGATAAAAATTTTGGAAGTTTAATTTTTAATTAAACTACAATTTTTTTTCATAAACTGGTTTAAGGCTTTGGGTGGAAGTTGGATAACTACCCAACATCCCAAGGGAGGTTATGAGGGTGTTGGGGCCCACACGAACCCCACCGCTTCATATTCATCAACTCCCTCAAGTCAAGTTTTAATTTTGATAACTTAAGTAATAATAACTTGTGTTATAAATTATGTGAGTTAAGTGTGGATGTTTGAATTTCAAATTATTGAAATTAAAAAGTTATGTTATGTTAATAAAATAATAGGTGAGCTTATTTTATTTTCGGTTAGTTTCTTGTGGTGGGGTCTTGGGGAGAAAAAGGATAAGGATTGTGGAACTTCTTTATCTTCAACGAAGAACGCGAAGAACACTTCAGTCTCCGATGAAGAACGTTGAGTTCTCAGAAACCGATTACGCGATGTCGTGTACCGCGACGCCGGTGCAACTTATTCCTTCTGCGACGTCTCTTTCCGCGACATTTTATCCATGAAAAATCCTCGTTCGACGAACCTCCGTTCAAGCTCGCATGAGGTAGGGTATTTATTTGTTTATTTTTATTTTGTTCGTCAATAATACTTTGACGTTATTCGTGTAATATGACCAAATGCTATCGATTAATGAGAGGGGGGTCGGACCGCACAAACACGGCCGACCTACCTCCTTTATCCTTGTTGGTTATTTTGTTGATTGGAATTGAATGGTAAGGTTCCGACGAACCACGCAGAATTGTGCGGTAAAGAATGAGCAGCGCCGTTGCGCCACGCCATGAAATCAAACAAGTACGTGACGTCGTTGCACCGCGTCGAAGAGAATGGAAGACACCGTGGCCGGAGCGGGGACACAGTAGAGGGGCACGGCGCAGTCGCGCCGCACCGGATGAATGAAGACGGCAGCCGGTTCTGGGCCGCAGCGGAGCAAGGAGACCGGCAGCCGGTTCCGGGCCGCCGGTGTCGGAGTAGGGAGGGGACCGGACAACACCGGTCCTGTAGTGGTAGAAACCGGCCGGCTGGGGCGGGCCGCCCGGACAGGAGAACAGGCGGGGGTTCAAACCCATGTCCGGCCAGCAAGCGGCACCCATTGAGGGGGGTCGCGGTTACAAATCATGGGGGGGCAGCGCCCCCCCCCCCCCCCCACTAAACTGAACGGTTCGGCCGTTTGGCCGAGCCAGGTGGCGCCGCGCGCCAGCGCGCCGGACTGCCAAGCGGGCAGCCAGGCCATGGCCAGGCCGGGCCGGGCCGCGCTCAGCTGGGCCGACCCAGGGGGTCTCGGGTCGTGACGGTCCGGGCCCAAAACCCCCATTTTCGGAACCTTTTGTTTCTTTTGCCCATATCTCGGGCTACATACCTCCAATCGATGCGCCGTTAGCTGCAATACAGTACTTGGATCGAGATGATCGTTTCGGTATATCGCGCTCAAGGTTTTAGAATACCTTGTGTTCATCCGGGTTGGTTCATACACGAAACCAACCAGGCCCTCGGAGCGGAAACACTCATATATTATGCTTCGGAAATCTGATTGATGTGCCGTCGACATTGTTGGATTCCTCTAAGTGAGACAGATCTTTTTTCATACTCGGCTAGAGGTTTGGACACAGGTGGAGTATGGTAGGGTTGGTTTTTCCTTATAAACCAACTGGGCCCCTGGGAGGAAAAAGCCAATAACTCCCAGACCGAACATCTGATTGACGCACCGTCTACGACTTAGAGTTCCTGTTGACGATAAAGAACTTTTGGATACATCAAATCTGGACTATGTGTCAGTTGATGTATCAGCCTCTCGGCTCGTGGAGCGGAACCTCCTGAACGTGCTTGCTATGCGTGGGAACCCTAGAGATGGCTGCGTTTGCGACTGTGACGACGACGACGACTGTACAGAGATCCTCAGTGGATTCGATGGTGACGACTACAACACTCGTCGATCCTACATGGATCAGTGCTATCGATATTGCGTGGGTCTGATCATGTGTGGGTTAGCGCTCAACGGTTCTGTGTGAGCCAGCGCCTACAGATCCTGTGTGGGTCTTTGTGGGGGTTAGTTATCTATAGATCCTGTGTGGGTCAGACCCTTCCTGGGGCATTGCGGGGGTTAGTACCTATCGATCCTTTGTGGGTCCAACGAATTAGATGAATCAATGGATATATCATATCATCTCCATCGTCATACGAAGAAGTATACCTGTGTGAGATGAATCTTGTTTTGCTTTCCTATGTGGATTGAGTTGTGCTATCCTATGTGGATTGACGTTTTTCTTTCCAATGTGCATTGTGTTGTGCTATCCTGTGTGGATTTATGTTTTGATTTCCTGTGTGGACTGGGTTGTTCTTGAGCATGGATGTTTGAGCCAAACGAGAATTGATGACCAAGGTATATGTATGGGCATATACCTAAGCAGTGTCATATGTTACTTTGTGATTGTATCTTCCCATTGTGGATAATCCTTTGTGGATTCTGGGAGACCTTCGGGGGTCTCGAGGTCCCTACTGAGTAGCTTATACTCACCCCTGCATGGGCTATGCCCGCACTACGTTGTGTTGGTTGCAGACGAAGGACAGCGCTGATCGTGGTTGAGGCTTGCAGAGTAGGACAGTACCTGGAGGTGGACCACTGGGCGGGACATACTCAGAGACATCGGCTGGACCCGAGGAGCAGTGGAGGCTATCTGTACCCACCCTTCAGGTGGGATTTCCAGTGGGCTGCTCGGCATTGCGGCTTTACTTTTCAGTTGCTGTTTTCCCTTCCAGTTGTACTTTACATCAGTTTGGGTTTGTATACTGGCCTACTTAATTTCCGCACATAATGTTGTACTCAGGTTTTACTTCTTCTGGTTGCTTGCTCTGTGGTGTTGTTTACTTTAGAAAGGCAATGCCTTCCCTTTTACCGGGATTTACGCCTTGGTGCTAGTCGCCAGCCTCTGGCCTATGGAAGGCGGGATAGGGGTTGTCACGGCACGGGCCCCGAGGATGGGTCGTGAAAAATTGGTATCATAGGAGTTCGATTCTACCATAGAACTTGGGACTCTGATCTTTTACTATGTGGAGTGATAGTGTTAGGCATATTGGGTGTGGTTATCAGTTTAAGGAGTCCAGTGTTGGTGCGGCAGCCGACGTATCCATACACCAGGACCCTGACATCTGATTTCCGACTTAATTCATGAAAACATTGATTGAATGTGTGTTTCATGTTTTCTATGTGATTACTTTGTGTCATCTCACCGGGTATACTATTCTGACCATGGCACACTTGTTTCCTTTTCAGGATGGCCCCACGACAGCAGCCAGCTAGGGTTCCGAGAGTTGAGCGTGACGACAGCCCGACGATCGATGAGGCTTCAGTACGGGGCTCTTTGACAGCAGATGCACCGGAGGTACCTCTACCCGCCGAGCCACCGATGCTTCCAGCCCCAGCGGCTGACGATGCATGTCGCTTAGTGCACTGCATGTGTTCCAGCGCCAGCGACCACCAAGGTTCCGTGGGGAGATGGACCCCCAGGCAGCCGAGGACTGGCTGGAGGCAGTGGTGCGAGTTTTCCGGTTAGTGAGGACACCAGCAGACCTCATGGTGATCCTCTTTGCGAGCCTACTACACGCGGCAGTGGGCCGATGGTCGAGCTTGATGCTCCAGGTGCACGATGAGGCATCTCTTCTCTGGACATACATTGAGAGCCTCTTCCGCTCAGAGTTCGTCCCAGCCACCCTCCGTGTGGTGCGCATCCAGGAGCTTATTCAGCTGCGGCATGGCAGCTTGACGGTCGAACAGTACACGATGAGATTTACCGATCTCTCGTGCTACTCGACAGACATGGTACGGGACCCGTTCTTCCAATCCCGGACCATTGAGCATGGTTTGAGACATGTGATCAAGGCGTCGCTGATCTCCCTCAGCATTCCCACTCAGGCAGGAGTACTGGAGTGAGACCTTTTGATCGAGAGCTTTCTTGACGAGCCTTCATCAGTGCCGACACATACTGCGGGGTGGCACGTAGCAGATTCATCTGCAGTAGCCATTCGACAGATGACTCAGGGGTCCAGGCAGACCAGACCCTCAGGCAGACAACCTTAGGACAATGGCTCAGCAGTGCAGGGCACACAGCGCGGAGCCAGTCTTTCGAGAGGCAGGCAGTGCTACACATGCGGCAGGCAGGGCCACATGGGTCGTGACTGCCCGACCGACCGTGCCATGGAGCAGTAGACGGTTGAGGGGCCACCCAGGCAGAGGCATAGGTACGACAATGGCGGTCTGCAGGGAGGAGGAGGATGTGGAAGAGTAGCTGTATGAGAAACAGGTGGTGGGCGACGCTTTGAGGCTCTACCACCACCACCACCAGGAGGTACATCCCGACCACAGGGAGCTGGCGGGCAGAGACGGGCACAACTCCAGGCAGCGGAGGCCTATGACCACGGCGCGCCCGAGATGATTCGAGGTACTATCTGTGTCTATTCCACCCTTTCTGCAGTTATTATAGACACAAGAGCGAGTCACTCTTTCATAGCCGCTGACCTTGTTCGGAGATCATAGATTCCAACAGAGTCGTTGGCTCGATCCTTACGTCTAGAGACTCCTATAAGAGCAGACTCGACGATTACGCACTGGTGCCGGTAGTGTGAGAATACTCTAGGTGGTGAGAGATTCGGTTGTGATCTTCTTTTAGCGGCGTCGAGGACTTACAATGTCATCTTGGGCATGGATTGGTTATCTACTGTCCATGCACATATTTACTGTATTAGGCGCAAGGTGCGATTTGTATGCACCAACGGGAGCAGGTTCACCTGCATCGGTGAGAAGGGAGCCTTCGCAGCACAGGATGGACTCTCGAAGAGGAGAGGACATCCCATCACTCATCGGTTGTCTATCCTCATCCTAGGAGCAGTTGACGTGCAGAGTCCTAGTTTTCCTATAGTGGTGGACCAGTATGTGGACGTCTTTCCCGACGACATTCCAGGACTACCTCCTCATAGAGAGGTAGACTTTTATATTGACCTGTACCCCGGGAGAGCCCCGATATTGACTCCAGCATATCGGATGGATCCTACCGAGCTTTGAGAGCTACGGGTACAGTTGGAAGACTTGCAGGGAAAGGGATTCATCCGACCCAGTGTTTCACCCTGGGCTTCCCCGATATTGTTCGCCAAGAAGGCGGACGGGAGCTTGTGACTTTGTGTCAACTATCGTCGCCTGAACCAGGTGATAGTGAGGAACAAGTATCCACTACTAAGGATTGATGACCTCTTCGATCTGCTCAAGGGAGCATGGTGGTTCTCGAAGATAGAACTTAGGTCAGGCTATCATTAGCTCAGAGTTCGGGACGAGGATGTGCAGAAGACGACCTTCAGATGTCGGTATGGCCACTATGAGTTCTTGGTTATGCCTTTCGTCATAACCAATGCTCCGATAGTGTTAATGGGCCTCATGAACATGTTCTTTCAGCCATACCTCGATCGATTTGTCGTGGTCTTCACCGACGACATTTTGATTTACTCAACGACTGGGGAGGAGCACGCCTACCTCTTGCGGGTTTTACTAGACACACTCCGAGAACACAGCTTTATGGTAAGAACTCTAAGTGTTAGTTCTGGATACGTTTGGTCCACTTCTTGGGACACATCATTTCTGAGGCGGGAGTTGCGGTGGATCCCGTGAAGATCGAGGCAGTGCTAGCTTGGGCGCCACCCAGGAGCATGACGGATGTGCGGAGTTTCTTGGGACTAGCTGCATACTATCGGAGATTTGTGCCAGACTTCTCCAGAGTTGCGAAACCACTCTCAGCTCTTAAGAAGAAGGTGAAACCCTTTGTGTGGTCAGACAGATGTCATCAGAGCTTCCAAAAGATGAGACAGAGATTGACCAGTGCCTCTATCTTGAGGTTGCCTGAGGAGGGAGTAGGGTACATAGTCTACTGCGATGCATCAAGGACCGGACTCAAATGTGTCCTGATGTAGGATCGGGAATTGATCACCTATGGATCACGTCAGTTGAGGCCACATGAGTAGAACAATGCTACCAATGACCTGGAGTGAGCAGCAGTGGTCTTCGCTCTGAAGATAAGGAGAAACTATCTGATGGGCGAGCGCTTTACAGTCTTTTCTGACCATCAGAGTATCAGGTATATCTTCTCTCAGAAGGACCTAAACCCGAGACATCAGAGATGGCTCAAGTTCTTCCAGGACTATGAGTTTATGATAGTCTATACTCCTGGGAAGGGGAACGTGGTAGCCGATGCTCTCAGCCGGAGGACGGGCATTCAGCTACTTGAGAAGGCGACAGAGCAGCTAGCCTCTTTGGAGATATCCTTTGTGGATAGATATGGAGCATCCTTCCTTCAGACTCTCACAGTCACCCCTCTACTACTGCAGCGGGTCAGAGAGGCACAGTGTGGGGACACAGGCTGTAAGACGAGGCATGCAGAGATATCCTCAAGACATGCACCTGATGGTTTCTCCTTTGGAGCATAGCATGGCGTCATTTTCAGAGGACGTACCTTGGTACCAGTTGCTTTACGGGGGAGGTTTTGAGAGAGTTTGAAACATCTCCTTTGGTTGTTCATCATCGAGTGGCGAAGATTTACTAGGATCTCAGATGATAGCACTGGTGGCCGGGCATGAAGAAGGTTGTGGCAGAGTTCGTTTCTCGATGCCTCACCTACCAGCAGGTGAAGGTAGAGCACCAGGTACCAGCATGCTTGGTCCAACCCTCGGAGGACCCGGAGTGGAAGTGGGATGGGATATCTATGGACCTCGTGACTGGATTTCCATGCATATCCAGAGGTCACGACTTCATTTGGGTGATTGTCGACCGACTCACCATGTCGGCTCACTTCTTACCCATCCAAGAGCAGGGCTTATTGGAGAGCATGGGACATCTCTATGTTCAAAAGATTGTATGGCTTCACGGTGTGCCATCATATATCGTCTCCAATCGAGATTCTCGCTTCACTTCCCAGCTTTGGAAGGGGTTGGAGGAGGCGTTCGGGACGCAGCTACGTCTTGGAACTGCATTTCACCCTCAGAAGGATGGTCAGATGGAGAGGACCATTCAGACTCTCTAGGACATGCAACATGCATGTTTCCTTGACTTTGGTCGTAGTTGGGAGGACCACCTACCCTTGGTGGAGTTTGAGTACAACAACACTTACCACTCCACCATCAGGATGGAACCATACGAGGCGTTGTATAGCCGACCATGCAGATCTCCTTTGTGCTGGACAGACCCTGGGGAGTCAGCACTTGTGGGACCGGAGATGGTCCAGGCCACGATAGGGAAGGTCCATGTCATCCAGGAGCGGATGAGGACAACATAGAGCCAGCAGAAGTCTTATGCTGACAGGAGGCGGAGGCCACTAGAGTTCGAGGATGGAGACCACGTCTTCTTGCGTGTCTCACCTCGACGTGGATTACGAAGATTTGGCCGAGGCGGCAAGTTATCTCCATGCTTCATCGGACCATTCTAGGTTCTCAGCAGGATTGGCGAGGTGGCTTATTGCATGGCTCTACAACCTCAGTTGCACAGGGTGCATGACGTCTTCCACGTATCTCAGCTGAGGAGATACGTGCACGAACTGACTCATATCATCGACCATGGGGATCAAGTCGTTGTTGATGGGGAGAATTTTACTGAGTTCCCAGTGGAGATCGAGGATCGACAGGAGTGGGTCCTATGTGGATGGTCGATTCCTCTAGTGCGCATTAGATGGCAGCACGAGAACCTCTAGGAGAGCACTTGGGAGCGGGGGGCTCAGATGCATGCTCAGTACCCACATTTGTTTCCCTAAATTTTGATGTATCTTTACGGGGACGTAAATCCCTGAGGTGGGAGTAATGTAAAGACACGTAAAATTCAAGGAAAATTTTTTCTTAATTTTTTTTGAGATTTTACAAGAACGCAGTTTCTGACGAAACTTGATTTCGAGGCTCGGTGTGCCCGGAATTTCTATCCAAAGTTTAGCTCGGGTACATTCAGTGAACGAACGAGCAGTATTTACTATCTTTTGAACCGGTGCTCGGAATCAAATTCCTAGGGCACCGATGGAACCGCAACGCCGGTAATTGCTTAGAAACACCTGTTCCGGAGTTGCATTGGCTCAAGAGAAGTTGATAGAAATTGTGGAAGTTTAATTTATAATTAAACTAAAATTTTTATTTTCTTAAAGTGGCTTAAGGCTTCGGGTGGATGTTGGGTAACTACCCAACATCCCAAAGGAGGTTATGAGGTTGGTGGGGCGCACACGAAGCCCAACCCTTCATATTATTCAACTCCCTCAACTCCTGTTTTAATTTTGATAACCTATGTTTTAATAACTTATGTTATTAATTATGTGATTTAAGTGTGGATGTTTGAATTTCAAACTCTTGAAATTCAAAAGTTCTGTTAAGTTAATAAAATAAGAGGTGAGATTATTTTATTTTGGGTTAGTTTCTTGTGGCGGAGTCTTGGGGAGAAAAAGGCTAAGGATTGTGGAACTTCTTCATCTTCGAAGAAGAACGCGAATAACACTTCGGTCTCCGACAAAGAATGATGAGTTCTCCGAAACCGATTACACGACGCCGTGTACCGTGACGCGAACGTGACTTCCTCCTTCCACGATGTCTCTTTCCGCAATGGTTTATCCACGACAAATCCTCGTTCGACGAACCTCCGTTCAAGCTCACACGAGGTAGGGGATTTATTTGTTTATTTTTATTTTGTTCGTGAATAAAACTTTGACGTTCTTTGTGTAATATGACCAAAAGCTATCGATTAGCGAGAGGGGGGTCGGACCGCACAAACATGACCGACCTACCTCCTTTATCCTTATTGGTTCTTTTGTTGATTGGAACGGAATGGTGTGGTGCCGACGCACCACACGGAATTGTGCGGTAAAGAATGTGCGGCGCTGTCGCGCCGCATCGTGAAATCGAACAAGGACGCGACGCCGTCGCACCGCGTCGAAGAGAACCGAAGACACCGAAGTCGGAGTGGGGCCGCGGCGGAGGGGCGCGGCCCCGTCGTGCCGCGCCAGACGAATCAAAACCACAGCTGGTTTCGGGCCGCGACGGAGCAAGGAGACCGGCGGCCGGTTCCGAGCTGTCGGTGTCGGAGCAGGGAGGGGACCGGCCAACGCCGGTCCCGTGGTGGCAGAAACCGGCTGGCTGGGGCCGGCCGGCCGGACAGGAGAACAGCCGGGTGTTTAAACCCCCGACCGGCCAACAAGCGTCCCCCCTTAGGGGGGGGGGCAGCCCCCCCCCCCCCCCCCCGCTAAACCGAACGGCTCAGCCATTCAGCCGCACCAGCTGGCACCGCGTTCCAGACCGCCCGACCCGTAGCCGGGCCGCGCCGTGCCCTGCCAGGCTGACCCGGACCCGGGCCGACCCAGGGGGTGGTTCGGCCCCAAAACCCCCGTTTTCGGAACCTTTTGGTTCTTTTGACCATATATCAGGTTACGGACCTCTGATCAACACGCCGTCACTGGAAATGAGATCCTTGGATCAAGGCGGTCGTTTTGATATATCGCGCTCAAGTTTTCGGAATACCTTGAGTTCAGCCGGGTTCATTCATACACAAAACCAACAGGGCCCTCGGAGCGGAAACACTCATATATTAAGCTCCGGATGTCCGATTGACGTGACATCAACTTTGTTGGATTCCTCTATATGATACGGATATTTTGTCATAATCCGCCGAAGGTTTGGACAAAGGTGGAGTACGGTCAGGTTGGTTTTTCCTTAAAAACCAACCGGGCCCCTGGGACGAAAAATCCAATAACTCCCAGACCGAGCGTTCGATTGACGCGCCGTCTGTGACTTTGAGTTTCTGCTGACGATACAGAACTTTTGGATACATCAACTATGGACTATGTGTCAGTTGATGTATCAGCCTCTCGGCTCGTGGAGCGGACCCTCCCGAACGAGCTTGCTGTGTGCGGCAACCCTATAGCTGGCTGCGTTTGCGACTGTGACGACGACGACAACTATACAGAGATCCTCAGTGGATTCGACGGTGACGACTACAACACTCAGCGATCCTACGTGGATCAGTGCTACTAATCCTGTGTGGGTCCGATCCTGTGTGGGTAAGTGCTCAGCGGTTCTGTGTGAGCCATCGCCTACAGATCCGGTGTGGGTCTGATCCTGTGTGGGTCTTTGCGGGTGTTAGTTACCTATCGATCCAGTGGGGGTCAGACCCTTCCTGGGCCATTGCAGGGGTTAGTACCAATCGATCCTTTGTGGGTCCGATGACTTAGATGAATCAGTGGATATATCAGATCATCTCCATCGTCATACGAATAAGTATACCTGTGTGAGCTGAATCCTGTTTTTCTTTCCTATGTGGATTGAGTTGTGCTATCCTGTGTGGATTTATGTTTTTCTTTCCTATGTGGACAATGTTGTGCTATCCTGTGTGGATTTACATTTTTCTTTCTTGGATGGACTGGGTTGTACTAGAGCTCGGATGTTGGAGCCGAATGAGAATTGATGACTTAAGTATATGTATGGGAATATACATAAGCAGTGTCGGATGTTACATCGTGATTGTATATTTACTTTGTGGATTATCCTTTTTGGATTCTGGGAGACCTTCGGGGGTCTCAGGGTCCCTAGTGAGTATCTTATACTCACCCCTGCACGGGCTATGCCCGCACTACGTTTTTTTGGTTGCAGACGACGGACAACGCTGATCGTGGTTGAGGCTTGCGGAGCAGGACGGTACCTGGATGTGGACCACTGCGCGGGACATACTTGGAGCGGTCGGCTGGACCCGAGGAGCACTTGAGGCTATCTGTACCCACACTTCAGGTGGGATTTCCAGTATGCAGCTCGGCGTTGCGGCTTTACTTTTCAGTTGATGTTTTCCCTTCTAGTTGTACTTTACTTCAGTTTGGGTTTGTATACTGGCCCACTTACGTTCCGCACTTACTGTTGTACTCAGTTTTTACTTCTTCTGCTTGCTTGCTCTGTGTTGTTGTTTACTTTTCAAAGGCAATTCCTTCCCTTTTTACCGGGATTTATGCCTTGGTGCTAGTCGCCAGCCCCTGGCCTATGGAAGGCGGGCATGGGGTAGTCACGACACGGGCCCCGAGGACAGGTCGTGGAAATATTCAACCATCAAACCAATATGATGGGTGACATCACTATGTATTGGTGAGAAGTCCATACTCGAGCTGGTTGACATCATAGTGTTGTCGGGTCAGACATTCAAATATCCTTATTTTACTACATCATTCCATAGACCATGAGTACAGACTGTACTTGAGAGTTCATGCACCAAGAGCATGGTCAAATGTCTGTGAAGAAATATTCACCACACATAAAAAAATTGGATCATTTTTCATGAACCTTGTCTATTGATGGGAATAATATTGAGATGAGTTTTGATAATGGGATTTAATATATCATTTAATCCTAGGTGGACATCTTTCATCTAACCACCATTTTGTAGGTAGTGAACTAGGCCCTCATCAATGATCAGAACATAAGGTAACATAACATTTTGATCAAGAGCAAATCATCATCCATATGAAGGAGTGGATAATCTAGTGGTTGAAAGAATCATTTTGATGGTAAAAATGCGGGAAGTACTAGTCATGTGGAATGCACCGATAACTATGTGGAATGACACTAGTGTTTTTGGGAATGGAAGAAAAATCCCCAGTGTATGAAGATCCATATCGAGTTGTGATATTTCTGCATGATGGGTCACCTTCAACATTTATGAAGATTCTTTTAAAATGTGCACAGTGAGTAGGGTTCTGTGACACCACTGCCATCATGTGTTGGATTACTGAAACTATCTGAGGTATGACTTTGTATTCAATTTATTGATTAGGTCAAGGGGTGGTTGGGGTTGAGTAAATCATTCTTTTGATTTTCATCATCAGAAGAGTAAGCCTGCTTAGGCTACTCATGTAGCATTAGAAGGTTGCAGTTCTGGATAAATATATGTAGTGTAGCCTATGATGGAGGGGTAGAGGATAGAGATATCTACTATATGGGGTATTGTTCTAGTAGATTATTCCCTAGTTTCTATTTTTTTTAATAGGGTCATCAGACTCTTTTCTATATGCTAAACCTATGGGAATCATGGGTTTACTGAAAGACTACTCCGGTGGTGTTATGATTCTTAACACACAAATGGGAATTTTAGAATAGGGTATTAGGTAATATAAGGAGTTCCTCTAGATGTTGGTGGGTATCACATCTTCGGGAATTTATTCATCCTTGAGATGATCGGTTTTTATGTCACTCTCACTATGGATTGGCTAGTAACATATCATCTCTTTGTAAATTTCAATCACTATCATGTGTATTAAATACCACATGAGGGTAGAATTTATCGTCATTAGATAAAATGGGATATTTATGTTGGTCGAGAGAGAATTGGGTGTGCTTGGATGGGTAAGGTGATAGCCCAGATTGAGACTCTCATTATGATCAATCAGGGAATATAGCTAATGGAATTACCTCTTATTTTGGATAATTTTAGGGGCATATTATCTAAAGATTTATGTTTCATACATCCTTATAGACATGGGGATTTCACCATTGAGATAGTTACAGGTGATGCACCAATGTCTATTCCTCCCTATTTGATGGCACCTACCGATCTCCTCAAACTGAATAAGATTTTTGAAAATCTAGAGGCAACAGTTTTCACCTGACCCCTATCATTTTCATTGGGATATGAAAAATATTTTTTCCAAGAATGAAGATGGTACATATATATTGTCTGTGGATTACCATGGACAGAACCATTTTATACTGAAGAACTTGTATCCACTTCCTCATATATATTATCCCTTTGACCCGGTCTAAGGAGTGAAAATTTTCTCTGAGATCGAGTTGAGTTTGGGCTACCATTGTGTTCATGTGAGGCCATCCGATATAAAACATAAACAATTATGAAGGAGTTACATATCATAAAAGTTATTGTTTGATTAATCATATTTAACATGCGGATATTATTTATGGATCCAATAAATTGGTGTTTCCACCCATAACTTGATTTATTTTGGGTGGTATTCGTAGATGAAATCATAGTGTATTGTCACTCTAGACAGAACCATTAAATCCATTTTGATATCACAGTGAATACACTAATAGAGAACAAGGTATATGAAATTCTTATTAAGTTACATTTTTTAATCGCAAAAGTTCACTTCTTGTGTCCTATCATATCTGAGCTAGGCGTATCTATTAACCTAGAGAAGGTGAGAATCATGGTTTCTTAGAATCATCCAAAAAATGTGTTTGAAATAAACCGATTTTTAGGGATTTATATATATTACATTAGATGTATGTCAGATTTCTCATGCCTTACAGGCCACCTATGGCCCTAACCATGAAGGGTGTGAAATTCCATTGGACTGATTCTTGTGATACATCATTTCATATGATAAAGGGAACACTAAATTCTAAACAGATAGTGATTATTCTAGATCTTGTAAAAGGATATATTATTTGGAATTATTCTTTAGGGATTAGGCTAGTTTTATTTCTAATGTCTGGAGATAGATTCAGGGATTATCTCTCCCAGTAGTTGAGGCCTCAAGAGATGAATTGCAATATCCATGATCTAAAGAAAGCAATTGTTGTTCATGATCTACATTCATGGAGGATTTATATATTTGCTGAGTGGTTTGTTGTTCACCCAAATAAAAAATGTCTCAAATACATATTCATATACAAATAATTTAAACTATGTAAGTTCATGTGGGTTGAATATCTAGAGGAATTGTACATTTATCTTTCATATACAACTGGGATGTGTAATATAGTAGTTGAATCCCTGATCCAATAAATCATACACATGCCATCCATGTGGCCAATAGTGAGGTAATGTTGATGGCCTTGTATTTTGAGATGCACATAGAGGTTAAATAAAAACCTGAGAAACATATTTTAGAATCTCTAGTGGTGACATCCACTCTTCTTAGGTAGTTGAGGATGAGATAGATTTTGTATTCCAAAGGGTTGTTCATGAGGGAGAGCATATCAATTGAGAATCCAACTCTTGGTTTGGTTGTTGATAAGGATGATACCCAACACTACCATGGGCATTTTTAAGTTCCTTCAGATATACAGGATGAGATGATAAGGGAATATCATGCCTATATTTTAGGAGTTAACCATGATCTTATCAATATTTACAAAGACATACATCATCAGGTTTGGATCCCAGATATGAAGAGGCATATTGTAGGTTTTACCATGCATTGATCCAACTATTATTAGGTAATGGATGAGAACTAATGAAATAATAGACATCTACAACATTTATCCATTCCAAAATGGAAATATAATGATGTCACATTGAATTTCAGGACTGTATATCCATGATCCCATATAGGAAATGATGTAGTCTAGGTGATCATTGATAGTTTTACCATGTTTACACATATCCTACCAATCCAGGAGACCTTCTCAGTTGTTGACCATAGGTGGAATTATATTTGGGAGATAGTGTGCCATAATGGTGTTCACTATTTTATTTTTTTGAAATGAGATTCCTACTTTACATCATGGTTTTGGGAAATGTTTCAGAAGGAACATGGTCTACAAGTGATATTGATTTCAACATACCATGCTCAGACTGACGGGAAGTACAAGGGGATAATATGGGTTTTACAGGATATGATTCGATATTGAATCATTGAAATTATAGGTTTATCAGTGAATCATATACCTCTTGTTGTGTTTTTATACAACAACTATTTTCATGAAACATTTCAGATGCCTCCTTATAGGTCCCTTTATGGTAGGCCATTCTATTATCCTCTATGATGGATTAAGATAGGTGAAGAAACACTGTTAGGTCCTCATCTCATTCAGGTGACTCAAGAAGATGTTCAACAATTTTATAACTGTATGGATATATACAAGGTCATGAAGTTGTCTTATACCAATTTTCATCATCAACCATCAGTGTTTTTGGTGGGACATTAAGTCATTTTATGGGTATCTCTTATATTCGATCATGGAAAACATCAAAGATAGTTTTACTTATTGACATGTTATTTTAATCCATTCCATATATTCTAGGGAGTCATGATGGTGTCTGATTAGTTGTTGTTACCCTAGAGGTATCGTGTGATGCATGATGTGTTGCACGTATAGTAGCTTCGTCATTATATTGTTATCCCATCTCATTTTAATGACTCCAATGACCTTAAATAGTAATTGGATTAATCTATTTAGTATAATCTGATATGTACCATTGATCAGAGCACAAAATTTCTCTGATAAGGATTGTTCTACTGGTCCAACGGATGTGTCAACAACGCCATGTAAAAGATGACACATGGGAGCGAGAATATGATATACTTGCTAGTTTCTAGGAAATTTCATAGACGATGTTTTACCACACTGAAAGGGGAAACTTATGGATGAGTTTTATTAATGATTGAAGGTTTCAATTTCATAACATTTATTAAAATTATGTAGCATTATCTTTCATCTATAAATATTTATTTTGGTCATTTTAAGGTTTTCTAATGGATTCATAGAGGTCTCTAGGGTGTATAGGTCTTAGAGGCCCAAAATATGAGAGACAATGCTCAGATTAATGATTAGGAGAAACCCTTTATCCTAACCCACATGATTTCTATTTCTATAATACTTATGAAAGTGTGGTTTAGGAATCCATAAGGGTTAACAGAAACCCTACAATAGAGCCCACATACGTGTACATCTTGTCTTAGTTAATTTAGAAAGTTTTTTTTCACAAGATACACATGGTTACCCTAACTGTGATTCTAGGACCTAGGGGGTTCACATTTGAGAAGAAACTAGGGAAGAATTGAAATATGGTTTGGAAAACCATGTGGCCAAACCCTACTCCCATCATAGTTTTTGAAATTAATCTTTTTCACTTAAATGATTAAGGATGGATCACCCATATTCCTCCCATGTTTATATAGTGGACCAAATCATCTTTGATGCATGAATCTGCTCACCAACTCTCTATAGGTTTTGGGGTATCACTTCTATCCATCATCCAAAAATATTATCAACAGATCCATCAGAATTTTGGAGGTATGCTCTATGATCCTCTTGTTTCTATTATCCTTTGATGTTTTATTTTATTGAAGCTAATTATTCTCCTATTTGAATAATTTGATGATTCATCCGGTTACTCTCATTATAGAAAGATTCAAACATAGATTTTGGATAAGGGAATCACTACGAGGATATGGTAATTGGTATTTTTATGCATGTTTTGATGCATCATATTACATGCATTGTGCTGCATGATGGATCCTCTTGGTGATGACTCTAATTTTTTGAATAAACTAAAATCATTTTTTACAAGCCTTCTATTAACCTAGCTAGAGGGGAATAACCTCATAGATTAATCTCTTATCTAGAACCACAAAAATGGGTGTTCTATTCCCTTAAGGATCATTAAACCATTTGTTTTAATTTTTTAAACACCCATTATGAAGAGACCCTATAAATTAATTCCTTGAGATATAAACTTAATTGTATTGTGAGATAAACAACGAGTTATGCCCCTATACCTGATGCCATAAATGAAATGGTAGAAATATGTGAATTGGTCAAGTGCATATTTATTACACCACATGTATTTAATGAATTTCATTATTAAATTTCTTGAGAATATATATAATCATGATTAAAACACATAACTTATTAAATTTCATGAATTTTTTTAAGATAAATAATTTCTTCCCCTTAGTTTTATTGGAGATAAAAAAATTCTAACTTAAGGACCCCTTGGAATGGCTCATCATTCCTTCACTTGAATTTGTTAATGACTTGTAAACATTCATGGGGATACACTATCTATGTATAGGATGGGATTTTAATTTGTTTTCCATTTTAACTATAGATGAGTGATAATAGTTCCCTATGGGAGACACCATGTACATTATTAGTGGTGTAATGTTTACACCGTGCCAGGAGAGAGACTCGGGCCAATATGTGTGATACCATGGATAGACATGGAGGTTTATTTTAAAGTGGTTTAAAAGTTAAATTATTGAATAAATATTATTAATAATAAGAATAATATAATTAATAAAAAAAGTTACATGAATTTATTATAACAACATTTTTATACATAAAATTTAAATTTTCTATGAAACAAATTTTTATCAAGTTTGAGAGGGTTAATTTTAAATTGAATTCATCCACCTATATAAATTTAATTTGAAAAAATTAATTTCATATTTCTATTTATGATTCAAAAAATTTCTAAAAAGGTTTTTTTATGTTATGAAGAGAACCATAATAAATATTTTGCACCTCGATAACTGTAAAATGTGTAATTAATGTTTAAAATAATGGGATATAGAAAAAAATATACCATAAACTAGTATTTATTTTATTAGATATGTTTTCATCAATGATAACCATCCATTTTTCTAAAATTATCCAATTTGTTAACACTTTCAATTGATAATGGCCTTAATTTGATTTTAAATATTAAATAAAAACCAATTATCACCCTTTTTATTTCAATATCATTAATAATTTCTCAAAGGAAAAAAATAGTTATTTTTTATATATATGGGTTTTTAAAGGATGAAGAAATTTTTTTATCATGGATATTATATATATATTTAGTGAAAAATTTGTTACCCTAAAGGCTTACGAAATGGTTACACATTTCCTGTGAAAATAGGAAAAAATTAAACTAAATGATTTTAATAACACTAAATGTATTACCATTTTGGTGACTTATAACATCCCAATAATATATTAGATAAGTATAACATACTCGGTGTGTATTAAAATTTATATTCAAATTCCATTACTATCATGATGTCCTAAAATTTCAACTATTTGAATAGTCTCAAAATTGAATTTAATAGTATATTAAGTTAAATAATATTTTATTCAATGTTTTTAAAAATCATAAAACATTTATATATAATGAATTGAATGGAATATTGTATAAAATATCAACCATGTCCCGATTATGTGTATGTTTCCCATTTTTAGAATCTTTCTTGACCTATAAAGTGTAAAAACTTTAATATTTCTTTATTTTAAAAATTGTCTGGAGTTTAAACTAAGAGATTGTGGAAAAATACCACTTAGAATTAACCAAATTTTATTTTATGATATTATTTAGACTCTTAATAATAATAAATTTAAATTATATTCATATTTCTTCTTTTAGATGAAAATTTCTTTATATTAATTTCATACTTTATGTAATTCCAATAGTGTCCCTCCCCTCACAGATAAGTGGGAACCAAATTTTAATCATTTCTAAAAATTTTTAAAAAGTATAATTTGGAAAATATTTTACTAATTCCCTCACCAATTTCCCTTTAAATATATTAAAATTATTTTTGTCAAAAAAATAACAAACCTAGAAGTATTATATTGTAATCTATTGAAGGTTTTATGAGGAGAATATATAAGTCCTATGAAAAATATTTCATGTTTATTTTATCTTCTAACTCAATGAAATATTCTATATCCAAAATGAAATAATATCATATGTATCATAAATAAATTTAATTTTTATTAAGATTCAGGTTTATCAATTTTTCATTTCTTTTCCATCTATTGAGAAATGAAAAAACCCACTAGTGTGTACTTTTGGATAACGACCTCCACAATGCAATGGTTGGAACATGTAGTAATGAGAACAATTGGAGATTATCTACAATTTTTTCTATAATTGAACTCAATGGATTATGGGCATTGGTAATCTACATTATTTTACAAACCATTATTCAATGTATTTTTTGCATTGGGCTCGATCTGGGATTAGAGTTGTGTTGGAAACATAATTTTCATCTATTTGCAAAGCATGGGTTGACTATACAATGATGCATTTTGGTTACACTAATTTGCAGGTTTAAGTGGGTGGGATGTATGGGTCTTTTCATGGTTTTCATACTTTTTGGAGTGTTGATGTATGTAGAGATTCTGTAGTGGATTAACAAATATCATTTGGATGTGTGAGTATTCAATAATGTACCTACGATGGTAAGTATGTTTCTTCCACTCATTGAATTTATAGTTGGTCTATGTTCATTACACCACGTGTATACACTATTAGTTTATTGTTATTAAATAGAAACTTTAGGGGATATGGGTTGGGTCACCAAATAATATCTCAAATCATTCTAGTTAATTTATATATATGATATTAATTAAAGAATTATTATTATTTAATGATAATATTTAATCTATACTCATACCAATCATTACATTATAAAAATGCTAATGGAATTTGTGTGTACATTAGAATTACCACCTCTATAAAGTGATGTGATTCATTTTTATTATACATCATTATTGGATTCTTAAAAAATAATATTTAATTGATAAATAATATAATTATCTTATAATTGATATTTTATAGATGTTTTTATGAAGAAAAGTTTGATCAAAATCTATATAACAAATTTGTTTTGATATATTGAACCAAACATTCTCAAAACACCTCACATTGACTTATCCGATTATGAAATGAAAATTTTAGTAATCAACCCCACTTTATTATGCATAAAAAATTATCCATCTTTTAATGATAAGGAATTTGAACTAAAAATTGTTTTAATGAAAACATATAAATGATAAAGGTTTGATATAAATGAGATAAATAATATAAATGAAATGTTAAACTCAAGGTAAAATGGAATTTATCATATAAACCCGATCTTATCTATTTTAATCATTTATTTTTTAAATTATTGTTTTTTATGTCCATATTAATAAAATTATATTATGAAAAATATTTATATGGATATAAATGAATAATGAAGGTCCTATTTTTTTTAATTAATTCATTTTATTCTATGGTTTTCAAAGTGAATATTTATATGAATATTATATTGAACTTTTTGAAAAAAGAAAAAAAGGAATGTTCTATTTTAAAATATACAACATCAATGATATTTCATTTCATCATAACCATAATATTATTTTGGGACTCCATTAAAAAATTTCATGTTTTATTCAGGGGAAAACACATATTCCCTTTATTCTATGTAATTTCATAAAGTGTTTTAAATAAATTGAATATTTTTATATCCCAATATTTTTGTGTTATTGTTGAAAATAATGTATTTTATAGAGTAATGATTAAAATGATATCATTTACATTTTATGATTATTTTATGATTATTATATTTTTTTATGATGATGGGAGTTATTAATATAACTTCTTATGATTTATGATCTTGATATATCTCATGATTAATATGATCCCAATATATCCCTCTAATGAATTGGTAAGAGAGAAACATTTAACTTCTTATAGGTTTCAACCAAAGGATTGTTGAAATTTATGGGGTAGTTAATTCTATTTGTAAGAGTTATTGTATTGGAAACATTAAAATGATTTCCCAAACGACCTACATGATTTATCTATTCGTTTTATGTGTTATTTCGGAAAATATTATTATTTAAACATTTATTCTAATTATCTTATGTATAAAAGGGAAATCTTTGATACTTTATATTGGTGGAATGTATAATTTTTTTAGAAGATTTCATGAGTTTTAAATTACTACAAATAGATCATTATTAGATTTATTTCTCTATTAACATTTATTATGAAATTTTTGAGAAAAATATTTATGTAATGGTATATATGCATTATGCATGGAAATAATTATTTTTCTCTCAATATTTATTGTGAAACAAGAAAATTTTTATAATTAGTATTAATGGAACACCATTTTTTTGTATTTAATTTTATTTATATGTCCCATAATGATAATTGTGTGTTCATCCCAAGTTTTCAAATGTTTTTTCATGGGATTTTAAGGATGTGTAGGGAAAAATAAGAGGTTGTGAGGATATTGTAAATATATTTCTTTAATAAAAAAAATTTTAAACATTAATTGATTTGTTTTATGGGATTAAATGGATAGTTAGGGGATGATTCCACAAATTGTTTTATGGGTTTATTATGTAAAAGTTATGACATAATTATCTAAAAAATAAATCAGTAAGATTATATAAATGTAATAATGTGAATTTTAGTGTAAATGATCTACATAATTTATTGTTCTATGGTCAGTTCATTATAGACTATCAAAGGAATATCAATCCAATAGAATAACGATTCCTAGGAGAATTTCCTTGGGAATACTGACTCATTTGGAAACATTGGGTGTCTCCATACAGGGATTCTATCAATTGAAACCAAGGTGTACCCATTAAAAAAACCAAGGTCCTATTATATGGTTATGGATCTCTCTTATAGATTTCACATCATCTGAGACAGGTTGTGTGGTCACCTAAAAATAATCACATCCTTAGGATCCAATGATTGTGAACATTCATTTCAAATCATTGTATTTGTGTCTCAGTTTACTGTGTATCCCACCATATGGATCCATGGAGTTTATCCAGGAATCCCAAATCCTAGAAGGCATATTGATAGACTCAATAAGAATTTAAAATGAATTCCTTGTATATCAATACATTTCATTTGGTATTGTGTCTAACCTCAATTATCTCAAAATGAATCTTGATGGGTTGGTCGTCAACCCAAACTCATCCTACAACCATGGTTGACCAAACTAGTTCACAACCTTCCATAATCACATCCATAATATGAGAAATTAATTTATTATAGTTCTAAGGGTACACCTAAAATCAATAATACCCATTTCCAATAAACACCATCTCTAGGGTCTACATCTCATTGAGTCTCCCATTAAGATCCCCAATTTCACACCATATCGAGGTTACCCAACAGGGGATCCTCTATCACGTTCTCATATCTTAGGTCATAACCCATCATTGGACTGAATATTATCCCCTAAAACACTAATAGACCACCATGAATCCTCTTGACACATTACATTAGTCACCAAAGGGATATGAACTGAAGTTAATCCCCTTCAAAATTCACCCTAGGTGGGTCCGCACAGAAAACTAAATCAATCTATCTCAATAGGGTGTACCAAAAATACCCATAGTGTATATAAATTTTTTTACTAAAAATTGTTATTATATTAATAGGTGTTTTATTTGAAAAACATCACTATAATAATCTTCCACATAACAGATGAAAATTATTAATAAATTATAATTTGAATAACACCTTTAGTAAATAAAATTATTGTAATAAATTTATATATCATACATTAATACCATGGATTTGTAGAATTATTTACTATTAAAAGGGGATTTATATTTCAAAAATAATTTTTAATATTATTAATAAATTAAATATACAACTTTAAATTGATTATTATTTTTTTCACAGTATAGGTGTGAAAGTCCATTTATTGAATAAAATACAGAATAATATCTTTATAAAAATGAGATAAGAGGAAACCCAATACAAAAACTTATGGAAAAAAATTTATTTATGAATAATTACCCAAAGGATTAAAGTTGGTTGTGAGTGTCCAATAGGAAAAGAAAATTAGATAAAAGACTGAAAAATTTGCATCACCCTCACCACGATAGACAGGGAAATAGTGAAATCTGTCGATGATGCATCACACCCATAAATGATGTTTTAACAATCTAGTCTATGAAAATGTGAGAGATAACAAATCCCAATAACACTAAAATGTGGAGGGAGGAATGTATTATAGGTTCCATCCCACCAATATCAATTTTGAACCTCCCCATGTCAATTATTGTGAGAAAATCACTACACATTCAACCATATGTAATGAAAAAAGACAAAAAATGCTATGAAAAATAATATTAGGGTGCACAAAATTCCAACAAAATTGAGGTTAGATGGCTGAGTGAAGGTGCCACCACAACCATCAATATTTTAAGGCCTCCCAACAGATGGTAACTAGATGAAGCTTCACCACACAAAAAACCCAGATGAAACTAATTCAAAAACCCACAATGAGATCATATGCAACACAAATCCCTACAAACTCTTACTCAACATGAAATTCCATTTAACATTATCCAAAAATATAACTTTATCTATAAGGAAACATACCTATAACATCCCATGATTTTATGTAATATATTTTTTAAAATTATTCTAAATTCTTTGACAGCTTGGTTTACTCAAAATTCCCAGTTATTTTTGTGTTATATATTACACCATGTTTATCTTTCATCACATGCAACATCGATTGTCTTCGATAATGTGTGTTACATTCAATGTTGGATTTTACAAAACAATATTATAATATTATAATTTAATATAATATTTATCACCTAGTAATTTTGATTGAGGTAATGAATGAGATTGACTAATTTGTGAAAATATATTTTAATGTTTTTATTATATTAATTCTATATAATTAATTGTAATTGAAAATAAAAACCAATTGAAAATAAAGAATTGTTTTTATATAAATTTATTGTCGTAATTGGAAATGTTTTTTTTTGTTATTAAATTAAATTAATAACTATTGGTGAAATATAATAATGTAATTTATATAATATATATTCAAGAATTTTTTTTTCAATTAAACAAATAAGTTTTATGTTCCTATAATAAGAAATAAAATTAGATTTTATGCATAAAATGATGTATTTTTCTAAAAGGTAGTTTTATTACCTTTAATTGGAATATTTGTTTTAAAAAAACCAGATAGTTATATAAAATTTATTTCAAAAAATAAATTTTTTTGAAACCAGAATATAAAAAATTACATTTTGTGAACATTTGGAATTTTTCAGAGAACTTCTACTTTTGAGAAATAGTGAATTACAATGAATTTTAATTGAAAACTACATTTTCATCTAATTTACATATATTGTTAAATTATATATTCAATTGATTTTAATGTAAAATTAAATCAATTAGACAACTATTAATCGAATTTAGTAAATTTTAATAATTTTTAAATTTAATAATAATATAAAAAATAAGTGAGCATTCGTATATTTTCAATTTAAAAACTGTTTTTTCACCAATTATGCATGGTAAACATTATATATAGTTTTTCCACTTCTAGTATTTGAATTTAAAAAAATGGGTATATGCAATTATAATCATAATATTTTTTATATTCTAATATGGCCAACTAAATTATTGACTAGAATAAAAAATGAAAACTATAAAAAATAAGTCACATTAATAATGATACAAAGGGTTGTGTGCATGGAATGAGTGTTTATTGAAATTAAATTTACACACATATGTGATTTTTAAATAATTAGTTTGAATTTACATTTAAAATAAATCAGTCTATATTTTCTAATAATTATTACATTAATTTATTATTAATTGATGAATTAGATATGATAGAAAACTAGTTACCTTATTCAGAAACCAAAATAAAAAAAATCATATAAGATCAGGAATAAAATATGAAAAAATGAATTTATAATGTGTGATATGAGAGTGGATCCACTATAATTCCCCATAAATACATTATTATTTATTTTTTGTGAACATGTGTTAAGGTATACCTTTCCAAAAAAATTACTTTTTTGAATTTACAAGAATGTCACACTTTGTCCACTATAACAGGGTATTCACTCTCTCTAATTATTCACAACTCTTATTAATTTTCCCTCTTCAAAACACTTCAAAAATAATCTCTTAATGTTACAGACCAATTTCTTAATAGAAATTAATTTCTTGTAAATGTGTCATATAATCACATGAAATCACAAAACAATGAACAAATAAGTACTATGTGAAAATTTAACATAATTTTGTCACCTCTTTTATTTGAATTTTGAAAATATTATATTCACGGTTGCGATCAGTAAGATGTTTGGAGTCCAATAAGACAAATATAGTTTTTGGTGAATAGTAACAGTCCCTTATGAATAATAATGTTACACTTATGAATAGTTGTATTCCATAGTGAATAGTAATCTTACCTATGATAGTATATAAATATGATTTAACTGAAAGTATGATGTATATATATTTTGAAATAAGTAAATAAATGTCTTAAAACTATTTTTAGAATAAATTATGATTTTCATTTAATAGTAAATTAATCATATTTAGAAAATCATTTTTGAAAAATAGATTTCATTTCTGAATTCTATATTTCAAAAAATTGTTATTGTAAATTTTTGGGTTTTTTTGAGATACATGAATTTTTTATGAACAGTAAAATTTGATAAATAATAATAAATGCTAAAACATGAATTTCTGCATCATGATTGAGTCATGGATATAGTAAATGGCCATTGGATCAAACTCTCAAGCACAAATTATAGTTTTTGGTCACATGAATCATAAATATTTATTTTCTTAGGGTAAAATAATAAACTAATGATTATAATATTATGGGATCGCTTCTCCACTCAACAATAAATACAACCCCTGCTTACCTCTTCACTTCAATCCTCTCAAGCCTTTTTCCTTTCTTATAATATTCCAAAATATATATTTAATATCTTCCCCCACGTCTAATATCCATTAGATACTTCAATATACCAAATATTTCCCCCTTAAGAAGTGTATCAAGGAAGATTGATTCAAGTAGTAAATTCAACTTTTCCTTTATTTCTTTTTCTCTTAAAGTTCATTTATTTTTTTTATATCCTTAACCATACTCATCGAAATTTTATTAAACATAGAGTATGTTAAATTAACTTTATTTTAGTTATGATAATGTAAGAAGTTATTATCATCTCCCCTTTCCCACATTATATTTGAAATAAATGAAAACTCCATTTGAGATGTGATAGTTTAGTGCAATCAGGGACTACATGTTATAAATTTAGATTACTATATTAAATTTTGTTCATGAAACAACTTTTATGGTGGAATAAGAATATTTTATGTGTATTTTACCTTATTTAATGTTATTTAATCCTTATCCATTCATTATGTAAAATAATAATACAAAAAATGTTAATTGTGAGAAAACTCACTTAAATTAATTCAATTGTTTGTCATTAATGCTTGATATAAGTATTTTACTTCACACCAAGTATCCAAATGAAATATATAAACAAATAATCTCATGTATGCTAATTAATAGTATATATGATAAATTTTGTACAACCCCTTTTACCGTACACGTTTTTCTAGTTATGAAAATAAACAAATCCATAATAAAAACCAAGAAAACTAACAGACCTAAACAGTGAAACTAAACCACTTAACCAATCAATAAAAGGTTAGTAATAAACATAAAAAGTTTATAATTAATATTTTACATATATAAGTGGTTCTATAATTATAAATTAATATAAATAATTTTTTTATTCCTGTCATTAATCACTAGTGGATAACACCAACATACTTAAGATATCAGATCCTCTCTATTTCACTTTTACTCAAGAATGTCCTCTTTGCTATTCCATTATATGTGTAATCCCTAATGATGGGGTATGATTTATCACCTCCCCAATACATCCATAATTAATTATAACTAATGATAAACCTCATTGACTCTCATTAAGCCCCTTTATATACACCTGATACCATGAAAATAATTCATATGAAATTATACCTGAACTACATTTATTCTTTCGGGTTTCTCTATCTTTGTACTTACCCAAATGAAGATGTATTTTATTTTAATGTAAAAAATATAAATTCTGTTTATATGATTTAAAATCATGTTTCAATATCCATTCCTCATTCTCTTTTGGTGATATACATTATTTTAAGTTAATCCAACCTTGATACTTTAGAATAAGAAAACTCAAATTAAGGGAAATTCCCAAATTTCTACCCAATTTCATGTGGATTATATCCTCTATTTTAAGACACCAATTCCTTCATAAAATAATTATCATATTTTTAAAATATACTTTTTTCACTTCTAGTTTTATAAAAAAATATTGTTCCCTTTTCTATTTTGTGAATAGATATCTCTTCAATGCATTGGGTAAAGTTGAGTCTCACGAGACGTTATGTGTGACAGTCTTGGAAATTTTCCGTGGCATGTGATATTATGTGAAAAAGTTTTGGAGGTGAGCCTTGGATTGTGATTCTATTGGTAGCCGTCTTGGTGGTTAGCCTTGAATCATACTAAATTCATGTTTTATGTGTTTTCCACATATCTATGTTTCCAGGTTAAAATGATCCCATTTTTATATGTTATGATATGTTAGAAGCCTTTTTATATCATCATGTCATGCCTTCAATACCATGTGCTAATCCTTTGTTATTTTGGTTATTTCCTTACTAGTGTTTTAACTCATCCATTTGTTTATGTAATTCCTAGTTTATCCTATTCAGATATAAGATAACAATGGAATATAAGAGCTCATTATGGAGTTTAAATAAAAAGTTGATTTTATATTCTTTGATTATGTAACTAGAATTCCAAGACACTTTAATTTATGATATTTGTCTTGTACTCTAATGAATAATTATGCTCAAAATAATGTAATGTTATTTTTAAAGGTTTAGGGTTCTTATAGTTTGTATCATAACATGGTGTAGTTATTTTTTGATATTAGGAATATAGCGCCTTAGTGAGACCACAAGGAGGAGATGACATTTCTGAAAACAGCCCTATGTTTTGGTATGAATAGGGTTAGTGGTTTATCAAAAAAATATGTCCCTATATAGATAGAAACAGGTAAGGACAGCTCTATAAAATATGTAACTAGTAGTGAAAACTCCAAAAAGTTGTTTCAGGCATGACCCGTGGTATGCTAGTACATGATAACGAGCCATGTTGTGCTCCTGGTTTGACACTCCTATGAGATATGATTTGGTAAATTTATGATATTTATACAAACCGTTATATAAGAAATTAAAAAATACCATAATAATATAAGATACGAAATAAATTATGGATAACCTAGATTTAAAACTAAATAATCACAATTTTGGATATACTGCTCCATTAAAATTTTATCATTTTATGTTAATAGTTTCTTTTTTATTCTCAATAGCTAATAATTCAAGCCCTATTACTGTATGTAATTTTTATTAATTAATGGAGGGAAATAGACGAAAACATTCCAACAACCAATTTTATTTGAAATATGAAGATTTCCCAAATGATGGGCATTAGATGAAGGGAATGGGTGCTCCAAACATCATGATAGTACATGCTATACTAGATCATGTTATGAATAATAACAAGAATGATGTGGAACACCGTCCTCCTCTAAGGAGAGAGAATGTTCCCAAATAATCCATCATGAAAGAAAAGGCCTCCAATGTTTAGTATATCTTATAATCCCCTCCTTGTGGAAAAGTGGATTAAATCTATTGATAATATATTCTCAATCCTCCATTGCTTAGGAGAATAGAATGTTTTACTGAAAGTCTATCATTTTTATGGGAAAGTTGATCATTAGTGGACAGTGATCAAGAACAAAAATTCCCAAAAGGAATTATATTCCATGAATTGGGATGGATTCAAGAATATGTTTTTCTGTAAATATTTTTCTTGAACCCTCCATCTCAATATGGAAGGGGAGATCCTCATACTCAATCATAAGAAAGATGGGTCCATCGGGGTGTATGATACAAAATCTACAATTATATTAAGGTATTCCTTTGTATTTGTCATGAACACTGAAATCATAGTTGATCACTTCTTTAGGAGGCTATATCTGAGTATACGGATGGTGTTGGTGATTCATGACATCAAAAATTATAAGGATATTTTCGTTTGTTCCCTCAAATTTAAAATGGAGATTGGAGACTCTCTATGGTCTCATGGGCCCAGTGAGAAGAAATCAACAATGGAAAAAATTGTGTGGTTCAATGAACAAATCCCATGATGGAAAGAAGTCCAAATACCCCACTTGTAAATGTTGTGGGAAAAGTAATCCAAGGAGATTTTTAATAGGAACTAGAAATTTCTAAAAATGTGGAAATCTTGGACATCTATCCATGAAATACTAATGGAATATGAAAAATATGCTTAAGTAGAATAATAAATGAAGGTTCAAATCAACCCTTAGCAACTGGTGCAGTGTTACTACTACAAGGAGCATAGGCCTTATGAAAAAATTTCACTACGAAAATGGTTTTTTGAGGAAATCAAAAACAACATATAAGGAAGCATGGAAGGGATTATGCCAACACTACTACTGAGGTGGATCCAGAAAATGATGTGGTGACATGTACACTATTTATTAATCTAGGAATAGTGAATGTACTATTTGATTTTAGTTATATGCATTCTTTCATTTATTTCGTGTTAGTATAACTATTCAAACAAAACCCCAAAATATGGGGAACCAATTATCTATGAAATTTAAGAAAGGTAAAATTATTGCATCAATGGTTTATTACTCCTCCCTTGATAACGTTTATAGACTGAACCTCCCAAAAAATCTTGTTCTACATCCCATAGTAGAGTTTTATGATATCCGAGGCTTGGATTGACTATCATTATAAAAAGTCATCCTCAACTTTCATGAAAGGGAGATCACACTTCACATCCCGAAGAATCTTCCAATTCATTACATGTTTAAGGAGGAAGATGAATCTTTTTCTGAATAATTGTCCCATATGCGGATATAAAATCCTTATGAGCCAACATTTTTAGATGAAATTCGTCAAACAAAGGAGAGAATCATTCTTGATGACATGACCATTGTGAGGGATTACACTGATATATTCCTTGATGAGTCTCTTGGTTTTCCTTCTTATCGAGATCTTGACTCCTCAATTTAAATTATTCCTATATGTAAACCTATATCAATGAATCCTTATAGAATGGCATCTGTAGAGATGGAAGAGCAGAAGAAGCAGTTAAAGGAGAATCTAGAGAAGAGTTTTATTGACCATATTGCATCACCATGCGGTGCGCTGGTCCTCATCATCATGAAGAATGATTAATCAATGCTTCTCTGCATTGATTAACATGAGCTAAATAATATCATTATAAATAAAAAGTATCCCCTAACACAAATAGATGAATAGTTTGATACGCTTTTGGGGCCAGTTATTTCTCTAAGGTAGACCTTTGGTCCAGATATCACCAATTAATAGCAAGTAAGGATTATATTTCCAAGACTACCTTTCAAACGAAGTGTGGTCACTATTAGTTAATAGTGATTCCCTTTGGACTGACTAATGTTCCTGCAATTTTCATTGATTTAATTAATAGTGTCTTTAGATATTACCTAGAAAAATTTTCATTGGTATATATTGATGATATTATGATATACTCTAATAGAAAAGAGGAACATAAGGAGCATTAGAATACTATGTTAAAAACAATACGAAGGGTGAAGTTGTATACAATGCACAAAAAAATATTTGTTCCTGATGGAGGATATATCATTCATGTGGCATGTTATCTCAAGAAAAGAGATATCTATACACCATTCCAAGACAAAGGCAATTGAAGAGTGTCGCATGCCAACTTATACAATAGAGATTAGCAGTTTTTTGGTTCTAGCTGGGTATTATCGAAGATTTGGGAAGAAATTCACAAGATTTTCAAACCCAATGACCAGGATAACACGGGTGGGAGTAATGTTTTTCTAGAATTAGGAATGTGAAGACTATTTCAAGGAGTTAAAAAAGAGGATTATCATTGCGCCAGTACTCACACTCACAAAAAGTGGGCAACTATTTGTGGTGTTAATTCATGATTCAATGAAGGGATTACGTTTTGTGTGGATTCTAAATGATAAAGTGATAGCCTATATCTCAAGGAAAGCGAAAAGCCATGAGAAAAACTATCCCATATATAATATGGAGTTCGAATCTATGATCATTGCGTTTAAGATCTGGCAGCATTATCACTATGGGGAAAAGTGAGACATATATACTGACTAAAAGAGGCTCAAATAAATATTCACACTAAATGAACATAATATATCCCATAATAGAAGGATATATCTCATCAAGGATTTTGAATACTCAATCCAATACCATCCTTGGATGGAAAATAAACAGGAAGATTCTCTTTGTAGAAAAGATCATACATATTTATCAATGATGATAATTGAAAAGGAGTCGATATTATTAGATTTATAGAAGATGAAAATCGAGATCATTACGGGAGGGTACTTCACCAATCCTTTATAAAATTATTTCTCAACCATTCCTCATGGAGGAAAAAAGGTTCCTCAAAGAAAATATGTGGAAATTTAGAAAATGATGGAATCCCTTAAAAATGTTAATTCCTCTTAGTTAATGATAGAAAAAGATGGATTTGTTTGATTTGGGTCATGTTATGTGTACCATATAATCTAGATATACAGAAGGAGATTTTAAATTACGCATACAGCTCAACCTACTCTATCTACCCTATGAGAACAATGATTTATAAAAATATTAATGAAAACCTATGGTCAGAAAATATGAAAAGGGAGATTTCTAAACATACATCAATGTTCCTGGAATGTCAACATGTGAATGCCAAGAAGGAAAAAGTCTATGGGGATGATGCAACAACATACCATGCTGACATGGATGTGGGAGAACAATGCCATGGAATTTGTCACTGGTCTTCTAAGGAGATACATAGGAATCAATGCTATATTGTTCGTTGTTGATCATCTTTTGAAGATATATCACTTTATCCCAAATGGATAGGAATTCTTATAAGATCGTCTTGCACAAATTTAAATTAAACAAGTGTTAGGGATACATGGAGTACCATTATAAATTATATCCAACTGTAATCCAAGATTCAACTCGATGTTATTGAAAATTCTCCCACATGCATTATGAACTGAATTGAACTTCATTGTAGCCTATCATCCTCAAACTAATGGTCAATATGAGTGAACTGTTCAGAGACTAGAAGATATGTTTAGAGCATTTATATGGACATCAAAGGAGTATGGGACCAATATATTACATTGTTAGAATTCTCCTACACAAAATAGTTTCAACCCGAGCATCCATATGGCACCATATGAATAGATTTATGAGAAATTGTATTGAACCCCAGCGTGTTGGGATGAAGTCAGTGAGTGTAAGCTTCTTGGACCTGAAGTGGTCAATGAAATGGTGGAGAAGGTGAAAACATTTTTGCTTCATATGAAGGCAGCCCAAAGTCGACAGAAGAGTTATACATAAAATGTTAAATGAGAAACATAGATCAAAATTAGGGACATGGTATATCTAGTCATATATCTATTGAATATGGTCATGAGGCTTGGAAAAAATGGGAAGTTAAGTCCAAGTTACATCGGCCCCTTCGAGATTATTAATCATGTCGAGGATTGGATTATTGACTACGACTTCCACCTATCATGGAAAAAGTACATGATGTCATCCATGTAACCCTCTTAAGGATGTACTTAATATATCTTTTACATCTACTCTCTTCAGAGGTGGTATAGTTGGGGGATTATCTTTCTTACAAGGAGTATCTGATGAAGTTCATGGGTCATAGGGATTAATTTATATGTAAAAAAACTATGCACCTCGTCAAAGTACTTTGGTGGAACCACAAGTACAAATAGAAATCATGAGAATTGGAGGAGGCAATGAATGAAAAGTACATGCACTAGTTTATGGCTTAGAAATTAAAAAAAAATAAAGAGTCTGAAATTTCATAAGGAGGGAAGTTTGTAACGACCCGGTGTTTTTTTCATAGGAAATTATTTTCTTAAAAATATGACATATAATCTCATGAAATAATAAAAAAAGTACTACTATGTACTATATTACCTTTAAACTTAAATTTATCACTTCTTTGATTTGAATTTCTAAAATCATACATTTAAGGTTGCGATCAATAAGATAATTAGAGTCTGATAAGAAAAATTTATTTTTTGTGATTAGTGACATACCATTATGAATAGTAATGTTACCCCTATAAATAATTCCGTACCCAAATTAATTGTAAAATTACCTATAATAGTTTATAAATATGATTTAAGCAAATGTACAATGTACCTATAATTTGGAATATGTAAATAAATGTTTTTAAATTGTTTTTTAAGATAAATTATTATTTAAATTAAATATTAAATTTAATTTATATGGAAATTAATTTTAAAAAAATGGATTTCATTTTTGGATTCTACATGTTAATAAATTGTCTGAGTAATTTTTATTTGTGATTTTTCTAATATATTTGAACTTTTTATGAAAAGTTAAATAAAATAATTAACAATAAATGCTAAAACCCAAATTTATGCATCATGCTTGGGGCATGGATGATGTAAATGGACATTGGCTCAAACTCACATGCACACATTACTGTTATTGGTCACAATAATCATCACTATTTATTTTCTTATGTAATAATAATAAACTAAAGGTTATAATATTATTAAACTCTCCTCCACTCCACTATAAATACCACTCCTACTTAACTCTTCACATCACCAATCTCAAGCCTTGTACCTTTCCTATATTCTACCCAAATATCTTGTAAATATCCCCCCACATCCAACTTCCCCTAGCCTTTTAAAAATACCAAATCATATCACCTTAAGAAGTCTCTGAAGAAAGATTGATTCAAGAGGTAAATTTCAATTTCCATTTATTTATTTTTCATTAGGTTTTCATCATTATTTATTTTATATCCATTCCTCTCATCATCCAAGGGTTATAAAAACTCTATTACCATATATATTCTAGAATGTTTTCATTATAATGGAATATTTTATTACCATCTCTCCTTTCACAATGTTTTATTTCAATTAAATGTGAAAATCTTCTGAGATGTGTTGATTTTTCACCATTAACGACGACATGTTATCAATTTGTATTACTATAAAAAATTATGTTAATGAAATAATTTTTATGATGTAATTAGACTATTAAATGTGTATTTTATATTATTTAATGTTCAATAATCTTTGTGAAGTCATAATGTAAAATAATAATACAAAACAATTTAATTGTGATCAAAATCACTAAAATTAATTCAACTATTTGCCATAAAAGTTTTATATAATGATTTGAATTCACTCCAAGTAAAAAAATTATATTTACAACCATGTAATCTCATCTATTTTCAATAATGTCAAATAAAATAAATTATATACATCCACTTTTATCTTACATGTTTATTCATCTATGAATATAAGTAAATCCATCAAAAAACCAAGATAACTAATAGACCCGAACAATGATATTGAACCACTTAACCCATTAAAACAATATCATGAATTTACTAAAGATTTTATAATAAATATTTTAAATATATAAGAGGTTCTGGAATTATTTTTTAATAATCCTAATTTGTTTATTCAGGTCATAAATAATAAATGCAGAACACCAAAAAACTTATGGTAAGCGAACCTCTCTATTTCACTTTTCTTCAAGAATGTCCTATGTGCTATGACATTTTATGTGTAATCCATAATAATGGGGGTATGATTTATCACCAACCCCATAAATCAATAATGATTTATACTTTATTATAAACCCCATTATATCTCATAAATACCTCTTAAGTACATCTGATACTTTTCTGATAATTCGTAAAGAATTCTTCCTAAACTACCTTAATTCCTTTGGGTTGCCCTATCATTATTTTTTCCAAAATGAATTTTTATTTTCTTTTTATTTAAAAATTATACATTGTAAATATATTCTTTTCAATCATGTTTCAATATCCTTCCACCACTCTTTTTCAGGGATATGCATTATATTAAGTGAATCCCACCTCAATACTTCCCAATAAGAAAACTGGTTTTAAGGGAACTTCATAATATGATACCCAATTTCAGGTTAACAATATCCTCTATTTTAATCCACCATTTTATTTATAAAATAATTATTTTTATTATGAAAAAATTCTTTTTCTGCTTCATATTTAATATAAAATAATGTTCGGTTTTCTATTTTAAAATCCCTATAGTATTTTCATTAAAACCGCACAAAAATGATTTAATGCAAAAAAAAAATGCAAATTCATTTCATACATGTTGTCACATATGATTACCATCACATACCAATATATATATAACTATTTTACCTTTTGAAATTCAGTTTATTTTATTATTCCATTCTTCATAGACATGTTCATGACATGCCATTTGGTTATGCTTTATGCCATGATTATGGTACCCAATTATTTCAATGGGTAGCCCTTATGTTTATGTTATATTGATTATGTTTGATTATTTATGTAAAAAATATTCCTAAAATATAAGAATAGTTCTACCAGATTGAACTCTAATGAATAGGATAAATTTAAGTCTCATGAGATGTTATATGCGACGGTCTTGGTAGATAACCTTTGCATGTGCTACTATGTGCAATGGTCTTGGTGGTTAGCCTTACCTTGTGCTTCTATAGGAAATGTTCTTAGGAGTTAGCATTGACTTGTACTAAATTAATTTTATATGTTTATGCCATATTTATATGATTCCATGTTTAAATGATCCCATCTTTATATGTTACGATATGGTGCATGTATTTTTATAACATCATATCATGACTTCTATCCCATGTACTAATGCTTTGTTCTTATGGTTATTCCCATACTGGTATTTTAGATCCTAACATTGTTTATATTAGACATAGGAAATATTATACAAATATATGAGGACACATGAATATATTAGGTCATTATAATATCTAAATTAATTGTTTTTTAATAATGTTTGATTATTTACCTATTCTTCCATGACACTAGACTTTAAGATACTTGGCATGTACTATGATGTAAAATTATATATAAAATCATTTAATTATTTATGTAAAATGATAGGTTCTATTTCCTAAAATTACTCCTCTCATCATATAAACATCAATGTGTGTATATATAAAACCACAGAATACTTCGGTGCAATCCAATGGAGTTACCCAAAGAAGATGTAACCTTCTTCAATGAGAACTTTTATTTTATTTCTTCGTCCACAACATAAATTATTTTTATAAAATTTATATATAATAACTTGATTATAATAAATATACAATGTTTTCGTATTCTAATTTTTTGACAAAATCCTACACACACATCTCTTAAATGGGTAACATTGTCACTATTCCGGTGTACAGTGTTATATTGCCTCATGAAATGATCTCATTTATTTTTCAATTACCCCATATAATGGTTGGGAATTATGATTATAATACCATTTTTATTTGATATATATGATATTTAGTATTTTTTTTGTTTATGGAATTACTATATAACATATTATATTTTGATTTTTTTGAAATGATAACATAAATTGGGGATGTGTAGAATACAACCTTTTCAAGTTGATGTGATCCATTCATGTATTAGGTATACTGAATTGAGGATGGTTTTAAAAACATATATGACATAAATGACATTGAGGGAAAGGATTAACCATGGCTCCTTACTCGCCTGGATGCCTTAGGCTCTCAGCTCGCTCCTTCTTTTAGGGTTTCACTCTCATTCGGTAGCGATGGATCCTCCACTTCGTTTCCTTCTAGTTCTCTCCTCTCTCCTGCGTTATCCTCTCTATATTCCCTCGCTTCCTCTCGCTCGTTCCGCCTAGTGTTTCCTTCCCCTAGATTCCTTTGGATCTGTGCCACATCATACTACTTCTATACTGTCTCTTCCACAATCTAAACTTGAGCTCCAACTCTCCTTTCTAGGTTTGATCTGCAATGACGGAGCCTCTGAGGTTTTGGGTTCAGTGGATAGGCGGTTGTGGATTTATCAGTTCCACATCTCTCTTTTTATGGGTTTCATCATCTATTTCTTCTGTCTCTTTGTTCTGTATAGGGTTTTACCCCCTCGGCTTCCTTCGTCCCGACCACCTTTTGGTTCTATTCCAGTTTCTTCCTACTTTTTTCTTATTGATTTTTTCCTTCCTTTCTAATTTTTTGGGGCTCTTTATTGGTGTTATATTTTTTAATTTTTTTGAAGGCTTGATGTGATGATTCATTCTCAGTTGATAGGTGTGTGAGTCCCTCCGCTCACCCCTCGCTCGTCTCCAAGACCATGACCCCCTTTCAGGACGGTCGGGTGTGATGGTCCATACGATGTTTTGGGTGTGTGTTGAATTGTGGTGGTGGTTTCCCGGTGGTTCAGGTGAGTAGATTCAGGTTAGAGTAGTTTTGTGGAGATGTAAAATGGCATAGTTGGTGGTGCGGAAAGGGTTGATCGTGGAATAGTTGTTGGGATGAAAGGGTGGCCGTCTTCTCATTTCATTGATGCAGGTTTTGTTTTCCCTTGGTTCATGGTATTTTTGGATTGGCACTGATGTTCTCTAGCAATGTTAATTTTTCCATTGGATCAACTGTTTTTTCGGCGATGAGTGTTATTTAGAAAATGGCTTGGGGTTCGGTGATGTGTGGCTTGAAGTCCGGTGATGGTCATGACAGCGCAGTTTGGAGTTAACAGCGGTGATGTGTTAGTAGAAGCGACTATGTGATGATGGTGGCAACAAAGTGGTTGATGAAGTGATCACATTTTGATGGCTTTCGATGCAGGTTCATTGCTCAAGGCATTGATGACAGTCGGTTGTTTGAAATTTGAAACATGGTGTGAGGCTCCTTGACGTTGATATTTTGAATTTTGAAATATGTAAGGTGAACTATGTTTTTGAAGTGTGTGTGAATGGTTCCCACTTTTCCTTTAAAAGTGGATTTTTAATAAAATAAAAAACTGATTTAGAGGTATAAATGACATCATAATGATAGTTATGACATAAAAATATATCATTACATATAATGAATTATTCTCTTCTTTCAATTTCACATAATATACAGGTTATTTCATCGTTCATTGACATGTGGACTACCACCTCGTCGATTTGACGTGATTCTTTTTTTTTGTCATCACCAAATCAGAGAATATATATATATATATATATATAATTAAACAATACTTCATTTATTATATAATTTTAATTCTTGAAATAAAATCTTTGATTGGTCCACTAGGCTAGATACCCTGAGAGGGGGGTGAATCAGGGTATGACAGATTAAAAAAACTTCCCCTTTTGATATTGTTTTGCTGTTAGAAAAAACCCTCTTCTCTCTCCTTCCCGAGGTAGAGTTTGAGAAAACATTAAAGCATGCACAAGACACAACGATTTATACATGGTTCACCCTCACTGGGCTACGTCCAAGGTACATACAACGACAGTGTGCTGATGTACCAATTCCACTATAAGCGCACTTCTATTTACTAGTTCTAAGCGGACTCACTATCCCTCCTGGTTTACAACCACTCACAATTTGAGAAATCACTTCTCTCTCAACTAAAGTGAGCTGACTTATTCTTCATAAGATCCACTCATAGTTTATAGACCTATAGGTCTCTTCATTTTCATGAAATAATGCATCCTCAAATATTGATATATGCTCTATTTGAAGTTCAATGTTCATCCACTGATGAATACCACTTTTCCTCTGAACACAAGGAAACATCCTTCGGAAACACCTTTGTAAAGCTCCCTACTTCGTGAGGCTCCCAATTTTGTGATGCTCAAACAAGCCTTCACGAAGCTCCTACCATTTTGCGAAGCACTCTCACGAAGCACTCTCATGAAGATCAAGCCTTCGCAATGCTAAGGTCGTTTCAGAGCTCCTAGCTATTCACAAAGCACAGTCCTCATAGCACGCAGCCCCGCGAAGCGCACTGACTTTCGTGGAGCTAGATTAGCCGCCACGAAGATCCTCTCTTTCGCAAAGCACCCTGCCTTCGTGAACCACATTCTCGAAACGAGAACAAAGGATTTTATTTGAAAGCTTCATCTACTTCAATCGAGGGGGTCGGCCTCTATTTATAGGAAATTCCACAAACCCTCGACTCTTCATCTCGATGTCAGCGCCATGTCATCTCCAATCATGAAGCTCAAAATTCCCGCCGGAATTTTTTCATGATCCCAAAACACCACGGAAATTTTCTGATCGCGGAGCTTCTTGTAATCGCGGAGCATCACCGTCAACATTATTTTTCACCTTCTCCGTGAAGATCCCTCATAAATCCCTTCACCGCCACAATGCACGTCATCCTCTACCGTTCGAGAAGCTTTGACGTAATCGTGAAGAATCACCACCATCATTCTTCTGGTCTTCGCAAATTCCAAAACATGAAGACACTCTTTGTGAAACATATGCCTTTGCCATATTAAAATATGATCATCATGGATATCCAATTTTCATGATGCTCACCAAACTCCAAATTTTGGACCCCAACAATTTTCCAATCACTGGAAAACAGCACCACCTTGTACTACTCTTTTGTACCGCCTCCAGATTGTCTTTTATTTTTTCATTGTTAATTTTTCAACATGTATTGTCAAAAAGTTCTTTAGAACTCGAAAATTTCATCCTGGAAACCTGCTTTGTCAAAAAACACAATCAGCCCAAAAATACTGCAATGTTACCTTGAGGGATTTTTTCCCAAAAATCTCCCCCTTTGGGTTTGTTGAAAACTCTTCATAACTCTTCTCAGAATGATTCTCTGGACATTGATACATCATAGAGTCTTCTTCCAGCCACTACTAGCATTCACCTCTTGCGATTCTAATAGTGTTAAAGGATTAACATAACACATACTCTAATCCTACATGAGAAATGCTCGGTGTGAGAAAAAATAGTAGTATGAAAATTTCATCAATGAATCACTTCATGTCTGACCCCAATTGTCAATTCCAAACTGATACCAATTGATAAATTGATACCAATTGTTGCACCACACTGATAGCCGTTGGTGATAGGTTGACACCTTCTCACACCGTTCCAACATCATAGTTCTACTTTTATCACAATCCTCTCTGTCGTGATTTCTATGCTTTGATCAATCACTTCTAGCATCGTCAGATTGAAAACACTCCCCCTTTCTCATTTCTCCCCTATCTCGGTGCTCCAACTGTCAGCTTATCCCCATATCATTCATGTTTTATCAAATTTCCACACTGTCTCCCCCTTGAACAATCATTATTTTCTCCCCCTTTGTCAACGAACCCAAAGTTCACTCCTTTGTAGTCTTTAACAGAGTAGAGAATGAAAATAAACACCTTAGGGAAAAACAAATCATACTCGGGGAGATGGGGGGTCCCACATTTACACTTTCTCAAGTGAGGGGAGTCGACCTGACTCCCAGAGCAAGTCGATGCCTTTCAAACGCTTCCTAGTGTAAGGCCTTTACCAGAATGTTTGCAACCTGTAGTTCTGTAGGCACATACTCCAACTTCACAATTCTTTGCTCAACCTTCTCCTTGATAAAATGATAGTTTATCTCAATGTGCTTTTCCTTGAGTTATGGTCTCGAATTTTTTTGAGATTTATAGCAGCTGAGTTATTGCACTGGATTCCGATCGGATACATCACTTCAACTCCCATATCATCATGTTTCTGTTTTATCCACAATAACAGTGTGCAATCTTGAGTGGCAGTATTGTACTCAGCTTCTCTAGTACTCAATGAAATGAAATCATGGTTCTTGCTGAGCCACGAAACACATAGTCCGCCATGATAGAAAGCACCTCCTAACATTGAATTCAATTCATCTGTTGAACCGGCCTAGTCTGCATCAGTATATCCTAATAATTCTGACTGATATTTTCCATTATACATCATGCCGTAGTACATTGTTCCCGTTATATACCAAAGTATTATTTTCACTGCAAGCATGTGGCATTACAAAGAATTACTCTAATATCTCGCTGCTTGGAATGTGGCGAATACAATGTCAGGACCTGTTGCAATCATGTATATAAAACATCCAATGATTTTCCTGTATTCTATGATATTAACTGCATTGTCATCCCCATCATTGGACAATTTTATCCGGGTAGCTTTCAGAGTCTTCATCTCTTTGGAATTTTCCATTCCAAATCTTTTCAAAACCTCCTTGGCATATATTGATTGTGAAATGAATGTTCTATTCCTTGCTTGTGTCACCGGTATACTAAGTAAAAATGTTAGATATCTAATCATTGACATTTTGAACTCACATTTAATGAATTCGGAGAATTTTATGCACTGAGCTTCATATGATCTGCCAAATATTATGTCGTCGACATAATCCAAGACCATCATCCTTTATTACCGTTGTTATTGAAATAGAGATTGTAATCAACTCCCCCACGATGGAAACCAATCTTCTTCAAGTATTAATCAAGACTTGAGTACCATGCCCTTGGTTCTTGTTTCAACCCATACAACGCCTTCTTCAGTCTGTAGACCTTGTTCTCATCCTCATGAATGAGAAAACCATCTGGCTGCTCAATATATACCTCTTCCTCCAGAACCCCATTCAAAAATGTAGACTTGAAATCCATCGTGAACACTTTGAACTTCTTTTCCACTGCGATTGCTAGGAAAAATCTGATTGTCTCCAGCCTTTCAACCATTGAAAATGTATTATCAACATATATTCTCTCGATATGGGAGTACCCTTAGCACACAAGTCGTTCTTTGTTCTGAATCATTGTGCCATCTTCATTAATCTTCTTGTGATAGACCCATTTAGTCCCGATGACATTCTTATCTACTAGCCTCAAAACAATCTCCCATGATTGATTCTTGTCAATCTAATCTAGCTCTTCATTCATTACCAGAATCCCGTTTTCATCTTCATCTGCAAAAGCAAAGCATTTTGGATCAACTTGAGATAGGAATGATGTCTACTGTAGTGATTTCATTCTCCTAGTTTGAACCAGAGAAGAATGATCACCATTGATATTCTATGTACCAATTTCAACATGACTCCTTGGATTTTGTGGGGATACAGACTTTACTTACTCATGCTCATCACCAGTATCTTCTTCTGAATCAACATCAGCCACTTCTGCTTCTCCCACATTGATTTCTTCCACATCGCTCTCATCAGGAAATTTTTCACTACATTGTTGGATGATCTCCTCATTCTCCACTATAGTGACATAATTTCTCTCAAATACCTTTACTAGACTTTTGTTAAAGCATCTATATGCCATGATTTTTCCTGAGTATCCACGGAATATCCACTCATCTCCTAAAGACTCGTCTTTCCTATGCTTTTACTTGTTGGGGATAAAGCACTTACTTCCAAATATTCAGAAGTATTTTACTATTGGCTTCATTCCATTCAACATCTCGTATGGTGTCTTTCCTTCCTTCAGATATAATAGTGCCCTGTTAGAAATGAAGACCGATGTTAAAACTGCTTCCTTCCAAAATTTCTCTAGTAGGTCCTTTTCAATGAGCATAGTTCTGGCCATATTGTTTATGATCTGATTTCCCCTTTCAACCACTCCATTCTGTTGAGGAGTTCCTACTGAAGAAACTCGATGCCTTATCCCATGTTTCTCGAGATGTTCTTGAACCTGACTGTTTGTGAATTCCGTACCATTTTCAGTACAGAACTTTAGAATTTTGTGTCCTTGCATCCTTTCACACTCCCTTCGGTACTATTTTAAGCAGCTGAATGCATCAGACTTATGGATAATAACAAATACCCATGCCATCCTGCTATAGACATCAATGAAAAGAATTCATTACCTCTTTCTGTCAATTTCTCTTCGTGTGATAGGTCCACAAACATCTTCATGCACCAATTCGAGCACTCTTGTTGACTTCTTTTCTTTTTTCCATATACGTATTTCTGATGAGCTTCCTTTGCTGGAATGCATAGCACGTGTGAGTACGATCACGTGATAGCTTGGGCAGGTCTATTGTAGCATCACGCTTTACCAGATCTTCCAGGGATGGTTGGCAATGATGACCAAGTCACTTATGCCACTACATGTTTTCTTCCTCTCTGCACGGAAAACATATATCTTCCTATACACTCACGAGGTAAATATTGCCCTTTGTTCTTTTTCCATGTAAAACTATTTCCCCATATCTTCCTTTGATGACACACATCTTCTTAGTAAACCTTATAGAATCACTTGAGTCACATAGTTGACTGATGCTGATCAAATTGTGACTGAGGCCTTCAACTACTAAGACATCACCATGTCTCATCTCTTTTCCCCCAAACTTGGCCTCTCCTGAGCCAATAATTTTTAGGACTTCATCATTTAAAAACATGACAAATCCTACTTTGTCATATTTCACACCTGTAACAAGATCCTTATTACATGTCATGTGAGATTTGCAACCACTATCAAGGATCCACACACCAGAGTGATCTGTTTCTACAAGGGAAATTTCTGCCACTATATCCTTCTCATCCTTCTTCATCATGGTCCATATTTTTTCCTTCACATAGGGCATGGATTGAGACTTCTGTTCTTTCTCAAATTATGATGGACTAGCTTCATCTTGCAGAGGTGGAAATCTATTTTGTGTTTTCAACTCACCTGTTGATTCATTGATCTGCCGTTTGTGAACATTTTGGTTCTGAATTGGAATATTCCTTTGTATGGTCGAAGTGATGTACCTAGCCATGTTCCCAAATCCGCCACACCAAAAACTGTGCCCTTCGAAATAGGTTATATAGAACCTTTCTCTCTTTGGATGCAACCTATGTTCATCTGCCATTCGATATCTCTTGTCTATGGAACACATAAACTGTGAATGTCCCACTTTTCCACAAAAATAACACTTGATATAAGGCACATTCCTTCCTGTAACTTCTACACTACTAGTTTCCCTTTGAGATCTATGAATATTCTGATTATTACTTGTTCCCACATCCACCTTTAGTCTCGGAGTGGATGCTTGCGGTCTGACCTCACCTTTCACAGCTTTTTGTTTTCGATCAAGCCCTCCATCAGTCTTAGCATCTGAAAAAAGTTAATTATTCTTTTCTACTGAACCACTAATCTCCACTTTCATCTTCTCGATTTTCTGAGTGATCTACTTTCTTGATTACCTAGTAGGATTCATGTACTTTTCATGATCTTTATCCTTTTTCTGCAGACTGAAAACTTCTCCTTCAAGATCTTTAATACTCTTGATTTGTTAATTCCTTTTGTTATTCAAGATACCTATTTCCCTTTTCTGTTCTTAAATTTTTTATTTTATACTCACTAACTGATTATGAGTCCTCTAGTTTTGATAACTTGAGATTCTCAATTTCTTCCATCAACCCAGTTTTCTCTTCTTCCTGCTACTGTATATAGAGTTTAGCATCATGAACAAATTTGTTGGATTTCTTTGTTTTGGATCTCCAGACATCTATCTCTTCATGAGCATCCTCTAACTCTACTTGTATATCAACTCTCCCCTCAACTTCTTCTTCTTCTTCATCAGCTTCATTTTCATTCTTATTCTGAGAACTAACGACGACTGCCACCATAGAATTTTCTCCTCGGTATATCTAGTTCTCTATCTCTACAACCTCCTCATCCTCAGACTCGTCTGAACTGTCATATGCTTCTGAAATAATGTTCTTTTTCCTAAAGAAATTTCTCTTGAACTATTTCTTTTCTTTCCCATAGGCTGAAGACTTCTTCATGGGAATTTCAATTTCAACGACATCATAATCCTCTTGGAAATTTTTGGGGCACCGTGCCGCAAGATGTCCAACCATTCCACACAGAAAACAAGAAAGTGGTTGTTTCACTCTAATCATTCCTTTTCCTATTTGAAGGTTTGAGGAGAGGAATGACATCACTTCATTTGTCTCTTCTTCTTCCTGAGAGTATTCAACAGTGAGCTTATTCATGGCCTTGAATGCCACCTCTTTGGATTTTCTCTTTTCCTCAACATTTTTATCATCATTTCTCATTTCATATGCAACAAGGGTGCTGTGTAGGATGTCCAATGTCAGCTCTTTCGGGTCATTATCTTCCAAAACTGAAACTTTTGGATTGAAACGAGGTGGAAGTTTCCTCAATATTCACTTCACAATTTTAATGTATTCAATAACTTCTCCAAGACCTCGAATGTCTTCCACTACAACATTTACCCTGTCAAAGAATTCATCAACAGACTCATTCGGGTTCATTCTCAGATCATCATACTTGTTCCACAACACTTAAAGCTTCTCCAATCTGACCTTTCTATCCCCTTCATATATATTCAACATCTTTTCACACATGGCATGCGATGTTTTACAACACATCACCTTGGTATATATAGGATTGGATATGGCTCCCACTAAGTCATTTATTGCTTTGGCATCAGCGTCCAATTCACTACGCTCAGCTTTTGATAATGCACCACTATTAATATTTTCTATTATGCCATGCATTGCTGCTGTGAAAACATCCATTCTTAATGGTCAGTAGTAGTGTTGCATCTGATTCTTCCATATCTAGAAATTGTTCCCATCGAAGATGGGAATCTCTTTATGATAAGTGACTTCCATTCGAAAGAGAAAAACCTATATTAACCATTCCCTTTGATACCAATTGTTATGTCCACTAGACTAGATACCCCGAGAAAGGGGTGAATCCAGGTATGACAGATTAAAACAACTTCCCCTTTTGATCTTGTTTTGCTGTTAGAAAAACCCCTCTTCTCTCTCCTTCCCGATGCAGAGTATGAGAAAACATTAAAGCATGCACAAGAAACATCGATTTTTACTTGGTTCACCCTCACTGGGCTACGTCCGAGGAGCATACACCGGTAGTGTGACTATGTACCAATTATTCTATAAGCGCACTGCTGTATACATGTTCGAAACGGACTCACTATCCCTCATGGTTTATAACTTCTCACAATTTGATAACTCACTGCTCTCTCAACTGAAGTGGGCTCACTGCTTCTTCAAAAGATCCACTCATTGTTTATAGTCCTGTAGGTCTCTTCATTTTAATGAAAGAATTCATCCTCAACTGTTGATAGATTCTCAATTTGAATTTCAATGTTCATCAATTATGAATAACCTTTTCCTCTGAACACAAGTCATATGCCTTTCGAAACACCTTCACAAAGCACCCTACTTCACGAGGCTCCCAATTTTGTGAAGATCAAACAAGCCATCGTGATGATACTACCTTTTTGTGAATAACTCTCACAAAGAACTCTTGCGAAGATCAAGCCTTCACAATGATTAGGCCATCACGGAGCTCCTGCCTCTTCGCGAAGCACACTCATTAGAGCACGCGGCCTCGCGAAGCGCACTGACATTCGCAGAGCTAGATTAGCCACCGTGAGGCTCCACTCTTTCGCGAAGCACCCTGCCTTCATGAACCACCTTTGAGAAATGAGAGCAAATTATTTTATTTGAAATCTCTCTATACTTTTCTCAAGGGGTTCGGCCTCTATTTATAGACAATTACACCAAACCTTGACTCTTTCGCGCGATGTCAGTGCCACATCATCGTCAATGGCGAAGCTCCGAAATTCCCACCGGAATTTTGTCAAGATCACGAAGCACCACGACAATGTTCTGATCGTGGAGCTCTTTGTAATCGCAGAGCATCACCGTCAACATTATTTCATGCCTTCCCCACTAAGATTCCTCACAAAGCCCGTCACCTCCATGATGCACTTCAACCTCTCTCGTTCGTGAAGTGTTGACGTAATCACGAATAATCACCGCCATGATTCTTATGGTCTTCACGAATTCCAAACCATGAAGCCACTCTTCGCGAAACTCATGCCTTTTCCATATTAAAATATGATCTTCATGGATATCCACTTTTCACGATGCTCACCAACCTCAAAATTTTGGACCCCAAAAATTCGGCAAAATCTGGAAAACAACGCCACCTTATACTGTTCTTTTCTACCACCTCCAGATCGTCCATTCATTTTTCATAGTTCTTTTTTCCACATGGATTGTCAACAAATTCTTTTGAACTCGACAATTTCTTCATGGAAACCTGTATTGTCAACAAGCACAATCAACCCAAAAATACTGCAATGTTACCTTGAGGAATTTTTTCCCAACAATCTCCCACTTTGGGTTTGTTGACAACTCTTCCTAACTCTTCTTAGAATGATTTTATGCACGTTAATACCACACAGAGTCTACTTCCGGCCGCTACCACCATTCACCTCTTGCGATTCTAATAGCGTTCAAGGATTCAATTAACATAGACACTAAGCCCACATGAGCAATGCTTGGGGTGAGAAAAAAGAGTAGTATTAAAAGTTCATCAATGAATCACTTCATGTCAGACAACAATAGTCGATTCCAAACTGATACCAATTTCTAAGTTGATACCAATTGTTGCACCACATTGATACCAATTGGTGATAGTTGGAAACCTTTTCACACCATTCCAACATCACATTTCTCATTTTATCACGATCCTCAGCTGTAGTGACTTCTATGCTTTGATAGATCACTTCTAGCATCATCAGATTTAAAACACTCCCCCTTTCTCATTGCTCCCCCTATCTCGCTGCTCCACCTGTTAGCTTCTCCCCATATCATTCATGATTTATCAAATTTCCACACTGTCTCCCCCTTGAACAATAACTATTTTCTCCCCCCTTTTCAATGAACCCAATTTTCAGTCCTTTGTAGTCCATAACAGTGTAGAGAACCCAAATCAATACCTTAGGGAAAAACACATCATACCTTGGGGAGATGAGGGGTCCCACATCAACACTTTCCCTAGTGCGGGGAGTCGACTGGACTCCATGATCCAGTTGATGCCTTTCATATAACGACCCATACTTTAAATACATTGTTAATACTTCATAATTGAAGCATAACAAAACCACGAAAGAACCTTATAGGTATAGTGTCTTTAGAAACTGGGAAACATAAACAACTGGTTCATAAAGCGTCTACACTGTCTGCTATTTATTTCATCATATCTATAGTCCCTTTTGGCATAACTTACTTAATAACCTTCTTCCTGACCTGGGGAAAGAAAACATACAAAAGGGTGAGCTCAAATGCTCAGTAAGGGTAAACAAAAGAAATATCAATCCCATCATACACATAAGCACATAACTTTTGGAAATCTGAACCTGAAAAAGAGATCATAATTTCATAACATGGGGTAAATCATGGTAGTGAAATGTAATCAAAATAATCATAACATAAAACATGAAACTTTGTGCCATTCACACATAAACATATAGAATCATTTCTTGTTAGTCAAGACTCATTTCCAAGACTATCTTAGTGGACAATGTCCCTTTCTGAACCGAGTCACCCTCATTTCAGTCCTGTTTTACTGAACCGGTATAACCTACCGTTCTAGCCATGTCTATCTCATGAGATATAAAATCTTTACCCAATGCATTGGAGGGAGATATAGGTCCCACCCATCTCATAATGATACCATTCTTATGTGTGCCACAAAATCATAAATCATACATCATTTCATAACCCATGTAATAAAAATGGGATTCTTAAACAACATGACATCATAAAACAATTCATATAAGATAAAGGAATTCATAAAAATACTTCCATCACAACATAATCAAATCAATGTAATAATAGGGATAAAAGCAGAACCCTATATTATCTTAGATGGAAAATAATTTTGATAAAACACTTGAAATGAATTCTTGAAGAAAATATCCTTTCTTCTTCAAAAACACTTTTCCTTTCTTAATATGTCATAGAATTATAAACCAAAAGAAGTTGATTAAAAATAAACTTGAAAACTTTTAAAGGAAGATTTTTGGAAATAATGTTTTAAAAATCCATTCATGCTGTATAAGTTAAATAAAACATTCTTCGTACTTTTCTCGAAAAAGTCAAAAAGTACCTTGTACGAAAAAAGACAAAAGATTCCTTTCATATCTTTTACAAAAAAAACTTACCGAAGGGTGAAGTTGGATATAAAATATTGTAAAACGATGGAAATAATATTACATATTGAGGGAACATGGATGTGGATGATAAAATACACCCCAATAATTACCAAAGTAAAAACAATCTCGGATAAAAGTGAGATTGTGATATTTCCCTTACCTTAGGTCAGATATGATTTGTAAGTGTCTGAAACTCTTGTATAATGATTTAAATAATGTTTTGACTTATTCCAGAATCATACATATTTTTATGATATCATATACGGTCATATTCTTAGCTTCTTAGTAGTAATATTTCATTGCTACTTGTTATTCGGGTGTTTATAACTTTTTGTTTTTATGCGTGTTTTGTTGAATAAATTCATATTCTTCTCTTTAGGTTATAGATACCTCATTTCCAGAATGGTATTAGTGTAATATATATCATATTCATTCATTCAATTAATTTATATAATCATTATGAAATGAATATCATGTAGAACGAGTCGCATCAGATCGTGGAGACGGTATTCCGTACGTACGCACGAGTGATGATATCGTTCCTATGATCGTGGAATTGTATTGGAGTATATGTATACTATTTCAGAATCAATATCACTTTATAATAGTCATATATAGTCATTATTTACACCATTATACCCATCCAAGTAAGGTGGGGGTGGAAAATAGATCACACCAAGGCGTGGAGACGGTATTCCGTACGTACGCACGCGCGGTGATTTCTTTTTCCGTAGGATGGATAAATGGTGAAATAGGGTTGTTTCATACTTATAATAACATATCAGTATATGAGTGATACTGATGTTATTATTTCATAATGAAACAACTAAATAAGAAGAAGTGGAAGAAGAAATAAAGATGAAATAATCGGTAACGGACATTACCTCTTCTTTGAAGTGCTTCTTTGAGACCTCCTTTTAGGGCACTAAAATGGGACTTTGAAGAAGACCAGAACCTCTAGGATGTTTCTAGGGAAGTGGATAGGAGTAATTGGCAGGGGTTGGCCGAGCTAGAAGGCTCAACGTGGTGTGAGGAAGAGGGGGAGGAGGTGTCCTTTTATAAGGGAGGAGAGGGGCACCATTGGAATAACCAAAACTAATATTTTATTATAAAGTCAAGTTCGGTTTTAAAAAGCTCCAAATTGATATATTCTGAAGCTAAGGTGGGTATTGGTCGAAATACTCTCATCCCATATAATTTAGACAAGATTAGGTTCCTATTTTATCCTTATCATTTAGATTTAACATTAAGTTAAATAATTTTACTTTTACCATGTCTTCTTGTGTTGTTATACTATAATGTTAATAAACATACTATAAGCAGCCAAGCGAACCCCAAGTTGTTTATTATTAATATATATAACCTTATCTAAGTCAATTGGCCGAACCTTAGATTTTTAGAAATAAAATAACAATTAATAATATAATATTTGTTTTACAAACTATTTTATGTCAATTTTGACACTATTTAGTAATTGATTTTTGCGAAACTCATAACAGAATTATTAGTTACAACCAAGTTAATTAAATCAATACTAACATGTCATATTAACCTATAAAATTAGTGGGATTTATAAAAAGTCTCAAATTACATTTATTTTGGTGTTTATAACATCAATTATGTCAATATTTCATTAATAAGATAATTACTGCATCATCATTGTGTCATAAATAAATAAATTTATTTAAAGTATAAAAATTATAAATAAAATATAATTATATAGGAAATCTTTTTATCTTTCTAATGAATATTTATAATCGAATTTATCTTATGTATAACCCCATATTAAATATGTTTTAGTTATTAAACTTTGATTTTTTACCATTTTAACTAATCATTAAATAAAATAATATTAAATGTCATAATCTAATCCAAGTGGACCTAAATGGTCATATTATATTCATAAGGTTGTTTTTGGTCGAATTACCCTTATCCAATAGAATTAGGACATGTGTTTGGGTAATATTAATATCATATTTACCCTTAGTTACCCTATTTAATATTAACCGCGGTAAAAAAGTAAAAAGTTACTATTCACCAAAAAATTATTTTTATCTCATTGAACCACATTATACTTACTGATATCAACAGTGGCTGTCGGATTTTCAAAATTCCATTCACAGAAGCGGTAAAATTAAGTTTAATGTAAAATTCAGTTTTTAACCTACCCCTTAGTGGTTTCACTATTCATCAAAAATTTAATGTTTTCAGAAAAATACCAAAATTTCACCCTAGGCTAATTTCGATATTCCGAATCCAAAAATGAATTCCATTTTGAAAAATAAAATTTAAAAAATTTCAAAAAGTGGTTATTACTATTCACAATGTCTAGTTTTAATAATATTTTAATATCATATCGTTGTTTAGTGAAACTCGATATTGCGTACGACACAAGCTATCGAGGAAGGTCGTGATTTCGTGTAAAGACTGCCAAGCATGTGTTGTGTAGAAAAAGATTCATCTGATGATTTATATAACATAAAAGTCTCGGGTGATATATTCTACCCCCCTTAAAATGAATTTCTCCCTCGAAATTCGTCACTTTGTAACAAACAGATGAGGATACCTCTCCCTCATTATATCCTCAAGCACCCATGTAGCTTCTTCTAATTGGTGATTCCTCCATAAAACATTCACCAATCGAGTGGTATTGTTTCGTAGGACTTTTTCTCTACGATCCAGAATCTCTATCGGTTGTTCTTCATAAGAAAGATCTTGCTCCAGCGGTAGAACTTCTGAGCAGAGTACATGTGAAGGATCAAGTATGTACTTTCTCGGGAGAGATACATGGAAGACATCGTGAACTTGAGAGAGATTCGGTGGAAGAGCCAATCGGTAAGCTAACTTCCCTACACGATCTAGTATTTTGAAAGGACAGATATATCTAGGGATTAACTTCCCCTTCTTTCCAAATCACATAACCCTCTTCCAGGGAGATATTCGTAAGAACACTTTATCACCCACTTCAAACTCTAGGTCTTTTCTTCGGTTGTCGGCATAACTTTTCTGGCGACTCTGAGATGCTCTTATGTGTTGTTGAATAGATCTGACCTTTTCTGCCATTTCACCAACGAGATCAGGTCCTAATAGCTTTCTTTCCCCAACTTCATCCCAGCAAGTTGGAGTCCTGCATTTCTTTCCATAGAGAGCTTCATAAGAAGCCATCTGAATACTGGAGTGAAATCTATTATTATAAGAAAATTCCACCAAAGGTAGGTGTTGATCCCAACCTCTTTTGAAATCCATAGATAAAGCTCTCAACATATATTCTAGGGTTTGAATTGTTCTCTCAGACTGACCGTCTGTCTGAGGATGATAAGCAGTGCTGAAACTCAACTCTATATCCAGAGTATGCTGAAGAATTCGCCAGAACTTCAAGATAAATCTCAGATCCCGATCATATATAATAAAAAGTGGTACTCCATGCAATCTTACCACTTCCTTTAAATATATCCTGGAAAGCTGATCCAGAGAGAAATCCTCCCTAATAGCAATGAAGTGTGCAGACTTTGTAAGACGATCAACTATGACCCATATAGCATTATTGCCTTTGAATGTTTTAGGATGTCCTGTGACAAAGTCCATAGTGATGTCTTCCCACTTCCATTCGGTTATGGGTAATGGTTGTAACATCCCCTTAAACTTCTGTCTCTCAGCTTTAACTTGTTGACAAACCAAGCATCGAGAGACATATTCAGCAACATCTCTTTTCATGCCATCCCACCAGAAGTACTCTTTCAGATCCCTATACATCTTCGTGCTTCCAGGATGAATTGAGAATGAAGAACTATGAGCCTCATCCAGCATCTCCTTCTTTAATTCGGGGATGGGAGGAACACAAACTCGATTCCTGAACTTTATTATCCCATCACAATCAAGGTTAAACTCAGGAACATTTCTCACCTTCTTTTGTAACTCGACATCTTCTTTCTGTGCCTCTTTAATCTTCACATTTATAGATGGTTGAACATTCATTTGAGAAAGATAAGATTTTTCCCCTTCCATTATAATTCCAAGAGCCATCCTTTGTAAATCCATAAATATTAGATCTTTTGTGATCCTTATCATGGATAAACTAGCATGGTCTTGTCGACTTAATGCATCTGCCACCTTGTTTGCTTTCCCAGGGTGGTAATGGATTGAGCAGTCGTAATCCTTAATTAGCTCCAACCATCTTCTTTGACGCATATTCAGCTCCTTTTGTGTGAAAATATACATAAAAATTTTATGATCAGTATAAATATCACACCTTTCACCATAAAGGTAATGCCTTCAAATATTTAATGTAAAGATTACCACAGCTAACTCCAAATCATGTGTTGGGTAATTTTGCTCATGGATTTTCAACTGTCGTGAGGCATAAGCTATCACCATATCATTTTTCATAAGAACACACCCCAATCCATTCTTGGATGCATCACTGTAGATCACAAACCATTCTCCACTACAAGGTAGTGTGAGCACAGGTGCACTGGATAACCTTCTTTTCAACTCCTTGAAATTCAATTCACATTCTTCCGTACAGACAAACTTAACTCCTTTCCGAGTCAACTTGGTGAGTGGATTAGATAATCGTGAAAAATCTTTCACAAAACGTCGATAATATCCATCCAAACCAAGAAAACATCAGATCTCAGTTACTGTTGTTGGTCTCGACCATCTTTCGATAACCTCTGTTTTGCTGGATCCACGGATATCCCCTCTTTTGAGATTATGTGACCCAAAAATTCATCTTTTTGAAGCCAAAATTTACACTTGGTAAATTTGGCATAAAGCTTCTCCATTCTCAGGGTCTTCAATATAATTCTCAAGTTATCTTGATGTTCTTCCTTGCTCTTTGAATAGACAGGAATATCGTCTATAAATACTACAACAAATTGATCAAGATAGTCTCTAAAGACTCTATTTATCAGATCCATGAAGATAGAAGGGGCATTAGTAAGACCAAATGGCATCACTATAAATTTATAGTGTCCATACCTTGTACGAAATGCTGTCTTTAGTATATCCTCCCGTTTGACCCTTAATTGATGATACCCTGAACAAAGATCAATCTTGGAAAAGTATTGAGCTCCGCGTAGTTGGTCAAATAGGTCATCAATGCACAGGAGAGGATATTTGTTCTTGATAGTGATCTTGTTAAGTTCTCTATAATCAATGCAGAGTCTCATTGATCCATATTTCTTCTTAACAAATAGAACAGGTGCTCCCCAAGGTGACACACTAGGGCGTATGAATCCTTTATCAAGATTCTATTGGAGTTTCTTCTTCAATTCCAGCAACTCAATTGGGGACATTCTATAAGGTGTCTTTGAAATAGGCAAAGCACCCAGTACGAGTTCTATTGAGAACTCAACATCACGATTTGGTGGAAGTCCTGGTAATTCCTCCGGAAATACATCATCAAACTCCCGTACAATGGGAATATTCTTAATCGTGATTTTCTCAGCAACCATTTGAGATAAATAACCTTCATTTAGTGGAATCAAGACCCTTAAGATAGAAGAAATTTCCACTGGAAGGTTATGTTCATCCTTGCATTGATAGACGATCATAGATTGATCTGGAATATGAAATGTGACTTACCTTCTTTGGAAATTGATATGATCTCCATATAAAGAAAGCCAATCCATGCCAAGAATCACATCAAATTCCACTATAGGAAGGATCACAAGATTTGCAGGAAGCACTTTCCCACAAACTTCAATCGGAGAAAAATTATAAACTTTTGATGCGACTGTTGTGCCATTAGGTGTTGTCACAGCTAACTGAACATCTAATTGTTGAGGTAATACGGTGATACCCTTAGAAATTTCTTTAGAAATAAAAGAGTGGGTGGATCCAGAATCAAATAAAACATTTGTTACTTTAAAGTGGATGGTAAGTGTACCTTTCACCACATCGTTATCGTACTCCACATCACTGATAGAAATTGCATGTTACTTTCCTTTGTCATTAGCCTTATGAGTTTGTTGACGTCGACCATCATCATCAACCCTTGGATTAGGTCATTTATTGTCATAATGCCCCATCTCCTTTCACATAAAACATTGAAGTGTAGTAGGTTCATTCTGTGTATCCCTTCCTTTGTTTGCATCATTAGACATCTTCTTCCCATCATCACAACATTCAAATGACTGATGACCTTCCTTTCCACATTTGAAACATTTACTTGTCACTTTAAGACAACTCCCTCCATGTTTCTTTCCACACTTTGAGAATAAGGGAATGCTCATCTTCTTTTCAATGTGATCTTTAGATTTTCCTTTGAATTCCATTTTCCTCTTGTTATCAAACCAATATGACTGATGGGTTACTCCAATCTCTATCTCGACATTGAGAGAACATCGAACGATTTCCTCGTAGCTATTGAAGTCCCTTATGGATAACGCCCTTCGAAGACTTGGTTTTAAGCCACTAAAGAATCGATCGATCTTACTCTTAGGTTGGATAATAATACCAAAAGCATACCTTATAAGTCTTGTAAAATTTGCTTCATAGGTACCAACAGATTCATCATCCTTTTGCATTAGTTCAAGAAACTCTTTCTCCATATTTGTTCGGAGAATACGAGGGAAGTACTTATTGAAAAATAAGTTCTTGAACTCGTCTCATTCCATGGACTCAATTTCATCCCTTTTACTCATATTCTTAATAAGATTCCACTATTGATCAGCATCTCATTCCAAACGATACACTGCTATGATGACTTTATCATGTTCAGAACATTGAAGAACTAAAAATATCTTTTCAGTAGTACTAATCCATTGTTCAGCAACTAATGGATCAGTAGACCCGCTGAAAGAAGGTGGACGCTGTATCTTGAAGGATTCAACAGAATGTTGCTCCTTCCTTTGCTCGTTTGGAAGTCATGCATGATTCATAGCTTGAGAAAGTTGTGTGAGCATGGCTACACGATTTTTCATTCCATCTCCCATAACGTTTGGTTGCTCAGGGGGACAATCATTGCATTGCCCGTCACATTCTGCATTAACACGGTTCCATCGGGTTCCAGCCATTTACTAAAACCAAGAAGAATAGTGTGAGCAACACTAATTATAATAGGAAAACCACATAATAAAGAATAAAATTTCACACTTAAGGTCTTATCCTAGGTTATTCATGGAAATTTCTAAAACACTAAGATTGTGTTCTATGCTTAGACTTATCCTTAGGGTTCTTACTAAGGCTTTAACATCCTAGTTTCCAATGGTTGACTATACCTTTCCTCTGATACTAACTATAATGACCCATAATTTACATACATTGTTAATACTTCAAAATTTAGGCATAACAAAACCACGAAAGGACCGTATAGGTATAGTGTCTTTAGAAAAAGGGAAACATAAACAACTGGTTCATAAAGCGTCTACACTACCTCCAATTTATTTCATCATATCTATAGTCCCTTTTGGAATATCTTACATAATAACCTTCTTCCTGACCTGGGGAAAAAAACATACAAAAGGGTGATCTCAAATGCTCAGTAAGGGTAAACAAAATAAATATCAATCACATCATACACATAAGCACATATCTTTTGGAAATCTGAACCTGCAAAAGAGATCATAATTTCATAACATGGGGTAAATCATGGCAGGAAAATGTAATCACAATAATCATAACATAAAACATGAAACTTTGTGGCATTCACATATAATCATATAGAATCATTTATTGTTAGTCAGGACTCATTGCCAAGACTATCTTAGTGGACAATGTCCCTTTCTGAACCGAGTCACCCTCGTTTCAGTCCTGTTTCACTGAACCAGTATAACCTACCGTTCCAGCCATGTCTATCTCATGAGATATAAAATCTTTACCCAATGCATTGGAGGGAGATATAGGTCCCACCCATCTCATAATGATACCATTCTTATGTGTCCCACAAAATCATAAATCATACATCATTTCATAACCCATGTAATAAAAATGGGATTCTTAAACAACATGACATCATAAAACAATTCATATAAGAAAAAGGAATTCATAAAAATACTTCCATCACAACATAATCAAATCAATGTAATAATAGGGTAATAACGAAACCCTATATTATCTTAGATGGAAAATAATTTTGATAAAACACTTGAAATGAATTCTTGAGGAAAATATCCTTTCTTCTTCAAAAACACTTTCCATTCTTAATATGTCATACAATTATAAACTAAAAGAAGTTGATTAAAAATAAACTTGAAAACATTTAAAGGATGATTCTTGGAAATAATGTTTTAAAAATCCATTCATGCCGTATAAGTTAAATAAAACATTCTTCGTACTTTTGTCAGAAAAGTCAAAAAGTACCTCATACGAGAAACGACAAAAGATTCCTTTCATATCTTTTACAAAAAACTTACCGAAGGGTAAAATTGGATATAAAATATTTTAGAAGGATGGAAATAATATTACATATTGATGGAACATGGATGTGGATGATAAAATACACCCCAGTAATTACCAAAGTAAAAACAATCTCGGATAAAAGTAAGATTGTGATATTTCCCTTACCTTAGGTCCGACTTGATTTGTAAGTGTCTGAACCTCATGTATAATGATTTAAATAATGTTATTGACTTATTCCAGAATCATACTTATTTTTATGATATCATATATGGACAAATTCTTAGCTTCTTAGTAGTAATATTTCATTACTACTTGTTATTTGGGTGTTTATAACTTTTTGTTTTTATGCGTGTTTTGTCGAATAAATTAATATTCTTCTCTTTAGGTTATAGATACCTCTTTTACAGAACGGTTTTAGTGTAATATATATCATATTCATTCATTCAATTCATTTATATAATCATTATGATATGAAGATCATGTAGAACGAGTTGCATCACATCGTGTAGACGGTATTCCGTACGTACGCACGAGTGATGATATCGTTCCTATGATCGTGGAATTGTATTGGAGTATATGTATACTATTTCAGAATCAATATCACTTTATAATAGTCATATATAGTCATTATTTACACCATTATACCCATCAAAGTAAGGTGGTGGTGGAAAATAGATCACACCATGGCGTGGAGACGGTATTCCGTACGTACGCACGCACGATGATTTCTTTTTTCGTAGGATGGATAGATTGTGAAATAGGGTTGTTTCATAATTATAATAACATATCAGTATATGAGTGATACTGATGTTATTACTTCATAATGAAACAACTAAATAAGAATAAATGGAAGAATAAATAAAGATGAAAGAATCGGTAACGGACATTGCCTCTTCTTTGAAGTGCTTCTTTGAGACCTCCTTTTAGGGCACTAAAAGGGGTCTTTGAAGAAGACCAGAACCTCTAGGATGTTTCTAGGGAAGTGGAGAGGTGTAATTGGCAGGGTTTGGCTGAGATAGAAGGGTCAATGTGGTGTGAGGAAGAGGGGGAGGAGGTGTCCTTTTATAAGGGAGGAGAGGGGCACCTTTGGAATAACTAAATCAATTATTTTATTATAAAGTCATGATCGGTTTTAAATAGATCCAAATTGATATATTTCTAAGCTAAGGTGGGGATGGGTCGAAATAATCTCATCCAATAGAATTTATACAAGTTTAGGTTCCTATTTTAACCTTATCATTTAGATTTAACATTAAGTTAAATAATTTTACTTTTACCATGTCTTCTTGTGTTCTTATTATATATTGTTAATAAACTTACTATAAGCAGCCAAGAGAATCCAAAGTTGTTTATTATTTATATATATAACCTTATCTATGTAATTTTGCCGATCCTTATATTTTTAGGAATAAATTAACAATTAATAATATAATATTTGTTTTAAAAACTATTTTATGTCAATGTTGACACTATTTAGTAATTGATTTTTGTAAAACTCATAACAGAATTATTAGTTCGAACCAAGTTAATTAAATCACTAATAACATGTCATATTAACCTAGAAAATTAGTGGGATTCATTAAAAGTCTCAAATTCCATTTATTTTGGTGTTTATAACATAAATTATGTCAATATTACATTAATAAGATAATTACTGCATCATCATTGTATCATAAATAAATAAATTTATTTAAAGTCTAAAAATTATAAATAAAATATAATTATGTAGGAAATCTTTTTATCTTTCTAATGAATTTTTATAATAGATTTTATCTTATGTATAACCCCATATTAAAAATGTTGTAGTTATTAAACTTTGATTTTTAACTATTTTAACTATTCATTAAATAAAATAATATTAAATGTCATAATCTAATCCAAGTGGACCTAAATGGTCATATTATATTCATAAGGTTGTTTTTGGTCGAATTACACTTATCCAATAGAATTAGGACATGTGTTAGGGTAATAGTAATATCATATTTACCCTTAGTTACCCTATTTACTATTAACCGCGGTAAAAAAGTAAAAAGATACTATTCACCAAAAAATTATTTTTATCTAATTGAACCACATTTTACTTACTGATATCAACCTTGTCTGTCGGATTTTCGAAATTCCATTCACAGAAGCGGTAAAATTATGATTAATGCAAAATTCAGTTTTTAACCCACCACTTAGTGGTTTCACTATTCATCAAAAATTGAAAGTTTTCAGAAAAATACCAAAATTTCACCCTAGGCTAATTTTGGTATTCCGAATCCAAAAATGAATTCCATTTTGAAAAATAAAATTTACAAAATTTCAAAAAGTGGTTATTACTATTCATAACGACAAGTTTTAATAATATATTAATAGCATATCGTTGTTTAGTGAAACTCGGTATTGCGTACGACGCAATCTATCGAGAAAGGTCGCGATTTCTTGTAAAGAAACCCAAGCAAGTGTTGTGTATAAAAAGATTCATTTGATGATTTATATAACATAAAAGTCTTGGGTGTTACATTTCAAACGCTTCCTTCGGTAAGGCCTTTGTCAGAATGTCCGCAACCTGTAGTTATGTAGGCACATACTCAACTTCACAATTCCATGCTCAACCATCTCCTTGATAAAAATATATTTTATCTCAATGTGCTTTGTCCTTGAGTGATGGACTGGATTTTTGCTGAGATTTATAGCAGTTGAATTATTTCACTAGATTCCGATAGGAGACTTCACTTCAACACCAATATCATCAAGCTGTTATTTCATCCACAATAACTATGTGAAAGCTTGAGTGGCAGTAATATTATCAACTTCTGCAGTGTTCAATTAAATGCAATCTTTCTTCTTTCTGAGCCATGAAACACACTGTCTGCCAAGATAGAAAGCACCTCCTGACCTTGACTTCTTGTCATCTGCTGAACCGGCCCAATCTGCATAAGTATATCCTAATAATTCCGACTGAGATTTTCCATTATACATCATGACGAAGTCCATTGTTCCCTTTATATACCTAAGTATTCTTTTCACTGCAAGAATGTTTCTTTCCATGGTATTACTATGATATCTCACTGCTTGGAATGTGGAGAATACAATGTCAGGACGTGTTGTAGTCAGGTATAACAACCTTCCAATGATTTTCTTGTATTCTGTGATATTAACTGCCATGTCATCACCATATTTGGACAATTTCATCCGGGTAGCTATCAGAGACTTCATTTCTTTGGAATTTTCCATTCCAAATCTTTTCAAAACCTCCTTTCCATATTTTCATTGCGAAATGAATGTTCTATTCCTTCCTTATGTCACCTATAGACCAAGGAAAAATGTTAGATCCCCAATCATTGACATTTCAAACTCACTTTTCATGAATTCAGAAAATTATCTACACTGAGCTTCATCTGATCCGCCAAATATTATGTCATTAACATACACCAAGACCAACATCCATTGATTACTATTGTTATTGAAATAGTTATTTTAATCAAATCCCCCATGCTTGAAACCAAGCTTCATCAAATACTGATCAAGCCTTGAGTACCATGCTCTTGGTTCTTGTTTCAACCCATACAGTGCCTTCTTCAGTCTCCAAACCTTGTTCTCATCCTCATGAATGAGAAAACCATCTCGATACTCAATATACACCTCTTCCTCTAGAACCCCATTAAAAATGAAGATTTTAAATCCATTGGGAACACTTTGAACTTCTTGCGATGGCTAGGAATAATCTGATTGTCTCCGGCCTTGAATCCTGTGAAAATGTCTCATCAACATCAATTCTCTTGATATGGGAGTACCCCTTGCACAAAATTCGTGATTTTTTCTGAATCACTTCACCATATTCATTCATCATGTTGCGATAGACCCATTTAGTCCCGATGACATTCTTATCTGCTGGCCTCGAAACAATTTCCCAGGTTTGATTCTTCTCAATATTATCTATCTCTTCATTCATTGCCTGAATCCAGTTTTCATCATCATCTGCATCAGCAAAGAATTTCGGATCAACCAAAGATATGAAATATGTCTACTGCAATGATATCATTCTCCTAGACATAACCAGAGCAGACTGATCACAAATGATATTCTACCTATCAATTTCAGCTCGACTCCTTGGCTTTTGTGCAGATACAGACTTTGCTTCCTCATGCCCATCATTTGTATCTTCGTATGAATAAACATCTGCCACATCTTCTTCTCCGGCATTGCATTCTTCCTCATCACTCTCATCAAGAAATTGTTCACCACATTGTTGGATGATCTCCTCATTCTCCACTACAGTGACATAATTTATCTCACCTACTTATCCCAGCCTTTTTTTAAAGCATTTATTTAAATTGTTTTTTCATGATAATCCAAGGAATATCCCCTCATCTCCCCGAGAATCGTATTTCCTATGCTTTTACTTGTTGAGGATAAATCACTTACTTCCAAATATTCAAAAGTATTTCACCATTTTCTTCCTTCCATTCAACATCTCGTATGGAGTCTTTCCTTCCTTCAGACACAACAAAGCCCTGTTAGAAATTTAGACCTTTGCTAAAACTACTTCCTTCCAAAATTTCTCTGGTTGGTCCTTTTCAATGAGCAAAGTTCTGGACATGTTGTTGATTATCTGATTTACTGATTTAACCACTCCTTTCTATTGAGGAGTTCTTACTGAAGAATCTTGATGAATTATCCCATGTTTCTCAAGATATTCTTTAACCTGAAGGTCTGTGAATTCCGTACTATAGTTAGTATGGAACTTCATAATTTTGTGTCCAAGCATCCTTTCACACTCCCTTCGGTATTGTTTTAAGCATCTGCACACATGATACTTATGGGAAATAATAGATACCCATGCCTTTCTGCTATAGTAATCAGTAAAAAGAACATAGTACCTCGTTCTGTAAATTTCTCTTGGTGTGATAGGTCCATAAACATATGCATTCACCAATTCGAGCACTCTTATTGACATCTTTTCATTTTTCCTTATAAGTCTTTCTTATGAGCTTCCCTTGCTAGAATGTGTCGCATGTGTGAGTACGATCATGTGATAGGTTGGGTAGGTCTCTTGCTGCATCACACTTTACCAGATATTCCAGGGATGGTTGGCAATGATGAAAAAGTGGTTTATGCCACAGCATGTTTTGTTCCACTCTGCACAAAAAAGACATATCTTCTTCTCCACTCACTAGGTAATGATTTCCCATTGTTCTTTTTCCCAGAAGAACTATTTCCCCATCTCTTCCTTTGATGACACACATCTTCTTAGTAAACCTTATAGAATGTATTGAGTCACATAGTTGACTGACGTTGAGAAAATTTTGACTGAAGCCTTCTACTACGAAGACATCAACACGCCTCATCTCTTTTCCACAAAACATGGCCATTCCTGAGACAATAATTTCCAGGCCTTCATCATTTCCAAAATTGACAACTCCTTCTTTGTCATATTTCACGCCTGTAACAAGATCCTTATCACCAGTCATGTGAGATTTGAAACCACTATCAAGGATCCACACTGCAGAGCGATCTGATGCATTAAGGGCATTGTCTTCCACCACGACCTTCTCATCCTTCTTGATCATGGTCCATATTTTTTCCTTCACACACGACATGGAACAAGACTTCTATTCTTTCTCAGAGTTTGATTGACCAGCTTTATCTTGCAAAGGTGAAAATCTATTATTCGTTTTCAACTTACCTATTTATTCATTGATCTGCTATTTGTAACCATTTGGGTTATGCTTTGGCATATCCCTTTGTATGGTTTAAGTGCAGTACCTAGCCATGTTCCTGATTCCACCAACCCAAAAACAGTGCCCTTCAAAATATGTTCTTGGGAACCATTCTCGGTTTGGCTGTCACCTCTGTTCTTGTGCCCTTCGATATCTCTTCGCTATGGAAAACACATACTGTGAATGTCCAATTTTTACACAACCATAACACCTGATATAAGGCGCATTCCTTCATGTTACTTATCCACTACTAGTTTCCTTTGGGATCTTTGAATATTATGATTCTTCCTCATGCCCAAATCCACCTTTAGTCTCGGAGTGGGTGCTTGTGGTCCAACCTCAACTTTCACAGCTTTCTGTTTTTGATCAAGCCCTCCATCAGTCTTAGAATATGAACAAAGTTGATTCTTCTTTTATACTGAACCACTATTCTCCACTTTATGCATCTCGATATTTTGTTTGATCTTCTTTGTTGATGACCCAGTAGGATTCAAGAGCTTTTCTTGATCTTTAACCTTTTTCCGCAGACCGACAACTTCACCTTCAAGTTCTTCAATATGCTTCACTTGTTCATTCCTTGTGTTATTCAAGCTATTGATCTCCCTTTTCATTTCTTCAATTTTTATTTTATACTCACTAACTGATTATGAGTCCTCTGGTGTTGATAACTTCAGTTTCTCGATTTCGCCCATCAACTCAGACTTCTCTTATTCCTGGTGCTGCATATAGAGTTTAGCGTCATGAACAACATTTTTGGCTTTCTTTTTTTGGCTCCCCAAACATCTATCTCATCAAGAGAATCCTCTAACTCTTCTTGCCAATCAACTCTTCCCTCACCTTATTATTCTTCTTCATCAGCTTCTGTTTCATTCTTATTCTGAGAACTACTTATGACTGCCACCATAGCATTTTCTCCTCGGTCTTTGAAGATATCTATCTCTTCAACCTCCTCAACCACAAAATTGTCTGATCTGTCATATTCTTTTCCAAGAAGGTTCTTTTTCTTAAAGAAATTTCTCTTGAACTGTTTCTTTCCTTTCCCATAGGGTGAAGACTTCTTCTTGGGAATTTTGATTCCATCGACATCATCATCATCTTGCAACTTTTTAGGGCACCATGCTGCAAGATGTCCAACCTTTCCACACTAAAAACAAGAAATTATAAGTTTCCCTTTAAACTTTCATTTTCCTCTTTGAATGTTTGAGGAGAGGAATGGAATCACTTCATCTATCTCTTATTCTTCTTGAGAGTCTTCAACAATGAGCTTCTTCATGGCCTTGAATGCTAACTATTTGGATTTCCCCTTTTCCACACCATTGTTATCATCATTTCTCATTTCATATGCAACAAGGGTGCTATGTAAGTTGTCCAATGTCATCTCTTTCAGGTCATTATCTTCTAAAACCGAAACTTTCGGATTGAACCGAGGTGGATGTTTCCTCAAGATTCGCATCACAATTTTAATGTATTCAATAACTTCTCCAAGACCTCGCATGTCTTCCACTACAACATTTACCATTTCAAAGAATGCATCAACAGTCTCATTCGGGTTCATTCTTAGATCATTATACTTGTTCCACAAAACTAGAAGCATTGCACTCTCTGGCATTTGTATCCACTTCATATATAATCAATAAATTTTCCCACATGGAATGTGATGTTTTGCAAGACATCACCTTTGTATATATAGGATTGGATAGGGCTCCCCCTAAGGCATTTAATGATTTGGCATCAGCATCCAATTCTCTACGCTCAGCTTCTGATAATGAACCACTATTAATATCTGCTATTATACCATTCATTGCTACTGTGAAAACATCCATTCCTAATGATCAGAAGTAGTGTTGCATCCGATTCTTCCATAGCTGGAAATTGTTCCCATCGAATATTGGAATCCCTTTATGATTAGTAACCTCCATTCGAGAATGAAACAACAATATTAACCTTTCCCTTTGATACCAATTGTTAGGTCCACTAGGCTAGAAATCCTGAGAATGGGGTGAATTAGGGTATGACAAGTTAAAATAACTTCCACTTTTGATCGTGTTTTGCTGTTAGAAAACCCCCTCTTCTTTCTCCTTCCCGATGCAGAGTATGAGAAAACCTTAAAGGATACACAAGAAACATCGATTTTTACTTGGTTCGCCCTCACTGGGCTACGTCCAAGGAGAATACACCAATAGTGTGCCGATGTACCAATCCTACTTTAAGCGTACTGCTGTTTACAAGTTCGAAGCGGACTTACTGTCCCCTCTTGGTTTGTAACCACTCACAATTTGAGAACTCACTGCACTCTCAACTGAAGTGAGTTCACTGCTTCTTCAAAAGATCCACTCACAGTTTATAGACCTGTAGTTATCTTCATTTTAATGAAAGAATGCATCCTCAACTATTGATAGACGCTTTATTTGAAGTTAAATGTTCATCCACTGATGAATACCCCTTTGATAGTGAACACAAGGTAACTACCTTTGGGAACACCTTCACAAAGAACCCTACATCATGAGGCTCCCAATTTTGAGAAGATCAAACAAGCCATCGCGAAGATCCTGCCTTTTTTGCGAAGTAATCTCATAAAGCACTCTCATGAAGATCAAGCCTTCGCAATCCTTAGGCCTTCACGACGCTCCTGCCTCTTCGCAAAGAACACTCCTTAGAGCTCGCAGCCTCACGAAGCACACTGACTTTCGCAGAGCTTGATTAGCCACCGTGAGACTCCTCTCTTTTTCTAAGCACCCTACCTTCACGAACCACCTTCACAAAATGTGCGAAAAGGATTTTATTTTTATTCTCTCTCTACTTCTCTTGAGGGGGTCGACCTCTATTTATATGTAATTCCACCGACCCTCGACTCTTCTGCGTGATGTTAGCGCCACGTCATCTCCAATTGTGAAGCTCCGAAATTCCCAAATGAATTTTGTGAAGTTCACAGAGCACCACTGCAATGTTCTGATCATGGAGCTTGTTGTAATCAAAAAGCATCACCGTCAACATTATTTTGTGCCTTCACTGCGAAGCTCCCTCACAAAGCCCTTCACCACCGCGATGCACTTCAACCTCTCTCGTTCTCAAAGATTTGACGTAATATCAAATAATCACCGCCATTATTATTTTGGTATTCAATAATTCCAAACCATGAATCCACTCTTCGCGAAACTCATGCCTTTTCCATATTAAAATATGATCTTCATTGATATCTACCTTTCACAATGCTCACCATCCTCTTAATTTTGGACCCCAAAAATTTGGCAAAAACTGGAAAAAAGCGCCACCTTGTACTGCTCTTTTATACCGCCTCTAGATCTCCAATTCCTTTTTCATTGTTCTTTTCTCAACATTCATTATCAAAAAAATTCTTTGGAACTCGACAATTTCTTCATTGAAACCTGCTTTTTCAACAAACACAATCATTCTAAAAATATTGCAACGTTGCCTTGAAGGATTTTTGCCCAACAATCTTTATTTACCTTCATTCCATATTGATCATTAAGAAATGGTAATGTTACTCATTCTTATGTAAAACCTATTATATCTGTGATTGTAACATTTTTAGACTTTTCTTAACCCACATTCCTGTTTTATTTTAAAAGAATAACAGATGTAAAAATATAATAATTGCGGTATGATTATAATTATAGATATTTTTATATAATTAACAAAATGTACATTATATTCATCATACTTTTTACATTTGGGAGATAAATTCAACATTCAATATTGAATACTTTTGTGTGGTGTATATATTAATCCATTTTGATATATTAGACCTTGAATTATTTTTTATTCCTCTTATTTAATGGTTTCACATGATGATTATTCCATTTGGGGTTTCTGATATAGATGTTACCATAGTTGTAAGGGACTTAGTCTCAATCATCAGTAATTAAGGATTTGTTTTTTATGTTATATACCCACCCGATTTTATGGTTTTTATATATATCCACATTGATATATCATATCAGAAGTTTAATTATTATCATTTTATTTTAATTTTTTTTAAATCCTTAATGGGTATTATAGTACAAATGTTTCAATGTGGGGTGGGAATCTTTAGAATTTTTGTAGATTCTTTTCATTAAGAATGTTACTAATGATCTTTAATTGGAATTTCTAGTAATCTGTATTTAGAAGATATTATTATAGAAACTTTTTCTTTTCTATGGGTTAATAATATTTCAAGGAGATTGTTATCGAACACATTAATTTCCCATCATTTAATTATTTTACAAATATATGATTGTGGAAGTTATTTCTTTTCCACCAGTAAATCATGTTTCCAAGATTTTTTATATAACCCATTTTATTACCATGGTGCAATCACATTTCAATGTGATTTTTATCAAACCCAATTATTTTCCATGGATTAATAATTTTTAAAGATATTATTATCAAACACATTTATTTTCCACATTTTAATCATGTTTCATAGAGGTTTTTTATTGAATCAATTTATTTTCCTCATGTTAATCATATTTTAATGAGATTTTTATTGATCATTATTCAATTACATTGGATAATCATGTCTCAAATATATATTTTTGGAACCCATTTCATTTCAATTAAATATTCAAGTTTCATATATATTGTTATGGAAGCCATTTCATTTACAAGGGTTAGTCATGTTTAAAATATATTGTATTTGAGAAAATATATTTTTCACAAGTTAATCATGTTCTTAAGAGATTATTAAAAATCCCATGTATTTCGTTAGGATAATCATTTTTTAAAAATATTTTTATAGAAATTATTACTCTTCCACTAGTCAATCTAAATATGAAACGTGTTATTAATTGATTTAATGAGTTTATGATGAAAATAATTTCTTCATGTGTGATGATTTTTTAATAGTACATGATAATTTGATGGGTGGTTAGATGATACACTATTGATTTTTGGTTGTGTGTTATACTAAAGATATGTAGTCCGATGATAAACCAATGATGGGTGGTTATGTGATAAGACAATGATGGGTGGTTCAATGATAATTTTAAAATGCATTGGGTATAGAATTCAACTGTATAGTACTTCTATTTGTAATAGTAATTTTGTGTGTGATTTAAAAATGATTTCCAAGGTATATGTGTGTTTTATTTAAGCATTTTATGGGTTTATAATGTTTCTAATGGTCGAGATTGATATCACATGGATAATGATTAATGATTCTGACAAATCCTTCCATTTCAATGTTTACAAACATAATGGTCAATTTATTAATTGATGTGATTTCTTTTATTATGGACTAATTCACTTGGATTATGTCATCATACCATCACGAACTCAAGTGCTCAATAATTAAATTCAATTGATAATACTTATGTTTAACGATACTCATAATTTAAGCTCACAATTTTTATATTTTCATCTCTCTAGTTTGTAATTATATTGAATGAATAGTTTATGTCTATAAAGGATTCCACTAGGATGATTTTGTGACCAAATTTGAAATAAAATAATCAAAGTATAACAGAAGATAATTTTCATCATTATAAAATAGTTTTTTTAGGATTCCATGTTGATATGATTTATTCTTATAAGAGTTTTTCCTAATTATATAAAATTATAAACCTAAAAGGTCCTCCAGAATGTATATGATCCATGGTTTCCATTTGGAGTTTTAATGTTTTTATGAAAACCATGGGTCAAAATTATCAGCATAAAAACATATAATGTAATTCATTGGATTTCAGTATAGCTTCTGGGATTGTGGGTTTTGAGCTATTATAGTTGATAGAAAAGGTTTATATAGATAACTTTTTCGACGATGATGTTTTCATAGGAGATTATCGTAAGAGTTATATACGCCTTCATAGGAATATAATATAAATTGTTGTTCATAATTTTAATGTCCTAGACACCTCATTTATAGAGTTTAAGCAGTAAAAATTATGATACTATTATGTAATTTTTTTATATTTTTTTCGATTGAGGTATTTGTAAATCATAGTATAATAATGATATGTTTTATTGGAGTATTTGATTTCCAGTATTGAAGAGAAACATGGTACAACTCTTATGTTTGGTGAAAACTCGTCACATCCCGCTAGGTGGTAAGGAAGAGGGGGAGGAGGTGTCCTTTTATAAGGGAGGAGAGGGGCACCTTTGGAATAACTAAATCAATTATTTTATTATAAAGTCATGATCGGTTTTAAATAGATCCAAATTGATATATTTCTATGCTAAGGTGGGGATGGGTCGAAATCATCTCATCCAATAGAATTTATACAAGTTTAGGTTCCTATTTTAACCTTATCATTTAGATTTAACATTAAGTTAAATAATTTTACTTTTACCATGTCTTCTTGTGTTCTTATTCTATATTGTTAATAAACTTAATATAAGCAGCCAAGAGAATCCAAAGTTGTTTATTATTTATATATATAACCTTATCTATGTCATTTTGCCGATCCTTATATTTTTAGGAATAAATTAACAATTAATAATATAATATTTGTTTTAAAAACTATTTTATGTCAATGTTGACACTATTTAGTAATTGATTTTTGTAAAACTCATAACAGAATTATTAGTTCGAACCAAGTTAATTAAATCACTAATAACATGTCATATTAACCTAGAAAATTAGTGGGATTCATTAAAAGTCTCAAATTCCATTTATTTTGGTGTTTATAACATTAATTATGTCAATATTTCACTAATAAGATAATTACTGCATCATCATTGTATCATAAATAAATAAATTTATTTAAAGTCTAAAAATTATAAATAAAATATAATTATGTAGGAAATCTTTTTATCTTTCTAATGAATTTTTATAATAGATTTTATCTTATGTATAACCCCATATTAAAAATGTTGTAGTTATTAAACTTTGATTTTTAACTATTTTAACTATTCATTAAATAAAATAATATTAAATGTCATAATCTAATCCAAGTGGACCTAAATGGTCATATTATATTCATAAGGTTGTTTTTGGTCGAATTACACTTATCCAATAGAATTAGGACATGTGTTAGGGTAATAGTAATATCATATTTACCCTTAGTTACCCTATTTACTATTAACCGCGGTAAAAAAGTAAAAAGATACTATTCACCAAAAAATTATTTTTATCTAATTGAACCACATTTTACTTACTGATATCAACCTTGTCTGTCGGATTTTCGAAATTCCATTCACAGAAGCGGTAAAATTATGATTAATGCAAAATTCAGTTTTTAACCCACCACTTAGTGGTTTCACTATTCATCAAAAATTGAATGTTTTCAGAAAAATACCAAAATTTCACCCTAGGCTAATTTTGGTATTCCGAATCCAAAAATGAATTCCATTTTGAAAAATAAAATTTACAAAATTTCAAAAAGTGGTTATTACTATTCATAACGACAAGTTTTAATAATATATTAATAGCATATCGTTGTTTAGTGAAACTCGGTATTGCGTACGACGCAATCTATCGAGAAAGGTCGCGATTTCGTCTAAAGAAACCCAAGCAAGTGTTGTGTATAAAAAGATTCATTTTATGATTTATATAACATAAAAGTCTTGGGTGTTACATTTCAAACGCTTCCTTCGGTAAGGCCTTTGTCAGAATGTCCGCAACCTGTAGTTATGTAGGCACATACTCAACTTCACAATTCCATGCTCAACCATCTCCTTGATAAAAATATATTTTATCTCAATGTGCTTTGTCCTTGAGTGATGGACTGGATTTTTGATGAGATTTATAGCAGTTGAATTATTTCACTAGATTCCGATAGGAGACTTCACTTCAACACCAATATCATCAAGCTGTTATTTCATCCACAATAACTATGTAAAAGCTTGAGTGGCAGTAATATTATCAACTTCTGCAGTGTTCAATTAAATGCAATCTTTCTTCTTTCTGAGCCATGAAACACACTGTCTGCCAAGATAGAAAGCACCTCCTGACCTTGACTTCTTGTCATCTGCTGAACCGGCCCAATCTGCATAAGTATATCCTAATAATTCCGATTGAGATTTTCCATTATACATCATGACGAAGTCCATTGTTCCCTTTATATACCTAAGTATTCTTTTCACTGCAAGAATGTTGCTTTCCATGGTATTACTATGATATCTCACTACTTGGAATGTGGAGAATACAATGTCAGGACGTGTTGTAGTCAAGTATAACAACCTTCCAATGATTTTCTTGTATTCTGTGATATTAACTGCCATGTCATCACCATCATTGGACAATTTCATCCGGGTAGCTATCAGAGACTTCATTTCTTTGGAATTTTCCATTCCAAATCTTTTCAAAACCTCCTTTCCATATTTTCATTGCGAAATGAATGTTCTATTCCTTCCTTATGTCTCCTATAGACCAAGGAAAAATGTTAGATCCCCAATCATTGACATTTCAAACTCACTTTTCATGAATTCAGAAAATTATCTACACTGAGCTTCATCTGATCCGCCAAATATTATGTCATTAACATACACCAAGACCAACATCCATTGATTACTATTGTTATTGAAATAGTTATTTTAATCAAATCCCCCATGCTTGAAACCAAGCTTCATCAAATACTGATCAAGCCTTGAGTACCATGCTCTTGGTTCTTGTTTCAACCCATACAGTGCCTTCTTCAGTCTCCAAACCTTGTTCTCATCCTCATGAATGAGAAAACCATCTGGATACTCAATATACACATCTTCCTCTAGAACCCCATTAAAAATGAAGATTTTAAATCCATTGGGAACACTTTGAACTTCTTGCGATGGCTAGGAACAATCTGATTGTCTCCGGCCTTGAAACCTGTGAAAATGTCTCATCAACATCAATTCTCTTGATATGGGAGTACCCCTTGCACAAAATTCGTGATTTTTTCTGAATCACTTCACCATATTCATTCATCATGTTGCGATAGACCCATTTAGTCCCGATGACATTCTTATCTGCTGGCCTCGAAACAATTTCCCAGGTTTGATTCTTCTCAATATTATCTATCTCTTCATTCATTGCCTGAATCCAGTTTTCATCATCATCTGCATCAGCAAAGAATTTCGGATCAACCAAAGATATGAAATATGTCTACTGCAATGATATCATTCTCCTAGACATAACCAGAGCAGACTGATCACAAATGATATTCTACCTATCAATTTCAGCTCGACTCCTTGGCTTTTGTGCAGATACAGACTTTGCTTCCTCATGCCCATCATTTGTATCTTCGTATGAATAAACATCTGCCACATCTTCTTCTCCGGCATTGCATTCTTCCTCATCACTCTCATCAAGAAATTGTTCACCACATTGTTGGATGATCTCCTCATTCTCCACTACAGTGACATAATTTATCTCAACTACTTATCCCAGCCTTTTGTTAAAGCATTTATTTAAATTGTTTTTTCATGATAATCCAAGGAATATCCCCTCATCTCCCCGAGAATCGTATTTCCTATGCTTTTACATGTTGAGGATAATTCACTTACTTCCAAATATTCAAAAGTATTTCACCATTTGCTTCCTTCCATTCAACATCTCGTATGGAGTCTTCCCTTCCTTCAGACACAACAAAGCCCTGTTAGAAATTTAGACCTTTGCTAAAACTACTTCCTTCCAAAATTTCTCTGGTTGGTCCTTTTCAATGAGCATAGTTCTGGACATGTTGTTGATTATCTGATTTACTGATTTAACCACTCCTTTCTATTGAGGAGTTCTTACTGAAGAATCTTGATGAATTATCCCATGTTTCTCAAGATATTCTTTAACCTGACGGTCTGTGAATTCCGTACTATAGTTAGTATGGAACTTCATAATTTTGTGTCCAAGCATCCTTTCACACTCCCTTCGGTATTTTTTTTAAGCATCTGCACACATGATACTTATGGGAAATAATAGATACCCATGCCTTTCTGCTATAGTAATCAGTAAAAAGAACATAGTACCTCGTTCTGTAAATTTCTCTTGGTGTGATAGGTCCATAAACATATGCATGCACCAATTCGAGCACTCTTATTGACATCTTTTCTTTTTTCCTTATAAGTCTTTCTTATGAGCTTCCCTTGCTAGAATGTGTCGCATGTGTGAGTACGATCATGTGATAGCTTGGGTAGGTCTCTTGCAGCATCACACTTTACCAGATATTCCAGGGATGGTTGGCAATGATGAAAAAGTCGTTTATGCCACAGCATGTTTTGTTCCACTCTGCACAAAAAAGACATATCTTCTTCTCCACTCACTAGGTAAAGATTTCCCGTTGTTCTTTTTCCCAGAAGAACTATTTCCCTATCTCTTCCTTTGATGACACACATCTTCTTAGTAAACCTTATAGAATGTATTGAGTCACATAGTTGACTGACGTTGAGAAAATTTTGACTGAAGCCTTCTACTATGAAGACATCAACACGCCTCATCTCTTTTCCACAAAACATGGCCATTCCTGAGACAATAATTTCCAGGCCTTCATCATTTCCAAAATTGACAACTCCTTCTTTGTCATATTTCACGCCTGTAACAAGATCCTTATCACCAGTCATGTGAGATGTGAAACCACTATCAAGGATCCACACTGCAGAGCGATCTGATGCATTAAGGGCATTGTCTTCCACCACGGCCTTCTCATCCTTCTTGATCATGGTCCATATTTTTTCCTTCACACGCGACATGGAACAAGACTTCTATTCTTTCTCAGAGTTTGATTGACCAGCTTTATCTTGCAAAGGTGAAAATCTATTATTCGTGTTCAACTTACCTATTTATTCATTGATCTGCTATTTGTAACCATTTGGGTTATGCTTTGGCATATCCCTTTGTATGGTTTAAGTGCAGTACCTAGCCATGTTCCTGATTCCACCAACCCAAAAACAGTGCCCTTAAAAATATGTTCTTGGGAACCATTCTCGGTTTGGCTGTCACCTCTGTTCTTGTGCCCTTCGATATCTCTTCGCTATGGAAAACACATACTGTGAATGTCCAATTTTTACACAACCATAACACCTGATATAAGGCGCATTCCTTCATGTTACTTATCCACTACTAGTTTCCTTTGGGATCTTTGAATATTATGATTCTTCCTCATGCCCAAATCCACCTTTAGTCTCGGAGTGGGTGCTTGTGGTCCAACCTCAACTTTCACAGCTTTCTGTTTTTGATCAAGCCCTCCATCAGTCTTAGAATATGAACAAAGTTGATTCTTCTTTTATACTGAACCACTATTCTCCACTTTCTGCATCTCGATATTTTGTTTGATCTTCTTTGTTGATGACCCAGTAGGATTCAAGAGCTTTTCTTGATCTTTAACCTTTTTCCGCAGACCGACAACTTCACCTTCAAGTTCTTCAATATGCTTGACTTGTTCATTCCTTGTGTTATTCAAGCTATTGATCTCCCTTTTCATTTCATCAATTTTTATTTTATACTCACTAACTGATTATGAGTCCTCTGGTGTTGATAACTTCAGTTTCTCGATTTCGCCCATCAACTCAGACTTCTCTTATTCCTGGTGCTGCATATAGAGTTTAGCGTCATGAACAACATTTTTGGCTTTCTTTTTTTGGCTCCCCAAACATCTATCTCATCAAGAGAATCCTCTAACTCTTCTTGCCTATCAACTCTTCCCTCACCTTATTATTCTTCTTCATCAGCTTCTGTTTCATTCTTATTCTGAGAACTACTTATGACTGCCACCATAGCATTTTCTCCTCGGTCTTTGAAGATATCTATCTCTTCAACCTCCTCAACCAAAAAATTGTCTGATCTGTCATATTCTTTTCCAAGAAGGTTCTTTTTCTTAAAGAAATTTCTCTTGAACTGTTTCTTTCCTTTCCCATAGGGTGAAGACTTCTTCTTGGGAATTTTGATTCCATCGACATCATCATCATCTTGCAACTTTTTAGGGCACCATGCTGCAAGATGTCCAACCTTTCCACACTAAAAACAAGAAATTATAAGTTTCCCTTTAAACTTTCATTTTCCTCTTTGAATGTTTGAGGAGAGGAATGGAATCACTTCATCTATCTCTTATTCTTCTTGAGAGTCTTCAACAATGAGCTTCTTCATGGCCTTGAATGCCAACTATTTGGATTTCCCCTTTTCCACACCATTGTTATCATCATTTCTCATTTCATATGCAACAAGGGTGCTATGTAAGTTGTCCAATGTCATCTCTTTCAGGTCATTATCTTCTAAAACCGAAACTTTCGGATTGAACCGAGGTGGATGTTTCCTCAAGATTCGCATCACAATTTTAATGTATTCAATAACTTCTCCAAGACCTCGCATGTCTTCCACTACAACATTTACCATTTCAAAGAATGCATCAACAGTCTCATTCGGGTTCATTCTTAGATCATTATACTTGTTCCACAAAACTAGAAGCATTGCACTCTCTGGCATTTGTATCCGCTTCATATATAATCAATAAATTTTCCCACATGGAATGTGATGTTTTGCAAGACATCACCTTTGTATATATAGGATTGGATAGGGCTCCCCCTAAGGAATTTATTGATTTGGCATCAGCATCCAATTCTCTACGCTCAGCTTCTGATAATGAACCACTATTAATATCTGCTATTATACCATTCATTGCTACTGTGAAAACATCCATTCCTAATGATCAGAAGTAGTGTTGCATCCGATTCTTCCATAGCTGGAAATTGTTCCCATCGAATATTGGAATCCCTTTATGATTAGTAACCTCCATTCGAGAATGAAACAACAATATTAACCATTCCCTTTGATACCAATTGTTAGGTCCACTAGGCTAGAAATCCTGAGAATGGGGTGAATTAGGGTATGACAAGTTAAAATAACTTCCACTTTTGATCGTGTTTTGCTGTTAGAAAACCCCCTCTTCTTTCTCCTTCCCGATGCAGAGTATGAGAAAACCTTAAAGGATACACAAGAAACATCGATTTTTACTTGGTTCGCCCTCACTGGGCTACGTCCAAGGAGAATACACCAATAGTGTGCCGATGTACCAATCCTACTTTAAGCGTACTGCTGTTTACAAGTTCGAAGCGGACTTACTGTCCCCTCTTGGTTTGTAACCACTCACAATTTGAGAACTCACTGCACTCTCAACTGAAGTGAGTTCACTGCTTCTTCAAAAGATCCACTCACAGTTTATAGACCTGTAGTTATCTTCATTTTAATGAAAGAATGCATCCTCAACTATTGATAGACGCTTTATTTGAAGTTAAATGTTCATCCACTGATGAATACCCCTTTGATAGTGAACACAAGGTAACTACCTTTGGGAACACCTTCACAAAGAACCCTACATCATGAGGCTCCCAATTTTGAGAAGATCAAACAAGCCATCGCGAAGCTCCTGCCTTTTTTGCGAAGTACTCTCATAAAGAACTCTCATGAAGATCAAGCCTTCGCAATCCTTAGGCCTTCACGACGCTCCTGCCTCTTCGCAAAGAACACTCCTTAGAGCTCGCAGCCTCACGAAGCACACTGACTTTCGCAGAGCTTGATTAGCCACCGTGAGACTCCTCTCTTTTTCTAAGCACCCTACCTTCACGAACCACCTTCACAAAATGTGCGAAAAGGATTTTATTTTTATTCTCTCTCTACTTCTCTTGAGGGGGTCGACCTCTATTTATATGTAATTCCACCGACCCTCGACTCTTCTGCGTGATGTTAGCGCCACGTCATCTCCAATTGTGAAGCTCCGAAATTCCCAAATGAATTTTGTGAAGTTCACAGAGCACCACGGCAATGTTCTGATCATGGAGCTTGTTGTAATCAAAAAGCATCACCGTCAACATTATTTTGTGCCTTCACTGCGAAGCTCCCTCACAAAGCCCTTCACCACCGCGATGCACTTCAACCTCTCTCGTTCTCAAAGATTTGACGTAATCTCAAATAATCACCGCCATCATTATTTTGGTCTTCAATAATTCCAAACCATGAATCCACTCTTCGCGAAACTCATGCCTTTTCCATATTAAAATATGATCTTCATTGATATCTACCTTTCACAATGCTCACCATCCTCTTAATTTTGGACCCCAAAAATTTGGCAAAAACTGGAAAAAAGCGCCACCTTGTACTGCTCTTTTATACCGCCTCTAGATCTCCAATTCCTTTTTCATTGTTCTTTTCTCAACATTCATTTTCAAAAAAATTCTTTGGAACTCGACAATTTCTTCATTGAAACCTGCTTTTTCAACAAACACAATCATTCTAAAAATATTGCAACGTTGCCTTGAAGGATTTTTTCCCAACAATCTTTATTTACCTTCATTCTATATTGATCATTAAGAAATGGTAATGTTACTCATTCTTATGTAAAACCTATTATATATGTGATTGTAACATTTTTAGACTTTTCTTAACCCACATTCCTGTTTTATTTTAAAAGAATAACAGATGTAAAAATATAATAATTGCTGTATGATTATAATTATAGATATTTTTATATAATTAACAAAATGTACATTATATTCATCATACTTTTTACATTTGGGAGATAAATTCAACATTCAATATTGAATACTTTTGTGTGGTGTATATATTAATCCTTTTTGATATATTAGACCTTGAATTATTTTTTATTCCTCTTATTTAATGGTTTCACATGATGATTATTCCATTTGGGGTTTCTGATATAGATGTTACCATAGTTGTAAGGGACTTAGTCTCAATCATCAGTAATTAAGGATTTGTTTTTTATGTTATATACCCACCCGATTTTATGGTTTTTATATATATCCACATTGATATATCATATCAAGAGTTTAATTATTATCATGTTATTTTAATTTTTTTTAAATCCTTAATGGGTATTATAGTACAAATGTTTCAATGTGGGGTGGGAATCTTTAGAATGTTTGTAGATTCTTTTCATTAAGAATGTTACTAATGATCTTTAATTGGAATTTCTAGTAATCTGTATTTAGAAGATATTATTATAGAAACTTTTTCTTTTCTATGGGTTAATAATATTTCAAGGAGATTGTTATCGAACACATTAATTTCCCATCATTTAATTATTTTACAAATATATGATTGTGGAAGTTATTTCTTTTCCACCAGTTAATCATGTTTCCAAGATTTTTTATATAACCCATTTTATTACCATGGTGCAATCACATTTCAATGTGATTTTTATCAAACCCAATTATTTTCCATGGATTAATAATTTTTAAAGATATTATTATCAAACACATTTATTTTCCACATTTTAATCATGTTTCATAGAGGTTTTTTATTGAATCAATTTATTTTCCTCATGTTAATCATATTTTAATGAGATTTTTATTGATCATTATTCAATTACATTGGATAATCATGTCTCAAATATATATTTTTGGAACCCATTTCATTTCAATTAAATATTCAAGTTTCATATATATTGTTATGGAAGCCATTTCATTTACAAGGGTTAGTCATGTTTAAAATATATTGTATTTGAGAAAATATATTTTTCACAAGTTAATCATGTTCTTAAGAGATTATTAAAAATCCCATGTATTTCGTTAGGATAATCATGTTTTAAAAATATTTTTATAGAAATTCTTACTCTTCCACTAGTCAATCTAAATATGAAACGTGTTATTAATTGATTTAATGAGTTTATGATGAAAAGAATTTCTTCATGTGTGATGATTTTTTAATAGTACATGATAATTTGATGGGTGGTTAGATGATACACTATTGATTTTTGGTTGTGTGTTATACTAAAGATATGTAGTCCGATGATAAACCAATGATGGGTGGTTATGTGATAAGACAATGATGGGTGGTTCAATGATAATTTTAAAATGCATTGGGTATAGAATTCAACTGTGTAGTACTTCTATTTGTAATAGTAATTTTGTGTGTGATTTAAAAATGATTTCCAAGGTACATGTGTGTTTTATTTAAGCATTTTATGGGTTTATAATGTTTCTAATGGTCGAGATTGATATCACATGGATAATGATTAATGATTCTGACAAATCCTTCCATTTCAATGTTTACAAACATAATGGTCAATTTATTAATTGATGTGATTTCTTTTATTATGGACTAATTCACTTGGATTATGTCATCATACCATCACGAACTCAAGTGCTCACTAATTAAATTCAATTGATAATACTTATGTTTAACGATACTCATAATTTAAGCTCACAATTTTTATATTTTCATCTCTCTAGTTTGTAATTATATTGAATAAATAGTTTATGTCTATAAAGGATTCCACTAGGATGATTTTGTGACCAAATTTGAAATAAAATAATCAAAGTATAACAGAAGATAATTTTCATCATTATAAAATAGTTTTTTTAGGATTCCATGTTGATATGATTTATTCTTATAAGAGTTTTTCCTAATTATATAAAATTATAAACCTAAAAGGTCCTCCAGAATGTATATGATCCATGGTTTCCATTTGGAGTTTTAATGTTTTTATGAAAACCATGGGTCAAAATTATCAGCATAAAAACATATAATGTAATTCATTGGATTTCAGTATAGCTTCTGGGATTGTGGGTTTTGAGCTATTATAGTTGATAGAAAAGGTTTATATAGATAACTTTTTCGACGATGATGTTTTCATAGGAGATTATCGTAAGAGTTATATACGCCTTCATAGGAATATAATATAAATTTTTGTTCATAATTTTAATGTCCTAGACACCTCATTTATAGAGTTTAAGCAGTAAAAATTATGATACTATTATGTAATTTTTTTATATTTTTTTCGATTGAGGTATTTGTAAACCATAGTATAATAATGATATGTTTTTTTGGAGTATTTGATTTCCAGTATTGAAGAGAAACATGGTACAACTCTTATGTTTGGTGAAAACTCGTCACATCCCGCTAGGTGGTAAGGTGTGAGCTAATTTATGATGTGTGATAAGGGATTACAATACTATTGTGGGAATATATGATGCCATAGTTAGCATGAATTGTTTTTAAATGGTTTTGATTTTGTTTATTATAGAAACATGTGATATTTTATTTTATGAATAATTGTATAATTTTCATGGATGACTACATAATCAAATACTTCTATTATTTTTGTTTAAAACTATATTAGGAAATTTTAAATATTTTTAAGGATATTTATTTATAAAATAATTTAGTTTCAAATTTTGGCATTGCTATTTAATTTTAATAAATAGTGTATCATATAAATATTCATTCCTTTTTGGAATTTTCATACCATGTGCTAAAATTTTTAGTTTTCATTATTTTCTAAAGATAGGATTAATTTATTGAATATACCTTTTATGATTATGTTGTATTTAAAAGTATATTTTCGTTTTTCCTTAATTGAACATTCATCTTGAATACTCATAATTTTGGAAATAATAGGAGATATTGGTGTAAAATGGTGAAAGGATGAAACTAAAATGTAATATATGCATATTTCATTATTTGATTCAGTCTAAATGGAGAAATAATTCCTTCTACCATAGGAAAAAGGATCATGAATTAATATTTTTTCCTAATATGAAATTTTCAAATGAAATATTTGACCTTTTCCAAAACAATTTGGTTTTTTTTTTCATTGACTTTCTTTTGACCATGTAATCCATCACACTCTGTTATTCCATGGGAATAAGTTTTTCCATCCAAATCTATCTTTTAATTTCTCATCAATGTTTCTCCTATGTTGAAACATAGTTATATGTAACCTTAAGTAAACATTATGTTTAAAAATTTATCTTTTTAATATATTATTTCTTTATTTAATATGCATGATGTAGGTTTCAATAATTTAGTTCTAAAAATGATAATCCTTTGATAACCAAGATGAATATCAAGGTCGTAATTAATTTTAATGAGGGAAGGATGAAACATCTATTGATATAATGAAATATCACATTTCAAATGAAATTAATTTTTTTATAGGTATTATTACATACAATTCATATTTTGATTATATATTTCACAAAACCAATTTCATCTTGTGTGGCATGTATCAACAAGTGTTTTCGAAAACAGAGGATACACACAAGACAGAGTCATATTGAAAAACAATATAATTTTATTTTTTAATATGATTGTTATCACCTAGACATTAGAATTTGGTGAATGAATGATATTAACTAGATTTTTAGAATCCAGTATACACATGTTCATAAAAGGAATTATTTTTAATTAATTAAAACTTAAAATAAAAATCATTTGAATAGAAAGGATAAGTTATTATGAAAATTTTTTCATGCCTATAATGGGATTTTATGTTATTAAATTAAATTAATCACTATTTGTGAAAGATTAAAATATTATTTATTGTTTATAAATATAAGAAAATATTTTAAAATTCATCTAATATGTTATAATGGTATAAAATATGAATAAATTTAAATTTAAGCATAAAAAGTTGTTTTTATATAAAAGGTTTATTTACCTCTTATTAATGGTTGAATTGTTATAAAATGTTGACACGTATATATATATTTTTTTTAAAATGTAATATTCATTGTGAAATAATAAGATCAAAATTTAATTTTTTTTAATATTTGTAATTTTTCGAAGAACTATCAATTTTTTTTGAACAATGAATGAAATTGAATTTTAATTGAAAACTGAATTTTAGTCTGATTTATTTATATAATTAATATATATTTGTAATTGGTTTTAATATTAAATTAGATCAATTAGACAACTATCAATAAAATTTAGTTTTTTAGAATCATTTTTATATGGAATATAGATATAAAAATATTGTAAATGTTTTGACCATTTTCTCTAAAAAACCCACTTTCTTTCCACGTCCATGAGACTAACATTTAATTTAATTTTTCCACTTTAATAAATTGAATTTGGAAAAACTAGTATACTGTCACAACTAGAATTTTTAATTCAATTTTTTTATTAATTATTGGCCACACGTTCTCACGTCAAGGTCCTGGTTGGGTCCTGGATTAATATCATAGTCATTTACTACTTTTTCTTGGTTTCAGACACGTGCAAGGGAACTTCATGATTAGCGGTAACCGTGCGGTCTCCCCAGGTGCTTGTGTGGGTAACCAAGTGGACTGCGTTGAGGTGCACAATTTGTGTGCGTGTTTTTTTCAAGACGTGCATTGAGCACGTGGTTACCCAGTTTTCATAATTTGATAATTAAATGGAATATATTTTATAAAAAATAATTTTTGTAAATAATTAAAATAATGTTATTATTTATTTTTATTTTTATTGTTTTGGTTTTAAATTATTCTTATTTATATTGTTATAATTATCATTTATATTATTATTATTATTATTCATATTATTAGTTATATTATTATTATTATAAGAAACAATTTTTTAAAAGGGGTTGAAAACCGTAGGTGGGGGCCGCGACACCCCCCCCGGTTTTCCCTTTTGCACGGCACATAACGCCTGACCCAGTTCCCCTCGCAGCCTCTCCTACTACAGCCATCGAAGAACCCTGCTGCTGCTCCGGAACCCCAACACCGCTACCCCACCCCCGTTTCGACGGCCTGACACCGCCACCCTACTCCTGCTCTGGCGACTCAACGCCGCCACCACTCTCCCGTTTCGACATCCCGACACCTCCACCCAACTCCCTGCTTCGGAGAATCATCCACCCCAGCTGCTCCCTCTTCTAACTGGAACCCCCTCACTCGTTTTTGGCCTCTAGCCATCACCCCCCTATCCGGCCAGTACGACCCGCTACTCAAGTGACCTGCTGATATGGCACGAACCTCTCATCGGTCTGTTTCTCTTCTAAATTTGTGGGGTTTCATGATGGGCCGAACCTAGATGCTTGGATTGATGCGCGGGTTGGTTTTACATGGGATTTAGGTCATGTGAAGAGATTGCGTGGTCTCGATCTCCATCTCCATGATGTCTGATCACATCCACACTTGAGTTGAGGTAGGGGAATCCTGATATATCTTTTTAATGCATTCTTTTGACTATTTCATTATACAAATTATTTATCTTATTTATTTGCAGCTTTATAATTCCCCATATTTAGTCCATTGCGTAGTTTATAATTCAATTTATGGTGTTAAAAAATATGTTGGGTGCTTTTGTGAAATTTTATTATTCCGTGAAATGTATGGACCTTAAGTTGACTTCATATGACTATTTAGTTGTGAAGTTTGTTTGGTTTGTATGATGGAATGAAGGGTTTTAGAGTTGGTTTTGTGTGTGAAAAGATGTGGTATATTTCTCAAATCATATTTATAAAATTTTAAATTATTTATTAAATTTTGTGTATACTACGATCCATGTTTTGAAAATGTGTTAGGCGCACGTGCTTTTAAATGTTGATATCACCGTGTCGTGCATTTTTGTTAGGTTGTGCACTAGTGTTTTCTTAAAATGGTATGTTGTCTCTTTAAAATGATTAGTGATTTATTTTTGTGTTGTCTGGTTTTTGTAACCACATTGTGGATTTTAAAGTGGTTTAATAAATATTGTTGATGGTGCGAGTTGTGTATTGAAGTTATATAGACCTTGTGCTATTTCACTGGTTGTTCGTTTGGTTTGATCTAAGTCAGTGGCTATGTGTTCTTAGTTATTGTTCATTTGTTTCATCATGTTGGCGAGGTAACCATGTTACACCGAGATCATCATCTTGGGCGTTCTTGTGCGCATGTGCGAGGTGTATTGTGTCGTCGTGTCTGAGCTGCGACTCGAGGTAGGTCCCCCAATACACTCTCCATTAAATTCATAATTAATTATTTAATTAATATTTTTTTAAATTTAATTAATGAAAAATAATATATGATAATTAATTTTAAAATTTTTATTTTGTGTAAAATGTGACGTTTATTTTATACACGAAACTTTAAATATTTTATTGACGAGCGGAAAACCAGTAGTGAAAGAATGATCATTTGGACTTTAAACATAATTCATAGAATTTTAAATGTAATTATGTTTTTAAAGATCAATGATTTCTTCTGAACACATGATTTGGGTTTTCTTGAGAAATGAGGTTTTTCTTTAAAGATGGTGAAGGCCCGTTGGGCACATTAAAAAAATAAATTATTTTGGAAGAACTCACATTGGAGTTACACAGGGGTGATCATTGATGTGCGTTGATTGAGTGAGCTTTGTGTGATATTTTTGCCTTATGACTAATTTATTTACACTGTGGAAGAACCACTTTTTATTGCATGTGTTGACTTGGGAACCTGTCATAGTGAGTGACTCTTCTGAGAAAGATTTCTGCACTAGTTTTGATTAGACACTGGCTAGTGGCCCCATAGCAGGGGAATACTGAGTCATTGCTACTATGGGGATTAGGCCCCTTAGTTAGGCCATGAAGGGATATTCCAAGTGTTAGGGAGTTATGAAATAATCAAGTTAGAGCATGCTTTCGGGTTGAGTAACATGTAATGTATGATCTGGATTGTTCATGATCTCCTACATTTGACCCATGATTGCTTTAGTGTTTATTTTTAGGTGGCAGACGTTTGAGAGGTCCAGTTCGGTTGCGGGCCCATTTATGCCACTTCTCTTCCATTTCCTTTAGTGTGTGTCGTGGGTAGTGTGTGGTTTTCCATTTGACTAACAAATGAAATTTGAATTTCTAACTTGCTCGCAGAAATGTTTTAAAACTCAACACACCTGTTTCTTTCAATCATTAAACTTGTTTTTAAATTAAAAAGGGAAATGGATTTTTACTTGTTTTAGGCATGGAAGTGTGTGTGTGGAAACCAATATTTTATATAATTTAGTTTAAAAATGGAATTGAAAAATTCTTTATTTAGTGGTAGTGCATGTGGAATAGAATAATTGGGCTATCGTAGTGAGTTTTAATACTCACACATATAGTGTTTTCTTGTTTTTAGTTCTGGTGTAGGTTCCAACATCAGTTGTTTGCCTTCAGAGACGTTTTTTGTGGTATTAGAGTGTCACCCACAGGGTCACGTGGAGTTTTGGTTGTGGTTAGGTCAGTTTACTGTTGTTGGTTGTTCCACGTTTTTTGTGTCATTTATTTGCCTTGAGTTATTCTATTGTTTTCTTCTTTGTTTTTCTTTCATTTATAGGCCAAATCACTCTCTCTTGTTTAATTTTGATGCCCGACACTAGTTTCCAGCCCATGGGGATCGGGAATGCCCCTCAGGCCATGTTGCGGGCTAGCTCAGGTGATCGGTTCAGGGTCGACCCAGGTTGGTTCGTGACATATACTAATTTTTATTCGTAATAATATTTAATGTCTAACAGGGTAAAAATAATTTTTTCTCATAATAATAAGAGAAAAACATTAATCTTAATTAGAGGGATTAAAGTGAAAATGGGTTTTTGCGCATGAAATGAATTTTTATTAAAAATAATTTTATAAAAACAATGTATATCAATTTGATTTGTTAGAATTTATATTTAAAATAAGTGGATGTAAATTTTTTAAAAAATAAAAAATTAATTTAGTCTAAATTGATTAATTTAATAAGTTATAAAACTAGTAACCTTAATGAAATACAACATTAAAAAATAAAAAATCATAGTTGATAATGATTGAAATTCTTATAAAATGATTTTCAATTGTGTGGTGTATGTTTGGATCAACCATACATTTCCTATACTCTATTATTTATCATTTTCAATTCACATGTGATAAAGGAGACCTCCCAATACATTTTTTATTTAAAAAAATTCCACTCCTTTTCCATTATAAAAGGAAATTAACTCTCCCCCCAGTATTCAAAACCATAATTATTATTGGCTCATCCAAAACCTACCAAATCGACTCCCAACATCCATCCTCTCATCCTGGAAACCTAAATTTGGGAATAAAAAAAATGAGGAAGACATTTGGGGAAAGCCAAAATTAGTAAATAGAAGATGATTTAAATACAATAACTCTAGTATCCATAATATACTGATATGTTTTTATGTTAAGGGTTTGACATAAACCTATATACACTTCCATAATATGGGTCGTGATATTTATATTCATGTGTATACAGGACTACCACCTCACAAAACAGTGCCATTTTTTTTCTTTTCATCCTCTCAGAGTTGGTAATTATAATTTAAATAATCATTATATATGATATAAATGATATTTATGATTTATTTATGTTTACAAAATTTTAATATAACACATAAACTCATGATTACAATTTTGAGGGGAAATGATAACATCGTTTGTGGAAATGTGGAATAACACCTCCTCAAAACAATGTGAATCATTCATGCATTACATGGAATGTATTAAAGATGGGTTAATAAATCTACGATATAAATTACATCATTATCAAATTCTCAAAACAAATTAAATCTGTACAAAAAACATATCATTTTTTATTCTATTCCATACACATAAAAAGTGATAATGTCATTCATGGATGTGTGTACTACTACCTCCTCGAAGAAACATAATTTTTCATTTCTCATCAAAACAACAATAATATGATATATATAAGTTTATATCATTATATAATATATTATTTTTGATATAATTATCATTATTGAAGATAATTTTTAATTAACTTCTTTATATAATGATCATTGAAAAAATTGAATGTTACACATGTGTTAGTATGACCTTCCATCATCATTGTCGAAACGTTGGTTCATTTTTCATAACCATAAATATTTATTGATTTTAAAAGAAAAATTAATGTAAGAATGAGATTATTATTTCATGATAAATATTTTTGATATGTTCGTATAGTGACCATATTTACCTTTTTCATCCTATGAAATGCATTTTTGACAGATATGACGAATATGATCAAAACATCCAACATGAATAAAACAAATTCATTAATTTCATATAAAATTTTTATGAGTAATATAAATCTAATAATAATATTGGAATTGGTAATGAATAAATAAAATAAATAAAACATATTAATTATTCAGGATGATAGAGGGCATATATAAAAAATAAGGCTCAAGGTAATAGAATTTCATCTCACTTTTTACATATTTGAGATAAATGCACTATTCAAAAAGTAATTACATTGTTTTATGTATGCACATACTGTTTTTGAGATGCTGTACAATGAATTATTTTATATTCATGGAAATTAATTATTTTATTTTATAATTATTAGTTTTTTTGGGTTTCTGATTGAGAATTTACCATAGTTGTAGGGGAATTAATCTAAATCACCTTTAATTAAAGAATGGGTTTTGATGATATAATCTCACCTTATTATTTTGGGATATAGATACATCCCCATTGACATATCATATAAATAATTTCTTTATCCAAATATTGTACAATTTTTTTAAAAGTTATTCCTCTATGGGGATTATAATTCAGTTTTTTCAAAGTTTTATGGGACATATTGGTTTGTTTAGATAATATTTTCATCATGAATTTATCTAATAATATTTTAAGTTGTTTGTTAAAGTGTGAATATCAAGAGTAGGGATAGAATTGAGTACCCAATAAAAACTTATATTAAAACATATTGAAATTAAATCCCCTTTAAAATTTTAAAATTCCTATTTTTTCAAAATACCATATCCGTATTTGTTATGATATTTTCACATATTTCCCTAAGATTTAATAAGATTCACTTAAATAAATTATAAAATATAATTAAATATTTGAATTTATTTTTCCAAATAAATCATTACATATAAACTAATTAGGAATAAATATCAGAAACTGGTTTCGTTTATAGTTTAGAATAGATTCAATTTTAGGCATTTAAAAAAATAAAAACAAATGAAAACACACTGAATGATTGATAAAACATTATCATTCTCAATATGAGACTTAATCCTCTCCACATGGAAATCACCTACTTCTAAGAAGATTATATAAAATAATATGTTATCTAAAGACTAGATTATGTGTACCCTCGAAAAGCTATCCAGTCCATGTATGACCTCTTCCACAATAATCATTGGAATGAAATAATCATAGGCCACTAGGGATATTTTCCACAACACCATGGATGAAAGATAAAGAGAGTGTTAGGTAGATAACATTTATCATCCCTTTAAACATCAAGAGATTTTGTCGGTATTATTAATAGAGTAAAACAGACCCCATAGAATGTAATAAAAATAGATAGAAAAGGAAAATAAAATATATATTGAGAGAATTTCTTTATCCCTCTGATATGCATTAGCATGTGAATCATTGAATTTATCATGAAGTGAATCTAGATTCATGATTCAAGTAATAATACAAAATTTATTTTCGTAAACTCTGGATTTGTGACTCTAGGATGTAATAGAATATTCTATAATCCTGAATCTTCATCTTTTGTATGCAACCAAGATGCATCATGTATGCTTTCTGGAAGTGTAACTCTTCACATTTTTTTGACTATATCTTGGTGTGTTTAAACTTTTATTTTTAGTGTTACATCTATATACCATAGTAGTTAGCACACTCCTTCATTTAACAATAATAGGCAAGAGTGTCCATGAGGGAGTATACTCTTTAATTTTTAATGAACATATGCAATAGATTAAAAACAATCATTTAAACTCCCAGTTTCATTAAAATTGAAAATATTTCTATAAGGCATATTTAAGTCAAAACAAGGAAAAAAATAAAACTGGAAGTGAATGTTTTTAATTATTATACGATCTGTGGAGGTGAATTTGGTTGATATAGATTCATTATCAATGGTGATTCCTCTCGGCGGTATGTAATTTGAACATAATTCCCAATATCCATTTTGGTTGTAGGTTATCATCAACGGTGACTACAATTTGGCGGTAGGTCTTTTTGACCCATATCTTTATATTCATAAGTCACATCTAATGGTAGGTGTTTTCCATACTTTTTCAAATTTATGTTTTTATATAAATTCATCTTTTGGTGACGATTCATTCTCATACATAAACAAATTTTCCCCATAATAGTGAGTTTTCCCTAATAGTGAGTCATTTTGGTTGGTGAATAATCCTCAAGAGCATGTAGTTTCATATGGTGATTCATCCTTGGTTGTGAGTCCTTATAAACGGTGAGTCATTCTTAACCAAAATTTCCTCAATTTTTCTTATATTAAAAAATATTTCCCTAACCCAAAAAACTCATTAATAACATATTGACCATGATTTGGTGATCATTAACACATAGAAGCCAAAAATATCTATATTTTTTTATGATAAAAATCATTTCATTTTATAAACAATGACATCAAAAATTAAAAAGATATAAAAGGTATAAAAAATTTTTAATGGAGATTAAACAAAAAATAATATCAATGAAATGATGGTCTGAAAGAAAAAATTAAACACATATATAATATCAATAAATATCTGTATAAAAGGTGTAATATAAAATGAATGTGACTATACAATGTTAATAAATTTCCTAAATCCTTCTCCCAATTTTTGTATTATCAATATTTGAATCAAAAATTAGAACTTCACAGTAAAAGAATAAGTATAATAAAGAATTTCTATTAAGGAAATAAATTTAAAATTAAACTAAAAAATAACAAAAAAAACCTATAAAAAACATTCCCATAAGATACAAAAAGATTCAAATATTCAATGCTTATCAGGCGATGTGTATGGAATAAATGTGGCTATCCCTTTAGATTTGGATGAAGAAGAAGGCTCAATAGAAGGATCTGAGGGAGCTCAAGGGATGGTTATAGGAACATCTATCTGGGAATCAGTCTCTCTAATAATTATGCGTAAGAGATTCTGAAATTCATCCCTTGTAGAGAGATAATGAGTATGAAATCCAGCTGGAAAGTGTGAATTAGGATCTTTGGTTATACCAAGCCGGACGTACTATAATGATGAAACTAGAGGTGTATGAAGAGCTGTAACTAGTATGGAATCCTTTGCCAGCAATGAAATTCCATATTCATAAAGAAAGGGTTACAAAATATTTTTCAAATCCATCATAATATTTCCACCTCTCGCCATATTATTGAAGAAAGTATTCTTATCTTCCATAAACTAATTTAACACTAGAGTCATCACCTTTAACTGAATCACTATCTCTTTAAAATCTTGAGATACCTATGAAATAATATGATTCTCAATCAAAAACATGAAATCTGAATTCAACTCATGACTAATATAAATCGTGATAGATAATACTTGTTAGCATTTTTGATGGTCTCTCTCTCAGCCTCCATGACATTTATGTAGTATCCAATCATCATATGGGCATGATCAATATTATGATTGAATCTCTTCAAACATTCAAGTGGAATGGATGGTAATACACTTGATGAAACACAAAAACCTTCTCTCACATTATATCTAATAATTTGATCATAAAAAGGAGGAGTGGGAGGGTTTTTATGTGAACAATCCATTAATTTAGAATTATTTATCCTCTCAAGAAATGTAGATATTGAATTGGTAATGGAATATCTCATATCTCCCCCTATGTCCTCATATATTCCATATCATTTTCCAACCATATGTTTTTTACATCTACATCATGAATATGAAGCATTGAATTGGGATGAATGAGATGAATACCAAGCCCTAAAAAATGTCTTAAATCATTATAACGTAGCTTAGTCACCAAATCTAGTTGATCTTTCTACCCCAAACCAATGTCAGGGAAAATATATTCTCTAAAAGAATGTAAGTCACATCTTGTGACAAAATCCACTAGAGTCTGAGGAAGAAAATGTAAAGAAAATCATTCCAAATAAAACCTCTTTTTGTCACCCAAAACACTAATATGATAAACAAATGATCCCTTAAGACCCATTACCTATCAAAGAGATGTTCCACCATCATATGGTGGATTACAAGAAAACTTATCTAATTCATTAAAAATTGGGACTATTAAAATGATAGTATACATTTCAATATATTTATCAAATTTAGAACCATTAATATTGTACACAACCACAATATGTAAAATAATAGAGGCCTCAACATGTATCTATAAAAAAAATATTTTTGCAATAGCAGTAGACACAACTTCCATCAACTCAGAAACTAACTATTCCACAACATTCTTCTATCCAACCTTTTTTACATCATCTAAATTTATAATGAGGTATCCACCAAAATAATATTCAGCTGAATTACTTTATAGAATTGGGGATTCCTCCCTAACAATTGATTTTTCCTTCACATCTCTATTATTCAGATCCACATCTTCAAAAAGGATTGATCTCTCTTCTGATATAAAGACTGAAACTCTGAGAAAGGGGATAAGAGAATGATGTATTTCAATATCCCCATAAAAAATTCATCCACCATGATCATTAGATTTATAATCTTGATAATTTTATTCTTCATATCTATCTCCATTTTCCTCTTCATTTCCATCACCTTTTTTATGACTATCTTCATCATCTTTTTCTTCATCTTATTCATCTTCACTATTTAAATTTTCATAGTGGGTTCGAAAGATCTCTTGAATTGAACAAAAATTCAAATTTAAATTTATTCACCCTCACATCCTTTTTTAAGTGTTTATCTATAGTAGGGAGTGTCCTAGTATGACTAAGAGCACCATATGATATAGTCATGGATCAATGAGGTAGATCCCCATGACAAACTTTATCCAAAAAAAAATCATTTTCATTATCTCTCAAGGTTGTAGAATCATCTTCCTCATCAAAATACTCAAAAACATTATTTGGATGTAAAACATGGTCCACCAGATCATTTGGTCTTGAAGGGTGGAAAACCAGATTGAAATCATCATAAAGCCATTTACCATCATCTACCCATTTTTTCATTCTAGGGTTCTAACTAATTTTGATACATATTCTTAAGATCATAGTAATAAAAAATATTCCAAGGATCACAAATGATTCATCACCTTCATTGTATATTCCATTATCCTCTAACATGGTCAAGATATACTTTGGGTAGATTAGGGAATTGGATCTGGAGGAAGTCTCGCACATGCCCATCATGAAAAGCATTAGATATCTACACAATTTGATCATATTTTCTCATTCCACAAGACCAAATTGACACAAATCCTAATATCTAATGGTGGAAATTGGCATTTACTTAGAAAAAAATGTTGGACAAACATGAAGAGAAGGCGACATTCTCTATAATGTACAAATGTAACTGGTCATATAACTATTCAAAAAATTGTTTTCTCAAACAAGTCATCTTTATTGAAAAACATGTCACTACTATTTGTAATGGTCCCTTGATTATAATTTTCAACTCTTTCACGAGGAACTCTATAAGACATTCCCACTAACATGAACCAAATAAATCCTCTTTTCTATTGATTCTAGTAAATAACCAGTCATCAATTTCATCAAAATAGAAACCTATGAAGTGGTAGATCTTATACCACATCCTATTATAGAAGGGGATATAGTAATTATTGACCCATTCAAACCATACTTTATCCTGTGGAACATTGATCAAAATTTTCATGCTCAATATCACTTATTCTACTAGATGTTATTTTTCAGGAATCACGACTCTATTCACGAGATCTATATTCATAGGATATACAAATGTGGAATTGACTCACTTCACATTTTATTTGAAGTACATGACTCGCACAAAGAAGAAACTGAATATATATTCACTATAATCAGGGAGATAAGATTTATAGGATTCGGTGAAGGATAAAGAATGTCGATGTTCAGGAGAGAAAGGGTCACAATAATGGCCACGAAGAAATGCGTGAAGTGGGAATGTTTGGGAATTAGAGAAATGTATAATTTATATCATTTATGAATTTATGGAATGGTAAATTATAAATTGATATTGAATTTTAATTGAACAAATAAAAATATAAATAAATCAATAAAAAAATTTAAAACAACAACGGTGGCATAGAAATAAACTAGAATAAAACTGATAAACAAAAAATGGTTATTAATGGTTGGAAAAATCAACAGTGTTTAATTAAAATAGTTATTAATTTCTAAAGTTATTAATTCCAATAATGGTTAATTCAAATTGTGGGTAAAACTCAATGGTGTGTAAAACTCAATTGTTGGTAAAACTCAACTATGGGTAAAAATTAATAGTGAGTTCCAAAAAATTATTCTTAACCAATGTTAATTATGTTTAATTAATGTTTGATGTAATTTATTCTTTCAAAAATTAATGTGATTGTAAATTTATATTCAATACGATGTTTATACAAATGTATTCAAGAGTGATATCACCTTTTTTAAAATTATCACTTAAAATGTGATGTCTTATATCAAATTTTTTATGCAGTGGAAAAAGGGTTCTTATAATTTTTTATATCACTTGTATTTTCAGGATTAATAAGGAATTCTCATAATTTATATCCATAGTCTTGAAATGATTTTTTCATCAATAACATTTGTATATCGTAGCTACTTGTGACTATGTATTCAGATTTAGTAATAGATAGTGCAACATAATATTGTTTCTTAATAAAACAATAAACTATTGACTTTCCCAAAATGTGATATGTTGTAGAGCATAATTTTATATCTAAATTACAACCACCAAAATCATTATATAAATAACTAACTACATCAAATTATAGTCTTCTTGGGTAAATCAGTACTAAATTGGTAGAATACATGAGGTATTTTGAAATCCTTTTTATATCAAATATGTGTGAATCTTTAGGGTATGTTTGAAAATTATCACACATAGACATAGTAAACATTTTTTAAGGCCGACTACTTATTAAGTATAGAATTCTTCCAATCATACCTTTATAACATGTTATATACACTAATTCCTAGTATCATCAAAATCAAAATTATATGTCTCTATAATAGGATTATCACTTATCATAGTGATATAAGAACCAAAACTTTTTAAATGGTATTTATTATATTTAAATTGATTTAAAAATATTTTTTATTTATATTAAAAAATATGAAAAATATGAACTGATTTTAGTTAACCAATTATACTCATCTCAAATTCATTTTTCATCATTTTTGAAAAATATGTACATTGCAAATTTTTTGAAAAATCCAAAAATAATATCACCTACATAAATTTGAATAACCAAAACAACTTTTTTGAAATTATTTTAATATGATGAGTTTGATCATCCATACAATATTAAAAAACTTTACAAATAAGAAAACAATTGATCATATCATACCAAGCCAAATGATCTTGATTCAAACCATAGGAAAATTTTCTTAACATAAAAGCACGATTGGGAAAATGGGGATTTTGAAATCCATGATTTGTTAAACATAAACATCCCCAATTATATACCTATTTAAGAATTCACTTTTGATATAAATTTGATATAATTTGAAATATAGATGATTTGCAAAAGAAATAAACATTCTGATGACTTTATATCATGCTATGGGTGGAAGGGATACTTAATATTCTATACACCTTTATTAAATATACCCTTGTTTAACTAGTCTAGCTTTATTCCTTAAAATTGTTCCATATTCATCGATAATGTTCCTAAACGCCCAATTAGTGACTATATTTAATTTGTATTATTGTCTATCAATAGGTTCCCAAACATTATTTCATTCAAACTGATTTTTAACTTATTGAATTTTGATTACACATAATAGGAATTTTGTTGCCTCATTGATGTTATTAGGTTCAAGATTTGATAATAATTCTTGATGTTCAACATAAGTTCTTAGGGAATCTATAAATTCATTCCCCTTATATAAGTCTTCAGCCATAAAATCTAATGAATTGTATTAATGTTTCATAATATTTATATATAAATAATAGATAATCAAATCTGTGGCCTCTATAGGTTAAGGTTGTTGATTTTATTCAAAACTGGATTATTTTTCGGCTTTCTTTGCAGAAGAATCATATGTTTGGAAATATATGATCAGAGTGGATAAATAACCCTCATGGATTTCTAATGATGTTTTTGGATCTTGTGGATCCACTTGTCAAATTTCACATGGATTTGATCTTCCCCAATCCTGGTCCGTTTAATTAATAATATATGAGGATTATATGTTATTGAATAACCCAAAAAAATCCTTCTTCAATTTAGAATGAAAACAGGTTAATATTATCATTATTGTTAATAATTAAAACTTTTTCAATAAAAAATCATAAGTAATTAACCTTATCCCTTTTAATACTCAAAATTTCAAAATGGATTTTATTTAACACAGGACTAATTATAACTCTACTAATTCTATTGCAAGTTCTGTTTTCACCCTATGCACCATATTAAACAGCTATGTCATATTCATTAATCATAGTTTGGGATATCTCTTGAATTCTTGTATTTGTTTATTCTATAACTCCATTTTCCCATGGGGTCCAAGCACCAATGAATTTATCACTATAGCCATTTGGTGAGAAAATTAATTCAATGTATTTACTTACAAACACATGGTAATGGTCACTTATTATGGTTCTAAGTCCCCATAAATTTTTTACAGATTTAGAATAATTAGTAAAATAAGAATATGATTCAGTCTTGTATTATAAAAACAATATCTATGTATACCAAGAATTTTAATCTTCATTTACAAATACAAAAATTATCTATTTTAAACTATAAAATCTAGATGGTCTAAATATGTACATGGGATCCAAATCAAGAGGATAAGAAGTTGAATCTTATTTATTTAATTTAAATGAAACCTTCTGTTATTTACTTTTATGATAGGGTATACAAAATATTTTATTTGGGAATTCATGTTTGGGTAGATCCCTTACTAACACATTCCTTGAAATCTTTCTAATTGGGTTAATGTTAGTGTGGCCAAATCTTTTAATCCTACGAAAATATTTTTTATGAATTTTAATTATGTAGAAAACATTTTGGGTAATAAAAGATTCATGATGAACTCTATAAACATTCCCATTTATTAAATAATTAAATACTAAATAATATTTTCAATTAATAAATTTACATTCCTTGTTTTCAAACATCACAAGAAAATGGTCACCACATAATTTTGAGATTCTAAGAAAGTTATATTTTAAACTATCAATATAAAGTACATCATGAATTTAAACTATGTTAGTGCTACTAATGTGGACAAGGGAAATGATCTTTCTTTTATAATTTTCACTGAATATGAAATAAACACCGTCATCCTTTATGAGGATCTTGAAACTCTAGAAGTATCATGTCATATTCATGGAACAATCATTGTCCATGTACCATTGATTTCTATCAGATCTCTTCCAGCATCTTAGCTACAAGGAAATGTTTATAAAATAAATGATTTTTGTACCAACATATTCTTTTATCTAGATATGTATGTTATTAAGGAATTATTAACCAATAATTTTTAATTTGATTCCTATAATAACAATTTATACTTTTTGAAATAAAATTTTATTTGGTCCATTGAAAAATAACTATCAATAGGAATTCAATATTTTCAATTAGGAAACTTTTTCTATTAATTACTCTTATCAATCTTCTTTGATAACCTATACCTATAGTATATATAGGAGAAATTTATTTTCCTAGAATTTGATTATGTTTTTCTCTCACATTCACATATAATTATAATCCATTATTAAGATTCCCATTTAATATTTTCCATTCTGAATTTTCTTTCATCATTTAAGGATGCTTTTATTTTTCTAAATTTAGATTTGTTCTGTCATTAAGAGATTGAAAATGTAGTTTCATTTAAATTTTTTATATATCATTATGTTCATTTAATTTATACCCATTAATGTTTGAGTATTCAATATTTTCTTAGAAATTTCCTAAAAATTTTCATTTTTAGAGTGATCAGAATTAAGTACATAAGATAAAGTAGGTTACTCAAGAAGTATTTGTCCTGAAGTACATGTTGTCTCTATTAGGCTTATCTTCATGTGTATAATTATAGTCCTAAGATAGTTCCTCAATAGAACTCCATGTGTATTTAATTTCTCTATTATAATTCTTATCTTTTACCTCATACTTCTTTGTGTACTTCAATTTATGGTAGTATTCCTTAATATGTCATTTTCAATTTCATTCCTAACAGGTAATCGAATTTGTGTTTTCATATTTTTTTCCAATCCATTTTCTATGATCCTCCACTACCATGATATATTTTGATCATTGTATTCTTGAATAATATCTTAATCTGATAAAACATCATAAGTACTATGGCCATATGTGCCATTTCCCCATCACTATCAAGTGATTAATCATTGTCAATAAATCATTCATCATTTTCTTTTTTCTTTCTCATTATATTTGGAAGTATTATTCGTTAATGCTACTAGTTTTAATTTTTGTTCATCATTATCTTAACGATTGACCTCGTTTTTATCCTCATACATCATCAAAATCAAAATAATTTATTTAACTAATAGATTAATTATGTTATATCACTCCCTTATTGAAACGGATGTCCCTGTCCACCTATATAGAAGGAAAACTAGGAACTTTAATGGTTTATCCTTTATGAGACACTAAATTTTTCATGGAGCTCATAGTATTAGGCTTATCATTGATCCTGACTTTCATTTCAGAAATTAACTCATCTGGTTTCATCGTAATTTTATCATTTTTAATTGTTTATATTGTAAATCTCATTTCATTACCAATTGTAATTACCTCATGTGAAATAGAAAAAGTATAAAAAATCACACATACAGTTTTACTAATAGATATTATATTTAATACTTTATCTCCTATGAAATAGTAAATTGTATTTATATATTTGACATTATTATTACAAGAAAGCATAGTAGAATCATCCCAGGTAATCTTAGGAGTCTTAGGAAACTCATACTTATCTTTTAGAGTAGACTAAATTTGAAACACAATCGTTCCAAATACATTTCCATCTTTATCATCAAATGATCATAATTATTTACATTAAACAAGTTAGTCATCTTAGTAGAAAAAACATCTTGTCTACTATACGTTTATGCTGCCAAATTTAGAATCAACATAATTTTAAAATAGTTAAAATAAAACTAAAATCATAGTTGAAATGTTATTGAAATTCCATTGATAACAAATTTTGGTCCGAGTTTGTATCTCAAGAGGGGGTGAATTGTATACCTATTTATTATTTTTTGCTAAAACATGTTGATAATAAATAACGCAATAAATTTAAAATAGCCCAGTTAATCAAAATAGATAATCTCTATAAATTCTGATATTTTAAACGATTTCTCCAATATTTTTAATGTCTCGTTAAAACAATAATGAAAACTAATATATATTTTTAAATTAATTTACTAAATCTAAACATTATATAAACACAAATTGAGACTAAATATCAAATTATTTTATTCGATTATAGTTTAAAACAGATTCAACTGTTGTCTTCAATATAAATAAAAAAACACATCATAATGAATACAATTGGTTTAGTCTTAAGGTGACACTTAATCACCTCTACATGGTATTTACTAGATGGAAATATATTTATATAAAGTAATTTATTATCTATAACCTTGATTGAGTATACAATAACAAAATTTCCTAGGCCACCCATGAAATCTACAAAAACAACTATGGGATTGAAATAAATATCTCCCACATAGGGAACTCTTCCACACCCCCATGGGAAAAAATTGTTAATAGAGTGTTGAGAAGATATCTTGAATTTTTCAGTTTATCTGAAGGAAACAGTATGGGTAAAATAAAAAGAGTAAACCAATCTATTCATAATGTAAAAAAAATAGAAATAAAAAATAAAAAAAATGAAAAATAATGTGTTTCTCTTTCTAATATACATTGTACCTTATGACTTTTTGAATGTAACTTGAAGTGAATATTGAATCATGTTTTTGAAAATCACAAGAAAACAGGGTTATAAGCACATTTTTTGGCTGTGGGATGGTAATGAATTTTATATAACATCCATTATTCCTCTATTGTGTGTAAGAAATATGAATCAAGTAATCTCTCTCCACGATGCACTATTCATGTGTTCATGAATATCTATGTGTCAGTACAATTGTGTATTTATAATCACTTTTATAATTTTCATGAGGGAGACTTATCCTTAATTTATTAACATCATTCATGAATTTCCACGTAGGGAATAATCCTCCAAAAAATCCACATCCTCATACATATATCTGACACAATATTTAATGCATATATATAATAGATTATTACAATCATTAAAATAAAAAATTTGATTAAATTTGACAATATATCCATTAGAAATATTTAATTCAAAATAATGAAAAATATAATAGTTGGGGTGACCCTTTTTAACGGTGATATAATCATTTGTGGTGACTTAGGATTGAAGCGATTCAGGATCCATGGTGATTTATCCCAGTGTTAGGTCATTCAAAAACTTCACCAAATATCCTTTATGGTGGTAGGTAATAATTAACAGTGACTACTATATGTTGTTATGAATTTTTTAAACATATCAAAATTTATGTAGATCACCTCTATTGGTAGGTGTTTTCTATGATGTTTATAATTTTTGGTTCGATAGAAATTCAACATCTAGAAATGATTAATTTTCATACTTAACCATATTTTCACCCTAATATTGGGTCGTCCCCAATGGTGTGTCATTAAATGTGGTTAGTAAACTGCAACCGAAAATCAGGTATTATGGTGATTATTTATTTGTAGTGAATCATCTTCAACATTGAGTCATACTTACCCAAAATTTCATAAATCAATCTTATTTTTCAAAATGATACAACGACACAAAAAAATAATTAATAGATCAAGGAACATGATTTTGTGATCATTAAATCAAGGGTTCCATCAAAATGTAATTTTCACTCATCAATGACAATAACCATTGTTGTTACATAGCCTCCACTTGGGATGTTTTATTTTGATAATATCTTCTTTCTTACTTTAGATGGATTATTATTATTTAAAATAAATTTTTATGTAAACCATTTTTTTTTACACGGGTTTATAATATTTCCTAGAGATTATTATGGAAACCATTTATTTTCTATGGTTGTATCATGTTTTGAAGATTTTTTTATGGATCTCATTTATTTTCCTTGGGTTGATCATGTTTCAAAGAGATTATTGTGGAACCAATTTATTCTCCATGGGTTATTCATGTTTCATATATATTGTTAAAGAACCTATTTATTTTCCATATGTTAATCATGTTTCAATGATAATTTTCAGGATCCTTTTTCTTTTATATAGGTTAATCACGTCTCAATGATATTTTTATTAAAATCATATCATTTTCATGGGTTAATCAATTTTTAAATAAATAGTTAGGGAACCATTTTCCTTTCTATATATTAATCATGTTTCAAAGATATTTTTATGGACCCTGTTTCTTTTAAATGGGTTATCCATATTTCAAATAGATTGTTACTGAAACCATTTTTTCCACGGGTTAATCATGTTTCGAATAGATTACTATGGAATTTTATTATTTTATAAAGGTCAATCATGTTCTAAATATATTGTTATTGAATCAATTTATTTTCTATCGGTTATTCATTTTTCATATAGATTGTTTTGGAACACATATATCTTCATTGGGTGAATCATGTTTGAATGAGACTATTATTAAAACCTCTTTTGAGGGGTTAATCATGTTACAAAGATGTTTTTATGGAAGTTGTATCATTTCATTCGATTAATATGTTTTCAGAGATATTTTTATAGAGCTTGTTTATTTCTGTGGATAAATCATGTTATGAATGGGGCTCTAGGTTTTTAAAATTAGTATATTATGAAATGAAATCCATTATTTTGATGAATTTTCAATGGTAATTTCATATTTTATGGGTAGTTCTGTGATAATGTAATGACATTTGGTTCAATTTTATAACAATTATGGGTCATTCCATGATAAAAAATGATAATTGGTTACATGATATACCAACGAAGGATGGGTCTATGATATACCTCTAGTAAATTGGGTACGTAAGTCGAATATATAGTTATTCCATTTGCAAAAGTGACCGTAAGAGTGAAATGAAGAAGTTTTCCCATGTATGTACATGTTATATTTATACATAAAATGCTTTTATATTGTTTCTAATGATAATTATTTATATCACATTGATCATGATCAGTGATTATAATTACTCTATCCTTTTACATGTTTTCAGACTTGATGTTCCAAGTATTTTTATGTATGAGTTCTTTTATGATGCAATCATGCTCCTTTATCATGTCATCATACCCTTAGGAACTCTTATGTACATTGATTACATTTAATTATTATAACTAATTTTCACCCTTATAGATCATTTGTGATCACTCTTATTATGTTTCATTTTGTGATGGTTAAAAAAGTATTGAATGATTTATGTCTAAAAAGGATTTAAGAAAGATAATGTTCAGAACCAAATGTGAAATAAGAAATGATGGGTATAAGAGGAGATGATCATAAACCTTATAAACCAGATATTTTTTAGCGCTTATTTATATGAGTACTTAAAATAATAGAGTGTACTAAAACCCGAAAATGTAATCCTTAAAGGTCCTCCAGAATGTGTGTGATCCATGTTTTGTTTTTAATGTAATATGCACAAGATGAAAATTTTGGTTCATAATTATCATAATAAAATTAAAGATTGTAATGTTAGAGATTTTTGAAAAGGATATTGGAGTGTATTTGTTTGGCTCCTAAAATACATCTAGAAAAATATTAAATGCAAACTTGAATATGACATTCTATGATATACTATATGAACCACATCTGAAGGGACGTTCAAAACAGGTCAATTCCACTATTCCTGGGAGAATATGAGCAGAACCCCTAAATGATGAAAAGGAAAATTATTAAAGACAACATGAATGAAATAATGAATGTCGGATAAGAAGAGTCTAACATAAAATTTCAGATTAATCACCACAAATGACTACCCAACATCAATGGAAAACCAATAAAAGGAGAGCAATATTTTTTCTTCCCTCCAACATGCGATCCCAATATAAAATAGATATTAAAATCATTAAAAAAATCTATACAAATTTAATCATGTGAAAATTTTATCATAATTTTATCTACTTAAGTAGAAGGGGCTATCTCTTTTCCACCAATATATTCATAATGGGACCACTTCTTCACATTGTGAATGGGATACTACTAATAGTTTATAGTATCCCACCCACCTATCCTTTATCTAACCTTTTACCAAACACCCAATATTCCAAAAAACATTATAATATTTTTAGAAACACCATATGATGATTTTATAATTATCAAAATATCATTTTTAGTCTCTATTATTAAAACTATCTCATATAAAAATGAGAATTCAATTTCTTTTATATTTAAACTCCTTATATGGTATGATGTTTTATACATAATAATATATAAGAATGATGGAAATAAATTAATCAAATTACCAAAAATAACGGAGTACATGATTTGTTCCATATGTAAATTTTCATTAGAAATGATAACAGTGTGTGGATGGTTTTGATTAATAGACCTTTTATCTTTTTTGTGACCAGTTCTCCATCAGGAGCATTTTTTTGAAATTTTTTAATTTTTATTGAAAATTGTTCTATGTTATTCAGTAGTCTTATTGGGAATATCAACTTATGAAAATTGATCCACAATTTTATTGTTGTATGGTGTGAGACTAGTATAATTTTTTTTTCATGAGATTATGTTTCGAAAAATGATGGTTAAGATATTTTATATAATAAAAAATACGTTTATTATATGTTTAATGGAACAGATCAACATCATCATTCACGAAAAATTGTTTTTATGTCTAATATAAGATTTTAACCTCCAAGGGTAATTTCATTAAAAATAGAAGAACATATCCTGAGTATAAAATATCTCCTCCTTTACCTATTTAACCATGTTATAGAATTTCCATTAAGACAGTATGTAAAAAATTCTGATTTTCACTATTTCACACTACGTTTTATCAGTGGAAGCTGATACATGGCACTATAGACATCCATAATGAAATTAATATAATATTCATTAGGAATTCCATGAATGGGTGGAAAATGGAATACAATGAATCTTTATCTCATAATTTGTAAACTAAGGCGTTAACCTCTTGCCTGGATGGTTAATTGAAAACACTGTAAATTGGACTTATCTTTTTTTCCTCTCTGTCACATTATTTACAGGTTGGGTGTGTTTTATTTTTTTCAATTTTTTATCCACTACATCACTGTTATTTTCCATTTTGAATTTATTTTGTAATGAAATAATGTGCTTTAACTTGTAGGAATACGTGGAAATCTAAATTTAGAATTGGTACTATATTTCCTGGAAAAAAACATCATACTTCGAAAGTGATAGCATGATCTAATATATATAAAAGAAATTGATAAATCATAATCACTAATAACAATTTATTCAATTATCATTATAAAAACAAAAATATTGAACAATGAATTAATTGTAATATAGGTACAATAAGTTGACAAAACATTTCAAACGTGAATAGTTTGTAGGAAATTAATAAAATTTCCTCCATCAATTTCATTATCATCCTATCCAAGATCCCCCATCACATATGTGATATTTTATATTCATGAGTCACTATCCACTAGTTTCCAGTGCTATACAGTATCCCAAACACCCATAAATCAATACAAGGCCCATATTGAGGTTTTGGTGTAGTGATTTTAAATATATATCCTAGATTACACCATTAGTAATGAATTGATGACACCTAATATCATTTATATAAATATGATATATACCAACTGTTTTGGGAAAACCGTTGGTAAAGGTCACTTATATGATCTTATAGCAATGGTTTGGCCAAAACCACTGATATTGGTCCATTATGGAGACACTATACTAATATTTTGTCCAAAACCATTGGTATAGGTCCCATAATCAAACAAACTATACCAACGGTTCTCAAAACCATTGGTATAGGTATATACCAATGGTTTTGAGAACCCTTGGTATAGGAACATGTATTTCTAATGGAAAATTCTTATAGAGGACATTAATTAATTCAATAGTTAAAATACATAGGATAATGAATATATATATTTATGTAATTATATTCACAAAAGTAAGTTAGGTAAGTGGTTATGTCGTTCATTCTCAAATGGGAGGGGCTGGGATCAAAAAAAAATTGAATATTTTTTGAATTAAATATACCAACGGTATTATGGAACCATTGGTATAGATTTTCATATTACTTATACCAACTGTTTTCAAAACCGGTGGTATAGACCTATCCTCACAGATTACTTGAAAACAGTTCTCCAAGCAGTTGGTATAGGCTATACCAACGGTTTTGAGGCCTATACCAATGGTTCTAAACCATTGGTATAGTGTATTTTTCCAGTATTGTATCATGGACAACATTTTTTGTCATTGTGTTAAAAGCTTCCTGATGGAAACATTCAGTATAATCCCTCCTCCTCCCATATTACTCCAATAATCACAGTAATGGGTTGCCCTCGTCATTCATGTGAATATGAATCTTCTTTTTAATAATTGATTCATTCTTATCAACTCTCTCTAAAAACTCTAGAACCATACAGTAATTCACAACAACATTCATATCGTCTCCCCATTACATTCATTTTTCTATTTTTCATTAATATTCGACATTAAATTAAAATTTTAAAATCCTTGAGGATCAATGATGTGAAAACGAATATAGACCATAATACATTGAGATAATGTGAAAAGGATGACAATGTCAAAAATTAAAAAATTTAATTATTTTATAGTTATATATTCAACAAATGATAAGACAAACCATCATATGTTGATAAATTTTAATTATAAACACCAAATTCCCCAAATAAATGCATGAAAACTAAATTTCAATGATCATTCACAAAAGAAATTATATAATTACACGATCACAATTTAATAATATAATTATTCAAAGAACCGTTTAATAATTTAAGCCCAAATAACATCATTTTAATTAAGATTTATTTAGAATTAATGTCCCCACAATTGATAAACCAATCATTAAAAATCGCATGAATAAATTTTTTTGCATTAAATAATCAATTATATCATCAAAATGGTATAGAAAATGGAATTTATAATCGGTCTCATCAAATTATTATAAATTTATGGTATTTTCAAAACTATAACCCCTCTCACTTATATAATGATCCCTTCTCCACTACTATTCTCTACAAACCGAAAAAAATTAAACAGAAATAATTTCTACCAAAAACCCTTCCCATAACTATCTAATAGGTCATAGTGGATTTGGCCTCACTAAAAGACTATTGAAAAAAAATATCAAGGATTTTCCCCAAGGAATATGGTAAAAATTTAAAATTAGACCTTTTTTATTTGTCTTCCATTATCCCTTATTATAAATCCAAATTATATAATAAATACATTATAAAATAACTTAATTATAACTTGACATATTTTAAAATCTTATCATGTTAATGTAATGATTATTTTTATCCCTCCTCACAACCTTTTAAATAATGAATATGTCGCTTGTGTATAAGTGTGTACAACTACCATTTTAAAATATGCATTTCACTATTTATCACCACCTCACATAAATGGTTATAATAATAAATTTAATGAATAAATATGATATTTATGTGAGAATTAAGATTATTTAAAGAGAAATCACCATATACCTTCCTTACCACCCTTCACTAGAAAAATATAATCTACCTCAGTGCGTACATGCATACTACCACCTCCATAGACAACATGATTAATTATTCCATCACCACATAACAAGGAAGGTTCTGAAAGTAAATTTAATAAAAAAATAATTTTTCTATTAAATTGATATTAATATATAAATATAGATAATTATGTACGTTTTCCACCTTCCATCAATTTAAACATGAAATTGCTTTATGTGTGTACGTACTGACTAACACATCCATAGACGACATATTTCAATTTTAAAAACCAACATACATAGACGATTTTAATTTTTTTTTATAAATTTATATAATTTATTTATTGATATATTTATTCCATATTTTTTTATAATCATGTCCGAGAAATAATCTATCGATATAATTTTATATGATAATATCAGTAAATTATTCAAAATAAGTGTGTCATTTATCTAATATACATAAATAAAACTAAAACTTCTCTTTGAAAGATAAAATAACATTAAAAATTATTTGTAAAATTATATTAATTTACATTGAATAATATTATAATGATTAATTTTTATTCAATGAACATTTATTGACATCTCCATCACCATTATTTTATGAAATAATTCAAATTACTAATATCTGATGATGAAAATTAACATTATATAACTAATGAGTGTATAATGAATTATAATAACTAAAGGGAATACTATGTAAATTTTTTAAATATTTTTATAAAAATTATCATTAATGTACTTTTGTTTATTATAAATGGGGATAATAAACATTCATGGAAGATGAGAGTTAATTAAAGGGGTTTTTTTCAAAAATCATTCATTGAGACATGTTTTACATTGTACACCTATATTTTTTATATTTAATATATCTTAAATGGGTGGAATATCTTATCATGATTATATTTTTATTATGTTAATTAATATTTTCGTTATTTTTTTAAACGATTATGGTATAGAGTTCACCAAAAACCTAAGGGTTTCATCATATCAATTTCCATTCAATGGGATATGTTAGGTATTCACAATTTTTTATTCATTTAGATGTTGTATAAAAACCAAGGGAATGTCATTAATGATAAAAATAATAAATATTACATGTATTTTTGAATCCATCTATTGGTATATATTTATTGAGGTTTTAATTTAAATTTTATAAGATATGTAAAGGTTTAATTTACAGTGTCTCTTTTATATAATATTATTTTAGTTTCAATTTACATTAAAGATAATTTAATATTATTTTACTCGTAAAACCCATTAATTTTTTTCTTATAAACTTATTTTTTTCAAGTATTATTTCCATTTTCTTTATCATTGTTATAAAAAAAATTTACTGTTTTTTTTATAAAAGAAAAAATTATTTCTTCTGTTAGATCATAATCTATTCCCTCTTTATTAGTGGTCATTAAACATCTATGAGTATTGTTTTATTGAAACATAAATTTATTATGATGTTCTATTATATTAAAATTTTCATTCATTAGAAATTTGGTAACAAAACATTACATATGATTTCTAGATGACTTGGATATGACATTATGATCAAATGTGTAAAATGTATGCTTATTTAATGTCTACAAAACGAATGATTTATCCACCCCTCATATCCTTTATACACTATTTATCAATAATATATTAATTTTTTTGATATAAAATAATATTCCAATTATTCTAAAATATTTTAGATTTTAATTCATACCAAATGAAAAGTATTTTTATTCTTGTATTACTATGAAATTTTTTAGGCTTTTATAACAATGTTTTTTTATAAATATACAGTAATCATTATTATGAATAACTGGGAATATGATCTAATGATACCATACAAATTCTATCTATACGAATATTATAATGATATATAGACGAAATATTCATGAATCCCATTTATTTTCCAAGGGTTAATTATGTTATCGAGGAATGATGAACGCCCTTATGTTCCAATGGCATATATATATATGAATCATTTAGGTTATGGGTGGGTCTATTCTAGAAGTCCAATAAATTGTTAATATTTAAATATTGTGATATAAATAACGTAAACAATATGATGTCTCTTGATTAACTGTACAAAGAAGGTTATCCCAAGCCCAATGGTACACATGTGTTCAACCAAAGCCAAATGGTATACGAGTAGTATGAAAAAATCCTTAAAAGGTATACCCTTGTAATTTCTAATTCTATGGATGATATAAATAGCTCTCATTGAATTTTGACTCATTCAAAAATTTATAATTAACTATGATTTCTCTAATTCCAAAATTTAATGTTATAATCCATTGTTATGCTCATGAAACATGAGTACATATCATAGCATTCCATAACCATATAATAGGACATGTGTTTGATTATTTGAAATCATATTACATTCTATTATATTAGAATAATTTTTATTTCATGTAATTTTTATCATATATTTCTCATATACTACTGTTTTCTCATTGTTTGGATCTTTATTTAATGATATAATGATTGGTTTTCCCCTTACTGAGAATTTGAGCTAACACCATCCTTATGATTTCATTTTTCGGAGTAATGAAGATGAGTATAAGCTATGAGACATCTATAAAGGGTATTATGTATAGGGGATTGTAGGGAAATAGTCAAAATTATTATAACTTAATTTATTTACATAAATAATATTTAAATACACTAAACCTTTGGTTCTTGGATTTTAGAGGTTATTTAGAGATGTAAATGATTAATTAATGAGAAAAATAATAAAATTTATCTTCGAACATATAACATAATATGGAACCCAGTGTGAAAAAATATTTTTTTCATCAATGGTTCCATGAGTGAATTTCTAGCGGACAATAATATTTTATAATAATTTTTTTGTTTATTTTTTGGATTATTATAGGAGAACATTATTGAAAAATATAGGTATAATAAAAAATGTAGAATGAAATTATATAATATAGAAATTTATTGAGTGTGTAATTTCATGTAAATAAATCAAAGGCTAGATATCATAATGTGGATATAGGAACTCACACATATTCACATAAGGAAAATAAGCATGAAAAATTGTTGGTGGGTATTAACTAAATACTAAATTGGTACATAATGAAGAGGAATAAATGCATTCTTGGATTAACACTCCCATGAGATATTATTTGGTTAAATTGAATTCTCATTACCATCCATAATTACTGATTTTAATGTCATTTTATGCATTAATACATAACTATTCATGTTACATAACTTATTAGAAATATTATTATGGAAAATCAAGGATAATGTGAAGGGATTATAAGGTTATCCTATTATATCATTGTTGAAAAAACATTATCATTGGTTGAAATTAATATTTCATATGAGAATATATCCTTGTATTTAAATTTCATATCCATTTGATCATTTACATTGATTTTATTAGATATGATTATAACCAATTGGGCATTCTTATTTGGTTCAAAATAGGATCAGGAAAATGGATTTTTTAATGTATATCCCTAGAAATACATTTAACCCTGTTTGGGCGAATATTTTGTACAAATTATTGAGATACAACTAAATAAGAAATACATTAATATTTTATGATAAATTATGTGTCTCAATGTATCATTGATTTTTATGTCGACATCTTAATAGAAAATAAATTTTTTGTTTCTCATGGATAACACGTTTTTTAGAGGTGATTCATTTTCAAAAATGGGAAAGGATCTATTATTAATGAAATAAATTATCTATGTGAAAAAGAAGGAATTGTACAGTGATCTCTTTGATAAATGGGAGTTATATGAACTGGTAGCTCATCAGATGAAAAAATAACATTAGTTAAGTATTTTATTGGAAATTACACTATAAAATGAATCTTCCTCTCAGTATGTTAGATTGATGAAATAACCCATGGAGGAAAGTAGATCTATGAATTATATACAATAAGGAGTCATATTCCAAGGTAGATGGATGGAAATGGATATTATATCCAGGAAATGTATAATGGAGTCAGACTCTATAAAATGAATGAACCAACCTCATTTTTTGGAACAATCCACTGCATTAATAACCCCGTGAATCTAAAATTCAATATTGGAATCAATTCCATTAGGTCAATATAAACATCTGATTATGTACCCTTGTGATCATTAATGATAGACCTATTTTCCGATTGTCTGGGATTCCCCCATGATGCTCCATAATATTTTTTATTAATCCATCATCAAATGGGGGATTTCCAAAAAACATTCATGGTTCCATGAGAATGATGTAATTTTACATTAATAAAAAAGTAATCTTAGAACAAAAATTTCATGTACTATGTTGCAACATTATCCATTATATAGTTAATTGGCATCTATGACACAAAAAACATGGTGGGAAGACTAGTTTTTGAATTGACTGTTAGTTTTCAATGATGAGGGGAAATATAAGATAACCAAACACTATGAAATAACCCTAATGAATTTGAATGGAATAAACTATATAGCTTAGTGAATAGGGAGATTAAATTGTATGCAAACAGAATCTCAAGGAAGTAATCCTCTTAGAGAAGAGGTTTTTTAAACATGTTAGTAAATTCTCACCACATAGTTGATGTAGTGGAACAACTGAGAAATAGATGGTCAATATATTTCTTATGTTGTTGAATGGGAACATATCTAATGAATTAGAAGTCTGTAATAGATTGAAGGTAGTCCTTAGTTGGTAATATTCTATGTTTAATCCCCAATTTCAACAATAATATGGAGTGTTTAATCCACCCCCACTTCCGTTTACAATCACAATCAAAGCATACAACCGAGTGATTAGTGACAACATTGTTCTACATCATGGTTATCAGGAATCCATTTTTTTGGGCTTCTATATTTGAATATAACCATATGGTTTGGAAAAATAGTTGTTCACAATGATATGGGTATCAGAGGGAATCTCACTCGAGGGGAATTGCGACTGCTCAGTGATTGAGGAATTTATATATATTGATATGCATAAATCATTAACAAAATTAATAAAATGTGTACCAATGAATTTTGTAAGTTTTAATTTAAATGAGGATTTCCTTTTAGTAATCAATATTTATTTAGAGAGAATGCACAAAGAGGACTATTTGAATAGTGGAAAGATAGAATATTCTATAGACTAGAAATTTTGATATTTCAAATTGAAAATAAATATGGATTTCTTGAACCCCATATTTTTAAAATTTTCTGTTTTTATTTCAAAATAAAATTTTCTGGTATGACAACAATGAACATGTGAAAGTGTTTTCTTCCTAGATCTCCACCCATGAAATAATGACAACCATTAATTCCAGAACACTTACTTCGAGATCATGTTCATGATAGATTGAATAATGATATTCATCTATAAATAACTACATTTATCTACCTTTATGTAATCGAAAAATTGAGACATAGTTATTGAATTCATATGTTAGATTATAAAATCCATTAATAAGGACATACACTTCCATGATACAATTTTATTCATCATGTGACAAGGATGCACGGTATAATAGCAATTTTTGGGTCACCCCAAATCAAGAGAATCCAAATATATGTAAAGTGGATAAATCCTCCCCTGATGCCTAGCATATTAATTATGTTAACCTTTCTATTAATTGAAATGTTCTTCCCAAAATTAAATAGGTGATTATTCCAGATTATCGCCTATCTTGTGACTTTTATATAATAAAAAATAGTTTCCTTAAGGAAAAAATATTTTTATTATCTACCAGAATGAAGATAATTATACTCTTTACATAACAGTGTTAATATAGGGTATTGAGACACCTAGAAACCCTAATGGATTTCCACTTACCTTGAACTACCAAAATTGAGAGGAGCCTATGAAGGTAGTCCTCAAGAAAGAGAGAAATTAAAAAAATGATGGGTGAGAGGGGGTATCCATGCTTTAACTTCCTCAAGAAATGATTATAAAATTCTCGAGAAAAATTAATAACAATATTTATGGGACCTTTGTTAAATATATATCATTTCCATGTAATGATGTTATCAATAAATGCAAAAATTTTAAGACTTTGAAAATAAAGCATCCACACATAATGTCAAAGTCCTTACTAAGATCAACAGTGAAAGAAATATTTCCCCATATGGTAGATTTGTGAAGATGACTAATATATTCATAATCTATGGAAATGAATTCATTTTTTCTTATTCATTTGATAAATCCAAACTGATTTTTGGAGAATCATTTGTCTGTAATTATGGAAACTATGTTAGCCAAGATCATCCCAATAATTTTGTAAATATTATTGAAACTATAAAGTATAATTTAAAAATGTATTTCACTATAATTACAAATATTTTGATGATAATAATGAACATATAATTATTCCCTAGTGGAATATATTCGAAAACTAAAAATAAATGATAACAATAGAAACATCATTTGGAATAATAACTCAATAATGCGTAATGAAAATGTTTATAAAACCATAAGGTCCAAACACACATATATAATTAATTCCAAAAACACTTCTATAATTTAACAATTTAGAGGCACAATTTTCAGTCTAATGTATTCATAAATATCTACAATTGTAGGAATAACATCTTCGAATAGATCATTGTTAAGGGAGGACTATTAATGATATTCAAGAAATAAGATGTTATATGATATGATACATTCTATCTATTTTCCATTATATATTCTCCATAAATAATGAGTGACAAGGGACATCTGACCATTCAAGATAATGGAAGAGAATTAGAAACATGTTTTTTATAACCGTTTTTAAACCAGATTATATTAATGTTTCCTCTTTGAATACATTATTTTATATTTAGAAGATTATTAATTATATAATAAATTTTAGCTTACATTTCAAGACCCATTGATATATTTCAACATATTTTTACTTATTGATGATGTTTAAGGATCTCCTCATGTGAAATAATATCATTATCCATGGTGATGAATCTATCTATCTAGAATCCATTTATTTATATTTTACATTATCATTTTATGATTCCTGAAAAAAATGAAAACACCAATCCTACCAATAATCAAATTCCATAACCCAAGAAAAATATTTCCAAATTATAGATGGATGCCCCATATATTATTGAATCTAAATGAGATGGGGGGGGGGGGTTAACTCCCTACATGAGTGGCTAGTCGAGATGGTATGATGATTTGAATTCAATATGGGAAGGGAGTTTTAGGAAATGTTGTGACACATGCCAATTCCAACTTCATTAATAAAATCACTATCTAATTTACTTGCCACCATTCTGTTAAAATGCTTCTTATACCTGGTGTATATGAAACCAACAATATTTACTTCCAGAACATATTTATTTAAATCCATGAATTAAGGTCTTTGGAGGAGAAAGAAAGGGTAACAAAACCAAATAATTTATCTGGGTTTAGGAGAGAATTGAAGTCCCAAAGTAAAATATATTAGTTTATGATTTTTCAATTTATATATCCCATATCATTCCAAAGAATTATTCTGTTTTTATACATATTTTTCATAATATATGTAGGAGAAGAAAAAGCACTGCCATTCCAATTGAACATAGAGCTAACCATCTGATCATCAGAACTGATTAAAGAATTGTTTTATAGGGATTAATGTGAAAAAACCTATAGTGAATTAGTCCCCTCAATGTAGTTTGAGATTCCTACAGGGTGATATCCCAACCATTCAATGATAAAAATACCTCAATAAAATAGTATCTTTAGAGAATACAATCAAAATATATTTGGCTTATGAATGTGAATATCTAATCCTAGGGAGTTGAATGTCCTAGAGTTTTCAAACCCTTGAAATATAAATAAAATAATCTTTGTAAGTATTTTTCATTGGACTTTGGCCTTATATTCTTCTTCTCCCCATTAATTATTTTTTTAATATAATACATTGGGACTTCCTTCATTCCTTATCCATAGGGTTTGAATGTTTCTACCTTCTTTAAGTCATGCATTATTTTCATTATTGTTAGTTGAATCCTAAATGGTGGATATAATACAATTGGAATTAAGGGTACCAAAGGGGGTTATGGTAGAATATGTATTTTTTTATTTACTATACTGGGAGAAGGTCTTGGTATATTTTTGCATACTAGTTATAGGGGCTTGTCCACCTTTTTATTGGAACTAAATGGAATATCAAGACTATCATTATCATTTTCATCCTTTTATAATAATTCCTAGATGTTTATAATGGAATGAACACACATTCACAATTTGAAGGAGAAATAAAATAAATTTATTCTCAAATCTCTGTTTTCTAGAAATTCAATGATCTTCACTACCTCAAGATAAAAATATTCTAGTTATGATAATCGCTATAGGGGTGGAGGGGATCATTATATCCCTGGTTACCTTCTCTTCCTCTATTTCATCCCTCGTTTTCCTAACTGTTATCATCATGTTAGAGGTGTTGGGTTGTATAGGGGTCTTTTGGATATGGTCATTTATCATAGAAGCCTCACACTTATCAAAAATTCTCCTATTATTTTTTTAGCCTCTATTAATATATTTCCATTATTTTTCATTATATGGAGGATTTACCTTCTTTTGGATGATCTGATAGTTAGAAATGGAATGGCCAACAATTTTATAAGGGTCAAAAATGAAGATTGTACTCATAAAAAATATATCCTCTATCTTATTATTATTATAAATGAGATTTTTTCTATCTTGAAGTGTGGATCCAATGTAAAAATCCACCAGTAGTTGAGAATAAAGGATAATTTCTCTCCCCAAAGTGCACTGGACATGTTTGATAGGAATACTAATGCATGAATCAAGGTAATTTATAACTTATGATGCTAAAAACCCCAGCTTAAAATGTGGAGTCCAATCAAAATTTGGGATGGGGGTTTCTTCTAATAATAGGGGTTAATCTTGATATACATGTCAAAAATATGATGGACACATGGCATCTGATGTGTGTTTCCATCCTTAAAGTTCATTTAATGATCTTCCTAACATAAGAAGATAATGTGAAAGTATCATTTCCAAATTGGAAGAATATTATTCTTTCTAACTCCCTTGAATTACATTATTTTAACTCTGGGATACATATTAGACCATATTTTGACCCTTTTTGCATGAGTGATTTGTCCAAGAATAGAAAATTTTCAACGGTCAAGACTTTTCTACATAACATGATGATCACAAACTAATGGGAATATCATGACTTCCAATATACTGATCATGGATTTCCAAGAATGATCATGTTATCTTGAATATATGAACTTTTAGATCACATCAAAAAATGAAATATTATTTCCAGAAAAATGATGATTTTGATCCTTCGTCGAGATTGATGCAAACAGACTTGGGGGTCCTCACTTTTCCATTTCCCAATATAGAGAGTCATGTATCATTATTGATGGTAAGCTACCAATCACGATGAAATTAATCAACAAACACTTTGATCATATTAGTTCGATAAGGTATAATTATTTTTATTTTTAAAAGAACCAGACGAAGCCCTCCAAATAGATCTTTAATCACTCATATTCTATCATTAGTGAATAATAAATAATATTTAGAGTTTGAAAACAATTTAATGTGATAGAAAAAAACCATGGATTTTAGTTTATAATATCATATAAATATATACCATCTTGAACATCTTCATTTTCACTCAACACCAAACAAAAATAAACCACAATATATTTTATTGGGATATAAAATTATTTATTAAAAGTATCTACTATAAATATAGTCATTAAATTAGATTGTTTAAATATTCATAAATGAATTGTGAACTGTATATATAAAATAATAAATATTTATATCTAATGAATTAATTAAATTTAATTATTATAGATAAATAAATTAAATATTTATTTTATAAAAAATGTATTTTTTTCTAAAAATTTGATTTTAAACACAATGGATTTTTATTTTAAGAGGAAATAAATTATTGATAAATAATGATAAAATTTATTCTTGATATAAATAATATAATAAGACTAAATTAATTAGTAATTAAAATTGAATAAGAAGAATAATATTATGTATTTAAAATGAAGTTTTCCTATAAAAAAATATTATTATATTTTATGCTTCCATTTTAATGTTAAATTCCTCATTTTTTCAAATAAGAATTTAAACAACTAGTCTTATTTTTTCAATTATTCATAACAATAAAATCCTCTAAGAAATTTTGGGTTCTTTCTAAAAATATTTATATATTGTTGAATTGTAAATTATTTTTTGAAAATTCCATGACTTTTATGACATCATTAGTGTATAACCATAAAATTATAATTAATAAAAAAATCACATTATAATATATTTATTTAAAATTTAATATTATATATTTTAAAAAATTATGAAAAAAATAAGAAACTGATGTTCGATATTTAAAATCCTATGTAAAATAATTTTCTAATATATTATTATGCGTTATATTTTTATAGTTTTAAATATATTTATTAACATTTTTTATAAATATAATATTATTTCATTGTATTCATAATTATAATTAGGATCTCCAATTTATATAAAAAGTTTTATTTTATTTGTAGACATTAATATATGATACCAAGGATAAAAAATGAGTTACAATGGTTGATGTAAATTATAGTAAATTTTTAAATTAATAGAAAAGCATAAAATATATCAATAAATATATTTTTTATTGATTTTTTCTTAGATAAATACACTTCCCATTAATATTATTTTACACATTTATTACCACATTCTAATTAATGTGACTAGAAATTTATATAATGTCATTTGTATTTTCAAAAGTAACAACTAAATAAATTAAAAAGTGATCATTTCATCAACCCACATATCAAATTAAAACAACACCTTTTAGATCAACCTATTTTTTCAAATCACATTCCCAACTTTTATCCCATTTAATATAGGTGTTTTTATCATTAATAGACCATTATATGAGGGTTAAAGGTCTTTTCTTGAGGAAAATTCTAAAAACCAATAACCACTCATTGTCATTAATATATATCTCTTTCTCCTACTAAATCCTACTAATATATTTTTTTCATTATAACATAATTATATCAATATCATAATTAAATTCAAATATTATTATTTGAAGGTAATAATAATCTTTTACCACCATTGAAAATTTTCTAAAAATGAAAACATTACTAGTGTGTATGTGCGAACTACCACATCAATGAATGACATAATTAGTTTTTTATTACTACATCACTTGGATGGTTATAATAGTGTATTTGATTATTAAATATGATATCAATGACCTAATTAATATTTTTAATGATAAATCATTGAATATATTTCTTCCATTGCACTCCCATGAAAAATGAAACGGTTGCGCTAACATACGTGAAGACTACCGTCTTTATGGAAAATATCCTTGGTTTTGCATCAGTTCAATACATTGATGTTTATAAGAATATATTTAACAGATAGATATGATATAAATGAAATAATTATTATTATACAAATATAATTAATATCATACTTCCTTTCTTTCCATTTTTTGAAAAAAAATTAAATGCAGACATTGCATATATGACGACTACCACCTCTATGGATGAATTTTTTTATTGGTCGTCATATACATACCTTGATTATTATAAAAATGACATTAAAAAATTATAATATATTAAGGATTAATAGATAAAATTAATATGGTTATAAACTGGTTATATGAAAATTGATGATATTCATAATATAATCCTTTGATAGTAGTAAATTGCTGGGACCATGCTTGTCACTGATTTCATCATAAATAATAACTAAAAAAGTCACATAGAAAGATAATGTGACTTTATAAAGAATTTGGGAAATTATATTTGAGTACAATGAATAATATTGGAATGATTCACTTTTATTTAATGAACAAGGTTCGTCATCACAATCACAAAACAATTCATGAAACAATCAAAATTACTAACATCAAATGATAAAAAAACATTTAATAGCTCATGAATATAAAATTAAGGAATATAATTCATGAATTAAAACAGAAATATATTTCAAAAATATTCCCATATACTTTTTTCGGATTTTTATTCTTACTATAGATGATTTTATGTCTCTTTTATAGACGTCAAGAGTATAGGTAAGGGATTTTATTCTAAAAAATCATTCATTAAGATAGGTTTTTATTGTGAAATAATATTTTTATATGTTTTAATTAATTATTATGTGTAATATTTTGTCATATATAACTTTTATTCAATAAAATTAATGATATATTTCAATTTTCCTATTTTATATGTTTGTCATTAAATAGTTACCAAATCTGTATGGGTTTCCTCAACTAAATTAACATTCATTGTGTTATAATCTATATTCATGAACTTCATTTTTTTATAGTGTATATAATACCCGTGAATATATTACATGATTTTTTTTGGAAATGTTTGGGGAATTTATTATCTCTATAATATTATAACATTCATGATATTTTTAATTAAAATGTAACCAAATATTTAAGGAATTATTCCATAATTAGGTTTTTATTATGATTATTTATGTTTCAACATCTATTAGTATAAATAGTATATTTTTTTCTCTCATAAGGCCCATATTTTATAATATTCAATAATTATCAAATGGAATTCTAGTATTCTTTTAATCTTTCAACTCTTTGGTAGTCGAATTGTCTTATAAAAATTTTCTTTTAATGAAAAACATAATTCATCCTTTAAAATAGAAATCATTCTCTTCTACATAAATGTTATCCAAATGGTTTTATTAATGTTATTATCTGAAATTTATATTTTTTGAGAAATTTTGTACTTCCATGGTCTTTCCTAAGAAAATTTTAAAAGAATTTTTTTAAACATTATTCAAACGACAAACATTTAACATTCTTTAGAAAAGAATAAATTGAATTTTTTACAAAACATGTCATGAATGGATATTCATAAAGTAATGTTAATTATTCTTGATTTTACATACAGTATTTGTTTCCATGGGTTTTCACAAGAAATGATATTTTCAATGTTCGGTACATTTTTATTTTTTATTTTTTACCAAATGAAAAATATTTTTTTCTTATTTTTCTAAGATTATTTTTACTGAATTTTTAATACAATTTATTATATATAACTTTATCCATTAATGATCAATATAAATCAATGGTAAAATTATCTAATGATTTAATCTATATTATTTTTTAAGGGTTATTATGGTGTTTTTATGAAATTATCCTGAAACTTATCTCCTTTTCACATATAATGTAAGTGATGGTAGAATGATGAATTCCATTATATTCTTGTGGAATATATATTAATGGATTACATATATGGATATATAGGGGACTTTATATCCATAAAATGTGAGGGTAAGTTTTATATATCTTGATCTGGTAAGGATATACATTTGGTTTTCCCAAGCTAAATGACCGATATGAGGTTGTCACTATCCTAATGGTACACAGGCGGTGAGCCCAATCCAAAGACTATAAGATTGTTAAGCCTAATCCAAATAAGTTTTATGGGTGGTTATCCCAATGAATTATGATTATATATGAAGAATGTTTTTAATTTATACTCATCCACGATGTTATGATTACATATACTTATTCATATTCTACAATTATATGCCTGATTCCATTTTTATGCTTAGTATAGTTTATTATATATCTCATGATTCTATACCCATAATAAATTGTATGAGTTTGATTACATGAGATCACAAGCCCTTATATTGCATTGAAAAATCATTTTGATACATTTTATTTTATAAAAACATTTAACTCATGCTTAATTCTTCTTATGATTATGAAATAACATTGGATGATTGGTGGATACGTTTTCTCTTACCGAGGGTTTGAGCTGAATCATTTCTTAGTTTTTCAATTCCATATTTAATAAAGATGAGTATAGACTTTGAGATGTCTATAAGGGGATCATGTAAAGTGTTATTGAGGTGATAAAATCACAATTATTTTAAAATATGTCATTTATATAGCAAATCACAAGTGAAACAACACCGTTGGTTCTCGTGGTACTATGATTTTTTGTGTGACGTAAGGATGAATTATTATGAAATATAAGCATGTTTAGATTGGTTCATCTCACTTTGTGTTGAATAAAGTATGTAAAATAAGTGTTTTTAGCACTAGAAATTAGGGTAGTGGTCTAGGGACCCCTTAGTGATCTTATGTGATTTATTATATGATATTCTGCATGGCCCCCATAGTTAGTGAGTTGTATATTTTGTGAGGAATTTCACCACATTCCATAGGTCAATCAGAAGGTATCCTTGTTTTTTTTAATTTATTACAAATTTTATTTCATATAATATATATTATACTGGTTTCATAATGGTAGTTTTGAAAAATATTATGAAAGTTTAATTATAATAATGGTGAGTTATAATTGTTGAATTTCATTTATTCAACAATCTTTTCATATTTTTTAATAGTTAATATTTTATAAGAATTATTTGTTAAAATAAATTGAGTTTTAAAAAATTTTATGATTAGTTTTTCTGTATTTAAACCAGATTTTGAATTATATAATTATTGTTTTTGGTTTGGTTTTATTATTTTCTTATGGTTTTATTATTTGGATAATTTTTTAAAATGTTATTTGACAGATTTCATAGTTATAATTATTAAATTTTGTAATAATTTTTAAATGATATTCTTAAAATTTTATATCATTTAATTTGAAGGGTTATATTTCAATTAGAATAAATTTAATATATATAATTTTAAATGCATAACTATTCCTTTAAATCTACATTATTTATTTATCTATGTGATTTGGATAAAGTAAATGTTTTTTTGTAATATATTTAAATTTCATAAAATTATAAAATTCATATTAAATTTTATAGTAATAATTAATTATAAAAATTAGAAATGTAAAAGATGAGAATAATTAATGTTAATAATAAATAATATTTTTTATTGATATTGAGATTTAAATTAAAAACTATTTCATTTTTCAATATATATATATATATATATATGATATATATGTACTTTAATAATATAATAATGGAATAATTTTCTAATGAGAACAAACATTATTTCGAAAATATATCTTTGGATTAGAAGCAGTGTGAGGTTTTCTCTCTACTTAGATCACAGAGAGTTTCTTTTCCCAAATTCACCACTCATATACTCAATATTGACATCATTGGATAGTGTAGAAATAGTTTTTCCAAATGATAATGATTCATAATAATGGGGATAAACAAAATCTATAGTATTTACAAATTCCTCAATAATATTGGGTTGAGTGACAAATAATTTAAGAAGTCTATGATTATTCATTGTATGTTAGTTTCAGATGTGTAATATATAATTATTGTGATGAAAAATCCCATTTCTAATCAATATCTTGTGTTGTATAACTTCCCACCACCTCTACAATTTTTTAACACTCTACCTAAGATAATTTTAATATGACATTCATTATATATTTTTTTATTTTCTATATATCTTCAAATTAGATAGGTTCTATGAAAATTCATATGATTATTTTTTAATATAGTTTTGTATTTTTTTATTTTTTTAATAAATTTATTTTACGAAAAATAATATTTTTTTGGTTTCTAAATAATATATTTATATATATATATACATACATTATTATTTGTTAATATAATAATAAATGATTTCACTATTTTATAAACAATAGTTGACTGTTTGATGTTTTGGAATTACAAGAAGAAAATTATTTTATACTACATAGATAATATAAAATAAATTTATGTTTGTGGAATTCTAGGAAACTAAACTAAAACTGTATATGTAAATTTGATAAGGGAACACGAGCAGTATTATCGACGAACATATCTGTATATAAAATTATATCTTTATCAACATTATTTTAAAATTTATTATTTATAGTTAAAGAAATAAATATACCTATAACTAAATAGTTGAAAATAATATATTAACAATTGAAAATTATAGAAAAAATATATGATGTCATATATTCTTATAATTTCAATAAAAATAATTTAAAAACCTAGAAATGAAGCTAGTTTTTTCTAGATAGCAATATTCTCATCTGCAATCTCACTTCCTTATAGCATTCTTTGGATTTTTAATGGTATGCTGGCATATTTGTTTTGAACTATTTTGGGGTATGATGAAAATATATGGAAAATGATATAAATTATATATATAATATTTATATAAAATGGATGCAGTGTAAAAATAATATTATTATATTGATAAACATATGACATAATTATTAAATTATCAAAAAATCATGTAAATTAAATGTTAGGAATATTGTAAATGTTACTATAATATGGTTATTGTTCTTGACTGATAAAATGAAATTTAATTGAAATAATAATTTTTAAATATAGTTATAATACCAGTCGCAATTTATATTTTTATTATGAGTAATTAATGATAATTTGTTTTAATTATACATAAATAAAATTTAAATATATATATCTACAATCTAATTTAATATTCACTAAATAATTATCAAAAAAATTTAAAAACATTAGTGCTTTTGTATGAAATATAGGGAAATGGTTGTTAGTGTGTATCAGATATAGTATATTGGTGTTACATTAATCATATTAAATCATACTAGATGTGATCTGAATAATTAAATAAATAGTAAAATTCATGATCGATTGAAGAATATTGTGAATAAATGTACATCATTTATCATTTAGATATATCAATAGATTTAAAATAATTTTTATTACATGCATCATAATTTGATCAATGATGATAATTTGAGGCTTCACTATGATACATATCAAGAGAATATAATTCTATGTTTGATGAACAGAATATCCTAGACAATTATGGATTTTCCAAGGAGTATAGGTATGCATCAAATCTAAATGATCGAGGTGGATTGGATTAAGAGAATTAATGCATTGATTTTAGATAAAAACACCTATAGATAATCTTTATAAATATATTGTTTTAACTAATACACCTATGGTTCACATCAATGATACATTTTGAGGATGTTGAGGTATTTGAAAGAGACCATGAGATGATTTATGTGGGTGAATCATAAAGATAAAATAAAAATTCAATGAAAAAATCATATAATATTGCACCAGTGGATCTTGAGAATGATTGGGATGCGGGGACACAAAAAATTAATTTACATGATTTTTAAGATACAAATTTTAGAGGTATTGATGAAAAATATTTTATTGGAATGAAATTTAATAGAAAAAATGTGTTACATGAAGTTATAAAGTATTAGCATGTATAAAGTCTATCACAAATCCCCCCCCCCCAAAGTACTCCTCCCTAGTCGGAAATGTGGAAAAGATATTGTGACCACCATAATCCCACCTCTAATAGGTCATGGGATGGAGACTACCACTCAGGGTATAATAATCATACAAATGGAAGGAATTTCAATCAAAGAAAACAATTGTAGGAGAGTGATAAGAAATGTAAAGAAATAATCTCATACATTTATATCCAAATAAATCCCATTAAGATGCATGTCATGATATGTAGTAATATGAAAAATGAATGGGGAATCTATAAGTACCTAAAGATATGAAAAACACTGTAGTTACCACATATCCAAAATAGCTTCTGAAAAATCAAAATCTAGTAAAATAAAACATGATCTCAAACCATCGATTGATAACTTTAAAATAGTTTATATATACATATGGGATAATAAAATTATACTTAGTAAGACCCTCCTATGAGACTCATGTGAAAATGATAATGAAATAATGTTAAATCATAGTGAAAAATAATTAATTCAACTCATTAAATAAACATATAAAATATGTTCTAATATTCACCACAACTATATATCACCATGTATAGCATAAAAGAGATAAAATACTGGGATAATAAACGAAAAAGGCCACCCTACTACTTCATCCCCAGTGGTTTACCGCTCTGTCACAATTTCCCATAACTACAGCCACCGCTCTAAAAAAGAATCTATCCCTTTTACGCCTGGGATAATTATCAAAATATTAACCTCATGAATTACATTAACACATGATACCATTCATATAGAAATAGAGTGGTATTTAGGAACCACCATAGATCATATGACATGTATCATACATCAAGTATTTTACCTCAATCCATAATATCACAATCATTATGTTACTGTCTCAAGCCATCAAATCACATTCACATCATACCAATAAAAACCATTTTTTTCTATATATAAAGAAACATGTTTTTTAAGTAACTATTATCCATTAAAACCCTCTACACACATAAATATTTTATCTAACCATCATGTATATCGGTACATAAAACATTGATGATTAGGGAGTGGGAATAATGGGGTATTTGTCTATTCATCCTCACCACTGTGATTTTGGGGAGAACACCCACAAATAATACACTAGGTTTCAATATCCCTACCCTAAATTTGTGGTATATATTATGAAATCACAAAAAAAATATTTCATATAAAATATATGATAAAAAAATATGGTCATAAAGCAGACTAAGAATAAACTATAGTTATCATCTCTTAGATAGCCTCCTACCACTACTATAGACTATATATCCTATAAGAACACCAAAAATCTGAATAAATCATTAAACTATGTTATTTCCTTTTTAAAATTTCACATTACATTAATTAATTCATTACCCATTAATTAATATTATTTCAAATTATTCATTAACCCTTAAGGTGAATTCCATTTCCTATATTCATAACCAAACAAGTCCGAGTTTTCTCAAGATTAACATCATTTTCAATCCTGCAACACCAAACCCATGGGTTATATAATTTATTAAAAATTATCATCCTATCTATAATTCCATGTAATATAGGAATACATAATAATTTACCATAGGATAGATACCTAACTAAACACATTTATCTACCTCAAGCAATGTGGAAAGGGATGAAGATAATATGGAAATCATCCATGAGGATAGTAAATATATTCATCAGTGACAATGCATCCAATTTTTAGTTAATCAATTGGTAATATCTACCTTAAAAAATTCAATCTACTCTAATTCCATCCCAAAAAACCGCATTCATATCACCAAGAGTCATGATATCATAGAAATCAACTATTATTACAACCTCATTCGACCCTATGCATATATCATCAGCCATATGAGGCTCACATAAAATCACATATCAAGGATCACATCCAGGGTTCAGAGCAGGATAAAAATTAATAACAAATTAAATAGGTAAATGTGGCCATAAAATCAAGGAATTCATCCAATATAAGATGTCAAAACCCCAAACACAAAGAATTTGTAATTTAAAATTAAAAAAGATATCTCATCCCAAATATATTTTCTATACCAATCAACTAATTTGTATTCCATCTTTAAATATTCAATTTAATTATTGTATGTTCTAACTACAATAATCCTAAATCATCATCCATCAAATTATATTAAATTTATCTAAAAATGTTTTTTATAAAAAATTTTCATTAAAAATATTTAAAGAATAAAAATTATTATATAACATTTATTTTTATACTTATCATTAGTAAACAATATGGCTTAATGTTCTTTAGAATATTCTATTTATATAAATAAGGGAATCATTAATTAATGAGAGAACATGTATAAATTTTAGCACTATCAAATTTTAAGAATGAAAGGATTTATTAAACATGCCTAATTACATTTATTTCATCATCCAACCAACATATTACCAAATTTATATTCCATATTAATTTAATCAATTTGAACATGGTAAAACATGCATAACAACATTTAAAATAAATAATAATATAAATATCATACTATATATAACATCAATAGGAAGAGCACTATCATAGTGGAAGTTTAAAAAAATGAATTTACTAATCAGAAACCAATTAATTCATATATTTTAATATTTTTTATAATTAAACCAAAATATAAAGGGATAAACCATGGTCAACATATGTTTTCATGTAAAAAATAGGAAATAATTAATGCACAACCTTCAAATCCCAAAATAACAATACTAAATCAAAATCCAAACGTAGATATCCAAACACCTCTCCCATTGGAAAAAAATAGTACCATGAAGGACATCGTAGTACAAACACACCTTAAAATGACATAGAAAAATCTATTAGAGTGCTAGTGATCAAACATCCTAGAATGGAAATAAGAACCAAAGGAAAACAAGATTAAATGGGGGAGAAACCACAAAAAAAGAACCTAACTCAGATCACAATGGATCTATTTTATGAATCCCAGGAATAATCAACATATAAATATTCTTAAAATGAATTTTAAAATATCTTTTGTGTGCCTAGTGTTCGAGAAGGGAATTTGGGTGAAAACTATGTTTGAGTGGACATAAGGGTATTTTATGAAAACTAATTTTGAGGAGACCCTGGCATAGACACATAGACTACTCCACAACACTGTTAAAATAATAGGTGGAAAATAATGGAATAAGAGAAAATTCCACATCACCTCTATAAAATTAATATCGAGACTCACAATTAGAACCAAACCACATATCATATATATTTAGGGTGAGGTATGATGGAACATACTACAATAATGCCTTATGAACCCTTCACCAAAATCGATGATATTACATATCCAACCCATTATTCCATATGAACCACAAAATTTGATGAGATCCCCTTGAATTTTTATACCGCACTTGACTCCTCCATGAAACAACCACTCAACTAGCTGACTCTATAGACCTATTCCACAACACAAATCTTTGCCAAGCTACATCTCAACATGACCACCATGGCATAGCCATTACTAAATGTTTTCCCAATTTTCCTTCTAGATACCTCCAATGATACAACAATAAAACAAACACCCTAGAATCCAATATTTCATCACAACATAATCCTTTAATCAATATCCTTTCCAAAAATGACAATAGTCTCCATTGCCATTTACCCTCCAAACTCCCTGGAACCTCCTCTAAGATCCTCCAAAAACCAAAACCAACAAAATAATGGGATTATATGATCCATGAATAATCATTAGATACCCATAAAACTAGTGTTAGCCTTAAAATTTTAAATCTCATGCTAGGTAAATGTTAGTAAAAAAGGGTTTTTCATATAACTATACCACAAGATACCCCTCATGGATCTCTCCATCATAGGGATCAACCACCGCACTCAGGGGGGGAAAGTGTATAAAATTAAAAAACAATAAGAAGATCCAAAACACTATAAAAAGAGATACCATTAAAAAAAGTGTAACTCCACAATAATTAAAGAAGATATAAAACTTTAAAAAAACTACACAAGGTCAACATGCAATACTGAGATGTAAAAAAATAGAAGACTAAAAAATAGCTCAAGTTTTATTATTATATCTATGAATTGTGTTCCAATGTAAAACCCTAAATACCAATTTATATCTGTAGGAAATGACATATGGGAATAGAATTCCCAACCAATTACATTTCCTATAATTCCTAGATCTCCACGTGACACTCCACAAAGGGCGCCTCATAAGAAATATTGATATTTCCCCCAATCAATGGCATGGTAGTCATCATAACATTAACGGTGAATCTGTGAACCATATAGGATATTTTGAATCTAGATCATCTATGGGGAATGTATTATATTATATTCCATATATCTAATACTATGGAGAACCTCAAAATGGCTAAAAATAAGGAGAAAGATTACTATCTTGAAAAAACCATCATTCCCCCGGAAGAATTTACATCTTCTAGAACTCCTGATCTCTAAAACCAAACTCTAGATGTTTCCATACGCGATTGTATTAGGAATTATGACAATATATCAATTCTTTTATCCTATTTTTAATTACATAAATCATCTCTGTCATGTTCTACATTATTTCTGTTTAGAGAATTGTTGAATCAATAACCCCAATCCATCACAACATAGTGAAATAATGGAGGTCATACAATGACTCAATATGTTCCATACAAATGGTGGGGTGAAATTTTTTATTTTAATAATATTTAAATAATGGTAGGAACCTTATAAAAGAACCTAAAAATCATGGAAACAAGCATGAAACGTGTCCCCAAGAGACTGGATTGCCCACTCTATCATACCATATATCTATTATGAAAAGTGATTATAAGTAATAAATTAGATAAAAAACATTTAGATAACTATCCACACTCATGAGGAAAATGAATATAGAAATCATATAGGATCATCCTCATATCTCCATGGAGTTTCACCAGATCCTCCGGACACTGTCGCGGTAAAACCTTATCTGATATCTACTTCTTAATTTATCTAAAGATGGTTATTTTTATCAAAAAATTCATGATCACCTATATAAATTCAAATAATTTATGAGATTTAGGTGAATAGTTAATGAATTCCATCATGATTCCTTTTTCTTTCAATGGGGGCATCTAATGGATAGACAGAAACACTAATAACATGATGGTTGGAATTTAAATTCATGATAACCAGATAACAAGACACAACATCTGATACTCCACACATCAACAAATGACACAAAAACTACCCTCTTAGAGAATGAAACATATATTTCACACAAGGTTGTACTTCTATGTATGAGATCTGAAACACATGTGGAACAATCTAACACATTACAAAATGAATGAAAATGATTCCTTGGAACAACACTTAGTGTTGTTCATCCTCAGACCAACCATTAGGGGAATCCTAAATTAGAATTTTTCACTCTAGAACATCACTATAGAATAACCCAATTGGGTCTCCTCCACCTTCTCCACCTAAGAGGACTGCACTATATTATGAAAAATACTACCTCTAAATCCCACCTCTCTCATATCATAATGTCATATATAGCATTATTACATTACTCTAAAGGAATATCTAGATTCATAAATGGAATAACTATGTTAATTAATTATTTGATAATACTCAAAAAAATATCCTCTCCGAATGTATATTATATCAGGATGTCATAACATTACTATGTGCACTTCATGTCATTATGGGTGATGAAATACATTTGTCTGTTATGATTGGTAAAAACTAATGGACAATCACTATATAGGTAATAATTCAAAAACATATAAGAAAAATCAACTAATGCTGACACTAGATCATGAGTGGAAAAATTATTTTCATGGGGATATATTATTTATGATCGATAAGAAAAAAATAAACACTTTGGAAATAGAAGTAAACCCAATCTAAAAAGTTAATCGTTATAAAAAAACTCAATCTAAATTCCCTCATTTACCAAAAAGGGAATTGGTGGGATAACCAACTTCTACACTAGGAAATAAAAGTCATCCAAAAATATTTTATTACAAATTATAACTAAATCATTTCTATTATAATATTTTATAAGTATCTCAAAAAGAGATATATCAGCTAAGAACCTCTTACAATAGCCCAAAGTACAATAAAATCTCTAAAATAGGAAAATAATTGTGAGGGATTCTCAAGAAATGATAGCCTAAATATTTGAATGATCTATAACTACTCCCTACCATTATATGACATTTCCTAAGAAATAAACATCATTATCATATAACACTCATTTTTAAAACATTTAAAATATCATCCAACAACGAATAACTCCAAATACCATGTGAGAATACTATCCATGGTTCTCTCCATAAATGGAGTAAACAAGGATGTTGTCGATAAAAACAACCATGAACATATCCAAAAAATCCCTAAATATTTTGTTCGTTAAACTCATGTATACTGATGGATTATTTTCACACTAAATGAAATCACAAGAAAACACATAATTCCCATAACGAAATTTTAGAGTGCTCTTCGGGACATCCTCGACATTCACCCATATCTATTGATATCCTTACCATATATTTTCTTTCAAGAACCGACTTTATCATTTTAGTGGAATAAATAATTATTAATTATATAGATTATGATACTGGTTATTCATTCTCACTTGATTCAAGCAATTGCAATCTATAAAAATACAGAAACATTCATCATCATTCATTTGAAACAAACCTGGTGCACCCCATGGTGACACACTTGACCTGAAAAATAATATTGTAATAGATCATCAAGTTGTACCTAAATCACTAACAACATATATGGAACAATACATTATTAATACATAAATATAGGATATACAGCCAGCTGTAGATCTATACAAAAATTGATCTCTTATTGAAGGGGTAATTGTGCAACCACCTCAAGAAAAACGTAAGTTACTACTATTCAACCATGGGATACAACATCAGCTTGGCATATGATGAACTCAGAATCAAAATTACCATAAATAATGACAATGAGGAATCATTCCTCTAACCAATCAAACTATATTTCTCTCTGATGAAAACTACAGGCTCTCTAACAATATCATATAACACAACCGTTCACTTGAATAAATCCATAATAGATTTCACCAAACACATTTAGTCCATACCATGTATGATGTCATAACGGAGTATCTATCAACATAGGAATCCCCTCAACTGTAATGTTTCCCTAGAACAATCTCATAGTCTCCAAAAACATCATAAAAATATTTACCTACAACTAGTGTGGTCAATGATAAGGGCACTAAATGTCTCTCTGTGTTAACTCCAAAATCATGGAATGGGGTATGTTACATGAGGTAATGTGTATCTCTTAAATAAAAATAATAATTCCCATATAGAAAATAGGAAAATGGTAGCTTGAATGATATATTCCATGCCTGGATATGAAAATGATAAAGCTAGAAGATGATCATGACTTATTCCATTGCTTATCTAGATATTTTGATGAGCACCTTCATGGTTTTCCCTTCACTATGAGGAAGATGAAAATCTCGGGAATGTCTTCAGCATACCAAATTTACTCTCTCTTGATACCAAGATGAAGTATAAATATAATGTTACATTGGATAAAAATACCTTAGTGGATGAACATGAAGAAAGTCACCTGGTTCATGATACGTATTCATTATATTGATGAACTCTTCCAACTGATGACCGCAGCCTCTAGAAGAACCACACATAACTTATTATGAAGAATAGGCATGGGAGATTCCACCCAGTGAAAGGGATACTATGTGTGGGGGCTTAAACCCAACCATTCAAAATATATTATATCTAGGAATTTGGGAATCATAGAGCAAAACAATGTTTCACGATTAATCATAAAATACTCACATCCCATGATGATCTGATTATTTCCAATGTCCTCTATATAGCCTTCACTCTGGATAGTACTTCAAATATGCCATGAAAACTAATGGGGTTACCGAACACAAGATATATGGATTCACAATCACTTCAAAATTCCATGTATTTACTTCCTAATTTTGAAACATTTATTTTTCATATTTGTGAAGGTCCATAAAATTGATCTTATACTCCCATGCACTAGAACTTCCATGATGATGGTTAAATGGATCTTGAAAACTAGACACCTTCATAGTTGAATGGAAAACTATAGTCTGAACTAGTCCCTAAACCTCTCCCATGATACCCTAAACTTATCAACATCCCTATGTAATAAAACCTACCACTAACTCACTACTAAATTTAAAATCATCATATCTAACAAACTCAAGTGATACTTCTAAAAAGAAATCAAACTAATAGCTATCCCAAGCTCATCTAAATAGTATTCTATAATTGAGTCTCAATCATATACCCAATACTTCTATAGATAATGGTGTTGAAACTCTTGGAGTTTCCTACAAATTTTTTTCATCATCGACCTCGACACGAAAAAATATACTAGCACATCCGACTAAACATCTTTGGTGAGACCCATATGTGGAAGTAATCTTTAAGCCACACCTATAAGAAGGAAAAATAGTAAGTGAATATTAAACCTAAAAAATCGAATATTCAATATTTAAATAATTTTTTTCATTATTTATTTATTTTTATTTTAAACTAATACCATGGTAAAACCATATCAAAAAAATGAATGATGTGTAAATATTCATAATCCTTTCATATGTCTACCCCATTAAAAGGTATCAATTCGTTTTTTGAGGCTTCGAAAATGTTAAATTCTCTATATCAGATCCTAGGGTAACCTAAATATCCATGACTCAACTGGTCTCCCTTGTTTACATTTAATATTAAACTTATCTTTCCTCATGTCCCTACCATCCCATACATACCCCACCTACTATTAACTTGAAATTACATCCTATCCCTCATCCTGAACCTTTGATCTAAGTCATTCATGACCACCTGTCCCAAAAGTTAACCATACATTCATAGTAATGAGAGAAGATATTTTTTGACTACCAGAAGCCTATATCCTATAGTCCATGGGTTAGAAAATAGCATTGAGGGAGTAAAAACCAAACAAATTGAATGCATTAACCAATAAGAGAACATGTGGAATATAGTGATAAGACATATACATGAATAAAAAACTACCATGATATATAAAAGAAACCAAATAATATGCTTGTAATATCATACAAAATTAATAAAACATAATATAAATACTAAAAGTGCCAAAAATATGCTTAACTCGGTAGTGGCCATGAAGCCCAAACATCTCATAAAAACCATGAGGTAGTATTATCCCGACCAATCTCGAATATTCTCTCCATGAACTATAAAATAGTTTATATATACACAGATTTGTATAATAGTATACTCCAAATGATCCTCCATTAATCATATCAGGAAAAATATAATGAAATCATAATAATTTCCAGTAATCATTAATGAAACTAACATGATTACTAAAGATGTATACTTATTTTCCATCCCCATAATTGTTATATCTCCCAATGTATCACATATAATGGATTATATATTATAGTAATAAAACAACAAGGGTTCCTTGCTGGTGTTTCCCCGCTAGTTTTCCACTATACCCTATCATCGCACATCCTATGAAATCTCTCTCTAAATGAATCCATCCAATAGAAACATGGGTTATGTATCACTACTTTCCCCTTATGCATCACATCATTTAATTGACATACACACGTAATTATTTTGTAAAAAATTAGTTTCCAATATCCACAACAACTCGTATGTCGTGTTCCACACATTAGTTTTTATACCACAAGCTAGTAAATCTTGTAAAATGACAATGATCCTAATCCATCATATTCTTTACGTAACATACCTATAATAATCATTTGGATACTATATCTAGAGATACAATTGTATAAATAAACAAAAGAAATTATATCACTAAACACACATATATGTGGAAACTAACCACATTTCATAACATGACATAATACTAGAAAGAGAAGAGAGAGGTCCCCTGGATATCATTACCTATCTATCCTCACCACTATGATTTTTGGGAAAACACCCTCCCATACTAAACTAGGTGTTAGTCACCGTAACCATCATGTTCAGGGTAGCGTATTCAATAAATAAACATACTGGATAAAATATATTTTATAGACATGCTTTGGGAGTAACCTATTCTTAGACTCAAATTTAACTATCATCTCTCGAACCCTATGCTTGAACACATAAGAACTATATATCCTATAAGATCATGAGTAATAAATAAGGCTTTCATTAAAAAATGGTTTTCATTTTTATCATTTCACTTAATTTCTATGAACACATTATACATTAATAATCATTATTCAAAATTACACATTAACCTTTATGTGTATCTCCATTCCCTCCAGGTATAACCAACTGAGTCCATGGTTTTTTAGGATAAAAACATTTTCATTCCCACAACACCAAACCCATGGGATAGATAATTTATTAAAAAATTACAACCATTCATTATTTCTAGTTTCTTTATGAAAACATGATATGATACCAGAAGGGATAAACATAACCAAGCACATCCAACTACCTCCACTAATTAGAAAATAAATTTAGACAAAAACCAATAGGGTCATCAAACCTTTAAATAGATTAATTCAAAATAAATCATATCATCTCTTAGCAAATAAATGGAAAAACAAATCTTCACCTTATTCCATCATCTATGTTTCAAACCTTATCACCATTAAATAGAATCCATTCATATCGTTGCCACACACATCAAATGCTTCCACAACCATATGTCTCCCCACCATTCTCACATTATACATCTAAGGCTACTATCACATAACATAGTAATTATCACTTCTAGAATTCATATAAGTAATAAAAAAACACATTCATCAAGGAAACATGTCCCCAAAAAAAGGAATTTAGCTTTCACATTCAAAAAGTCTTTGATCTACCCCAATAAAAATAATTAAAACTTTACAAGAAAACATGCTCCCTCAACACCAAACAATTATATTTACAAATCATCATATTTTTTCATGTTTAGTTAACTAATTATATTATAATATGTTCTCACTATGGGAAATCTATAGCATTAACTACAAAAAGTTATCAATATTATTTTAGTATTTTTTCATTAATTTTCCAACACTATCAATATTTAAAGAATAACAATTTTAATATAACATTCCATTTTAAAAATTATTATCAAAATACATTAAAATTTAATGTTCTGTAACATATTCCATTTAAACATGGAAGAAAAATGTCAATTAAACAAGGAACATGTATCAATTTTATTACCATAATATTATAAGAAACACATGTTTTATTATGTTTATTTAACCAAGCAACCAAGTATCAATTTTATGATCATTAACAATTTCAACAATTTGAACATTATAATGAATTCATTACATAGATAGAACATTGTATAAAATATCATAAAGAAACCCATTATAATTTTGGAAGAATAAAAACATCTGATTTCAAGACATAAAACAAATTCATTATTCTAGTTTAATATTTATTTGGGTTTTTCCTCTATAATATAAACAAAAAAACCATGGTCAGTTTATGATTTTTTAAAAATAAAATATAAATGCAATGAAACCCTTACATTAACTACAAATGTACTTGAAAAATAAATGTAATCCATAACGGATCTCTGATCACCGCCCCAATAAGAAAACTAACATCCCCAAAGGATTTCATACCACAAACACACCATAAAATGAAAAATAAAGCTCTATTTGAGTTATAATTATCATGAATGTTACATGGAAAGAATAACAAGTCAAAAATGATATATAATTTAGGAGAAAAATAATAATAAAAGGATAAGTACCTAAATCGGAACACCAAATATTTATCTCTATAATATTGGTGTTTATACTAATAGAAATTCAACACAAAGGCTTTTAAAAATAACTATAGGGAACTTGCGGTTCCATAGTGGAATTTAGGAGAAAATTATATTTATATGTCCTTTGGGTATTTTATTATAAAAATTATTTTTATGATACCATAAAAAATATATGGAATTTTTTACCACTAATGCACCATAAAATGAAAAAAGGCAACTCTATTAGAATAATGAAGACCTAACACAATAAATATTCCTATTGAACATGAGTAAATTGAGATATATTTGTTGATAGAATTTAATAAAAGGAGAAGAAACTAACACATATTGCCACATATTGATCTCTAGAAAATGGGGCATAATACTAATTGAAATGGGAATCAACAGACTTTGAAAAAAAATAGTGAAACTAGGGATAATTTATGGAATTTGGGATAAATGTGTTTTTAGATGTACTTGGGATATTTATCAGATTTAATATTTTTCATAGAACAAAACACATCCACACAAAACACACCATGAAACTTATAAAAAAAAGTGCAAAAAAAATGTAAGGAGACCACACGACATCCCCTTGATGAAATTCATGATAGATATCCATTTCTAGATCCATATCACATATCAAATATACTCGGGGGATGAACTATGTTGCAGCCCACCATTATGTCACAAGACCCCATTTCCCAAATGGAGGCTACGGTGTAATCTAACCCTTACATCATCAATACCAATATTTTGAAAAAACACACTCAAGTCCCAACAATATAGTAATTTCCTCTAGGATGAAACCACCTGAATGCAAAACTCCACGATCCTTCTCTAAGTCTTAATGCTCTAGCAGGATTATCCATAGTCTGAACTAAATGGCCAAATAATGTCTGAAATTTAGTATCCTTGATTCTCATCCTTGAGCCATCCTATACTTCATTAGGATCCTACACACCATATCATCCATGCTTTTAGTTCAACCTAAGGATCCATGTTGTTACCTTACCCAAATGGTAGTGTCAACCCCATTTATTTAATTTACCCTCCAAACTACATTGAACAAACATCAGATTTCTCCAACACAAACTATTTGCAAGTTAAATGGATTATAGGTAATATTGCCTTTGAAAGGAATTATAATTGACTCATAAATGAGTTTATAATATCAAAAAATTATATAAAATTCATATATTATGTTTTACAAGAATGATTTATTTGTGATTTATAATTGGTAGATATTAAAAACGTTAGAAAATTTCCAAAAATTATCGATTGAACTGATATTTTAATATGAATATGAAATAATATCATATACACTATTACTTTCCATTCTTGTTATCCATTATCATTGTGATAATCAGAATTAATTAGGATGTCTATGCCAATGGAAAATGAGAATGCAAGGAAAGTGAGTATATATAAAACTTCTCTTACTAGATGGAATTTCATGAAAAATAGAATGGTATTGAGAAGGTTTATAATCACTTATAAATTAAATATAATTTTTCCCATAATGTATAGATTTTTTAGTTTAAACTAGGAAAATTATTTTATCAATATAAAATAGAACAACTTATTGTGAACAATGATGTCACTACAGGTAATGAAAATTTATATTAGATAACATTTTCCATCATTACTTGCATCACATGTTCCTCCTATTCTAATAAATATGTACAAGTGGACGAAACCTTTTTATATAGATATTAAAATAAAGTTATCCTAATTTCCACCACTCATGATAGATATATATTTCCTTTTCCACTAGCATGTCCAACATTAGAGGAGGATAACATGTATTGATTGGGATGGTTTCTATCTCTACATTGTGTTATTGAAATTATTATTCAATGGATACACATTATTTTAGATCATCTTAATTTCATTAAAAAATAGATGAATATTTTGGATGGTGGTTTTTTACACCCCACCCCAACGACTATCATCTTTAATGACTGAGAAATGTCATAAGAATCATACAGATACAATTTAAAAATGTAAACATGAAAAATAAACTCATCTAATTATGTATTAGATCACTTCTTCTACATATTCTGTACTTATAATAATTTTATATCATTGTTAATATGTTAAAATTTTAATTCAATCCTTTATGAAATAAGATCCAAGATAATTAATTTTTTTTAGAGAGAGGAAAAATTTTTAGGAATGAATGAGGATGTAAATAATTACATAATTCACATTCCAATGTTGAAATGTTCTCTAACATTTGATAAAGTTATGAATTAAGGGAACATGAATAAATGAATTATCCAATTAATTTAAACCTTATTAAAGGTGGAAAATTACCAATTTAATAAATTTGTTATAAATAAATATATGTTTTTAATGGAGTTTATATAATATTTATTGATTTTAAAGAAAAATAATAATTTATATATTGATATAATAAAAATTTTAGAATGAATATTGATGGGATTAAAACTAGGGAAATATCCTATCAAGTGGGAATTATTCGTAGGACAAGAAGCTAGGTTGATGTTTATGATGATTAAGATCCACAAGTCCCTATTAGGGTATATGTAATAACCCTCCTCCAAGAAAAGAACTCTTCTGAATGTGGTTATCATCTACCTTATTAGATTCCTCGCTTGCATATACATATATAATGTTCCAATTTTCCTATTTCATGAGATTGATTTGTCGATAGGATTTATAGACAGGATACATTATGATATTGAATAATTATTTATTGGTTCCAGAAGATAGATATATCAACATTAAAATCCCCTAAAACCTTCTAATTATAGTCCGGAATTTAACATGTTTGTGTGGTTATGGTTATATAAAATCTAATCTTTTGAAAAATGTATAATGGATTGGCCACATGAGAATAGGATGCATGAAATATTTGAGAGGTGTAGGGAGGATTATCATAATCATTTAAGGTGTCCTCAGAATAACAACATTGAAGTTTCATTAGCACACATTTCATGATTTCTTTAGTTCATTTTATTATTGTAAAAAAATTCATGTATAAATGTAGATAGGATAAATAATTTCATATTCGTTTTTTCAACTTATCATATATATTATTAAAATGATTTATTTATTTTTTATTTTTTCAATAATTTAATAGATGGAATCAACAAACATACTTCTAGTCCTCGAGTATCCACTAATTCTTACTACATAGAGTGAGAACATTTAATAGAATTTATGGTATTATTGTGAATAGAGAATACTGGATATATGTTTAAACATCCACTTTCACCATTGCATCCTTCCGGATAATATCATCTAATATTTATGTCATTGTAACTTTTATGGTTTGAGAATGTGATGGTATATACACACTAATGATATTATTATCACGTCCATGGTTTAGATATAAATACTGTACGGACATACATTTTATATGAAAAAGCGGGAGATGATGATTATATTAGTGAATGCACCTATATTTTTTTACCTTACTATGGATAGAAATGTTATTCTGGGTCCTCTAAAATAGATATGGGTGTATATTTTAAATAGATATTTATACATACCATTACAAGACATAGCAGAGATCCTTAGAGGATGTAGGTTACAAATGACATTGTTAGAACTCCATTTGATCCCAATTGGTCACGATGTCAATGATTTGACATTTCATATATATATATGAGGACAGATTTTGTTATTAAATAAAGGCACTTTATTTCTAGATTAATCTAGGAAATATTTTCCTTAGATGCACCTACATATACTTGGGTATTTTATATTTGTTTTTATATAGTTGGGGATAAACATGTCTTGAAATTATATATAGGGGACTATATATTGCATCATGTAGGGGTGATAATATGATAGCTATTTTTGTTATTATAGGTGTGAGAATGAGAAAAACTCCCAACACCTGGACCCTGTTTTGTGACTAATTAATCAATCAACACATTGCATATTGATCCCCTAGATAGAAGGTACATTAAAAAGATTCATACACAATTTTATTTCAACCACATATAAAAACTATATAATATATGAAATTTTGTTTTTTGGAATTTGTAGGTGGAGTTTCTTAATGAAACATAAATATAACCCATGACATAGCATTTCATATTAATGCCTATTATTTGATAGGTTTATAAATTAAGTGGTATAAATGAACCATTGTTGATATAATTGTTTTTTCTTTAATTAATACTTTTTTTAAAAAAATATTTTTATTCATATTAATTTTTTGGATTTCAAGTTCATGTTACCTTACAGTATATTTCCTTGAATACTATAAATATATTCTACATTACACTTCTATTTAGGTTCAATTAATCCATTTTCCTATAGTTTAGTAGCATTAACCTAATAAGGTAATGAGGCAGTTTGGGTATCGATGACCTATTCAGGCACCTCCGAGGTTGGTTATACTTGTGCACAATATACGGCTTGGGGAAACTTGGATAGAGATTGACATATTATCCACAAGAAATATATATCCATGTGTGATTCATGTTAGTTGTAATGTTTCATAAGATATGATGAATAATTTCATCATAATTGCCCCTTCACTAAGTACATTCGATGGTATACATGAGTGAAAATATGTATATCACTCAACATTAAGCGATTCCGATGAAATGGTAATTTGAAATTATTACACTTCTTTATTTTTTACAATTAGTTTTTTAGTATATTTTATTTAAAAATTATCTATTTTAAAACATTTTTCAGGTGTGATCAGATTCATTGTGTTCAAGACATTTTCACACCACAAAGACTATAAACATTCAGTTTTGATGATTTGGATTTAGTTCATCAGTCGGTGAAAGGTTCTCCACACAATTTCAATGGTATATATATAGTTTTAGCAAGATCCTCCACCTTTGTCCATGTAACCACCAGACAACAAAGATCCACTATACATTTAAGATGATCAAACTTCACAATGACATCATCAAAATCGTTCCACAACTCGTACAACTATAGATACAATTATATAGCCACATAAAAATCATTTCTAATAAAAACATTTCTACATGAGATATTCCCCATGAACCCTTCTTCAAATTGGGTAAATGACTAAAAATTGCTTGGGAATATAGATATAATATTTCACCCACTGATATGGATTTTTATTTACGTATTTTTATCCCTCTAAAACACGGGTAGTTGAAAATTACTCCAAATTAAAAACATATTGGGTGGAAGGGAGGTCTCAATCAGTTATTTTTCATTCCCAGATCCAACCAACTTCTAAATTCCTACACAACATTTTGTGGATGAGATGCTGGTATAATTTCAACTGTTAGACCCACTGCTGAGGACATACCATCTAGACCTATAATCAAGCTCACTTATGGTCCCACTAAATAGACTAGCTGGTATAAAAATACTAGCTTGGAGGTGAGGTGTGGGACTGTAGGACACCAACGTGCATATTAACATCGACAATATAATAATTTTACATTTCATTTACTTCAAAATTTTTATTATGTATAATATTAAATATTGTTTAATATTAATATTTACCATATATTCTGTATAAATTGATGTTAACATTATTTGGATTACTACTACTATGATCAAGTACATTTATTTATATAACCATTATTCTTTTTTAAGTCTATAATGAAATGTTATAAAATTAAAATTTAAGATAATATATTTATATATTTTAGAATGCATTAACATATATTACATGAAAAGTTATATTAACATATATAAAAATATATAATTTTATAAAAAATATTGAAATATAATAAAGTGTAATAATAATAACATATATTAACATATTATATAATATAAAATATTAGTATATGTATTATAATACAATAATATATATAATAAAAATATATAAAAAAATATATATTTATTATAACATAAATAATAATATATTTAATATATCAATTTAATATTATAATAATATTGAAATATTTTATAATATTATTATATGATATATATATTTATTTATTAATTTATGTTAACATATACTATCATAAAATATATAATAATTTACATATTATTTTATAATATTATGTAATAATTTAATTTTATCAAAAAATAATATAATAATAGTAACATAAGAAATATTTAAATATTTTTCTTAAAATTTAACATTTATAAATAATAATAATACATTAACATATATTATAATTGTAGTCCCAACTAGGATAATTACACTTAAAAGCCTTGAATTATGGTGTGACAGATTAAAACAAATGCCTCTTCAGATAATTTTTCATTGTTAATCAAAACACTATTCTCTAATTTCCATTAGAAATGTATAAATAGAAATGAAAAAATGTTCAAAAAATAAAAATTTTTACTTGGTTCACCCTTACTAGCATATGTACAAGGAGCATACAATGATAATACGCCGATGAAAAAAAATTAGTAAGGCTCACTAACAATTCATGTTTCATGTTAGATCACTTATATGCCTAGGATCACTACATTAATAAGGATTAGGGATAGATCAATACCTTGACAATGGTCACTCCCTAACTGTCTTTCAATGGATAACTACTAATGGATAGGACCTATTTTATTCATCATCCTTTCATCATAGCTCTGGAAAGGATCCACACAGATTTTGTGGACTTGTAGGTCCCATTATTTTATATAATTAATGAGTCATCAATTATAGGTAGATGCTTGATTAATTTTTTTTTCTGGGTTTCTCCATCACTTATGTGAAAACTCCTGGTTGATGTTCGTCCACTTCCTTGACAACTGGAATAGAATTTGTTTTACTATAGTTAGAGAAATTTCCTCTACTTTTGATATATCGTCAATATATTTCATGTCTTCATTTCACTTCCTTTAATGAAGTAGTGAATAAAATCCTTCTATATGTGTTGTCAATTGCTGAACATCCATTATAATCTATTTCTTCTTATAAATTAAAATATGAAAATGATAATGTTCAGTGGAAAATGTCGGTTCATATCTATATGCTCAAGATTATAATGTGTAACCCGTGTGGAAGGCCCCCATACGTAACTCCATGCATGAGGTCCTCTCATGTACCCTTTCATGAGATCCTAGTGAAAAACTTATTTGTACATCGAGTGAGATCCTAGAGCATAGCACATTCACACATTGTGTGGGATCCTGGCACATACCATGTTCACATATTGCGTGAGATCTAGGCATGAACCATGTTTATTTCATTCACAATATCCTAGTGGGAGTCTACATTTCATATTTGCGCGGGACTTTGTTCAAATTATGGGAAACACATAGGCAATGAAATTCATAAATATTACCTCACTAGATTTCTCTAAGGACATCCATCATGAGATCTCTCTGAAAACATAGTTCACTAATTCACTTTAGATGAATCATTTATGAAAAACATATTTAGTCATTTTGAAAAATATACATGCTATTTTTAAGTATAAATCTTTCACCTTAACTCCACAAATCATAGAAAATGTCAATTCAGTCGGTATGAAGAACTATGTGATCCTTTATCATGAGTTCAATTGTACATCAAGTTTAGGACAACAATGTTGTCTTCCAGTGATTTTTGTGATCCATCATCATATCCATATACATTCATGAGGACTTCCCGAGATCCCATCATAGGATCTTATGAGAATAAGGAGAATTATGTGAGATCCTAACATGAGATCCAAATAAAATCATTCACTTCACGAGATCCAATCATGAGATCCATTTTGAAATATTTTTCAACTAGATATTTTCAGAAACCATGATCACTCTTTGCACAATATCCTGGCATTAACCATGTTTTTACTTTTCAGAAGATCCTGGTAAAACCTCTATTCATGATTTGAGACAAATCCTACAGTTCCCACTTGTATGAGATACTGCAGTTCACACTTTCCTGTGATCAAGCTAATGTCAATTTCATGATATAAATAGTTAATGTTAAATCATCATATAAACTTGGAAAATCATCCTTCATCAATAATATCAAACATTTTCCACAAACACAATCTACTAGAATAAACCATCTGGAAGGATTATTTTTCCTAACCATCTCACCCTTTGGGATTGTTGGCAGCTTTCCACATTTTGATACCACATTTATGCTTCTTCATTATTCTAAAAATATAACTTGTTTCTATTCTGATAGTGATCACATATTTACACAACCCACACTCTAATCACACATGATCCATGGTCGGTGTGAGAAACAAGAGTATCATGCAAAGTCCTTCAGTGGATCTCTTCATTCCCAATGATGTCCGATGATTTCATCACGAACCCTATATATTATGGTATATAACCTTTGATCAAAAATCATTTTCATCTTCAGATTTAAAACTCCTATGACTTCAATACTCCCTTCATAATCTTCTCCTGTATCATTATTAAAGCATCTTATAATCTATTATAGCCATAATTTCACCAACTTTTTCAATGAACATGATGGTCAGCTCGTTCTCATTTTCAATATGGTAAAGAACATAGATCATCAAATTAGGAAAAAAGAAATCATACCTCAAGGATAGAGGGTCCCAGATTCACACTTTTTTATGTTTAGGAAGACTAATAAACACCCAAATATAGTAGATTCGATTCAAACACATATTTGGGTAAGTCCTTTGTCACAATGTCATCAACTTGTACTACTGTAGGCACACACTCCCCCTTCACAAGACAGTGCCCCACCTTCACTATCTTAAAATGATACATGATTCCCTGATGATTTTTCATAGAGTGATGTATTTGTTTTTTATCAGGTTTATAGAACTTGATTTATAGGAATGGATTCCAATTAGATGCTACACATTAATTCCCATATCATCAAGATGCTTCATCATTATCTATAATTGTGTAAAAGCATTAGTAGCTGAAATATATTAAGATTATTTGGTGAAAAATGAAATGAAATCTTGATTCTTACATTTCTAATAAATAAACAATCTTACAAGATAGAATTCACTATATGATTTTAATTTTTGATCATCTATTTATTTATCCCAATATGCATATTCATAGCCAAATAACTCTATCTAATAATTGTCATTGTACAAAAACTAAAATCCATATTTCCTTTGATATAACAAAATATTCATTTCACTTCATTAAAGTGGGTTTCATTAGGATTTCAATTGTATCATTCTTATTTGAACGTGGAAAAAAGAATATCTGGTCATTTTTATATCTTGTACAATAGACTCAAAATTATTTCCCTATATTTTGTGACATTAACTATATTTACTTTATCATTCCTTTATAATTTCATCTTGGTAGCAACCAAAGTCATTGTATCCTAGGAATTATCCAATAGAAATATTCTCAAAACCAACTTATAATATTTATATTGAAAAATTATTATTCTATTATGTTTCTGGTGATTTCATCGGGGCATGTACACCCATCTATGGAGGACGCATAGTGGCTGCCCTGCATTCCGGCATTCCAAAGGTGGAAATCATCATTTCCTTTTTCAGGGACATTTTCTCCTTGATCAAAATATGATGATGGGATGTTGGTTCCTCCTTCAATGAATTACTCCCCGGAACTCTTTACCTAGTCTGGATCTCCCTTAATGATTATGTCGTGGTTTGTGAATCTCATGCTTGGTTCCATATCTTTGTGGATTCCGGTAAATTAAAAAACATTCTTCAGTAAATTCAATGGGGTATTGACATGGTAGAAAAATTTTATTATATTAGATGACTGCATCATTCATTTGGGGGCATCTATAGATGCATGGACATTAGATAACCTGTATTAGTATTCACTAGAGGGAATATCAAGGGTGCAGAACTTGGGGCATCCCACATCAGTCCCAAGGTACCTTATGACGGAGGTATGTATTTTATGTTTCCTCAGCTTCCCATGTATAAAACTGGGTATGCTACGAGTTTAACATCTAGCAGATATGCTTATTCCAAAGGAGTGTTTTCTGAGGTTTTCATCAGGCATCTCATGATTAACACAAGGTTGGATGCGAGTTTAACATCTTGTAGAGATAAAATGAGGGGGGTAAGAATGTCCCATGGAGAATTATGTGATTGGTACATCCCAAGGAGGGAACACCTGAATGTTTTACCAGGTGGATGGATCATAATAGTCAATTAGAGCAGAACGAAGATGGTGTGTCCCATAAAGGGATGATGTCACAATGTAAAGGCTGATCTGGACACCAATGGGGGCGAATCAGGGAGTGTGCACCCTATAATGGAGAAACACAAAGGTTTACAATTCACTGGGATTAATCCATGTGGAGGTTTCTTATGTACCCTGTGTAGATGATAGGGATCAAAACCCGTGTAGTTCAAAAGGGTGATGAATCAGGGTGTACACAAATGACACCAACCCAGATACATGATAAGGCTTACGCATGGAAAGAGTCCCGTCGAATGAGGGATAATCTTGGGTGGATGGTTATGGATTGATCGGAGATTATGCAAGGTTATATTCCTGGGTCTTTCAAGGAGAGGCGCTAGGGTAAATTCCATGATCTGATCGGGATGTGGCGGCCCTTGTGAGAATTAGAATGGATGATGGAGAGATGAATGATGTGGATGGATAATGAAATGTATTTACCTTGGGGGAGATGGTAGTGTGGGAATTGAGCCTTGATGATACTTCATATGTATCCCTGTGATAGGGAATCAAAGTCCTCATATTTTATCTAATGATGGATTACCGTCGATTGTGGACTTCAACCGATTACTGTCAATGAGGTTGAAAACGGATTACTACAGAATGGGTTTGACAATGGCTTACCACCGGATGGGCTTGATAACAGCTTACCAATGAATGGGGTTGATAGTGGTTTACCACAGGATGTTCTTGATAATGGATTACCACTAGATAAGGGATTGACAACAGCTTGCCGCTGGATGGGGTCATAACGGCATACCTCTAGATGGGGTCACAATGGCTTACCACTTCATGGGGTGATAGTTTAGTGTCATTTAATATAAAAGGGGCGTACAATTTAACGTCATGGAGGATGGGGGTTGACCGATGTGAAGGGTGTCGGAACCAATGGATGGTTGGATTGAACCTCTGTAAGTCTCCCTACGTACCTTGCCTTAGCATGGATCAAAGACCATGCAGTTTAGGTTTTTTTGTTGAAGAGACGTGAAGGTGGTCGGGATCAATGGATGGTGGGATTGAACCTCAAAGAGGCTTCCTACTTACCATGCCATGGAAAGGATCAAAGACCATGTAGTTCAAGTTGGGTTTGATTAACATACATGATGGTGGTCAGGACCAATGGTTGGTGGGATTGAACCTCATGGAGGATTTTTACACACCATTCCATGGAAAGGATCAAAGACAACATAATACAGGTTGGGATTGTTGAACTGACGTCAAGGTGGTTGGGACCAATGGTTGTAGGGATTGAACCTTATAGAGGTTTTCAACGTACCATGCCTTGGCAAGGATCAAAGACCTTGTAGTTCATGTTGGGTTTGGTTAATAGACGTGAAGGTGGTTAGGAATAATGGTTAGTGGGCTTGAACAATAGGGAGGCTTCCGACTTATCTTGTAGTTGGAAGGATCAAAGACCATGTAGTTCAGGTGGGGATTTCTAATCTGATATGAAGACAGTCCGGACCAATTGTTGTTGGGCATCAATACCTGGGAGGTTTCCAACATACCACACCTTGGAAAGGATCAAGTACCTTATAGTTCAGATGGAGTTTGGGGATTACACACTAGGATTCCCAAATATGATTTCATGGTCGATGCTTACTCCAAGACCGCATGAGTCATATTCGGTGTGGGAACCAAGAGGCAATAAGGACCTGACGATCATGACGCAAAGGTGAATCCATGAATGGGGTGAATGGGGATTTCTAAAGGAAGTTTCTTAGGTGATACTATGGAGCGGAAATGGTGGATGGGTATTACACTAGAAAGCTACCTAGGTGCCGCTATGGAGCGATAATGGAGGATGGGCGTCTACGCAAGGGATCTTCATAGGTTCCACTATGAAGTAGGAATGGTGGATGGGGATTATTTAAGGAAGTATCCCATAATGTATTCCTCATTTATGGCCTTGAGGGCATCCCAACCCACTGGTGGATTGAGGCCTTCACCTATGCACTAGTGCACAAGAGGGATAATGTGAGGTGGTGTTGGAATAATTCTAACAAATGGGTATAAAAGGTGTGAATCAAAAGCCTGAAATTCGAAACCTGATGAGGGTGGCATGACGATGGAGGATAACATATGAACTTTTTTGAATCAAAGTATCCATATCTCATCTTCCTGAAATGGGGACAAACAAACGAGGGTCGACTGGAGACCATGTTTGAAACACAAGACCTAACCCAAAGTTTTGTCCAAAGACTTACAGGGTGTTGGCCCAGGATGGTAGTTGAGCTGATATGGAATGCGACCTGGCCGTTAGGGGTTCCTTTCAGACATGGAAGTGGATGAAGATCTGAATGAAGGACACGTAGAGGGTGATGTGGAGTCAAGAAAGTTTTGAACGGATTCCAACGCTATTGAAATTATTCCACTGTAATAATGGAATTAGGAATATTATTCTTGGAGCATAAGGAATCTATTTTTTGGATCAAGAGTCATCCTATGTTTTCCACATAGGGTGTACTATTGTTTATAATCATATATAAAGGACTATTGGCATCCTATGGATGGAGCATGTGGCATCTCTTGTTTAGAGAATTATGCATCCAATGATTGTCACATGGTGAGTACAACAGTTTATAGCCATGTAGAGAGGACTATTGGAATCCTATGCTGGGAGAATAAGGCATCTATTGTATGGAGAAAGTGGCTTCTTATGATTGTCACAAGGGAAGTACTATAGTTTATAGTCATGTAGAGAGGGTTATTAGGCATAAGGTTCCTAGAAATTGTTGTTGTTGGAACATACGCAGGGGCCGACCATTCTGGGTCAACCTGGAATAGGAGTTATGTGATGGGGATTAGATGAGTTCCTTGAGGAATGGTTCTACTCAAGGTACACGAGAGGATTTGATGAAGATAATCTCAAATCACAATGTAAGAAACGGACACATAAGAATATGCTGACTCAAGGTGTTTCGTGGTGTGCAGATGAGTATATAAAATCATTGTATCCCATATGTGGTAGGTGGTTGTGAAGAAGGGAACAATAGAAATTGGTAACATATTAGTATGAAAAGTCTGCGGTTTGAGTCTCTATTTATGATGGGGGTCAGTGACAGAAGGGAAGGGACCTACCTGAAGGGTAGGCACCGCAGCCTAACACTGACCCCAAGTGGGGTAGGGGTGAAGACCCTAAGGTATGGACTAGTGGGAATAGGCCCGGGCACTATTACCCGTAAGATGGCCTATGCACCAGATAGGATGTGCGCAAGACTGGACTAGGTGAAAGATGGAAGATTTGCACACAGGATGGAAGGATTGCACAAAAGAGAAAAGGTCTACATGCAATACATAAGGGTCGTGCGCAAGAGGGCAGGGTTGCACGCAAAAAGGGTGGGTTGCACGCAAGATTGGACTAGATGTCATAGTTGCACGCAAGATTCAGTACCGTTGTACTGTTGCGTGCAAGATAGAAGACTCACGCTCAAGATTGAAGTCCTACGCGCAAGATTTGATGTTTTTCACACAATATTATAAGTTTTTTGAGCAATCTTGGAGTCTTGTGTGCACTGGAAATAGGTAGAAAATATTCTTGGAGAGGACTAAACAACCATGGGACCACATGAAAGCAGACCCATACGGGACCTGTCGAGAAAGATCTCAAATGGAGGGTTCCATTCTTCTGCAGGGGAGAAGAAGAGGCGGTCTTATGCATGAAAGAGCAGTGGACGACCTCTAGAGACCCCCTATGAGGGGTGAATCTACAATTGAATTTATTTCCAAACCCAGGAGCAGTTTCACGTATGATTCCACACGCTCAAGTTGTTTTCCATGTGAGGTGGTGGGTGTAAGCATCCACACATTCATGTTTTTTTTCATGCGACCTACTTTTTGAGTACCCACAAAGGGGAATTTTACGCCGCCTTTGGCACTAAAGAATATTGTGAGCGGATAGTCCTCATTTTCTCACCTCTCAAAACATGTGTAAACCATCCTTAGACATTTTTCGGGTAGCATGGGTGTAGGATGACATCTCATTGGTTGCGTAATAGTTTTGTGCGACAAGTTGCACACAAGATTTTATAGTTGTGCGCATGATTACATACTTTCACACAAAACATCCATTATTATGCACATGATTTCACTTATTTCACGCAAAACTGTTATTTTTCCCAAAATTGTTTCGGATGGACATTTCCAGCATCCTGACTTCATACGACAATAAATTGTGATTCATCACTCCGTTCAGGCTCCATGCCTAGTCAAATCAATGCTAGCGGAACGAGATACACTCTAGGATCATGCGTGAATGAATTCAGTGAATTAAATGGATCCGATTTCTGGTTCCAACCCATTATTTAATTTTATTGTCATTAATCCATGAAAAAAAAGTCAGATCACCAATCATTTACATTTTTAATTCACTTTTCATGAATTATATGAACAATTTCAAATATTCATCATTTGATCCACTAAATATTATGTAATCAATATAATCCAAAACCATAATAAATTAAATACTATCTTTTTGGACATAAATATGGAAATCAACTCCACTGTTTTGAAATCAGATTTTTATCAAAAACTGGTCACTTCATGAATACCGTGTTCACGACACTTGTTTTAAACCATATAGATCCTTCATTAGACAAATAACTATGTTATCCTGTTTATGAATTAGAGAACCAAATATGTGTTTAATATAATCATCTTCTACAATAACTCCATTCAGAAATTATAACTTCACATCTATATGGAAAAAATTGATCATCATTGCAATAATATGGAAAAAATATGGTTGTCTCAAGAATCACCACAGGTGAATTTTTTTATCAAAATAAATACCCTCTAGCTAAGAGTTCCCATTCCACAGTAATTGTTCTTTGTTTTGAATTATTATTAAATATTCATTCATTTTTATGTGATAGTATTGTTTGTTCATAATGAAATTACTTTCCATTGGTCTCAAATCTATCTCCCATGTCTGATAATTCTAAATTTAGTCAATCTAATCATTTATATCTTGAACCTAGTTCTAATATCTAGATTATTTATCAATTAATTTAGGTTATACATTATAAAGGAATTATTCCTCCAACAATTAATTCATTATTCATGTTTTGACTCACACTATATGATATTTAATGTTTTTCTATTTATCAATTTGTTATCGACTCTTCAGTTTTTATACAGATATGGATTTTAATACCTCATACTCATTATCAATAATATATTCTGAATTTTTATTTTCCACATTAACTCCCCCTGATGTGATTACCACATCATTACTATCCTTATAAAATTTATCGTGGATTTTCCAAATATTCTATTCAATCTCTACTATAGTGGAATCATTTCTATCATCTAAAATTTCAAGACCCTTATCGAAACATTTATATGATTTTATGTTACCTGAATATCAAATAAATATCCCCTCATCTTTTTGTTATTCAAATTTAAAATGTTTCTACATATTGGGAATAAAATATTTACATCCGATTATTGGAAATTATTTAAATGTAAGATTCCTTCCGTACCACATCATGTATGAAGTCCATTATTCTTTCAAACACAGTATATCCCTATTAAATATATAGACCGATGTCAATATGTATTACTTATATAATTTCCCCAGTATGGCCTTTTAAATAAGAATGGGTCATTCCACAATGTTGATAATATGATTCCCCTTCTCAATCACTCCATTTTTTGATTATTTATTATTTCTGAAACATAGTGCCTTATCCCGTGTTTACTGAGATAATATTCCACTTAGCTATATTTGAATTACATGCAATTATAAATATGATTATTTAGAATCATTAATCAATGTATCTTTTAATATTCCACCTTCTACTATTTTATAAAACTAATAACATCATACTTGTGTTAAATGTTAAATTACAATTTCATCATACTAAATTATCAATTAAAATAAATTATGACCTCTTCATGTCAGTTTATCTTGGTTATTTAGGTCTATATACATATGTATGCACAAATTCAATAGTTTTGTTTTACTTTTTATCTTTATCCTTGTACAGTTTTATGATGACCTTCCCTTGTTAACAAGAATTGAACCTATGAGTACGATCACATGATATCTTAGATAGATCTATATTTTTATTAAATTTTACTAGATCTAACTATGATGGTTTTCATTGATGGGTTAACAGTTTGTACCATAAACTTGTTTCTTCATCTCTAGATAAAACAATATCTTCTTCTCCACATACACGGTATATATTGCACATTGTTCATTTTTTCTACAGACTAATTATACCATACCTTCCGTTAAAGACAGAGAACATCTTTGTAACCATATTTAATTCCCCAAGTCACATAGTGGGATGAAATTTTGAATGTTGGTATTGATACCATCAACAACTAATACCTCAACAGGTATCATTTCCTTACACACAAATTTGGACTTCCCTAAGCCAATAATCAATGGGCCTTTATTAATAAATAATTTACCAAAACTATGTTATAAAATGTTATACCTATAAAAAGATCCATATTATATATCATACGGGATGTGAATCCACTATCAAGGATCTATCAACTAGAATGTTGAAATGCTTTATGTGAAATATCTGCAACAACTTCTTACTTATCTCATTTTTTCAATGTTTTGGACATCATACTTGGCATAGATTGATAATAATGATATTTCATTGAGTATGATAGACCTGATTCATCTTGAAAAGATGCAAAGTGAGTTTTAATTTTTCATCATACTTGAAGATACTATTAACTGTAACATATGACCAAATTCAGTATTCTTTGGCTTATATATCTTCATTATTGATGATTCTTATATTTCAATGTTCCTGAATCCTCAAAACCTAAAGTCGTGACCATAAAATGACTTCCAAGAATATTGATCTGTGTATAGATAACTCTGTTGGTCTTCCTAATAACAAGACCTCTTACCTTGGGAAATAAAATTTTTAGGGTGTCTTATCTTTTTACAAAAATAACATCTCACATAGGGTGAATTTATGACTAATATAAAATTTATAGTTTTCCCTCCGATTCTATGAATATCATTTTTCTAATTCATACCCAAATAAATTTTTAATCACGAATTTGGTTTTTGTAGTATAACATCAACCGTTAATTCTTTATATTTTCAATCAAGCCTCCATCTATCATTATCAATTGGATTTGATTGTTTCTTCTGTTTTAAAAGACCAAAATTCTCCATATGCATGTTTTCTATTTCTATAATGATCTATTATATAAATGACACATTGAGTTTCAATAATATTAATTGAACTGTAAAACATTTTCATTGTATGGAAAATCCCTCTTTAGGTTCTTCAATACATTTTATTTGTTCATTTCTAGTCGAGTCAAAATATTGATTACCATTTTTTGTTCTTTTGTTACGATAATATACCCAATTGAAATTTTGGTGTTCTATATAATTGAATAATTTAGTTTTTTAATTTCTTCCTTTTTCATGGGCTTCAATTCATAATGATGCTATATATAAATTTTGGCAGGAAAAACTGCATTGTAGGATTTCTACATTTTGTCTATCCAAACAACTATCTCCTCAATATTATATTCTAATTCAACATATATAACGACTCATATATTTTCTATTTAATAATCATTTTTTCTTTCTTCCCAATTGTTGGAGAAAACAAAAAATGTAACTATAACATTTTCTCTATTATATTTGTTGTTCTCCACCAATTTAACCTCAAATAATTATGAACTATAAATTTCTTGTAAAAATGATTATTAATTTTGATGAAATTTCTCTTGAAATTTTATATTACAATTAACATAGGTTGAATAAATCATCATTGGAATTTCATATTCATCATCATCATCGAAATGAATCATTATAGGGATCCTTGCTTCTAGATATCCAAGATTTCCACATCGAAATCATAAAAGTTGGAGCTTCCCTTTGAACATTCCTTTTCCACTTTGAATATTTGAGGAAGTAAATGTCATCACCTCATCCGTCTATTCTTCATCATGTACATCTTCAATGGGGAGCTATTTTATGGCCTTGAATTCTATCCATTTGGACGTATCTTTTTTCCACTGACACATTATCATCATATCCCATCTCATATGCATGTAGTGTGTTATGAAAGCTATCCAATGTTAGATCCTATGATTAATTATCTTAAAATATTAAAATATTTGAATTAAATCGCGGTGTGACTATTCTAAAGATATGTTGAACAATATATACATGTTCAGAAATTTCACCAATACCACACATGTATTACAGAAAAAACATCCCATATCAAAGAATAAATCTATATACTCATTATACTACATTATCAAATCCTCATACATCTATCATAGAAACCATAACATCCGTTCTCTGACTTTTTAGTCAACCTCGTAAACATTTATATATATTTCCCACATAGAATTTGAAATTATATAGGACATCACCTTTATATATATCTCATTAGATAGGGCTACCCCTAATGTGTTCAATTCATTTCGGTTATCATCTAATTCCTTTTGGTTAACTTCTAATAAAAAATTACTATCATAATTTGCTGAAATACCATGCATTGTTTCTATAAATGTAACGACTTAGGTATTTATAGAATTTATACTTTATTATTTATATTAATAAAAATGAATAAGATATTAATTATATTCTATAGGGGATGATTTTTTTGTTATTTTACTTAACACGCAACACTGGGCTTCTCAAAAATCATACATTGCACACAACATTGAGTTATACTGAAATGTAATAAAATATTATTTTTATAATTTTAAAATGTAGTTAATGTCTTTCGATTTTATTTGGGGGAATGAAAAAATCTAATTAATTAATGATTTCACATGTTTGTTAAATGTTTTTACTTTTATCCAATAAGTTTTAGATGATTTAAATAAGAATGAATCTTATTTTATGCATGATATACTCTAATCATCATTAAATGAACGATTTACTACCTTTTGATGGTGAACACCATTTAAATATTGTTTTTTCACTTTTATATGTTAAATTTGAAAACAAAACTCTTCTTTACAAGTGGGTCATCATAATATACTTCAGGTAATTTTTGTTATTTTTATGTTAATATTCATTTTTAGTGAAAAATACTTCATTTTAAGTCAAAATGTCTTTTCAATTGATGTATTTATATGGTAAGATTATCATTTTAAGTGGTTTTAATGTGTAACTATATTATACTTTTACAATATAATCCAATGTTGTTCTTTTTATGTAATTTTACTTTTAAATTATACATAAACACATGTCAATATTTTTATAGTTATTATTTCATTAAAACATGCTTTTCATTTTTGACAATGTGAATTAATTTTAAATTAATTTCTACCAACTCAATTTTTTTGTAATTAGGAAAAATTGATTCCATATCTGGAATCAGGAAGCCCAAATTGTGTAAATAAGTAACATTTATTTTAGACATTATGAATAGTAACTTTAGTATATATTTAATTTAACATGGTTAAAGGGTAAATCTTGTAAATTATGGTAAAATAAATAATAATATAATAATATTAAATTACCCTAACAAACGTACAACCCGATTGAATGATATATATCTATCCATGGGCATCCTTGGGTTGATTTTGTGACCCCAAGGAGCCACTTGTAAGGGAAAATGATGAATTTTAAAAATTAAATTAAACTCATGGAAAATGTATCATAAATTTATAACTTTTACTAAGATAATTTTTATATGGGGTTATATAAGTGATATTTTGAACTATAAAAAGTAATTTTAAAGATAAAAATATTCTCCACTTAAAAGGTATAGATTTCAATTTGTTCATTTGTTCTATAGAATAATTGCACCATATCTTCCTTTAATGATGCGCAACATCATAGCAAATCATATTTAATTCCTTGTGTCACATGGTTGGTAGAAATTATGAATGTTGTGAATGAGACCATCAACAACTAAGACCTCATCACGCCTCATTTCTTTACACACAAATATGGATTTCCCTTTTCAATTAATCACTAGGCATTCATTATTAAACAAATTTACCACACCTTCCATATAAAATGTTATAGCTATAAAATGATCCCTATTATTTGTCATATAGGATTTTAATCCACTATCAGTGATCGATCAACAAGAATGATTGGATGCTTCGGGAGAGATATCTACAACCACTTCTTGTTTAGCTGTTTTTTTCACGGTTTATGACTTCATACTCAGCATGGATTGATAATATAGATGTATCTCAGAGTATGGTAGAACTAATTCATTTTTAAAAGATGAAAATTGATTATTCATATTTCATTATAATTGATGATAAATTTAACTATTAGTTATGAACATATTCTGTCCTCCTCAGCTTATTTCTCTGCATTATTAATGATCATTGTATTTCCATGTGCCCGAATCCTCAAAACCTAAAACATTGACCATAAAATGAATTACTAGAATATTTACATTTGAATGGATATCATTGATGGTCTTCCTTACAACAATACCAATTATCTACAGATATATATTTTTTTGAGTTTATTATATTTTTACAAATATAACATCTCATGAGGGCGGAATTTTTGTTTTCCAATATAGCATTTCTAGTTTTTCATTTGGTTATCTTAATATTCAGGATCTAATTCTTACCCAACTCAATTTTCCATCAGGGAGTAGGTTCTTGTAGTCTATCTTCAACCATTACATCCTTTTATTTTCAATAAATCCTCATACCATCATTATAAACTGTATTTGATTGTTTCTTTTGTTCTAAAAAAGCACAATGTTACACGTCCATATTTTCTATTTCTAGAATGATCTGTTATCCCTCTGTAACACCAAGAGGCCGTAATATTTATTGAACCTTAAAACTTTTTCTTTGGATGAAAAATAACTCTTCATGTTCATCAATATGTTTTATTTGATCAATTACTGTTGTATTTAAACTAATTATAACAATTTTATGTAATTCAGTTTTGATCTTATACCCAATTGGCTTTTATACTCTCTTGAGCAATGAATACTTTTTTTTCAATTCCTCCATTTTTCTTGGTCTTATCTTCTTAATGATTATATATATAAATTATTGGCATGAAAAACCACTTTGTAATATTTCTTCATTTTGTCTCTGTAAATATTTATCTCCTCATTATTAGATTCAAATTAAACATGTATATCAACTCTTATGTGGAATATTTCTTTATCATTGTTTCGTTCTTTCCATTGGTGGGAACTACAAAAAACTAGAACCATAACATTTTTTCTATGATATTTTTAGTTCTCCACCTATTTAATCTCAAATTCGTTTGAACTATAATTTTCATGTAAAATAACATTATTCTTTTTGAATAAATTTCTATTGAAAATTATATTACCCTTAACATAGGTTTAATACTTCTTCATTGGAATTTCATATTCATAATCATTATCAACTTGAATATTTTTAGGGAACCTTGTTACTATATAACCAACATTTCTGATTCTAAAGCTTGAATGTGGGATTTTACCTTTGAAAATTCATTTCCCCCTTTGAATAATTGAGGAATGGAATGGTATCAACTCATCCATCTATTCTACTTCATATACATTTTCAATGGTGAGATTTTTTATGGTCTTAAATTATATCCCTTTCGACGTATATTTTTTCCACAAACTCATTATCATCATATCCTATCTCATATTCAACTAGTTTACTTTGAAAGCTATACAATGTAAGATCCTATGAATATTTGTCTTCAACTATAAAAATATTAGAATTAAACTGAATTGTAACAATTTTCAAGATGTTCTTGAAAATATATACATATTCGTATATTTCACTTAGACCATAAATTTATTATAGAATAATAATTTACCCGATCAAAGAATAAATCTATTGACTCATTAGGGTTTATTAACAAATCCTCGTACCTTTTTCATAAAACCCACAACATTGGTTCTCTGACTTTTGAGTCACCCTCGTAAATATTTATAAAAATTTCCAACATATCATTTGATGTTTTAGATGGAAATACCTTTATATAGATTTCATTAGATAGGGCTCCACCTAAATTTTTAATTTTATTGGTGATAACAACCAATTTATTTTGGTTAACATATAATAAAGAACTACTCTCATCATTGGCCGACATACCATGCATTGTAGTTGTAAATGTAACAACCTAGGTATTTATAGAATAATAATTTGTGTTTTTTATTAAATATTATAAATAAAATATTAATTTTAATGTAATCAGTGATGATTTTTCGGCTAGAGTACACAATACGCAACAACTGTTTTATCCAAAATGTTACATTTCACACAACATTGTGTTATACAGAAAAATAATACAATGAAATTATTATTATTTTAAATGATATTTAATTACTAGAAATTGTATTGGTTGGAATGAATATATGTAACTACAAATTTATTACACATGTTTTCTAAATGTTTTTATGTTTATCTAATAAATATTAGAGACCTAAAATAAGAATGAATCTGATTTTCATCCAAAAATACTTTAATATTCTTTAAAAGGTTTATTTACAACCTTTTGATGGTGAAATATTTTTCAATATAGTTTTTGTCACTTTTATATGTTACATTTTACAAAATAAACATAATCTTTAGAATGGGGACATCCGAATTTACTTCGTGTAAATTTTTGTTATTTTTCTCACAATGTTCATTTTTATAGAAAAATACATCATTTTATGTAAAAATTGTCTTTTCACAAGATTTATTTATAGGGTTATATTGTTTTTCAAATTGGTTTTAAAGATTAATTAGATTACTAGTTTATAGTTTAATCCAATTTTGGTCATTTTACATAATTTCACTTTTTAATTAGACTTAAAAATATGTCAATATTTTAATAGTTATTATTTCTTTAAAACATGAATTATGGTTTTGACAATGACAATTAATGTTAAATTAATTTCTAAAAGCTCTGTATTTTTAATTTGGAAAAATTGATTCCGTATTTGAAATTAGGATATAAAAACATTGTTAATAGGTAACTTTTATTTTAGACATTATGAATAGTAACTTCAATATATATATTATTTACCATGGTTAAATAGTAAATCTGGTAAATAAGGGTGAAAATAATAATATTATAATTACATTAATTTACCCTAACAAGAGTAATAACCCTATTGGATGATATATGGAACACCATGGGAATACATGGGTTGATTTTGGAACCCCATGGATCCACTTGTAAGTGAAAATCACATTTTATCAAAGTTAATTTAATATCATGGAAAATGTTACATAAACATATATCTTTAAGTAAAATAATTTTTATATGGGGTTATATAAGAGATATTTTCGACTATAAAAAGTAATTGGAATGATAAAAATATTTCAAACATAATGGTATTTTATTTATAATTTTTATTCATTAAAAAATAAATTTAATTATGACACAATGATGATGTAGTGATTTATCATTAAAAATGATTCAGATAAATGATATTATAAATGTTAAAATAAATGTAATTTCATTATTTTTATGTCATTCAAGATTTATTTATATTATATTTACATGTTATATATGTATTAATGAATTTTTTATTCAATAATGTTGTTATGGGGTTTTAGAAAGTCATGATATGATTAGAGTCCAAAATAACATAATTCATAATTTAAAATATAAAATATTTTATTAAATATTATGAAATTGAAAAAATTAAAATATTCTCCAACATAGATAACATAAGATTAAATTTTTAATATTGACTCACTAATTGGATATTTTGATGTTTTGGTAAATATTTTCATTCTATAAGTGTTAAATGCTTGATTAAACTGTAAGAGTAAAAAAGAGGTAAATTAGAACGAAAGGGTAACAAAATATCAAAAACATGTCCAATTATTATTATATGCTTTTATTTATACTTATTTTCATCTTATATTTAAATTTAATTATTTTTCAACCAGTGGAATCTTAAAAAAAATTATAATAAAATAATACATTCAAACTTTCCATAAGTTCCCTTCCTCTCTATTATAAATGGACACAGCCTCTAACCCATTACATAGACCTCTCACACCTATTAAATCTCCAAAAACATCTCCAATATGATCAAAACATCCATTTATTCCTCCTAGATTCCTTTTCTTAGTCATAAGGCAATAAAATAATGAATTTTGGTTCAAACCAAAGGGAGATACCTGATTTAATGGTAACATCTTATCTCAAGTTCATTTATTTTTATTTCACATCTACACTACCTATGCTCTTATTACTATATTATTAGTATAATAAACCATTATCCTCAATATAATATGGTTTTTTAATGAAATGGATTCTAAATACTCTTCCACACACCGCCATCTAATGGATATGACCTTATTTTTTCTATGTACGACGAACCACTACCTCACGAAACGATGATTGTTCGATTTTTCCATACCACCTCTCATGGTATCCATTATGATGGAATTATATTTATATTATTTATATATTATATTTATATTTTCTCTAAAATTATTTATTTTTTTATTAAATACCTTTATTGTTTCCATAATGGGTAAATATGATAATTTCTTTTGAGGAAATGCATACTACCGACCCTTCCAAGTTATATGACTTGTTCATGACATAAATGGAACATATAAATGACAGAGTTAATGAACATACATAAAATATTTAATACAATATATTATAATGGATTTATAAAATACCAATGTATCATTACGTTCCCATTCCTTTAAATATGATGAATAAATGAAAGTGGCGTTCATTGTACTTACGGCTTATCATCTCCATGAACAATGAATTTCATTTATTATCTCCAAATGTAATTTAATATTATAAAAACATATAAATATTAGATTTATTTGACATTTTAATCAAGAATATCATTTTAGATATAATGGAATTTTTACCACATGGACAATTTTTTATTATAAAACCTTCATTTTTTACTCATGTACCAAATATCGACTAATTAATCGATATTAACTATAATAATTATGATTATTTTAACATTGTAATAAGTTATATAAATGGAAGAATAAACTTCAAAAAGGAACTTAAATATGTTAGATTTTACGAAATTTTATTATTCAATAAGAACAAAGAAAATACATTACAATTTGGACTCAATGCAAGGGATCTTCTTCTCCCAATTTCTATTCTTTGGGTTTATCTTATACTTTTAATTATATCGTGATATGATTATGTAAGATATAACTTTTTATATCCTATGTTGTATTTATACATTAATTTTTTGTACTTATATTGAGTACACATAATTGATCTATTTTACATACAAAATGATATCATTAATGAATCCTTTCACCTGCCTCTTTTAGTCAAACAATTTATTCAAGTTATGTATTTAAATTTCCATTTTATTAAGTCAGGATATGTTCTTATATATCCTTATTTATCTATATTTTATGTCCAAGTGATTAGATTCACTTTTCTCTCTCATCAACTCATTTTATAAATTATAATGTGACTTTGTTAAGCTATTAGATTCTCATAAGGGAATTGATATCAAACTTCATTTATTGAGGAATAGTTTTATTTATACCCAAATTTAATTTATTCAGTGTGTAAACCACTTTGAATTTTAATTTCATTCAATGGGTATCTTTTTCTACGAAGCATTTTACTAAATGATAAAACGATGTTTTTTCTAACGTACATAGTGACAATGAACTATCCTCCACTGCGATCATTACATGATATCTGGATTCCTTATCAGGACGTATAATTTTTAATAAGTGAAAATAAATACCATATACAATTTTACGTATTTTGGAATTGAAAATGTTTTTCAGAATGAATTGATTATATCAATATATTGAAATTTTATATTGTGATTGGAATGTGGATTCATTTTATTTATTTTGTGTTTCTATTATGATTTATGATTATGTTATACTTCATGGGAAATTTTTACATATATAGGTGGTGATGTGATAAACCTATGGAGGTGAGCCTGAGATAGCTCTCCAATGCATTGGGTAACATGAGAGAGGTAAAGGTTAATGTTTTCCCTAATTTATTTAGGGAATATACTATGAAGGGTATTTCAAACGTAACAACCTAGGTAGCTTTGAAAACCACAATATAAGTATGATATGGATGCCACAATTTACCTTTATGATTTTGGATTACTTTGTGTTATTGATAAATCTTATGATTTCATGAGTTATGATAAATAAATTATGTTTTTTTGTATTGGTGGACTAATGTTTTCTTTCTATATTTTATTACACCTATTGATCATTTTATTCCCATCCCAGGGTTTTGATTTGTTTTTTAGAGGTTATAATGACTGGTGAGAGAAAAGAAAAAATTCAAGAAAATTTATGTCAAGAAAAGAATGCTATTTTTATATTAAGAGTGTTTATATTTTGAAAAAAATGGATACTGAGTAGAATTGTCTACTTTGTAATGTGAAAATTTTATTTGAGGAAGAATTATATTTTCTTTTGTGGATATAGTAATATAGAACCATTTGTGTTTATATGATCTTTGTATTTGAGGAAATTGCAGGTCATTACATTTTGGAATGAAAATGTGAGGTATGAAATAACATTTGAGGTTTAAACATTTATGGTTATTTTTGAGGAATTTATCTATTCTTTTCGAATTCTATACAATTATATATTTTTTCATAAATGAAAAAACGTATAGTATGTGACAACCGATTTCATCAGATAAAGATGTTGTAATTGAACCCACAAGAAAAGTGAAATTGGAATTTATTTCCTACCACTGGCCAACGTGAAGCTCCTGGTTAGTACGAATTAATATTTTTATTGAAATGGTTTTATGTATTATGAGTATGTTTATTTTTGGAACTTATGTTTTATCAAATTGGTATCCTTAGAATAGGAATATTACTTGGTCATTAATGGATAACTGTTATTTTGGAAGATGTTCTCTCTTTTGGGAACACATTATGACTATGAAAAATAGAATACAATGGGATTATCATTTTAGGAGTATTGCTTGAAATTTTATTTTCAAAGAATATATGTTATGGACATATAGATATTTGGGTTATTTATGGAAATTTTTAACCTATCACAGAGAATATGTGATTCGGTCAATTACATTACAGTATGAGACATTAAAAGTATTCAATGATATCTAGGGATAAATGATGATATTTAATATGGAAGACTATGTGATTAAATTATTATGAGTTTTGGGTTTCAATCTTATTTTGTATTATGTTGAAATATTTAATGAAAATTTTTTATTGAATGATCATTGTTTAACTTAGTCTACTATTATTTGAATTTTGGATATTAAGAGTAGTAATTATTTTTATAATGTATTATCCTCTTGGGGATTATCTGATCTCATAATAATAATTTTTTTCAGTTAATGTCTAAAAAAAGGGAAATATATAGTTCATATTTTGTAGATTGTGTGATTCTCTAGTTGTTGATTCTAGCACTTTTGATGTGACTAAGACATCTTGAATACTCATATTTTTGAGAATTGATTATTTTGTGGTCTAAATATAGTAAGGGATGAAAGTATACAGGAAACATATGTATGATTCCTTATGTTATTCGTAAGTATCTTAAATAAATTAATTAAATTTATGAAAAGGAACTAAAAAACAACTTTTTCTTTTAATTTTCTTGTTGGGGAATCAAAGACCATCTATCACAAGTTTATGGTTTTTAGATTGTTATCTTTCTCCTGATCATGTTTTAAATCACTCTCCATTGGAAAATCACAATTAGTTTCTCTTTCATAACCATGTTTTCCTATAATGAATCCTAGTATGGGTTATCTTCGGTGATGTTTGTGCTTCTTTTTATTTATTTTAATGTGATTGTTTTTTGACTCTTTTTCTGATGTGGGACTTTCAATTAAGTTTTTGAGCCCAATTTTAAAACTAAGAGGACGTAATTCCTAAAAGGAGGAAGGATGTAATGAACCAGGTATTTATAAAAAAAATAATCATTGATTTATATTAATACATATAAATAAGAATTAATTTTATGTTAATGTGGAAACTTTTTTTGATAGCATACTCAACAAGAAACAATGGGATACTCCTAAATCTGACATAGCACACAACACTGAGTTATGCTGAAAAATAATACCATAATATAATTATAAATTTAAATGAAAGTTAATGCATAACCATTTAATTGGTGGGAATGAAAATAACTAAATAAAATTTTATTAAACATGTTTTCAAAATTTTTTACTTTTATCCAAAAAATTTTAGAGGCTTCAATTGAGAATTAACAAGATTTTAAGAATGAAATACGATAATATTCTTTAGAAGGTTGATTCACAACCATTTGATAAAAAACCAATTTTTAATTTAGTTTTTGTCACATTTATGTGTTCTATTTTATAGAACAATATTCATCTATAGAATCTATAAATAAAAATATAGTTTGTGTAAATTTTTTGTTTTTATTGATAAAATTCATTTTCAGTGAAAAATACTGCATTTTAAGTCAAAACTGCCTTTTCATCTGATTTATTTATATTGATAGATTATATTTTTAATTAGTTTTATATTTTAATTATATTATGTTTTTACAATTTTATACAATTTTTGTCATTGTTAGTAATTTAACATTTTATTTAGATATAAACACATGTTAATTGTTGGATAGGTAATGTTTCTTTAACACGTAGTTTTTGGTTTTGCAAACTGGAAGTAATGTTAAAATAATTTCAACAACATCTTTGTTTTAAATTTGGAAAATTGAATTCCATATTTTTAATCTAGGGGTCCAAAATTTTTAAATAGGTAACTTTTATTTTTAGGCATTATGAATAGTGTCATCAGTAAATATTTTATTTATCGTGGTTAAAAGTTAAATCTAGTAAATAAGGGTAAATAATAATATTAAATTTACCTAACACTTGTACTAACCCTATTTTTTATACATGTCCTACCATGGGAGTCCTTGTATTGATTTGGGGACCCCATCGATCACATGTATGTGAAAATGAAATTATATAAAAATAAATTTTATGTTAAGGAAATGTAACATATATATATAACTTTTAGTTATATAATATTATATGATTTTATATAAGTTATATTTTCAAATATAAATATTGATTAAACATTGAAATGTTTTTCTAAATCACCATAATTAATTTATAATTTTTTGATATTAAATAAATAAATTTAATAACTACAAAATGACAATGCATTGATGACTTCATTAGTAATGTATTCAAATAAATGATATTATAAATGTTAAAATAAATATTATTTTGTTTTTTTGATGTCATTAATGAATTTTATTACATATTTTTACTTGTTATAGTTTTATTAATGAAGTATTTCCTAATCAATTAATTTTCTATGGGTTTTTGAAAAATTCATGATATGAAGAGTTTCTAAATTGACATAATTCATACTAAAAAACATAAAAAAAATTACTAAATATTATAAAATTACAAAAATTATAAGATTCATCCAAAAAGTTATCATAAGTCCAAAATTGTTTCATTGACACTTTAATTGGATTTTTTTCATCTTTTGGTAACTATTTGGATTCTCAAATTGTAAAATGGTAATAAAATGGTAAGCGTAAAAAATGGTTAAATAAAAAATATAGGGATAATAAATATCCAAAACCAATTAAATTATTAATGGTTTATTTTATTTGGACATATATTTATTTTATTTTCCATTTTAATGAGTTTGGAACATTTCAAAAAAGAAAATAATTATATAATAAAATAATTCATTCAGACTTTTCTTAAGTTCCCCTCCTCCCTCTTATAAAAGGACACCACCGCTATCCCATTACTCACACCGGTGAAGCCTCTTGGATTGACAAAAATTTTCTCCAATAAACTCCAAAAATCCTTCTATTCCTTCATGAAGGCTTTACCTAGTCAGAATTCAATTAAAGAAATCCTTTTGGTTCAAATCAATGGGAGTTTCCTGATTCAAAGATAAGGTCTTCTCTCAAGTAATTTTCTTTTATTTTCCGCCTCCACTTCCGATGATATTCATATTCACAATTTACATACCTAAACCAGTATCCTAATTATATTAAGTTGTTTTTATGAGAAATATTCAAACTACACTTCCACACACCTCTATCTAATTTATATGAACATACTGTTTCTTTGTATGGTGAACTACGACCTCCTGATATGAAGATTGTTCGTTTTTTTACAACCACTTATCATGGTGGACATTATAATGACACTATATATATATGTGATATATATTATATTTATATTGTCTCTATAATTCTCTATTTTTCATTTATTTTAATCCTTTATGGTTTCCATAATGGGTAAATATGATAATTTCATTTGAGGAAGTGCGGACTACTAACCCCTCAAAGTGATATGACTCGTTTATGCGATAAATGGAGTGTATAAAGGATGGATTTAATGAAATTATGTCACATATATATAATATTACATTATATTGGAATTATAATATACCTATGAATCATTATGTTTTCATTCCATTAAATGTCTAGATGAAATGAAAGTGGGGTTCATGCGTTCGTACGACTTACTGTCTCTATGAATGGTGAATTCATTTCTTATCTCCAAATTTTATGTACTATTATAAGTACATAAAAATACTGGATTTATATGATATTTGAATAATTTATATAATTATTTAGATAATGGTACTTCGACCACATGGAAAATTTGTAATTATGACAAGTTTATTTTTTACTTAATTACAAAATATTTACTAGACGACTGATATTAAAATAAATAACATTTAAATTTTAATAACATGGTAAATAGTGATATAAAAGAAATAATAAACCTGAAAAACGATCTAAAACAAGTATGATGTTTCTTAAGTTTATAATTTTGGAAGAATAAGGAACATACGTGATGATTTAGACAGTGGAAAGGGAACTTCTTAACCCAATTTCTGTTCATTGGGTTAAACTTAAACTTTTAATTAGGTCATTATATGGTTATGTATGAAATAAATTTTGACATAATATCTTGCATTTAAACATTATTTATGTGTAATTATTGTGAATAAACACAATTTTTTTATTTTATTTACAAAATGATCTATGTATGGGAACCATTCACCCTCCACTTTTAGTCAATGACTTCATTCATGTTATGTATTTTAATTTCAATTTTAATATATTGGGATATGTTATTTTATATCCTTATTTCTATATATTTTATTTTCAAGTTATTAGAAACCATTTTCTCTCCCATCATCTCATTTTCCAAATTTGAATGTGATGCAATTAGGATACTGAATTTTCGTAAGGGACTAAGTCTCAATCTCTTTTCATTGAGGAATATTTTGATTTATATAGAAATTTATTTTATAATTTTTATAAACCATTTTGACTTTTAATCTCATTCAAAAGTAATATTTGTTTCTAAGAAGCATTTTCATAAATGGGAAAAATAATATTTTTAGCACATACAGTGATAACGAATTTTTTGCCCTCACGAACATTATTTGATATCTGGATTCATTAATAAGACATATAGTCTTTTAAAAAATAAAGTAAAAACCATATACCATATTATTTTATTTTGGTATTAAAAGGGTTTTTGAGAAATTATGTATTATGACAATATCTTGAAATTTTATTCTTTGATTGGAATGTGGAAATGTTATCTTTCCTTCATGTTTTTTATGTGTTATGATTATGTTATGGTTCATGGGAATTGTTTACACAAACTGGTGGTTCCATGATAATCCTTTGTATGGTGAGTCTGAGATAGCTCTCTAATGCATTGGGTAATTTGGTGGAGGAAAATGTTAATGTTTATACTAAGAGATTTAGAGAATATAATGGGATGGGTATTCCAAATGTAACCCCCTATATAGATATGAAAGCTACATTGTATATATGATATGGATGCCACAATTTACCTTTATGATTTTTGATTACTATGTGTTATTCATAAATCATATGATTTCTAAGGTATGTTAAAACGCTTATGTTTTGTATGTATAGAAAATCTAATGTTTTCATTCTTTTTTATATAACTCATAATGATATTTTGATGCTCATCTTAGGTATTTGAAATGTGTTTCATAGGGTATAAGGAAGAGTAAGAGAAAGTAAGAATTCATGAAGAATTGTATTATGAAAATAATTTTGTTATACTTTTAAGAGTTTTTTATGAAATAATTTATACTGAGTAGAACATTATACATTGTAATATTTGGGTTGCAATCTAATAGTTATGGCGTAATTCTCTAAAACTCTAAGCCTGAAATGGTCCTCTATGTGAATAATTTATTTAACTCATGATTATATAATGTTTGAGGCTTGGTCCTAACAGTAAATACATAAATACATAAATATTAGAGGTAGTTCTACATCTGATTCATCCATCATTTTAAAAATTTTCCATTAAATATAATAATCCATTTATGTTTGATATCCTACATTGAAAGTAACCTAGAAATAATGCCTTTTCTCTGATAGATATTCATTACCCAACTTGGTTAAATTTCATGAGAGGTAGTGAATCAATGTATGATAGATCAAAACAACTACCCCTTTAGATCTCATTTCATTGTAAAAAAACACTATTATTGCCCTTTCCAGTAGAAATTTATAAATAGAAATGAAATCATGCATGAGACACATAGATTTTTTCTTCTTCCACCCTCATTGGGATATATCAAATGAGAATAAAATTGAAATGTTACCATTTAACAAATTTAATATGGTTCACTATTAATTCATGGTTAATGTTATATCTCTTCATTTCCCAAGATCACTTCTTTTTCATGGGTCACTCCATGACTTACTTTCGATGGCTCGTTACTTGTGGAAATGATCAAATTATTACTCATCATTTTCTCACTGTTCTATAAAGGATCCTCACATAGTTTATGGACATGTTGGACCATGGATTATAAATAATAATGAATCCTCAATTTTTGGTATATTCTCTATTTAAGTTCATTCATGGCTTCACCGTTACTTCTGTGAAAACACCTTGTTGCAGCAATTCTACATTAAATATAACAGGAATGAACATCTCTTCACTTTTCAGACAGAAATTACCTCTCTTTTTGAAATATCATTAATATATTCTAGGTATTCCATTCACCTCCATGAATGTATAATTGAATAAACACCTTGAAACTCACATCACAACGCATAAAAATTTTCAAATGTATTATCCTACCAACTACTGTAGATGTGGTGAGAAGGGTCGAACAATATAGAGAATCTAATTAGACACTAGAAATGTCCTCTTGGAGGAATGTTCAGGTAGATGGGATTTAATTGTGTGATTAACAACTACATTCTAAAAATTAAATGACTATTTTAAAAATGACTATTTAAAATGACTATAATTATCTATGTGAATTATGATATGAAATAAATTGGAGGAGATGGAAGTGTCAGAGTCAAGACATCAGTTCAAGTGCATTCAATGTCAATTATTAAATTCCCTCATTTGAATATTTATCTATTCAATTATCACTGATTCCAAATTTAATCCAAATACTATGTGGTCTCCTTCTCTGATGTTACAGAGTATTCTAATGTTTACACAAATTATCCATCATTTCATTATCTATCCAGATGAATAATTTGCACATCATTATAGGATTGGATCACTTTGTGAAATACGACAACCTGTTTCTAAGAATGTCGATGTATCTACCATAGTCATGTTTGCTCACATGAGATCACTTATTATGTATCAATCACACAAGTTTAAATAATCGCACACAAAAGTATTATTCATTTAAATTAATATATTTATTTATCCTGAATTTTCATGCGCTCTTGATCGATGTCTGGATAAATAAATTCTCTGATGAACTCTCATCCATGATTACATATTAAGTATCACATGAACGGGCAATAAAGCATGTATGCAGAGGCCAAATAACAATTAATTTAAATACAGATACAATTAAATAAATAAAAATCCTAATGAAATTAATTCAAAAGGCAATCAAACATAAAAATAAATTAAAGGCATGCATTCCCCGTAACATTTGTCACAACTCCAAAAAAGTTGATATTACCCAACAATCATGACGACATGACTCATAACATTTTGAATAGAAGACATCACTAAGCTTGTTTCATTGTTGTGGCCACAGAAAAACTTCATCAATGATTGAAAAATAATAATAATCCCTCGGCTCTGTGCATTCACCGATGCCACACTAGAATCAAACCCATGTGCTGCCAAAAACATGATCAAATCTACGCTCTCTCTTGTTATGCGACGTCAATATCTGGATAACCAAGAGAACCCCCCCACAAGTCAGTGATGTTTCCAAACCACATTCACGCTCCCAAAATAGAGGAGGGCGGTCACTAGATGTTGTGCTAGTCAGCAGATGGATCATCGCTGCTTGAAGCCTATTTCAAGCTGAAGTGGCCGACAGGGGCTGGGAAGGGGAGCGGTTGGGAGGCAAGCGGTTGAGGGCTTGGGGAGGCGATGCTGGTCCAGCGGGTTAGGGAGGTCTAGTGTGTGGAACTGGGGATTTGGGGCATGGAGATAGATGTAGGGGTGAGGTTTTGGGAATGGGAGAGGAGGGGTGTAGGTAGGCGAGACCAGGGGTAGTGGGGAGAGGATGGGATGGTAGAGCCTAGGATGGGGAGTGTGGAATGGGGCAGCATTTAGTGGAATCGGGGGATGGGAAGCATGGAGATATAAGGAGTAAGATGATTGGAGAGAAAAAATGAGGGTTTTGGGGAATGACGTGGGAGAGTGGAGAGTGGAGTGGATTAGAAAAAATGGGGTATAAATGGTCAAAGGGAGGTGGGGTAAGCGTGGGTAGTCAGGGGGAGTTCGAAAAAATTAAAATTTAAAATTCATATTAAAAAGAAAAAATCATTATTTAGTTATGTTAAGTAATAATATTAATATTAAATATATTGATGAACATATAATTAAATATAATATTACTATTAAATATAATAATATATAAATAACAAATAGTATTGTATTAATGCCACAAAATAATAAAATAATATAAAATTAAAATTAAAATATACATACTAATAAAAATTAATTAAATAAAATAAACAAAAATTAGAGAAAGTAATAATAATAATACAGTGTTAAATATTATATATAAAATTAATATAACTAATATAAATACTAAATTAATTTTATAATTATATAAATTAAATAAAATTTATCAAAATATCAAAATTACTACAAAACAACAAAAATAAAATAAAAATATATAAATTGGTTAAAACTAATTAATTAAAACATTTTTATGAAATTATAAAAATACTAGTGAAATCCATGTATATGAAATCCCCCATAACCTTTTTCGATCCTGGGAAAAACATTTAGAAAGAAAAAATGAGTGGACCCATAGACAAATGAAAACATCAAAATTAGAAGTTCAAAATTTTTCATTCTCTTTTACTCAAAAAATATCATGCTTTATTTAAAACATCAAGGTTCATGAAAACCTTTTCATTCACATTCATTCATTTTAAACCAAGTATATACACTCATTGATGATGTGACCTACGTCTTCATTACTCTCATTGCTCAAAACATATTTGATCAAATTCATGTTCATTTCTTGTACACATTCATTTTTACCATAATCGTTCCATGAATTTCACGTCTCTACTGTTGGAAATCAATAGAATGCACCAATCTCAAGGACATAACATGTAGTTCAAATGGCCCTATGGCTATGAGACTATGGGTAAAACAAATTGATATCTTTTTGGTAAAAATGTGGGTAGAATCCTGAAACAATGGCATGATATATGTCAATCCAATGTGTCCCTAAAACTCTCACTCCCCCACACATAAAATATTTCTTTTCCCCAAGCATAAGATAATACAATGCTTCACAGTTTTTTGTTTTTCTTGGACACAAAACACTAAAATAATATGGTCAGGAAAAACTATTGAGTAGCAACTCCATAACCCCATGAAATAAATGTTAGACAAAATCCCAAAGAATGGTACACAAGTAGCGTGTATGCTGTAACATCTTAGTGAAAGCAATTCATATAGAAAACTCCTTAGATCATGGAGTAATGGATCATAACCTTTATAGGTATCCCCAAATTGGAGGGTTACCGTGTAACGACCACAAATGTACTCATTTATTGAACCAAAAGGATTCTATATTACTATATAAAAATATTTGTAATGAATGTGGATAATGTGAAAAATATCTCATATGTTCGGGATGAGATAATGTCATCAATATGCATCAAATGACACCCTCCCCCTCAGAGAAACTTCTTCGTGAATAAATCTCTCCCCCACACATAGATTGAAAATTATCATGAAAAAATTCAAGAAATGGGTAGGGATGGGTACCAGCTATGGGTTCATCCTAAAAGGTTTCTTCATGCATTATAAGTGCTATATGATGGAGAAAATCAATGGGTGTATCATTGGGTCAATAGCGCTTAAATATCAAATATATTCCATAGACCTTTTAGCGCTAATATCAAAATTCATATCGCTTTGATGAAAAAACATGGAATGTTCCCAAAGACATAACATGGTTGAGGTTTCCCTCAAGAAAAAGATAAATAAGAGATTATTTAAAATGGCTCAGAGTCTTCACAGGTATGGAAATTTAATGTTGGACATCACAGATTACCATGAGTGTAAATAAGTGTCCCAAAAATATAAAAGTTTTTGGAAAACACTTTCAAAATATGAAATAATATCAGCACTCATATATGTCATGATATCAAGGATCAAAGAATTCCAAACTAGAATCAGGTGCTCAAACTTCCTAGGGACACAAGTGGTATTCCCCCAAACGTGTTATGAAAAAAATGCAGTGGTTATCATGTGGGTTCATCAATGACAAGAATGTTAGTTTTGTTTTCAAAATTGTCTTATTATTTTTTTATTTTATTTTTCATAGTTTACATGGTTTGTTTGGAAGTATAAAATATGCCAAAAATAAAACACTTATCTGTGTAAGTGCGGATAGACGCAGAGGGGCTGTTTGTATCTGATAAAGCTCCAGAAAATGGTATACCAGTAAAACCAACACATTTATAGCACATACTCGCATCATGTCAAAGAATTCACACCATAATAAAAAGCATGTTGATGCAAAAAAAATTATGGTGAATTTAAAGCCACTATAGTTCCAGAAGAAAAAATGATTGAGGGAAATGCATGCCTCTTTATTTAAAATAAAACTAAATGAAATGAAATTGAATGCATTGAAAATAAAACAAAAAAATTGATGGGTTTCCTCCCATTCAATGAAATGTTTATTTCGACTTCATCCTCACGTTGTTGAAACTCCACCAGTATTTAACGGAAATGAAAACCAATCATCTGCTTCTTACTTGTTAGGAGTGTGGAATACTTTCATTGAAAATGAATTTATCCTAAAATCTTCCAAAAATCTCAACGGAATCTTTTTAGAAGAGTGGATGTGTGTAATGAAATTAAAATATGAAAAATCACAATGGAATGAATATACTCACCTGAATAAAGACTCATTGAATTATTGAATTTTAGGAAAAGGTTGTCAGTATAAATATCAAAAATATTTCCTCCTTCATAATATACAGGTGAAAAAGTCCCATTACTGGACTCTTTCAGTGGTTGTCTTATATCCATCACATCCTTGAATGTAGTATCTAGGTTGATGATGTATCCTAATTAATTTCCACACTCAACAACTTGGATAGGTAAATCAACTGGTTTCTAACTCAATTCATGCTCGATGATTTCATTTATGGTGCCAAGTCCAAAAGTATTTTTAACATATGTGGGTATTTCAAGTGAACTACTTTTAACCTCGACGCATGGAGCAAGTGGCCTGGGATCAATTGGAGCAGGTGACTCTATTGTGTCATGAATGACATCTTTTTCAATATTCTCTTATATACCATAGTCATCATATTTATTTGTTGGTACATGATTCTCCACAATATCAGGATCCTACAAGCAATTACATTCTTCCATTGTTTCTAGAAAATTGTGAGTGTATCTCTACCACCAATGCTATTTGATTCTCCAACTCCAGAAATGATTCAGATGTCTCTATTTTAGAAAACAATTGTACTCACAAAGATTTTTTGAAACATGGGATTTGATGTCATTTGATGTGATGTCCTCTTGAGTGTGGAAACCCATTGTCGATGGGTTCAATCCTAAATCTATCATGGTAATTAATGGTCCTGGTTAATGTCCTCTTCATCCTCAAAAGGTGAAATTTGATAGACATTGAATGTGTCTTTTTTCACTTTGGGATGACTCGGTTGTGAACTCACAGAAGGACATGAAATGACAATTTCAGAGGGAGATTATGTTCAACTAGGTGGAAGACTAAGCTATCATTTTCAGGAAATGTGATTAGATTGGAAGAATTAAATTCTAATGGAGGGGAATCATCACATGGAAGTGTTAGAGTCGTGACAACCGTTCTTGTGAATTCAATGTCAATTATTTAATTCCCACATTGGAATATTTATCTATTCAACTATCACTGATTCCAAATTTAATCAAAATAAAATCTAGTCTCATTCTATGATGTTAGATAGTATTCTAATGTTTAACCAAATTATCAGTCATTTTGTTATCTTTCATGATGAATAATTTGTGGGTCATTATATCACTGGATCACTTTTTGAACTATGATGACCCATTTCTCAAAATCTCAATGTATTTACCGGTGTCGGGTTCACTCACATGAGATCACTTATTCAGCTCCACTCACACAATGTTGAAAAAGCACACACATAAAATTTTATTTTTTTAATTAATATATTTATTTATTCATAATTCCCTCACGCAGTAGATTGAATTCTGGATAAATTAATTCTCTAATTATCTCTCGTTCGTGATTACTTATTTGGGATAATTCGAACGGGCACCAAACCATGTTTGAAGATCCCAAATGAAAATTAATTTAAATGCTGATAAATTTTATTAAATAAATATTCAAATGAAATTAATTCAAAACACAATCAATCATAGGAATAAATTAAAGATATGCATTCACCGTCACATTTGTCAAAACTCCAACACAAATGAAATTACCCAACCATCGCGACAACAAGACACGTAATATAATAAATAGATGATATCATCATGGTCATTTAATTGTTGTGGTCACCGCGAGATGCCATCAATGATCGCAAAATATTAATAATCACTCTGCTATGTGCATTCGCTGAGGCCACATAGAATCAAACCACTACGCCATTAGAAATATAATCTGATTTTCCCTTTCTCTCACAGTGCGACGTCAATCTCTAGATGTCCAAGCGAACAGACACGCAAGTTGATGATGTGACCTAACCACAAATGCAATCCCAAATTGGAGGAGGGGTGGTTGTTGGATTTTGTACTGATCAGTGGATGGATCATTGGTTCTTACATCCTGTTTCATGCTGAAGTGTCTGAGAGGGGCTGGGAAGGGTAGCGGCAGAGAGGCGAGCAGTTGAGAGCCAGGGGAGGCGCTGCGGGTCCAACAGGTTATGGATGATTGGTTTGTGGCACTATGGATTTGGTGCATAGAGATAGATGGAGGGGAGAGGGGCTGGGAATGGAAGCGGAGAGGTGAAGGGCGGAAGGTCCAGGGGGTAGTGGGGAGAGGATGTGGAGGTGGAGCCTAGGAAGGGGAGTAAGGAAATGGATGGAAGGTAGTGGAATAGGGGGATGTGCATCATGGAGATATAAGGAGGAAGTTGATTAGAGAGAGAAAAAGAGGGTTAGGAAGAATGACGTAGGAGAGTGGAGAGTGGAGAGGTTTTGACGAAAAGTGAGAGAAAAGGTAAAAGTGATGTGGGGTAGGCATGAGTAGTAAGAGTGGAGTTTAAAAAAAGTTAAATTCAAATTAAAAATAAAAACTAATTATCTAATTAAGTTAAATAATAATAATAATAATAAATAATATATTAATACCCATGTAATTATATATAATATTACTATTAAATATATTTATAAACTAATAACAAATACTATTTTATTAATTCCCCAAAAATAATGAAATTAAATAAAATATAAATTAAAATATGCATACTTAAAAAAATTAATAAAATAAACTAAACTAAAATTAGAGAAACTAATAATAATAATAATATAGTGTTAAATATAATATATAAAATTAATATAATGAATGGAAGTACTAAATTACTAATATACGTATATAAATTAACTAAAAATTATTAAAATATATAAATTACTACAAAACTACAAAAATAAAATGAAAATATAAATATTTGTTAAACTAATTAATTAATAATATGTTAGAAAATTATAAATATACTAGTGAAATCCATGTAAATTACATCTACTCCATGTGTTTTATATTTTTGAAGATACTATTTCTTCTTCTTATTCTTATAAATTCCTATATGAAAATGACACTATTCATAGTGAAATGTAGGTGGTTATTTCCATGAATAATATTCTTTTATGATTCCCCTATGTGAAACCATAGTGTGTAACTCCCTACCGAAGATTATTATGAATACCTCTGCACGAGATCATAAAGTATACTTTGTTCACACATTTCACTAGATCTAGGCCTATAACAAGATTTTTCATTGTACGATATTTGGTGGTGTACCCTATTTGCGATTTGCAAAAGATCCTATCATGAACCATATTTTCACTTTTCACAAGATACTAGTTTGATTCCAATTTCATTATTTTTACAAGAATTTTTTTACATCATGAAAAACCCATTCCTTGTTTAAATCATATATATTACTTTTTGAGATCTCTCTACGAACCTCTTTCATGAGTTATCTGCCTGAACCTCCATGAACATTGATTTAGAAAAATAATTTATGAAACACATCATTAGTTTTAATGGATATGTTAAGGATTATATATATAAAAAATAATCCACCGTAACTCCACAAATATTAGAAAATTTTTTTTCTCTCGACATCACGTGCTCTGTAAACCGCGATCACAAGATCAATTCCCAATCATGTAGCGGTTAAAAATATTATCTTTAAGTGTTTTTTCATGAGCTATCGTGTGACCCGAACACAATCATAATCACTTCAAGGGACCCCGTCATGAGATCAAAATAGAATCATGAGCGTTACACAATATCCCACCACATTATCCAAACAAAATTTTCCACTTTATGAGATCCAATTGTGAGATCCATTCAAATATTTTCATTCATCGACATCTTAAAAAAACAATGTTCTTACTATGAAAAGATCATTTAATTCCTACAAGCACATGATCAAGTAGTTAGAGCTTTCATGAGATCAGATGGTTTGTGGTTGCATGAGATCAAACATTAAACCTAACTACTCATGCCTTCATTGACAAAAAGACACCATCAACAATTTCAAACCTTGTTAACAAACACAACAAACCAAAAATTACTATCTTGAGGGATTTTTTCATAACAATAATATAATCATATTATCATATATATTAATATATATATATATATATATATATATATATTAATATTAATAAATTTGACAAATAAAAATAGAACATTATCAAAATAAGAACATATATTAGAATATTGTAATAAAAAAAATTATTAAAAATTTACATTTATTATAATATAACGATATTATGATATAATATATATTTATATATGTAATCGAAATCTACAAATGGACTTAATTTTGAGTAAAAATAAATATACTATAATAAATTATAATATAATAACATTATCATATGTTATTGTGATGCTATCATATATATAATAATAACAACATATATGATGTTGTATATATATTTATTGTAAAATTTTATTAAAAACAATAATTTTTATATAATAGACATTTTTTATTATTATTTTAATACACCAAGGGTGTGGGTAATTATCTTGGATAACACCCACCCTTTATAGTGAAAATACATGTCACTATAAATCATGCCATTATAGTGGTTTTTTTCTATTATTGCTCATTTAAATTATGACTAATTTATTTTGAAGCAGTTACTCATGCCACCTTATATTACACATTCTTCAGTTATTTAGTGGTGATTTTTTTCATTTAGCCTTGATTTCGAGATTTTTCATTTTTGTATCATTTCAGTGGAGGTATTTACATTATTTAGCTGTCATTAATAAAAAATAACCTGAAAAAAATGTTGATGAAATTAACATAAAATCCACTAATATATGTAGTAGAAGTTAACAGTAACAACCCATAATTTGAATTTTTACTTATTTACTAACTGTGTTGTTTATAAAAAACTTCTCGAAATATTTAACGTAAAATATAATTGTTTAAAAAATATTTAATAAATAAATACAAATATAAAAAATATGATATGTAATTATCTATGAAATAATTATATAGTAAATATATCATAGATAAATCGTACATTATACGTTGACAATCATATGTACATCCATTCATAGTCTCCATAAGATTAGTCTACTCATAACCTTAGTCAACCCTTACCTCAATCATCAATATATACATATAACATATGTCCAAAAACAAACCATGCCAAAAATACTCCCACTCCATGACCTATGTTTTAATCATCTGTCTCCACATCATATCATCCATAGGAACAAACCACATCATCTCATCAACTATAACAAAAAAAAGATAGAAATTAAAAATTAATCATTATAAATCAGAATTGTAGTACAATCATTGAAAAAATGTAAACACACCCAAGAAACTATGAGTTATCATGAATGAATATAGAAGAATTTATAGGATCAACATGGTCAAATCATGTATACTATCAACATATATCACCTACATTAAAAATATAAAACATGTAATGAAATAAATAATAAAGTGAAAAGAATAGGACTATATTAAGAATGTTACACATAAAAGTTTTATTTTTTTAATCAAGTATAATATATTTTAACATAAAAAAATAATATATCACAGAAAAATTGAAACCATAAACATACCAATTTGAGATATGATTCAACACTCAGTACCTAAAAGGTGTATGTATATTGAATTTTAATTAATTCATAAATCAAAGTATGATATGATTGAAATTTAATTAATAATAAACTTTTAAATTTTATGATATAAAAGCATGACATATATTTTAAAAATAACTCCCCAGTTGTAGTTCCAAGATTTCACATTTGTATGGGGACGTTTTCTATGCATTTTACCATTACATAAACGTTTTATTGATTTATAACACTAAAAATGCATTTACGGGCATCTCGAATATACCATAACTCATAAGGGAATAAATTCAGTTCCTACATTTAAAAAATTTCTATGATAATTTTACTATTACATAATCAAATATGAGTGTCTTTTCATAGTTTTGACCCCCTGAAATGTGTTTTAATGGCTTTTGTACCATTAAAAATGGTTTTCCGTGCCATTCCAACCACATCGCATGTTGTATTTACATGTTGTCTATGAATTCCTATAAAAAATTAATCAATGGTGGTTGAAGCATTATTTCAGAACAATTTTCAGAAAATTATTATGATTTTTATAGTTACATGCATGTTTTATTATTTTAAAATACAGAAAACCCATTTTTGGTCATCTCAAAAAATGTAACTCAAAATAATGTGCTTTAAATCCCTACATTTAAAAAAATAATATACAATCATTTTTATCCTCATTTTCAAAAAATACATTTTTTTATCTATTTTTGATCCCCTAAACACGTTTTCATAGGATTTGGTACCTTTAAAAACTATTTACTGATTCATTTAGACCACACCACACATTGAATTGATATATTTTCAACACATACATGTAGAAAATAACTAGATGGGGGTTTTACCATGATTTAAAAAAAACATTAAGGTTATTTTCTATCCTTTTGTCCATTACATGAATGTTTTGGGGTTTTAAAACACTAAAATAAATATATGGAATTCTCAAGAAAACCCTAACACAGTATGACGTTCCACCATTTATGAAATTTTAAAAATCAATCTATAGTCGTTTTACACTGATTTCATTTCAATATGATATCAATTTCCTAGTTTTGATCCCACAAAACACGTTTTTAAATGTGTTGGTACATTATAAATCTCTTTACTAAGTCATTCCAATAATAGTTTTCATAAAATTGGACATGTTTTCTAGGCATATATGTCAAAAATAACTCAAAAGTTATTTTCCCATGATTTCAATTTAATCTATTTTTTATATGGGTTTGAATGTTACACATATGGATTAGTGTTTTAAAACACTAAATAAAATTTATGGGAATCCTGAGAAAATCATAACTCAGAATATTATTCCACCAGATTTTATATTTTGAAAATCAATCTATTATCTCTTTACATTGATTTCATGAAAATAAAACATCATTTTCTTAGTATTAACTCCAGAGAACACATTTTTAAAAACCATAGTACATTTAAGAACATTTCACCATCTCATTATGGTAACATCACATGTCAGATTATCATGTTATCTATTCATAGACCTCAAAAACTAATCAATAACATAAGTACCATTATTTCACATAAATATACGTTTTTCTCTATATTTTTTACCTTGAAAAGATCATTTTATTATTTTGAAACTCATAAAATGTATTTATAGGAATCTAATGAAAACCATAACTCAGAATCACATTTTTCTTGTTCCCACATTGCAATTGTTAGTATACTGTCATTTTCCTACAATTTCATGGAAAGCTGACATCGTTTTTCTAGTTTTGACCATATAAGTCATGTTTATGAAAAAATTTATACTTTTAATAGATATTTACTATGTCATTCCAACCACACCACATGTCATATTGACCTATTTTCTACAAAAACACATCAAAATTAATTCAAATATGGGTTTCCAATGATTTAATATAAATATGAGGACATTTTTATGGATTTTGACCATTACCTAATTGTTTTAGTATTTTAAAACACTAAAAACATGTTTAGGGGAATCCCATGAAAATCATAACCCACAATGAAATTTCTTCAATTCCTATGTTTTTAAAAATAAATATAAGGCCATTTTCTATGGATTTCATGGAAATATGACATTATTTTCCTTTTTTTGACCCCACACCCCATGTTTTTAAAGGCATTGGTACTTATAATAACTATTTACTTGGTTATTATGACCATACAACACAAAATGTTTTAATTTTATCTATGATTTCACATCACAAATAACTCAATAGTTATTATTCAATGATCTAACATTAATATGAAGTCATTCCCTATGGTATTGACTATTTCACACACGTTTTAGTGTTATTGAACACAAGTAACACATTTATAGTCATAATAAATAAATGTACCTCAAAATGATGTTTTTTTCATAATATAAATAAAAAAAATATGTGCTCATATTCCCTTGATCCCATGGCTATCTGACATCATTTTCTAGGTTTGGGTCTATTGATAGACATCGTTAAAGACATTGATACCTTCAAAAACAATATAAAAAGTAATTATGAAATCATCACATTCCATATTGACATATTGCCTATATGTACACATAAAAAATATCTTAATGGTGTTTTTACTATGATTTATCATTAATATAAAGTCTTTTCCTAGGGTTTTATCTATACATACATGTTTTTGTGTTCTAAAATACTAAAAACACATTTATGGGAACCTTGAGAAAATTGTTACATATAATGATATGATTTCAGAGCCTAACTTTTAAAAAATAGTCTATGGTCATCTACCACTAATTTTATGGATATATGATACCCCATGTCACACTCTTTTTAAAGGCTTTGGTACCTTTAAAATCATATTTCAGAGTATTTACAACCACAAAATAAGCCATATCGATGCTTTTTATATGAAAACATGTAAAAGATAACTTGATGGTGTTTTACCACGATTTTAGATAAATCCAATGTCATTTTCAAAGATTTATACTATTACACGTACATTTTAGAGTTTTAAAACACTAAAAAACGTTTATGAGCATATTAGAAAAACTATCACTGGTAATGATTTTATGTCATTTCGTACATTTAAAAAAAAGGTTGTATTCCATAATTTTAGAAAAATCCAATTTTGTTTTCACAGTATTGACCCTGAAAAACAAGTTTTTATATGCTTTCATAACTTAAAAAACTAGTAATTATTTCTTCGGACTAAACCACTCATCAGATTTACATGTTTCCTTCACATAAAAATAAAAAATATCATAATGGTGGTTTTAACATGATTTAAAGTGAATATGAGGTCATTTATTTTGTTTTGGACTACTACATGCACAGTTTTGAGTTTTAAAACATAATAAATGCACTTATAGGTATCCCTAGAAAACTGTAACTCATATTGACGTGTTATGAGTTAAATAATTTCACCAGAAAATGTATGGTTATTTTATTATCATTTCTTGTATGTATGATTTTTATCCCTATTTTTACCCCCCCCCAATATTTAATGGAATTCATAAGTTAAATTTTTTTTAATGAGTCAAAACCATTAAAATGTGATTTTATTGATTTCAAAGATAAAGATAATGATCTGTATATCAATTTTTATTTTTACCAATTAACAAAACATTAATATTGAATTATATGTGGTTGGTATGAATCAAATTTTATGTTTTCAATATAAAAGTGTCATTTTAGATTTACTTATGGATGTTTTGTCTGTTCTTTTCCAATGTGTGAATGAAATATGGAATTTAGAATTTACATCAGCAGGATGAGCTATATGGCCGAAAAATTCATTTGGGATCATTTCCATCATCTACTGAAATAAAAAAACTAAATAATTTTCCATTTTCAACCACCATTTATCCATTTTTTTCATATAATATTCTTATTCTTCAAATTTTAATTCATACTTGAAATTTTTAATTTGTGATTCCCGATCAATTGTACTACGTGATGCCCCATTGAGAGTAGAAGTAAGTGATGATGACACACTAATAATGAATGATGATGATTTAATCCACAAACACCTCTCTTATATGTATCTAGGATTATCCATCCCAAAAATGATTGCAATTGTATCATTCTGGGAAACTAATGATTATTTTAATGGTTTCTCATCTCATAATTATTTAATTTCAACTTATTAATTTAAATTAATTTAAGTTGATTTTAAAAAATATCTGAACATTATAATATGTTATAATTAAATAAAATTTAATAATATTTATATTAATTTCATTAATATAAAAAATTAAAATTGGAAAATAATTTATAACATTAAACAAACATCATAACCAATTAATTGGGGCTCGCTAGATGAATGAAATACACAAAATTTATATCATTGGTCCTTGTAGAAAACCCCACATAATATCGATTTAAGTATTGTATGGTGTTACAATATACATATAATTATTATGATTTTATATTGATAAAATAATATGAAATGGAAATGAAAATTACACATTACAACATCATTGGTAAGGACATTTATAAAATTACAATCACGTTTCTATGAACATTAAACTACATGTCTGGTTGGACAAGAGTGTGACCTAATTCAATATACAATATAACAAATATTAGCTATATAGAAATAAAAACCTTACATATAATATAATGACATAAATAATAATGGATAAAATAAAAATAAAATTTTTTCATTTTAGTGATAAAAATTTGTACCCTACAATATGGGGAATAACATGTTTCTTACAATTCATTGTATGATTTTTTTAATTCCTAAATAATAGAAACCGTTGATAAAATTATAATTTAGTTATGTTCATGTCAAAATGATACAGTAAAATATCAAATTACCTTATGTAATGTGACCCAATGAATATTTCAAAAACATTAATTTCTCATGAGAAATTCATTTAGAAACATTCTCGTACATTTGTCTCGATATTAGAGATGATTTCTTAAACTCATTCTATAAACCTCATTTAAAATATCTCTATCTATTACCCAAATTTTTTAGATCCCATGGTAGTGATATGGGATCAGGGGCACTAAAAAAAACAAATAAAAAATTACACCTTATAAATATATTAATAAATATTACTCATTTATTTTAAATTAGTTATCAATGAATATAAAATTATTATTACCTTTACATGATTATCAAATACCACATATTTTGTAGCTATATAAATATTCCACCCGTCTTTATAATTAGTTGGAATGCTCACCGTATTGTAAGAGAGAGGCCCAAGAATAAACCCATATATTCTAGTAACATCACAAGTAAGAACCCCAAACTCAACCAATAAAATGATATTATTGAAGTCCTTCACATACCATATGTCTCTTGTGTTCATATTTATATACCTTATATTATTATATTTATCTTTTTGAACAATTAATGAAAAAATTAATAAAAGACATAATTTTTGTACAATGAAATAAATAACGTTATCAGTAACATGAAAAATATCTCAATAATGTAGGGTTGAATAAACTACTCTATCATTATATATAAATCAGATGATGGGATACCCATTAATTATAGGGAAATGGATGGATCAATAGTGTTATTATGTATAATAGAACTACTCAAATCCACTGAAGCTTACCAAAGTTGTGGTGTGTCTTGAGATACTAGTCAACTGGGAACATGAATGTTTTTTACCAATATTCCTGAAATACAATTGGTTATAATATATTAAATGTATTAAAAGGAAAATCTAAATTATTTTTATATAAAAATAAATAGAAATTTTTTTTTATTTTATATTTGAATGAAACACTTATCAAAGATGAATTTTAATATATTTTTATTCCTAGTCTATACATTCAATTATCTTCAACTTCATTTCATTCATAGTTTTCTACCTTTATCAGGACAAGTGATATATTTTTTACCTCTCTTTCATGTTCTATTATTTTCATATTATCATTAAAAAAACATCCAATTTTTTTTTAATGTTGTTCACTATCACAAAGTACCAATATAACTAGATCACCCGTACCATATATGTCTCTCTGCATTGATTGTAAAAAGAAACTCCAACATTTATGTACATTAATATCCAAATAATAAATCATCCAAACTTTATAACCCAAGATAAATGGATCATGCTCTACACGTTCACATTTATAGATTAAGAAAAAGAAGGATATATAAGTAAAATGTATTGAATCATTCATTATACCACGATTAATGTTTACCATGATAGGTTGATTCAATTATATAATTAACATTTCCATGGTTTCTAAACATTAAGGGAAAAACACCATTATTATTAGTTTTGAAGTCGTCTTCATGATAAATTTTATAATACCAAAATCCAGGAATATTTAAGGCAATGAATCTCTTAGCCTGTATTATATGGCCTCAAACCAAAAACCTCAAATCATTTGAAATTTCTTACAGGATTATTGAGATTCCAAATCTTGAAAACAAAATATAATGTCTTACATTTTACATAGATATATTCCGACACATGAATACTATTATTATGTGTATATGCTTACACAATTGGTGAACCATTTGACAATCTTCTTATTAATAGATTTTTTTAATTCTCTCTCATTTATAGATTAGTCACATTGTATCCTCTCTACACTATATCTATATTATTTAATAAATTGATTTTAAAAAATGATATTTAGTAACATAAATCTAGGTGCTTGTAACAACCCCAATTCAGTCAGTGTAATTTTTTACCCCGTACGAATTGGTCATCCAATATTTGGAAATAGTGATGGCTGGTTTTGAAAATAACAACTATTTGAGATTTAATCAACAACTCCAACAATATTGAATCAAATATAAATCCCAAAAAATATCTTGTAGATAAGGTCAATAACTTTTCATATATGAAATATTATATAATAAAGCCTTATGTATTTTTTTATTCCTCGCATGAGATTTCAAATGACAAATGTACCTGATAAAAAAAATAAGAATCATATAAAAAATCCAAAATGATTTGATAAAATTGAATTCCCCAATGAAAATAAAAATGGTATCAATATTCCTCTCAATTAGATAAATCCCTCAATAGTGACAGGAAGGAGGCAAATGGGGTCACACAGTCAGTAGTGCCCTCGATCTCAAGACTATAAATCATAGTACGACATGTCATTTCCATAATCCGAGTCTCCAGCAGGTTCCCACTCAGGTTGATATTTATTCTGGTTGAAAGCCTTCCAATAATTGTCATCAATTATTATTGAGGTCCTTGAATATGATCTAGTGGACATAGTCTTAGGGATTTGAGAGTAATATTTGCGAGGTATTCTCTTTATAGGAGCAGAAGTAAAATTTTCACCATCAGTCATCCTTGACTCTCCAGCTAATACCATATCTTTGAAGGAGATAGATCCACCACTGTTCGGAGTAGTGGAGCCAGTTACTTCTCTCTCGACATCTAAAACATTCCCCCATTTTCTAGTAAAAAAGGGTTCATGTTGACCATCAACCTATTGACCATCGACCAACATAAGTGCAGAGTTATCTGTTGGAAGTCCTTGATCCAAATTCACAAAAGATGGTCCACTAAGGACCCTTGTTGGGGACATTTCCACTTCCCTTTCTTTATCTTTGGGAGGTTTAGCGACAAAAACCTTAGCACCAACTGGAGGCGACTCTTTAGGAACACCACCCTTAGCCAAATGGGAACCAGAGATCCCAGTAGTCAAACCATGTATGTTTCATATTTTTAACTCATGACAAGCTTCTATATTACATTAATATTAATATGAAACTATTACATTATTTAATGTTTGAAATAATATGTCGTTATAATGATTTTTCACTAAGAAAATAGATGAAGGATGAGTTCCATTCATTTTTTCCCACAGACCATTCTTTATATTCATTGACTCAAAATCCTTATGATTATTACGATGATACATTAATTTATCTTGAACATTATGAAATGTAAAAATTACATTGTCACACATATTCTTCTCAATATGAATTACATAATGATTATGACATATCCATTTAAAATCTTAATAAGGATGTTTGATAAAAAATCACTTTTTCATCCATTGTTTTTCTCTAGATGATTTAGATAATATACCCCATACCCTTTCCCCTTATGTGAACTGATTACATTTTACAAATTCTTCATTAATATTTATTAATTGTCCCATGACATCTAAACCAGATAACACATTTGGAAGACTTTTCATTTCAATATCTCTATTTAAATGGGTTTTTTAAAACATGATTTTATGATAGGCACCATGAAATATATTTTGACACATAAAAAAATTATATTATGAGTTATTCATTATCGTACAAAATGGAAATTAAAAACATGGAAGGTAAACCTAGAATAAAGTTTACAACTAGATAAATTTCCATGTCCAAGAAAGTAAGTAATATTACTCATTAAATAAGATTGAATTTTTATTACTTTTATCATTGAAGCATCAAAAGTATCCAAGCAACCATCCCATTATTATTGCAATTATTTGAATAGTGATTGAAGGTATACAAGAAATTTATTTCCAGGAATATGTTTTCTAGGAATAATAATCAAAATAATGAATTAATTATTCTTTATAAACAACTATAGAGGTATATATGGTGAATCAAAACAATATTAAAAATTATATAATTAGATATTAATGTTCCAATAGTTTAATATAAATAGAGGCCAATCCAGAACATACATTCCTAGAAATTAACGAAAAATTTTGATATAATGAATTCCATATTTTCAATTATTTTGAATATTTTGGATGTATCATCAAGGAATGTTTACTATCATGATTATGTCACTACATTTTGTATATAGTCTTAGATGACTTGAATATTCATTTAAAGCATGGTTTTAAGGGAATTTAAAATGATTCATTTGTTGGGGTTTTAAATTCCTATTTATTCTTGCCAATAAATTGATTTATACATTTATTATTGTGTATTGACTCCCATATTCATTTATAATAAATTATTCATTCTTCATTATCACACTCTATTCCCCAAAAAAGAATGCTATCATTATGGAATGCTTGTATCTTTGTATAAACAATGTGAATTTTTCTGATGACATTTTTCATTGAATATAATGATATTGGGACCATATCGTATCTAAATCACGAATAAACTCGAAAATATTGTACATTACATTGTCTATAATTCCATAAAAACCATTGAAATTATACAATATACGTATAAAACACAACATCATCATTGTAAATAATATTTTATAGATCTTCCTTCCCAAATTCAACTAATTTACAAAAAATAATTTTTGCTCAACAAATTTTCGAGCAATATTAAACAACATATGATCAAAAAAAATTATGTTTATGTATTAAAATCAGGGAAACTATTTCCTAGAAATTCCAATACATCATTTATCAAATTTCAAACTGGTTACACTAATAGTTGATCATTTTTTGTTTTGTTGAATGTATTTTTATAGTTTTGACATTTCATAAATTTTGATTCACCAATTCAAATCCAAAATACTTATCATGTAGAAAATTATTTCAATATAAAATAATTATATACTTTATTTTTATTCAATCGTCACTTAAATTTAAAATCTTGACATGAAAATTTTATTCTACTATTTATAGGTATTGGTTTTTCCCTCTTATCCATGTATATTTAGAAATAATGATATAAACGTCTAAAAAACCGACTAAAAAAAGAAATAAACATAACAAAATGTCGTCATTGATATGTGTACAGTCTTGATTTGAAATAACAAAAATTCAGAATAAAATATTATCCATCCAAAATTAAAAGTTATCAAATGTTTTAATCTTTTCATATTATAAATTATTATTTTATATTGTAGAAACATGATTATCTCTACAACTAGATATTTAATCTATAAATATTAACGTCAGAATTTATTTAATATAAAAAAAACATGTCACTATGATATCTCGTGACATAGTCTATTTTAGTCTATCACTAAAATTAATACATTCATCAAATATAAAATATATTTATGGTAAATAAAATTTCATTTAATACCATTCTATAAAATTACTAAAACTATTTCAAATATGAATCATATTTAAATCTAATAAAAACCGGATCTAAAAAAAATTTTATAATCACATTAAAATTCCAATTGTTTTATTTCTGATTACAAAAACTATATAAGACAAATAGTAATTATATAAATATCAATCATTAAAACCCATTAATAGTTAAATAGAAAATTTCTTACATGAATTTAGGGTATTTAAAAAGTAAATTATAAAGAAAATATACAATAAACCATGTTTTTTATTAATCCTCTTGTGGAATTTAATCGATGGTAAAATTAAAAAAATTGGATTTCAAAAAATATACAACACGATAGATTGTAATTATTGATATTTCATAGCACTATTTGTAATCCATGTCCAATTGTTCGCACATAAAATTTATAATTAGCTATACAATAATAAATTGAGTATTTCAATGAATTCAATACATGTTTCATGAAGAAAAGAAAATTTAAAGGAAAGACTAAAAATAACATCCAATACACAAAAATATTTACCTTCAATTAATATATAGGTGGTAAAATTGATTAACCATTTAGGGTTATTCCTTGTATGCATTTCATTTTCTATTTCCTAAAAATACATTATAGTTATCAAATGATAATAAAAAATCAGGGTCACTCATATGAAGAAACATATTTACAATGCAAGGCATCCAAAAAACCACACTCAATTACACATTTCATTATTTATTTTAATTAAAAGCCTTATAAAAAATTCAAAATTCACCATACTTATTCAATGTAACGGTGATAATAGGTCCCAGAAAATGGGATATAGGGTCCACCATTGAGGATCCTTGATGAGGAGTAGTAGGGTTTTGGGTGGTAAATTAATCGGAGCAGGGCGGGGGGCGGGGGGGGTGTCATGTCATGGTGATCTAGGTATGCTATGTGTGAGGGGAGGTCAAAATTTGGGAGATATATTTTGGTTAGTGGTGGGATTGCGGTCAGTCATTGTTAAAGAGACAGTCTTTGGGAAGATGGGGATTAGGGAAGTCACAATTGGGGAAGCCTATCATGTAGAGAGGGGAGGGGTATTCTCCATCCATTGAAAATAGAGGATAGGGGTCGAGGGATCATGGGAGGGGTGTTCACCATCCATTGTGGATATGGTCTGAGGGATTAGGGGTGGGGGAGGTTGAGTAAGGGGAATGGGATGGGAAGATGTGGTTGGAATAAATAGATTTTTTTTACTTATTGATGGTTCAAAAAATTTCCAGCTAAATCTAAAAAATAGTGGTTGTTTAATATAAACACGGATATAATATAAATTATATTTACAATTATATGTTTTGATGTTTTTATTTGAACCAATACTAATAAACCACCACTGAGATATATTTTTTATATTATTTAGGATGTGCAATGGAAAACCATTTCTTAATTTCCCAATTTTGAGTTTTATTGTAACATAAGATAATTCCCCCCATAACGTCCCTTATAGTACTCTCACATTCATAATTGTTTTTGTGATATTGCTGTTTTAGTCTATTATAATCATCCCTTGATTCCTCCACTATTCCATTTCATCGGATATTGAATGATTTGGTGTTTAGAACCTATGGTTCCCTTATATGATTATCCCCTTGTTGGTTTTAGTGATCACATTGAATCATTTTAGATGGATTATGGTAGTTGTTGGATGTTTCATTTCTATTACTACCTTATTTAATGAAACATGTTTTACTCTTTCTAGTTCAAGATCTATTGAAAATATTCTTCCCTATATCAATGATATTGTATATGATTATTATGAATGATTGGATTATATTATCTTGGATGATTTTTCCATTGTTGGGAAGGACAGTCTTGTAGGTTTATTATTATACATTAAAAGTGGAAATTTAAAAATAAAAAAATGTTCATGAGATCAAAAAAATTTCATTAATATTGTCAAAATTCTAATAAAACACATTTTCATCTTGTCTTAGTTTGTAAATATAATTTTTACCTTCACCCTACACTGATTTGTTTTTTAAATATGGATGTGTTTTCAATGCCCTTTATTATAAGACATTCCCATAGCTTTATGTGTAATTATTCCCTTTTACTCTACGAAAATAACCTCCTTCTATGTACAAATTATATTGATTTTCTAAATTAGAATTATTTATAACCTCCATATTAAAGAATTGGAATCTCATTCTAATATTACTAATCCTCCCAATAATTTAATGAAACATTATATTATCCCAACACAATAAATCAATGCAAGAAATATTAATTTTTTAATTTAAAGTAAAAGATATTTTCATACAAAAATATTTGCAAATTTCTCAACAACATTGTTCTTCGAGCCATACATATTCAAACTAATAATATCTTTGAAGTATTTAAATATTATTTCAACCATCTGATGTTGAGATATTTGAAGATGACATTTTTTTTGAAAAAATACATTAAACACTATAATTGATATAGAATTTTCTATTTTAGGGACTTTGAAAATGGAAAAATATCTACTAAATTTTAGTGTTATTGATTGTTAGAGAAATCAAGGTGAACCCATAAATATGATTCCATTAACTAAAATCCCAAAATGTCTGAATGTTTTTTAAAAATTTATTATTAATATAACAATAATGGTAAAACCACCATTATTTTAGTTATTATATATTTTAATATTCAAATATATATCTATTATCATAGGAATCAAATATTCTCTTCCTAAAATTCTATATTACGACTTGGTAATCTCGTTATCACTATAAGTTGTCCATTGATAAAGTTCAGATATTACTCACCATAATTGTTCTCCAAGTTTAAACATATAATTTTTAGTTGATTGTATTCATTAATCAAAAAATTGATATCCTTTTTCCAATGATCCCAAATACCAATGATATACCCCTTTATTAAAATAAAAAATTCCCTATAGGAACCCATATTTTATTTTCGATTATCATAGTTAATATAACTTGACTCTCCATGTCTCTGCCTTTATCAACTTATAGGATGAGTGTCATAATAAAATATCATATAAATTAGGACATGGGGTGATTAAATTTACTAAGAACAATTAAAATACATGAGACACCATAGAAAAATAAAAACCTATAACATATATATTTCTCAAACTATATAATTTATCGACAAGAACCGTTATGATATAAGATGAAATTTCCAACATGGAATAAATCATATTTTCACATATCAAAAACTATCCAAGGATAAAATATAGTCACTATCACATATGGTAATAATTGGGACATATAGAAAATTAGGACACATATATACCACAAAATGGAAGGAATCCTCCTTGACACTAGAAATCAATACCCTCCAGTAGCTATAACTTATGATCTTTGCTATGAACAAACTCCTCCAAATCTGCATTATCCTAGATCACAAGGGAAGTAAATACCATCATAATATAAATTCCATATTTATGAATGATGTACCATGTAGAGGTGATTTAAAAATACCCAAAATGAGACAATTTATATAATATATAATACAATATGGTATGTTTGATTTATATAAATGGAAAATAGATCTGACACCACACTCAAGAAAAAATAGGTTAATATGTAATGCAGGAAGGTGTTAGATAAAGTTAATATTTCATATCCCAATTCACCTTAACCAATAACTCTAAATTGAATTGCAGAAAACATTTGGGACATTTCATCCAACAATAATGATATCCCTTGAACCAAACATGTCACATTAGGGAAGAACAACCATTCCCTTCTCACTCACAATAGTGATGATTAGTTGAGTAATTCAATTACATAACACGAGCATTGCAAGAAACCATAACATCACAAGTATTGTAATAAAATATCTACTTGTACCTTATAGATCACTAATATAGGATCAACAACTCTTTAATGTGAATAAATACTCATCCAATGATAATGGAGACAATCCAAATATCCTAGATTCTCATTTTTTTGAAAAAAATTATTATTCCATGAGAACATACTGGAACACCATTCAATTGAAATATATGAAAAAGTTATGGTAATAGTGGAGGACATACATTTCACTAAATGCAAATCATAGCTGTATAGGGAGGAATACCCCAAAAAAAATGGAGTCTCATGACCCATCTCCAGGGGGATATCCCTACACCATCATATATATCTTAAAAACCTTATTTATAGTGTAACAATAAATATTTTCAACTAGAACCCAAAAATGATAAATATATCTTGTTCCCAAATCTTCATGGGTGTACACATTTTATAAATTGATGAATAACACATACACAATTTGTTGAATAAACCTTTATTGAGGGAATATCTACCCCCACACCACTGTTTTCATCATGTCCACTAGAAATGTGTGTATACAAGAAGGTAATTTTTTAAACTACTTTGGAGATAGTTATTCAATATCAATTGAATTATTGGTTCTGGACACCGTAAAAGGTGTGGAAAGTCATAACCTTTAATATTTTGAGATGTTATCCAAGACAAAGTAATATCGATCATCAATGAATGATCTCACAACACTACTTACTTAAAAATGTAACTAGAATCTCAATCATGGATCACATAAAATGAAATCAATGTTTATAAACAATAAAATAATCTACACATATCATCTCATATCCTTTCAACGACGAGGGAACCAAAGTAAACTTTTCCAAATAGTTTCATCCTAAGAGACTCATTAAATATCCTTGAATAATATATTTAATATAAATATCTATTATATAGTGTATAGTTTTATATTTAATGAAGAAAACATGAATAATATCGCTTGAAAATCACCACATGACTAGAAAACCCCATGCTTTATTTAGATAGATCACCCAAACAACAGCATCAAACCAATAATAATAAAGATATAAAGACACTAAAAATATTATAAGATCACCTTGATGTTTAATAATGTCAAAAATTACTATTCTACATAGAAAGATTCTCATAATGGATTCCTCACATATCTGATTCTTAAATTTGATTAAAATTACCAACAAAATCCTAAATTGGATATTATTATGCCTCATATAATTCCTTGTGTTATTCCTTATGAAATTTGATGTGGGGCACAATGTTTCCCTTAGAATCCCCTTGTGGGGTTGTGAATTGTGGGAAAATTCTCCTCATTGGGCCATTATGTGGAACTGTTCTATGGGGAACAATACACCCCTTGAAATATTCTTCCACCAATATCAGGGTAGGGGGAGTAACATGTGCCGCCATAAAATACACTCTTAGTGTATGTATGGGTTCATGCGTAACAAAAATGGGTCCATCATACCCACCCATAAATGAAGAAAAGTAGATCAGATGGTGAGGTCGGCCAACAGGGATCGACTCCATGCCACTCATGAAAATAAAGGGCAGGAAGAGTGGTATGTTGACAATACATATCCAGGCCTTTGGTTGGGGTGGGAAACTATGATTGATAGACCTATATTTCCAATACATTCTACCATAGCATGATTATGGTTTTATTTTCTAACATACTGATTGGGAACGGCCCACTTGATTGGACATCCTTCTAGTGGGAATAAGAAATAATTGTCTCGTGGATTACCATGGGACTAGGATGAAACCCTACCTTCTTCTTTGTATTGATAATTTGATTGGAAATATTATCCCTATAATTTGAATCTCATTTTAGATACTGCAGATTATCTAGACTCGTTGTGACTGTTTGTAACGTATTTCCACTATTTTCATCACCAATTACTATTCTACTATGAAGGGATGTTAATCATCATCACTGCTCAATAAATATTATCTATTCATATTATTCTATCAGTTCATACCTCTGATATCAACCACTCTATTGTTTTTATTATCAATTTTCCACCCACCATGTTTCTTGAGCTATCATATTTTTTCGGCGCTACCAATCACCGTTCATTGAAATGGCTCGAATATGTCCTCACATCAATCCCAAATATAAATAATGTGAGTGCATGGTGGGAATTGTGAGTAAGAGTCTGATTTTCCTATGGAACCACCATTTACTAGAGTCATCCAATCTAGGGAATAGCAACCGGACCACAGAATAATTGAAGGCTAGAGTTTTCAATAGCTATTTACTCACCAACTAAATGTTCATTATCTAAAATATATTTCTATTATTATTGTTATGAAATTCCATGCATAAAATGTAATTCCAAAAAAATAATAGAAAATGGATATTTATATATATATATAACAATAAAAATTAAACAATAATATTTGAAATTGAATTCTTTTATTTATTGGCCTAATAGAAATAGAAAAACTCATACCAAATCATATGTTAATAGTTTTTCTATGATTCATAATTGTTTCAAGATCCAATGATGAATCCTCATAATATGAGCTCTAAATCCTCTAATGTCTCTCATTCTATGATATGGTTAATTCCATTGAATTCCTTCCCATAATTTCTATGGTTGAACATAGTATTCAAAAATATAATGCTATTAACAAGTACTAGTAATTAATCTACCCATAAGTCCCTAGTCTGGGGTCAAAAACTCGAACATGATATACACCTCTCATTGGTGAAACCCCCTTCTTGAGATGAATAGTGATACTGAATTTTCAATCATGGGATTCATTTTAGAGAAATAAATATTCCAATACTATGGAAAAAATATATATATTAAATAAATAATGAATATACCTTAAAATAGACCCATCTCAAAACCATTCTAAAACATCATCCAATGATAAAAACAATGTTTGGAGGTCAATGAACAAATTGTATGATATATTGGATATTTTTTTATATGGTTATTTTTAAATATAAACCATTATATGGGTTTGGGAATATGAATATAATGAATGATATAGTTAATTCTGAAAAAATACATTGGACATAGTAATATAATAAAAATTAATAAAATTTCACTTAATTAAAATAGCCAGAATCAACAAAATAGGACGAATATAATTATACCTTGTATAGAAGGATTAAATATTATTACAAGATATAAATAGTACTCATGAGAATCATAATCCACATAGACCAGGAAACCCAAATATTATAAAAAACACATTACCTTTCTATAAAATTAATTTATTATTCCATTTACAGTATCACCAATCATCTATAATATGTTCATAGTGGAATCTCATTCCAAAAATATATTATGATTTATGTTGAATAATTCGTTATATGAATCTAGTCAACTATTTTTCACCTAATATAATTCCAGATCATAGGAGTTATATCATTACAGAATAATGTAAAATTAAAATTTAATATATATAAGCTTTAAATATTTTTTTAATTAAAGTATACGTTATGGGTGTTCCATGTTGTCTATATATTTAATGAGAGACCCAAAAGACTATTTTATGAAGATAATATATTCACATTAATATATTATATCATTAACATCAAGGTAATAATATCACAAACATTAAAATAATATATGGGTATTTTAACATTTAGGTTCTAATATTAATTATCATCTTCTGTTGAAAAGGAATATATAACAATATAGCCATATTACAGAATAAGGATAACCCAAATAATCTTATTTTTTTTACTTTGATCTGGACACTACATGGGAAAAATGCATGAATATCTAAAATCAACCATGTTCCAATCTAAAAAATAGATGATCTAGAATATTTTTTGTTTATCATTCATGGAATATACTAATGATCATAATAAAATATGTATTTATCCTCCTTAAACCCCCTTGAAAATGGATATCATCTTTTCTTTGACCTATTTGACCATAATCTAATGAATAAGGTCCAAACATATCAATATGTCCCCAATCTATCCACTTTAAACCATAGGATGAAATGTATTAGGCCTTTGGAATCTATAACCCCAACATGGAATGATATAACCTATTTCTCCCTTTGATATGTTGTTAAAAAATACCCCTTCAAAATGCACAATATGTATCTAGGGTTACCATATCATAGAGAATACAAAAACCTTTTTTCCAATCATTTCCACATAACAAATTTAACTTTATATAACGGTATCTCACATAATCATTCATAAAACCCTAAATAATTCAATAATACACAAAAAACGGTTCTTAAAGTTATTTTAAACAACTTTTTTAAATATCCAATGTGATAAACTATCATCATTGAACACCCAACCATTTAAACTACATCATTATTGATTATAGGGGATATGACCATGATAATGATTTTTAATAGGAAATCCAAATAAATCATATTGTTCAGAAAAAGGATTACTATATTGATCATCTTCCATTAATTTCTTTCAAATCATAGAAGAATATCATCTCAATTATTAGAGAGAATCATCTTACATATCCCACTATTCCAAGGATCCCCAATAGAACATCGATAACACCATTGACATAACTTTATAAAGATATATTTCATGGAAAACTACACAATATCATATAATGAAATCACTAGGATTATTCTATTAGACAATATTTTACAACTAAATACTATATACTAGTGTTAAAATCACTAATTATTAAGATATACTAGGGAATTTATGCCTTAATATGGATCCAATAATTGATAAAAGGGTCTATATGCCCTATTGATGGGGGACTTGGACCCTGATCATCAGTGGAGTACCAATTTCATATATGAAGGACTCTCTTTTTATTTTCAATGGATTATCAACACTACTGATGGAGGACCAAAAACCCTATCATGGGGGGAATAAAAAATACCCTAATTAAGGATCCACAATCCTATCATTGTGGCTTTAATGAATCCACAAATGGTTGATCTATGACTTTTTTCATATGGAATAACCAATTCTATTGATAGAGGACCCACACATTATACCAAGATATATGATCAAGGGAGGACCTAATACCCACCCATTATATGTGGTTTTCACATCTTGTTGATGATTAAACAACCAAGGGAGTATTTTTCTATGCCATATAAATATGGGGGACCCAAACCACATTAATTAAACAATGAATAAGCGAGTACACAACCCCATTCTTATATAGAGCATTTGTGGCCATGTGAATCCCACATTTCTAAAAATTGTATTTAACAATACTATAAAATTGTATTCAATATATGAGTTACTAAATGATTCAATTCATCAGTGGTAAAAGACTATAATAAAGGGGGACTTTGTGACAACTGGGTCCCAGTTACTACCCAGACACCCCGCCTTAACATGGCCATCGGGTCCTGGCCTAAGAGGTATCACCAGTTGCCCCACAGACACGTGGGGCCTACCCCAGGGTCCACCCACATTCCTGAACGACTTATCTGACTAATGATTATCCCCACATACCAACACATGTCTTTTCTAGTGTTCTCTATCCACACTCGCACACATCCTGAGAAACATCTCATAAGGTCACCCATCCCAATCACTACTCCAGACCAAGCATGGTTAACTGTGGAGTTCTAATCAGACAAGCTCCCAAGTAAAAACTTACACCATTTTGACATGAGTCATATCATTTAGTCATTTAACCCTTTATCATTTGGGGATGTTACAATCACCCCCCCCCCCTTTAGAGCACAACACCCTACTTGTGGGCCCTACATCTCAACCCAGGCAGTGAACTGAACTTAAGGCTGGGTTCCACATTTGATAACAAATGTGAGAACTGGGTCCCAATTACTGCACAGACACCCCACCTTATCGTGGTCGTCGGGTCCTGGCCTGCTAGGTACCACCAGTTGCCCGACAGACACGTGGGGCCCCACCCCAGGGTCCACCCACATGCCTGAATGAGTCATCACTACTCCAGGCCAAGCATGCTTAACTGTTGAGTTCTAATCAGACGAGATCCCACAAAAGGTACACCATTTTGACATGACTCATATCATTTAGTCATTTATCCCTTTATCATTTGGGGATGTTACAAATCATCCCCCGCCTTTAGAGCAAAAAACAGGCGTTGTGGGCCATACATCTCATCCCAGACAGTGCACTGGACTTAAGGATGGGTTCCTCCATTGATAAAAAATGTGACAACTGGGTCCCAATAACTGCACCGACACCCCGCCTTAACATGGTCGTCGGGTCCTAGCCTGCCAGGTACCACCAATTACCCCGCAGACACGTGGGGCCCTACCCCAGGGTCCACCGACATGCCCGTACGAGTCATCTGACTACTGATTATCCCCACAGGAAAACACATTTCTTTTCCAATGTGCTTTCTCCTCACTCGCACACATCCTGAGAAAATTCTCAGAAGGTCACCCATCGTGATCACTGCTCTAGGCCAAGCACGCTTAACTGTGGAGTACATGCTCCCGAAAAGGAAGGTGCACCTTGTTGACATGAGTCATATCATTTAGTCATTTAACCCTTTATCATTTGGGGATGTTACAACCTTTATCAGTTATTTTTTTCACTGATAAATGTCCTCTTTATCTACGCTTTAAAAAAAAATTAAGGGTATCCTTATCAGATATTTTTTAAGCACTCATATTGATGGAGTTTTTTTAATATTCTTCACTCACCCAAATACGTGATTTCCCCCACTTTGTTTTCTCTATTCACCCATTCAGCACCCACCCAACCTATAACCCAATTTTCCAAACCCCCATTATCAGTGATCCGAATGGGATTTTTCAACACTTTTTAAATCCCAATATCATTTTCACACTTCATACATACTTGGAATCAATCCATTTACCTATTTGTTGAAACTGGAACACCATTACTACTGCACCAATATTTTTTAGTCTCTATTTTAGGATTTTTTGTGTATATATAAAAATGTATTTCCATATATATATTTTTTATTCATATAATTATATAATTATTTTTAAATACATTTAGAAAAAAAATGTTTGTGTTCCTGACAGATATATATATATATATATATATATATATATATTGAAATATATAATATAATACTATTCATTTACATATATTAAAATATAAATATTGATTATTTTATTAATACACAAACATATTTATATATATACATTATATATATATATATATATGTTTTCATATATTTTAATAATGTGAAAAACTGGTTAGATATTATTTTAAAAACATTTTTGTAAAATGTATACATATTTTATAATACTATATATATTTAATACATTATATATATATATATATATCTAAGTATTTACACACATATTTATATTTATACATATTCACTTATAATTGTATATTCAGCTATTAAATTTTGTAATTAATTTACAAATATTTATAGAATAATATGTTTATATATTATATTTAATAATAGTGATAATGATTTATTTATAAGAATACCTTTAAATATAATTCATTTACATAATAATGATAGACAACCCCAAATTTACCAATACAAGAATGCATTAATATTTCTCACATACAAGTACAAATATTTTAATATATATATATGTATATATATATATATATTAAAATATACATATAAATATGTATTTATTTGATGATAATAACATGCTTAAATATATGTAAATATTACTTGTATTGGTATATATACATATTAATGAATTTTTATAAGGTGAACATAATTTTAAAAAAATTATTTTAAATAAAATAAATAATAAATTTCTATTTCTATTTGGATTATATATTCTAAAAAATAATTTAAATATTTTCAAATACATATTTATACAATTGGTTTATTATAAGTAAATATAGTTAAATATGGAGATATTTAAAAAGAAATAATTCTATAATATGAAATATGAATAAATTTCAATCAGATAATATCTATATGAATGTAATACCTCAGAATAAATCCAGTCATCACTAAATAAGAAAAATAATAGTATCTTAAACCAATATAAAATTTAATCACATATTAAAACATTATTGTATCCCAACTAGTAATTCAGTTTTGGAGTTATTCTGAGACTTTTTTACTTCAATAAATGACTGACCAGAGTCCCCCTTAGTTAATATAGTGTATATCATTTCACAGACTTTGATTTAATATGTGTTATAGGCCAAACCAACACTTGGATCACATGTTTTGGTCATTTGATGTTGATTTCATGTTTTCAACTAATCATATATTTTTATTTAGTTTATTGGATTTTACAATCATGAAATTTTTACTAAATTATTGTTACTCAATGAAAATTTTAAAATTATTAATTATTTTTTTTCATATCATATTATAATCTATTTTATACTATATATATTATATATTAACTATAAATACATTATATACCTGTCTAAATCATATATAACATAATATATTATAATCAAATCATTATAAAATTATTTGTATATTTATATATTTTCATCAATGAAATAAAATTTATATATAAAATAAACCATTTTCATCTCTAGGAAGAAAGTTCTAATAAACGGTGGCCTTTATTAGTGATAATAAAAAATTATTAATAAGAGGGGGGTCATTATCCGCGCTAATACAAAATCCATGAGAGAGAGGGATATTATCGATTTTTTTGAAAAATATGATAAATTAACCTATAAATGCTACAAAAAATGGATGATAATGGAGGGAGTTTATTATTGCTAAAAAAGAAATGATAAACACACTATTTATTAGTTATTTTTTATCCCATATCAAGACCCAACTAAATAAGTGATTTTTTACGAGCAGTGGTAAAGGCCTCAAATTGTCAACACTTTTAATATAGCTCTAATAAAGGGGTTATTTATCGTCTCTTTTTTCTAATGCTGATAAAGGTGGCTTCTATCTACCCTTTTAGCTAGTGTTGGATAAAGCCAAAATTTTAGTAGTGTAAAAGTGTGATATGTAGCTATGATACTATTTCTAGTGACACATTGAGTATATATTCAATGATGATTTTCCTTATAATAGAAAAACAGTTTAAGGAAATATCAATACATTTTAATTATTTAAAATGTTCATTATATCCATAAAAGGTCTATATGGAAAAACTATATAATCTTTTTTTGGAAAACCCATTTTCTCATAATACAGTTGCATCAAAGTTATTAGGATTATATAAAATGAAATAAATGTTAAATAATGATCCAAAAAATTGTACTCGATGAAATAATTTCTATATACTATAACCAACTAAATCTATGAATGTATTTTATAGGACTGTGTTGGGTTACACAACACAATGTTGGTGTCTCATTTATGATAAATAGACTTAAAAACTTCAGGTATAAATTTTATAATACTCGAACCAGGACTTCAAAAGACACCGACCTCTAGATTCAAATCCACAAGGCTAAGAACTAACATTGACAACACTATTCATAACATAAATATTGGGAAACCACCATTCCTAAATGATAGGTTGTAATGCCCCAAACCCAGTTACCAAGAGTAGGTGCATTATTGCATAACATTGGCATGATCACAAAAGATGAAGTCTCAAAAGACCGATTATATTAGAAGTCTTGGAAATGCTAGATACATTCATAAATGGTATATTACATCATAAAGTAAAAAACTAAAATAACATAGTCTCCATAGTCCACTCCCATATCTCTTTTAGACTATCCCTGCAGGTCAGTCATATAATATTTCTTCACATCCTGGGAGAAATAAAACATTGAATGGGGTGAGCTCAGATGCTCAGTATGGATAACAATATAGCAGAAGCTGTCATAAATAAACATAAAAATTTAAGGCAATTTATAACTAAAACAAAAGACTTTTAAACATGAACTTCAACATAATATGGAAAAAGTAAAATGAAATAATGCCATTTACTTATTCACATGGATATTCTACTGGTCGAATAATCACATGCAATATCAATAACCACTTTCATAATGATGGAATGCATAATGCCCTGCCATCAAAACCACGTATCCAAGGCCTCGTGCCAAGACTACAAATAATATTTTGTCAAGGACTCATTCCAAGACACTAGTTTATCTTATGAGACCTACCGATTAATCTAGGATCTATAGCGGGCTCCACCCGTCACTTATTAAGTCCAATGCATTCCTCATATGAACAGGTTTAAACATATCATAAACCATAACATAATCGTATCACATAAAAAATGCATAAAAGAAAACAGAAAATTCTCACATTTCAATCACCAGATATCAATACAACATATTGATGTAATAAAAACGTTATCAAAACCATTTGCAAGGCTAAAATAAAAGAGAATTAAAACTCTGTATTTATTTTTCATTTAAAAAAAATTACTTGTAGAGGAAGCTGAAACTCAGATAATGGTCACGGCGGCAGAGAATTCGTTGTCACCGCATACATAAGAAAAAACATTCCTTTTTTCTTTTAGTAAAAATGATTCGTATAAAAATAATCTTGTTGAATAAAAGTAAATGTCAAAGGGGTTTATACACCGTATAAAGAAAAGTTGTGTATAATACAAAATATGCCTCAATGAATGGAGATTGAGACGGCGACCCTTAAAAAGATAATTTTCATAAATAAAATAGATCTATTATATGTATTCACTATACGTACACATAAATAAATTACAAATGCATGATAGGACATAATAATATCATGACACAATTTAAATGTAGGAGATTAACCCAATGAATGGAAACTGGGTTAAGAAGTTCCCTTACCTCGTGTCCGACTTGACTCGAACGTTCTTTAACCTTCTGAATAATAATTTAGAGTTAATTTCTACTTTCTTAAGAACCTTTTCCAAGTTCATTATTCCTTTTATATCCCTTATTACCATGTTATTAACATAATGTAATTATTTTTGTTAATAACGGTCGTTTTGTCGATCTTAGGTACTTGAGTCAAAAATAAACTTCTTATAATTACACGTTGTTCATGTGGTAAAATATCCATTATATACAGAATTATATTCATTATTTAGATATCATATATATAATATATATCCATTATATAATTTTTTATATTATATTACATCATATTTAGAGGTAAGAAATGAAATGCACCGTTCATGGAGACAGTAAGTCGTACGTACGCATAAACACAACTTTCATTTATATTTCATATTTAATGGAATTAAATCACAATTATATATAGGTATATTATAATTCCAGTATAATATCATATATAATATCATTTAATCCATGCTTTATATGTCCCACATATGTCATTAATGATTCAAATCACTTTGAGGGGGCGGTAGTCCGCACTTCCAAAAATAAAATTATCGCACTTACCCATAATGGAAATCATAAAGGTGTGCCATACATGAAAAATAAAGAGTAATAAGGAATAAAAACATAATATATATCATATATAAAAATAGTTTCATCATAATGGCCACCATGAGAGGTGTTAAAAGAAGATTGAACGATCATCGTTTCTTGAGACAGTATTTCACCACCCAAAGAAACAAAATGTTCATTAACCATTAGATGAAGGTGTGTGTAAGTATAAATCAAATACTACTCATAAAGACATCCTAGTATATTTATTATACTGGTTTTGTTACAAAATAAAGTAACAAAATGTTTTTATGGGGTTGGAGAAGAAAAATAAAACAAAATAACACCAGAGAAGACATCACCTTAAAATCGGGTAACTCTTTTTTATTTGAGCCAAAGGCTTCCTTGAGAAGACTTATTCCTAGAGTGAGGATTCTAGGACTAATATACGGAGGTTGAGAGAGTATTTGGGCAGAGTTTGGCCGAGCCAAATGGCTTGAAGGTGTGAATAAGGTGGTAGTGGTGGGGGCCTTTTATAAGAGGAGAACATGGGCACTCTTGGAATGTAATGAAATGTTACATTATTATGAAGTTCTTTTCAGATTTAAAAGGACCCAAAATTATATATTTCGAGGGTAAGGTGATAAGGGTTCTATGTATACCCATCCAATAGGTTTTTTACAAGTTTAACTCTTAGAGTTTACATTATCTTTTCATTTTATTTAAATCGTTAATTAATGAGGTAATCACTACGTCATCATTGTTTCATAAAATATTTAATTTATTTAATGTCTAAAAATTATAAAAAAACTATCATGATGTATTAAATAGTTTTATCTTTCCAATGAATATTTATAGTCTAAATTTTAACTTATATATCCCCATATAATAATTGTTTTAGTAAAACAACACATGTTTGTGACAATTTTATTATTACTTTAAATAAAAAGTTATTAATGTCATTTTCTTACCCATGTGGCTCAATGGGGTCCCCAAGTTGACACATGGATTTTAATGGTCGTCCATGAGTCATCAAATAAGGTTAGGACATGTGTCAAGGTATTTTCATATTTTTATAATATAATTTTTACCTTATATTTAACTAATTACCTTTAATTGAGATGAATAGAACTTAAAAGTTACTATTCACCAAAAATTATCTTAATCCCATTGAACCACATTTTACTTACTTATGACAACAATGTATGTCAGATTTTTGAAAGTCAATTCACATAAGTTATAAAGTTGCATTTAAATGAAAAATCAGTTTTTTGAACTACCACTTAGTGGTTTCACTATTCATCAAAAATTGAAGTTTTTCAGAAAAATACCAAAAATTCGCAGTAAGCTATATTTTATATTCATAATTCAAAAATGATGTCTATTTTACAAAATTAAAAAAATATAAGTTGAATTAATTAATTTAATAATTAATTCCCGCAGTCACAACAAATAGAGTGTATTTAAGAAGCAATATATATCAAAAGATTGACAATTATTTATGTCCAATTTCAAAGTGAAATTAATTTTAATGACCACCATTGGATAAAATGGTAAAAATATATTCTAAAAATAGTTTAAAACCACTAAATATTATAATTTATCACACTAAATTATTTTGATTAATTTTTTTTAAGTATTTATCACTATTAATCAAATATTGGAAGTTCTCAGAAAAATACCAATTCAACATAAGATAATATTGATATTACGAATCCAAAAATGAAGTCCATTTTGAAATATAAAATTTATATAATTTTAAAAATTGGGTATTAATATTCATAGAGACTAAATTTGTTGGTCGCGGTGTGTTAGAACTCGAGGTTGCGTATAACACACGCTGCTCTATTATTCACAGAGAAGCATACCATGGAATCGTGGGGTGTTACATTCTCCCCTCCTTCAAATAATTTTCCTCCTCGAAATTTGAAATTGTTCTTTTAAAATAAAAGGTTAAAAATAGAAAATACCTTTTTGGAAAACCCACATTAGAAATAAGGTTAATAAAAATATAACTTTAAAAGAAATAAAGAGAAGTACAAAGGTCACCCGAGATATCCCATACTTGATTCTATGAAAATATTCATATGGAGGAAAAACAAACCATCAAGGTCTGATGGAGATTTGTAGAAAACGGGGTTAGGAGAAATTTAACTACAAGAAAATCACAAACTTGTGATGTGTTAAACGATCATTGATTCCCCGTTATGAAAAGTTAACCAAAAAAGTTTTTGTTTTAAGTTACCGTAACACCCTGAGATTTTATGAAAAATATTATTTTAATTTAATTAATGTCTTGTGTTGTATGCTACCCCATGATTACCTTGCGCTATACGCTACACCGTACTAGCTTTTAGTATACGCAACACTATTCTTGAATCGTGTTACACACAATTTTGATAATAGTTATTCTACGCAACATTGAGTATATATATATATATATATATATTCAATTTATAAATGAAATATGGTTGGATTCTGTTATACGAAACAATGAAGGATTCTTTCAAAACACGCAACCCTGGCTTGTATTTCATTACACGCAATCGTGACCTTCCACGATAGCGTGTGTTGTACGTAGTACCAGCTTTTACTAAACAACGATATATTATTATAATATTATTATGAACTATCCGTTAATAATATTATTTACTAAATTTTGAATTTTATAACATTATTATTCATCTTACACATTTTATAGAACATGGTATAAGAACAAAATAAATTTTTCGAGTAAAACAAGTATTTTTAAAAAAATGCAGTTTTGCCGCCTTTTGATGGCGCACACACATTAAATCTATTTTTTGACATGTTTATAAGTTATATTTGACAAAATTAAATTTTCTTTGGAATCATGAAATAAAAATTTACTTTGGATAAATTTTTAATATTATTCTGGTAACTTTCATATTTTGATGAATAGTAAAAACACGCTATATTTTAATTAAAAACAACTTTTTTCATCGCAATAATTTATATGGTTAAATTATAATATTGGATGGTTTTTAAGTATAAATAGAATATATTTTTACCATTTAATATATTGTATGTCATTAGCATTGATTCTACCTAGAATTCGTAGGATAAATCAATTCAATCTTTTGCAATATTCTAAAGAAAACCCCATTTTCTTTCGACAACGGGATTAATTTTAATTTAATTTCTGCCACTTTTGTGTATTGAATTTGTAAAAATGGATTCCATATTTGGAATCAGTGGATCCAAATTATGGTAATAAGATACTTCTTATTTTTGGGAATTATGAATAGTATCTACCGTAAATTTTATTTACCATAATTAAAGGTAATCAGGTAATTAAGGGTAAATATAATTTTATAAAATTACCCTAGAACATGTAAAAATCCTATTGGATGACTAAATGTCGACCCATATCACCTAAGGGTCGGATTAGATTCATTTAATGGACTTTTTTCCATGAAAATAATTTAATTAGTATTAAAACCAATGAATGTGACAACATGTCACTTTCTTAAATCTTATAAGTATAATAATTTTAATTTAGTGATAAACTTAATGAAACTTCAAACATGAATAGTCTCCAGAAATATAATTCAATTATATACATAATAGGAATTTATTTATAATTTTTAGGGATTAAATATGTATCATATATTATGACACAAAGATGATGTAGTAATTGTTTTATTAATGAAATATTGACATAATTGATGTTATAAATACCCATATAAATTTAATTTAATACTTTTTATGAATTAAACTAATTTTATATGTTAATATGACATGTTAGTATTGATTTAATTAACATTTTTCTAACTAATCAATCTGTTATGAGTTTCACAAAAATCAATTACTAAATAGTGTCAAAATTGACATAAAATAGTTTTTACAACAAATATTATATTATTAATTGTTATTTTATTCCTAAAAATCTAAGATTCTTCCGAATGACTTAGATAAAGTTATATATATTAATAATAAACAACTTGGGTATCTTTTGGCTTGATATAGTAAGTTTATTAACCTTATAGTGTAAGAAAACAAGAAGACACGGTAAAAGTAAAATTATCTAACATAAAGTTAAATATAAATGATAAGGTTACAATATGAACCTAAACTTGTCTAAATTCTATTTTATGAGATTATTTCGACCCATAACCACATTAGCTTCGAACTAAATCAATTTGGAGCTATTTAAAACCGAATTTGGCTTTATAATAAAATAATCTTTTTAGTTATTCCAAAGGTGCCCCTCTCCTCCCTTGTAAAAGGGAACCACCTCCCTCTCTTCATCACAACCCTTTGAGCCTTCAAGCTCGGCCAAACTCTGCCAAATTCTCTTCTCCACTTCCTTATAAACATCCTATAGGTTCTGGTCTTTCTCAAAGACAAATTTTAGTGCCCTAAGAGGAGGTCTCAAAGAGGCGCTTCAAAGAAGAGGTAATTTCCGTTATCGATTTTTTCATCTTTATTTCTTCTTCCACTTATTCTTCTTCAGTTGCTTCATTATGAATTAATTACATCAGTATAACTCATATACTGATATGTTATTATAATTATGAAACAACCCTATTTCACCATCTATCCATCCTACGGAAAAAGAAATCATCGCGCGTGCGTACGTACGGAATACCGTCTCCACGCCGCGGGGTAATCTATTTTCCACCACCACTTTACTTGGATGGGTATAATGGTGTATATAATAACTATATATGATTATTGTAAAGTGATATTGATTCTGAAATAGTATACATACACTTCAATACAATTCCACGATCATGAGAATGATATCATCGCTCGTGCGTACGTACGGACTACTGTCTCCACGACGCGATGAGATTCATTCTTGACATTAACCATTCATGAATGATTATAAAGTATATATAATAAGTAATCATGAAATATATAAAATAATAATGATACTGGATTTATGTGAATATATATGTATTTCATCTACTTATTTCCATTCATGTCAATAAGGAAACGAAAACAGCATTCATTCGTACGTACGGCCTACCGTCTCCATGAACGGTGTATTTCATTACATTTATTGATCTATTATATATATGTGTATTCTGAATATATATTATATATAAATCATGTTTTATATTCTGGAATTATGTAATCATGATCTAAGTAATCATATGAATAATTACAATTCAAAACACGGACGACAAATGAAACGATTTTACCCAAAACACTCTTTAACATGGAATTCACAAAAGAACGGGTAAAATAAAGTCATAAGTTAACCATATATGATATCATAACAATGAGTATGATTCTGGAATAAGTCAATGACATTATTTAAATCATTATACAGGAGGTTCAGACACTTACGAAGCAAATCAGACCAAAGGTAAGGGAAATATCACAATCTCATTTTAATCCGAGATTGTTTATACTTAGGTATTTACTAGGAAGTATTTTTTCATCCACATCCATGTTTCCTCAATATGTAATATTGTTTCCATCCACCTAAAATTGTTTAAATCCAATTTTAACCTTCGGTGAGTTTTTAGTAAAAGATATTAATGGAATCTTTTGACCTTTTTCGTATGAGGTACTTTTTGACTATTCCGACAAAAGTACGAGAAGAATATTTTTTTAAACTTATACCGCATGAATGGATTTTTAAAACATTATTTCCAAGAAGCATACTTTACAAGTTTTCAAGTTTATTTTTAATCAACTTCTTTTAGTTTAAAATTTTATGACATGTTAAGAAAGGAAATTGTTATTGAAGTAGAAAGGATATTTTTCCTCAAGAATGGAGTTCAAGAGTTTTATCAAAATTATTTCCCATCTAAGATAATATAGGGTTCTGTTTCTATACCTATTATTACATTGATTTGATTATGTTGTGATGGAAATATTTTAATGAATTCCTTTATCTTATATGAATTATTTTATGATGTCATGATGTTTAAGATTACCATTTTTATTACATGGGTTATACAATGATTTATGATTTACGATTTTGTGGCACACATAAAAATGGTTTCTTTATGAGATGGGTGGGACTTATATCTCCCTCAGATGCATTGGGTAATGATTTTATATCTCATGAGATAGACATGGCTGGAATGGTAGGCTATACTGGTTTAGTGAAACAGGACTGAAACGAGGGTGACTCGGTTCAGAAATGGACTTTGTCTACTAAGATAGTCTTGGCAATGAGTTTTGACTAATAAGAAATGATTCTCTATGATTATGTGTGTATTCCACAAATTTTCACGTTTTAATTTATGATTATTGGGATTACATTTCACTACAATGATTTATCCCATGTTATGATATTATGATCTCTTTTGCAGGTTATTATTTCCATAAGATATGCTCTTATGAATATGACGTGATTGATATTTCTTTTGTTTACCCTTACTGAGCATTTGAGCTCACCCTTTTATCTTTTATTTTCCCCAGGACATAATGAAAGGATTTAGTTTTAAAAAAATAAGATCTTTATAGGAGATGTTGATGATCATTCACCATGATTAAAAGATTATATTCCGAGTTTCAAAAGACACTAAACTATTACGGGCCTTGTGTGTGTGTTTTTTTTATGTACTAAGTATTCGGCAAAAGTAATGTAATGTCTATGTACGTTAAGATTCGAGTATATACAGTTGGTATCAGAGGAAAGGTTTAGTAAACCTTTGGAAACTAGGATGTGAAAACGATAGTGAGATCCCTAGAGATATTTCTATGGTATGTCTAGGGATGTCCCTAAGGATAAGTATACGTATAGGATATAGTCCTAGAACTACGGTAACGATCATAGAATTTATCCTAAGATGTTAGATATTGAGGATACTTCCCCTTTATTATGTTGTTTTCCCTAGAATGATTTTTTCCTCTCACACTATTCTTTTTGGGTTTTAGACGATGGCTGGAACCCGAAGGAACCGTGTTGATCAATGTAATGGACAATGCAATGATTGTCCACCTGAACAAACAAATGTTATGGGAGATGGAGTGCAAAATCCTATTGCTATAATTAAACAAGCTATGAATCATTCTGGACTTCCAAATGAGAAGATAAGGGAACAACATTCTATTGAGTCCTTCATGAGGAAACGTCCACTTTCTTTTAGTGGGTCTTCTGATCCACATGTTTCTGAACAATGGATCAGTACCACTGAAAAGATATTTTCATTTATTCAATGTTCTGAACATGATATAGTCATCTTAGCAGTATATCTTTTGGAAGGTGAAACTAATCAATGGTGGAATCTTATCAAGAATACTAGGCAATGAGATGAAATTGAGTCCATGGAATGGGACGAGTTCAAGAACTTATTTTTCAATAAGTACTTCCCTCATATTCTTCGAACAAAGATGAAGAAGGAGTTTCTTGAACTAAAGAAAAAGGATGAGGAATATGTTGGTATATACAAAGCGGATTTTACAAGGCTTACAGGGTATGCATATAGATTTATCATCCAACCTGAAAGTAAAGTTGATTGATTATTCAGTGGATTAAAACCAAACCTTCGAAGGGAATTAGCTATAAGAGACTTTAGTAGCTATGATGAAATTGTGCATTGTGCTATCAAGGTAGAAATGGATGTTGGTGTTACTTATCCATGTCATAGTTTTGACAAGAAATGAAAGATGGAGTTCAAGGAGAAATCTCAAAATAATGGTGAAAAGAAGATGAATATTTCTTTATGCTCAAAGTGTGGAAAGAAGCATGGTGGAGATTGTCTTAAAGGTACAAGTAAATGTTTCAACTGTGGAAAGGAAGGTCATCGGGCATTTGAATGCCGCAATGATGGGAAGAATATGCCTAATGATGCAAATAAAGGAAGGGATACATAGAATGAACCAACTACACTTCAATGCTTCAAGTGCAAGGAAATGGGGCATTATGCTAAGAAATGCCCTAATCCATGGGTTAGTGATGATCGCAATGAGAAACCACTTAAGGAAAAGGAAAAAGGGAAGTCAAATGTGATCACAATTGGCGATTAAGAATATGACAATGATGTGGTGGAATGATTAAGTGTTTATGTAATGGGATTCCAGAATAATGTTGTATATAGTATCGTGGAATATTGGAATATTTATTTTTTGGTCTATTGTGGTTTTCAATAATTTTATGGCATCGGCAACCATGAAAAGTGATTGAAATATTTTTGGAAAGCAGATGATATTCACATAATGAAGGTATAAAGAGAGTATAATATGTTTGATAGTATTCATGAGCTCATGATTGATATAAGGACTATGTGATATCATGGATTGAGGATATATAATTTTGAGCATTTTGGTATGTGGAAAGTGTTAACTTTTAACTACATTCATGTTTTCACTAAGGTTCAATAAATATTCATTCTTCAAGAGAATACATGATTAAGGTATTCACATGATTGTAATTTTACCAACAAGATATATCTTATGTTATATGGGGGATAAATGATGGCATTCACCTGATCATTTTCTTTATACTATGAGCTTGGACCGAAGTATATTAGATAAGCCTAAAGATTAGAATGGATTATGTTGGACATAAGTTAGTATTGTTTAAGGATAATTTTTTTTGATATTGTTGATGGGATGTTATAGTAATATAGCTTTAGGAAAAGGACAACCTGCAGGACGGGCGACAGCCCATCGCGTCGGACAAGGCTGTGGGAATCGAACCCACAACTGAAGTGCGACTGGCCTTTATCGCCTACCACAGGCCTACAGGAAGTCCCTGTTTAGTAGAAACTAGTTTTATTATATTAAGAAGTATGATATATGAAGTATAAGTCCATTTTAGGAACCATATATGATTAATCTCACTATAGATTGACTTATGTATTTTTTGATAACTTTTCTAACCTTTTTTTTGAAACAGATGGAATGAACCATCATTCTATCACATGATCTGCTAACACATCACGAATAAGAAATTCAACATCATTTCTTGAAGAGATGAAGTGTAAATTGTCCAAAGAATGAAAATGATGAGACTATACCAAAATCACGAGGGTATTTCTTCGAATTCCAATTTCATCAACTTTAGGGAAATGAACTTGAAAACAAAAAATGTTGTCCTAGTGCTCTTATATATGATGCATCAGATGGTACCTTATATCGTCACAAATTTATGGCTTTGTGATTGCTGCCTATTCCATAGCCATGTTCTCTACCACTCTCCAGCAGAACATGATGGTTAGATTTCTCTTCCATATCAATATTTTCACCTATGTGGAAACCCAATGATTAGTTTATTTGGGTAACCATTAAGTTTCATACATTTTTTTAAAAAATATTGGTTTTAGTAATCCTTTTTACGATGTGGGTTTTTATTAAAGAAACTTTCGAATAGTAATCCATTTATAACCCCGACGAATTTCAATGGAGAAATTCATTTTAAGGGGGGTAGAATGTAACACCGTGAGATTTTTTGAAAAATATTCTTTTAATTTAAATAATGTCTTGTGTTGTATGCTACACCAAGATTACCTTGCGCTATACACAACATTGTATTAGCTTTCAGTATACGAAACACTATTCTTGGATCGTGTTACACACAATTTTGATAATAGTTATTCTACGCAACATTGATTATATATATATATATATTCAATGTATAAATGAAATATGGTGGGATTCTGTTATAAGAAACAATGAAGGTTTCTTTCAAAACATGCAACCCTGACTTGTCTTGCATTACATGCAGTCGCGACCTTCCTCGATAGCATGTGTTGTACGAAATACCAGGTTTTACTAAACAATGATATATTATTATAATATTATTATGAACTAGCCATTATGAATAGTATTTACTAAATTTTGAATTTTATAACATTATTATTCATCTAACTCATTTTCTAGAACATGGTATAAGAACAAAATAAATTTTTCGGGTAAAACAAGTATTTTTCAAAAAATCCAGTTTTGCCGCCTTTTGATGGCGCACCCACATTAAATATAGTTTTTGACATGTTTATAAGTTCAATTTGACAAAATAAAATTATTCTTTTGAATAATTATATAAAAATTTACTTTGGATAATTTTTTCATATTATTCTGGTAACTTTTATATTATAATGAATAGTAAAAACACGCTATATTTTAATTAAAGACAACTTTTTTAATCACAATAATTTGTATGGTTAAATTATAATATTGGATAGTTGTTAAGTATAAATAGAATATATTTTTAACATTTAATATAATGTATTTCATTAGCATTGATTCTACATTGAATTCATAGGATAAATGAATTCAATCTTTTGAAATGTTTTAAAGAAAAACCTGTTTTGTTTCGACAACGAGATTAATTTTCATTTAATTTCTGCATATTTTTTGTATTGAATTTGGAAAAATGGATTCCATATTTGGAATCAGTGGATCCAAATTATGTTAATAATATACTTTTTATTTTTGGGAATTATGAATAGTAACTACGGTAAATTTTATTTACCATAATTTAAGGTAAATCGAGTAATTAAGGGTAAATATAATATTATAAAATTACCCTAGCACATGTAAAAATCCTATTGGATGACTAAAAGTCGACCCATATCACCTAAGGGTCGGATTAGATTCATTTAATGAACTTTTTCCCATGAAAATAATTTAATTATTATTAAAACCAAAGAATGTGACAACATGTCACTTTTAAATCTTATAAGTATAATAATTTTAATTTAGTGATAAACATCATGAAATGTCAAACATGAATATTATCCAGAAATATAATACAATTATCTACATCATAGGAATTTATTTAGAATTTTTAGGGATTAAATAAGTATCATTTATTATGACACAAAGATGATGCAGTAATTGTCTTATTAATGAAATATTGACATAATTGATATTATAAATACCCAAATAAATGTAATTTAATACTTTTTATGAATTACACTAATTTTATATGTTAATATGACATGTTAATATTGATTTAATTAACTTTTTTATAACTAATCAATATGTTATGAGTTTCATAAAAATCAATTACTAAATAGTGTCAAAATTGACATAAAATAGTTTTTAAAACAAATATTATATTATTAGATGTTATTTTATTCCTAAAAATCTAAGGCTCTACCAAATGACTTAGATAAGGTTATATATATTAATAATTAACATCTTGGGGTAAGTTTGGCTTGATATAGTAAATTTATTAACCTTATAGTGTAAGAAAACAAGAAGACACAGTAAAAGTAAAATTATCCAACATAAAGTTAAATAGAAATGATAAGGTTAAAATAGGAACCTAAACATGTATAAATTCTATTGTATGAGAGGATTTCGACCCATACCCACCTTAGGTTCGAAATAAATCAATTTGGAGCTATTTAAAACCGAATTTGGCTTTATAATAAAATAATATATTTAGTTATTCCAAAGGTGCCCCTCTCCTCCCTTATAAAAGGGAACCACCTCCCTCTCTTCCTCACAACACATTGAGCCTTCAAGCTAGGCGAAACTCTGCCAAATTATATTCTCCACTTCCCTATAAACGTCCTAGAAGTTCTGGTCTTCCTCAAAGACCAATTTTAGTGCCCTAAGAGAAAGTCTCAAAGAGGCGCTTCGAAGAAAAGGTAATTTTCGTTAACGATTCTTTCATCTTTATTTCTTCTTCCACTTATTCTTCTTTAGTTTTTTCATTATGAAGTAATAAAATAAGTATCACTCATATACTGATATGTTATTATAATTATGAAACAACCCTATTTCACCATCTATCCATCCTACGGAAAAAGAAATCACCGCGCGTGTGTACGTACGTAATACCGTCTCTACGTCGTGGTGTAATCTATTTTCCACCACCACCTTACTTGGATGGTTATAATGGTGTACATAATAAATATATATGATTATTGTAAAGTGATATTGATTCTGAAATAGTATACATACACTCCAATACAATTTCACGATCATGAGAATGATATCATCGCTCGTGCGTACGTATGGACTACCGTCTCCACGACGCGATGAGATTCAGTCTCCACATTTACCATTCATAAATGATTATAAATTATATATAATAAGTAATAATGAAAATGATACTGGATTTATTTATATATATATATATATATGTCATCAAATTATTTTCATTCAACTCAATAAGGAAACAAAAACAACGTTCATGCGTACGTGCGGCCTACTATCTCCATGAATGGTGTATTTCATTCCATTTATTGATCTATTATATATATTTATATTCTGAATATATATTATATATAAATGATGTTTTATATTTTGTAATTATTTAATCATTATCTAAGTAATCACATGAATAATTACATGTCAAAACACGGACGACAAATGAAACGATTTTACCCAAAACGCTCTTTAACATTGAATTTACAAAAGAATGGGTAATATAAAGTCATAAGTGAACCATATATGATATCATAACAATGAGTATGATTCTGGAATAAGTAATTGACATTATTTAAATCGTTATATAGGAGGATCAGACACTTACGAAGCAAATCGGACCTAAGGTAAGGGAAATATCAAAATCTCATTTTTATCCGTGATTGTTTATACTTTGGTATTTACTGGGTAGTATTTTATCATCCACATCCATGTTTCCAAAATATGTAATATTTGTTTCATCCACCTAAAATTTTTTAAAACCAATTTTAACCTTCGTTGAGTTTTTAGTAAAACATATGAATGGAATATTTTGACGTTTTTCGTACGAGGTACTTTTTGACTTTTCCAACAAAAGTACGAGAAGAATGTTTTTTTAAACTTATACGGCATGAATGGATTTTTAAAACATTATTTCCAAGAATATTACTTTACAAGTATTCAATTTTATTTTTAATCAACTTCTTTTAGTTTAAAATTGTATGAAATGTTAAGAAAGGAAAATGTTTTTGAAGTAGAAAGGATATTTTCCTCAAGAATGGAGTTCAAGAGTTTTATCAAAATTATTTCCCATCTAAGATAATATAGGGTTCTGTTTATATCCCTATTATTACATGGATTTGATATTTTTGTGATGGAAATATTTTTATGAATTTCTTTATCTTATATGAATTGTTTTATAATGTCATGATGTTTAAGATTTCAATTTTTATTACATGGGTTATGCAATGATGTATGATTTACAATTTTGTGGCACACATAAGAATGGTTTCATTATGAGATGGGTAGGACCTATATCTCCCTCCAATGCATTGGGTAATGATTTTATATCTCAAGAGATAGACATGGCTAGAACGGTAGGTTATACCGGTTCAGGGAAACAGGACTGAAACGAGGGTGACTCGGTTCAGAAATGGACTTTGTCCTCTAAGATAGTCTTGGCAATGAGTATTGATTAATAAGAAATGATTCTCTAGGATTATGTGTGTATGACACAATTTTTCATGATTTAATTTATGATTATTGGGATTACATTTCACTACTATGATTTATCCCATGTTATGAAATTATGATCTCTTTTGCAGGTTATGATATCCAAAAGATATGCTCTTATGAATATCACGTGATTGATATTTCTTTTGTTTAACCTTACTGTGCATTTGAGCTCACCCTTTTATCTTTTCATTTCCCCAGGAAATATAGAAAGGATTTAGGTTTAAAAAAATAAGATCTTTATGGGAGATGTTGAAGATCGTTCACCACAATTAGAAGATTATATTCCGAGTTTCCAAAGACACTAAACTATTACAGTCCTTGTGTGTGTGTTTTTGTTATGTACTAAGTATTCCGCAAAAGTAATGTAATGTCTATGTACATTAAGCTTCGGGTCTCTACAGTTAACTTTTATAAAGTTGAGGAATTTACTTTGGAGATTTACCAAGAACGTAAGTAAATTTAAATACTTGTCATGTAGACTTTCATTCTTTAACAAATTTTTACCACAAACCCATCTTTCACTCAAAGAGATAATAGAACACAAAAATATTATATTTATCCAATCTTATAAGGTTCCAAATATTAACTCATACCATTTAGATTAGGAAAACTATTTTGTAATAACCAGGGACTTCATGTAGGCTAGTGGTAGATAATAAAGGTCTGTCACACTATTGTTCTGGGGTTGATTCCTACAGCTTTGTCCGACGCGACGAGTTATCCCCCAACCTGCAGGTTGTCCTTTTCCTAAAACTATATTATTATAATATTCCAAAAATAATATTCAGAAATGTTTTAACCTTAAACAATACTATCCAAGGTTCAAATTAATCCATTCCAACCTTTATAGTTATCCAAAATACCTATGTCCGGACATTCTCTAAAAAGTCTCTAAATTCCAAAATCAATTGTATCATCATATTCCTAAAACAAAGTAATGTTTATCTTATTGTCACATACAAAAATATGATTACCTTCATCATATTAAAACCTTAATGAAAAAAAAGTATTGCAGTACAATACTAATATATATCACATTATTCTTATAACTAGAATATAATCCTTGAGTCCAAAAGCACCAATACATTAATTATTCCACTGTAGTGACTGCATAATGTTGTCCTTGATCCCTTGGCCTTTTCTAAGGTAATTTTACCTGACGCTTAGGACACTCATTTTCATAATTCCCCATTTCCCTACAATTCGAGAATTCAACAATTATATCCTATTTCTTTCCCTTGCAATCACGAGCTTGGTGACCCTTTTCTCCGTATTTATAAAAAACTCTCATTACATTTAGGCAACTACCGGGGTGATTATTCCCACAATTATCACATAATGGAAAATACTTCTTTCCCTTTTTCCCTTTATCCATCTCTTGTCCCACCGTTCCCTTCTTCTCTTGCTTTATTTATTTTCATAAGATTTAGAATATTCTTTTTCTGTCTCGATAGTGCATGAGACAATATCATTGTACGACGAGAAAGATTGTGAGACTAAGGCTCGACGGAGAAACGGTTTTAACCCATCAAAGAAACGATCAATCTTAGTTCTTGGGTTATGTATATAATCTATTGCATGACTTTCTAACCTTGTAAAGTTGGCCTCATACTATGCGACATTCTCATCCTCATTTTGTCTCAGACTTAGAAATTTCCTCTCCATATCTGCTCTATGGTCACGAGGAAAGTATTTTTCTATGAAAATATCTTTGAACTCTCTCAATTACATACTTGATACTTCTTCATCTTACTTTGTATTTTGAATCAATGACCACCATTTATCAGCATCTCCAGTGAGGCAGTAATCTACCATGATAACCTTTTCACATTCACTACTCCCAAAGGGATGGAATATTTTCTCTAAGGAATTTATCTATTGCTTAGATTCTATGGGATGAGTACTTCCATCGAAAGTTGGTGGTTGTTGCCTCATGAAGTTGTCTAACACTGATCCTGGACGTTGCAGATCAGGGTACTCTATATGAGTAAGGTTATTATTCATAGCCTGAGTGAGTTATCCACGTATGGTGATAAGCTGATCAGCACCAGTTGTTTCACCGGCTCCATTATAATTATCTCGAGTAGGAGGAAAATCCCTACATGGAGTTTGTGCATTGATACGGGTTCCATTCCTTCCACTAGGGTCCATTTCTAAACAATGGCATAAACTAGATCATTTTATGAATAAAAATTCAGAATTATATACATGTAAAACACTTAAAATAAAATGAACAATTTATGGATATAATTTATAATCATAAAAGTTTTTATCTTTGGGGAAGTATATACTCATAAACCCTTCATAATGGTTTGTAAATTAAATGAGAATTATCCTAAGCATATCCCCTGGGAGTGTCGTAACCAAGAGTGCAGTAAGGCCCATTGTCGTGCACCAGTTCTTGTTCGAGTCTAGCTCATAGCGGTGTTTTCTAGTTTTACCCATAGGTACATCTGTGCCAGAGCCGCCTCTACCTGCTCGTATCCAGATAGGGATGTTTTTCTCAGAAAACTCACAAAATCTCTATAATATTAAAATTCTAGGAAGTTCTTCTATACTAATCCCCAAATTTTATCTTAGGTCTATGTGCTCTAATTAGAGTTTATCTAAATCTAGCTTCCAAGGTTAGTACTAAACTGCCTCGGATACCAACTGTAACGCCCTGACCCCAGTTACCCAGAGTAGGTGCATTATTGCATAACATTGGCATGATCACAAAAGATGAAGTCTCGAAAGACCTATTAGTTTAGTAGCTTTGGAAACACTAGATAAATTCATAAATGGTACATTAAATCATAAAGTAAAAAACTAAAATAATATAGTCTCCGTAATCAACTCCCATATCCCCATCAGACTATCCCTGCAGGTTAGTCATAAAATATTTCTTCACATCCTGGAAAAAATAAAACATTTAAATGGGTGAGCTCAGATTCTCAGTGAGGATAACAATATTGCGGAAACATTCATAAATAAACATAAACATTTAAGGCAATGTATAACTAAAACAAAAGCCTTTAAAACTTGAACTTTAACATAATATGGAAAAAATAGCATGAAATAATGTTATTTTCTTATTCACATGGATATTCTAATGGTCGAATAATCACATGTAATATCAATAACCATTTTCATAATGATGGAATGCATAATGCCAGACTATCATAACCACGTAGCCAAGGCCTCGTGCCAAGACTACAAATAAGATTTTGTCAATGCCTCATCCCAAGACACTAGTTTGTCTCAAGAGACCGGCCGATGCATCGAATATATATAGTGGGATCCACCTTTCACTTATTAAGTCCAATTGTCACATACATGACATATTTTAAAGTTATTTTTGTATTTAATTTACATTATTGCTTTTTGGGGGGTTTTCAATGCATTTTTGAAGGAAATGGTGGGTTTCCATAAATTGGGTCGACTCGAGAGCCCATTTCCAGTTTTGACAATAAATTTTGTTTGTTTAATAACTCCCTCGTTTTTCAACATTTTTAACTCATTCAACTTCCAAAATGACCTTAATTGTACTATTAAAACCACCAATGAATTTTGGCCCCCTTAAAAATTCATTTGCATCTTGGATTTGGGTGATCAAGTTAGGTATTGGGCCAACCCGAAAGCCCATTTCCAGTTTTAAAATTGTTTTGTAATTATTCCATAAAATATTCAATTTTTATTCTTTTTCGGTGATTCCACCTCTCACCTTCTCCCACTGTACCTGGCCGAACCCCCAGCTTCGTTTCCCCCTCTTTGGAGATCGAATATGTCGTGAATTAGGGCCTAACGTCTCTGGTTTCTAAAAACGTCCAGTTTTCTCAAGTAAGTGACTATCCTTCTAGTTCTCTCCTTTTCCTTGAGATTTATCTTTTTTTTTCTTGAATCCCCAAATTTCCAGAAGCTAGGGCTTCGTGCCTAGGGTTTAATTTTGGGTTTCATGGTTCAATCCTCTGTTTTTAGGTTTGATAGCACTTCCTTGTGGCGCGGTGGTCGTGCGGTTGAAGTTCCGCACTAGGATTTGCGGTTCTTGAATCTTTTGGTAGGTGATTCCATTGTGTGTGCAATTTTTTGGGAATTTGCTTGCTGTGTTGAGGGTGAATTAATTCTTATTGAATTTTAATGTTTCTGTAAAAATTTGATTTAGTTGAATTTACAATGAAAATGAATTTTATGTTACAATTTTTGTTGAAATTGAGGGTTTTTCATGCAAGTCTTTTATTGGTTCATTTTGGGATGAACTCTAATTACATAGTTGATTTTATTGAACTGTATTAGGAATTAAAATAATGTTTTAAATATTTATTCTTTTTGGTTGTGGCTGCAAAAGTTTGTTTAAATTGTGTTTGAGAAGCAAATGGGCATTAAGTGCCATGTTGGTGTGAAAATGGTGGTTTTTAAAATATATAATTTCTTGGTTCACATTGGGCTGCCCCATAACTGAATTTTTGGTTTTATTAAATTGTGTTGAGCTGAAATTTTGTTTCGAGGACTTACAAGTGTTCACATACTGTGAAAAGTGGATATTTTAAAGAGTTTTGGGTGCAAAACAATGTGATGTTTTGAGAGGTTGTTTTATTGAAGATCAAAATATTTTATTGACTGTTTCAAATGATATAAAATGTGTGTAGCTACTGTACTATTTGTTTGTGACCAGTAGTCATACTTTACATGAAAAAGTATGTGTGTTGTTTGCCGAAATTGTTTGAGCACAAAAGGGGGAATCCCCGGTACTTAGGTGGGCGGATATGTACTAGTACGGCTAGTGGACCGGATGGGTTGTGTCCCTGTTTCACTGAGCAAATGGATAACGACAACACTAACTGAACTATGTGGATGTTATTTGGGGACCACTAGGTTATGGGTTTGTTCCCTACTAGTGGCTCGTGCACGGGAAAGGATTGTGACTTGGATACTTTACACCGAGGTACGAGGTACATAGGGCCCGAGACTATCTAGTTGCCTAGGGGTGTTCCCAATTTTTGTGCTCATTAGAATTGTAGTATTTACCCTTGTTGTGAAATCTTTTAGCAGTACATTACAGTAGCTCACATGTTTATTTAATGTGTTATCATCCTGAAATTCTTGGATTGAAAACTGTTTTCATTTGAAAGTTGCTTTTCTTGAAATTTTTAACATTGTTTCACCTTGTGTGTTAAAATTGCTAGTTTTGTTCCCATTGTATTGCATCCTCTTTGGAATCTTCTGGTGGTATCCAATTGGGCTTAGGCTCACACCCTACTTACAACCCTTGGGTGTATGTAGAACTTCTTATGCTTGACTCAGGTAAAGGGAAGGCTAAGGGTGATGGCGCTTCAGGGTGTTAGTCCCCATTGTTGGGGCAGAGTTGTGGAGAAGGCTTGCGGGTGATGACACCCTTGTTGTGTGAAGTGATTGGGGATGTCTTGATGTTGTCATTATTTGTATTTGGACCACTTGTTGTGTCTTTAAACATATGTATTCAGATCTGGTTTTGTTAAGAATGGTTTAGCATGGAAATTTCAGATTCTTATTATTGATTGTTTTATTTGTTTTATGCTTTCATACTCGGGTAAATCGTTCCCAAATCATATTGTTTTATACCCGGGCACTTGTGCCAGCCCGTGGGGATAGGGAATGCCCTTCGGGCCTTGTCATGGGCCGGGTTTGGTGCCATTAATGGTGGCGACCAGATCTGGTACGTGACAAAATGGTATCAGAGCAGGTTAATGTTTTTGGATTATATTGTTATTTTGAGATGAGTCGGGATAGGCAGGAGCTAGGACTGTGGGGGCTCGGGGTATTGGTTGTGAGTAGGGTGCCTGTCCCGCACCTCTCATGGAAGACCTTGAGTCACCAGAGGATGTTGGAATTTACTGATTTACTTCACTTCCAGGTGAGACATGTGGGCTGCAGACCACATGTGGACATCAGGCAGATGTGGAGTAGTTGTTTCTTTTATTACAAGAATGTGTTTAGTTTGTTTATATTTGATGTATTTGATTACAATTTTCAGAATTGTGGTATTGACTATTTGTTTTGTGACTGTTGCATTTTGTAGCTACATGCCTCCCCGGAAAGCTCCCACGCACCCACAGGAGGAAGCTGGAGAGAGTTCTCCCACGCCGATTGATCAGAGGCTAGTCGAGGCCATGGTCCGGGCTGTCCAGGCTCTAGGATATGGACCAGCTCCAGCTCCAGCTCCTGTTAGAGAGGATTATACTGGTCCTAGAAAGGACAAGGCCCAGGAGTTCCTAAAAAATAAGCCTCCAACCTTCCGAGGAAGCTCAGAACCCCAGGAAGTAGAATAATGGATCGAGAAGATCGAGCGTATGTTTGAGTTCCTGGAAACACCCGAGGAGCTCAGGGTGAAGTGTGCCTCCTTTCTGTTGGAGGGTCCCAGCCGTAAATGGTGGGAGTTAGTGCTTCAATCTGGGAAGAATGAGCAGATGCGCTGGAGAGATTTCAAGGCTGTCTTCAATGAACAGTATTGCCCTGAGGTGTTGGCTTATGCCAGGTCTAGAGAGTTCATGGAACTTGTTCAGGGGAATCTATCTGTGATGGAGTATGCCAACCGTTTCGCTGAATTGGTTCGGTATGCTCCAGAAATTGTCTCTAATGAACAAGCGAAGGCCCAGAGGTTTGAGAAAGGCTTGCGACTAGAGATATACTCACAGGTGTTCTTGTTTAAGTTGAGGACCTATGCTGAAGTTGTTGATCGGGCGTGCATGGTGGAGATTGATAGGAAAGGCAGGGCTGGTTTCTATGGTTCAGTATCAGTAGTGGGAAGTGGTAGCTCCTCAGAGAAGAAAAGGAAGCGGGAGGATCATGTGAGGAAAGGAGGGGGCAGTTCAGGCCACTCTTCATGGTAGTTTTCTTCTGCTGCTTCTGATGTAAGATCTGTCGTGTGCAACCAATGTGGGAGGCCTGGGCATATCCGACCAGCATGTCCTCTTCCTCTGAAGCCTTGTTACCAGTGTGGAGGTATAGGGCATTTGCAGCGCTTCTGCGGTGTGGCACGTCCACTCCCAAGTGGGGCAGGGTCAGTGGCTTCAAGAGGAGTGCCAACAGAGTCCGAGCCGTCAAGGACTGGGGGATCTCGTTTTGGTGGCCGTGGTGGTAGGGCTGGATCATCTTCTGGGCAGAGCCAGTTTAGGGCACAACCACAGACTAGCGGTCGTCCTCAGGCAGATACTGGACATCTCCATGCAGTGGATCAGTCACCAGTAGGATAAGAGGCGGGACCGTCGACAGTTCGAGGTACCGTTCTGATCGCATCTTCTATAGCTACTGCTCTTTTTGATAATGGTGCCTCTGTTTCATTCATTTCTGGACATTTTGTGGACATGCTGAATTTTCCAACTGAGTTGATGTCTTTTGCGATGGAGTTGGTGACACCATTGGGAAAGAAGAAGGAGCAGGGCCTGAGGTGCCCCTCGTGTGCACTTTCTGTGTCAGGGGTCGAGATGGAGTGGGACCTCTTGGTCTTAGATATGGACCTTTTTGATGTTATACTCGGGATGGATTGGCTAGTAAACTTCCAGGCACACATCGATTGCTACAGACGGCGGGTGAGTTTCACATCACCTGATGGGAGTCGTCAGGTTTTTCATGGAGAATGGGATCCACGATCAAGTCGCGCAGGGCCTCCACTCCCAGAGTTGGGAAGTGTTATCTTCCAGTTATCTTCGATTGTGCTAGAGGATGGCCTTTCCCATCAAGTTGCACTACCTCGTGTAGTGAATGAGTTTCCTGAGGTATTCCCTGATGATTTTTCTGGTTTGCCCGCGGAGCGGGATGTGGAGTTTTCGATTGATCTCGCGCCGGGAACACAGCCGATATCTCTTCCCTCCTATCGCTTGGCCCCCACCGAGTTGAGGGAATTAAAGATACAGCTGGACGACTTAGAATCCAAAGGATTCATTCGCCCGAGCATCTCTCCTTGGGCCGCTCCTGTGTTGTTTGCAAAAAAGGCTGATGGATCCCTCCGGTTGTGCATTGATTACCGGAAGCTGAATAAGGTAACAATTAAAAACAAATACCCTTTGCCTAGAATAGATGATTTGTTTGACCAGTTGAAGGGAGAAAAGTGGTTCTCAAAGATAGACCTGCGTTCAGGGTATCATCAACTCAGGGTGAAGGAGTCAGATATCCCAAAGACAGCCTTTCGGTGCAGGTACGGCCACTTTGAGTATTTGGTCATGCCCTTCGGATTGACCAATGCTCCAGCAGTCTTTATGGCACTCATGAATAGGGTGTTTCATCAGTATCTCGATTCCTTTATTGTGGTGTTCGTGGATGATATTCTGGTATACTCTAGCTCTGAGGAGGAACATGAACAACACTTGAGGATCGTTTTAGGTACATTACGGGATCACCGCCTCTATGCAAAGTTGTCAAAGTGCACCTTCGGGATCAGAGAGGTGAAATTTCTGGGGCATGTGATCTTAGAGCACGGAGTTTCAGTAGACCCTGAGAAAATTAGTGCGGTTATGTCATGGGAGCAGCCGAAGAATGTGTTCGAGATCAGGAGTTTCCTTGGCCTGGCTGGTTACTACAGGCGATTCGTTCGGGATTTCTCTCGGCTTGCATCACCAATGACTGCGCTCACCCGGAAAGGGGTGAAGTTTGTATGGAGTCCAGAATGTCAAGCATCATTCGAGGAGCTGAAGAGACAGTTGACTACCGCCCCTGTGCTGATTTTTCCTGAGGCCGGGAAGGGTTATGTGGTTTATTGTGATGCTTCAGGTATGGGTCTTGGGTGCGTGCTTATGCAGGATGATCACGTGGTGGCTTATGGCTCTCGCCAACTCCGACCACATGAAAAGAACTACCCTACCCATGACTTGGAGTTGGCAGCGGTGATGCATGCTTTGAAGACATGGCGTCACTACCTCTTTGGCGAGAAGTTTGTGGTCTACTCTGATCACAAAAGCTTGGCTTATATCTTCTCGCAGAAGGACCTCAACTTGAGGCAACGTCGCTGGATCGAGTACTTGCAGGGGTTCGACTTTGACATTGTCTATACCCCAGGCAAGGGTAATGTGGTGGCCGACGCTTTGAGCAGAAGAGTTCCAGTCCAGGCTTTGAGGAAGTCTAGTGATGAGTGGACATTGATGGGGCTCTTTTCTCAAATGCATGTGGAGGCTAGGGAACACAGTGGAGGGGCATTCTTGGCGAGTGTCCAGTTGACTCCTTCTCTGTTGGAGTTGATTCAGTGGGAACAACCTAGTGATGACCTTTGTCAGCGATCTAGGCAGTTTCTTCATGGTGGGGAGACATCCTCTGATTGGTCGTCGTCTCCCGAGGGCATATTGTGCTTCAAGGGCCGTTCAGTGGTACCGTTATCTCTACGGAAGGCAGTGATGCATGATAGCCACCAGTATCAGTGGGCTGTCCATCCAGGTGCCACTAAGATGTATTATGATGTTCGTCGGTAGTTTTGGTGGCCTGGTATGAGACGGGACATAGCAGACTTTGTTTCGAGATGCTACACATGTCAGCAGGTGAAAGCAGAGCACCAAAGGCCATCTGGTTTGCTCCAACCACTACCCATTCCTACCTGGAAGTGGGAAGAGGTTTCCATGGACTTCATTGTTGGGTTACCTCGTACACCTCGGGGTAAGAATGCTATTTGGGTGGTGATTGATCGTCTGACCAAATCAGCCCACTTCATTCCAATCAGAGATACATCTAAAGTGGATGAGTTGGGCCATTTGTATCTTCAAGAGGTGGTGAGACTCCATGGTGTACCATCAGCTGTTGTCTCGGATAGAGACCCCCGCTTCACTTCTCGATTTTGGGAAGGCCTTCAAAAGGCCTTGGGCTCTTAGATTAAGATGAGCACGTCGTACCACCCTCAGACGGATGGTCAGACAGAGCGGGCGAATCAAATTTTGGAGGACATGCTTCGTGCATGTGTCTTGGACTTTGGAGGTTCTTGGGATAGCCATTTGGGATTGGTTGAGTTTTCTTATAATAATAGTTACCAATCCTCAATTCGAATGGCCCCTTTTGAGGCGCTATATGGTCGGCCATGTCGGTCCCCCCTATGTTGGGCTGAGGTAGGAGAGACTTCACTATTGGGGCCGAGCCTTGTGGAGGAGACTTCTGAGAAGGTCAAGTTGATCAGGCAGTGCTTATTGATAGCTCAGAGTCGTCATAAATCTTATGCTGACCGGAGGCGTCGAGACCTAGAGTTTTCTGTGGGTGACAGGGTATTCTTAAAAGTGGCCCCTCGTCTGGGCCATCGTCGATTGGGGAAGCAAGGTAAGATGATGCCACGGTATGTCAGACCCTTTGAGATCACCGAGTGTATTGGAAAGGTGGCATACAGGTTGGCCTTACCTTCTCAGCTGACGTCCATCCATGATGTCTTTCACGTCTCTCAATTGAAGAAATACAACCCGGATCCGTCCCATGTGTTGAATTGGGAAGAATTGGAGATAGAGCCTGACTTGTCTGTTGTTGAGAGGCCAGTAAAAATTGTGGACTCCCAAGAGAAGATACTTCGAGGGAAGTCTATTCCATTAGTTCGGGTTCTATGGCGGCATGGGAATGATACACATCAGACTTGGGAGCGAAAGTCATGGGTCGAGGAAGAGTACCCATTCTTGTCTACCAACCAAGAATCATGTTGACTTTCCGGGGCGGAAAGTCCTTCATGGTGGGGAGAATTGTCACATACATGACATATTTTAAAGGTATTTTTGTATTTAATTTACATTATTGCTTTTTTGGGGGTTTTCAATGCATTTTTGAAGGAAATGGTGGGTTTCCATAATTTGGGTCGACTCGAGAGCCCATTTCCAGTTTTGACAATAAATTTTGTTTCTTTAATAACTCCCTCGTTTTTCAACATTTTTAACTCATTAAACTTCCAAAATGACCTTACTTTAACTATTAAAACCACCAATGAATTTTGGCCCCCTTAAAAATTCATTTGCATCTTGCATTTGGGAGATCAAGTTAGGTATTGGGCCAACCCGAAAGCCCATTTCCATTTTTAAAATTGTTTTGTAATTATTCCATAAAATATTCAATTTTTATTCTTTTTCGGTGATTCCACCTCTCACCGTCTCCCACTGTACCTGGCCGAACACCCAGATTCGTTTCCCCCTCTTTGGAGATCGCATCCGTCGTGAATTAGGGCCTAACTTCTCTGGTTTCTAAAAACGTCCAGTTTTTTCAAGTAAGTGACTATCCTTCTAGTTCTCTCCTTTTCCTTGAGATTTATCTTTTTTTTCTTGAATCCCCAAATTTCCAGAAGCTAGGGCTTCGTGCCTAGGGTTTCATTTTGGGTTTCATGGTTCAATCCTCTGGTTTTAGGTTTGATAGCACTTCCTTGTGGCGCGGTGGTCGTGCGGTTGAAGTTCCGCACTAGGATTTGCGGTTCTTGAATCTTTTGGTAGGTGATTCCATTGTGTGTGCAATTTTTTGGGAATTTGCTTGCTGTGTTGAGGGTGAATTAATGCTTATTGAATTTTAATGTTTCTGTAAAAATTTGTTTTAGTTGCATTTACAATGCAAATGAATTTTATGTTACAATTTTTGTTGAAATTGAGGGTTTTTCATGCAAGTCTTTTATTGGTTCATTTTGGGATGAACTCTAATTACATAGTTGATTTTATTGAACTGTATTAGGAATTAAAATAATGTTTTAAATATTTATTCTTTTTGGTTGTGGCTGCAAAAGTTTGTTTAAATTGTGTTTGAGAAGCAAATGGGCATTAAGTGCCATGTTGGTGTGAAAACGGTGGTTTTTAAAATATATAATTTCTCGGTTCACATTGGGCTGCCCCATAACTGAATTTTTGGTTTTATTAAATTGTGTTGAGATGAAATTTTGTTTTGATGACTTACAAGTGTTCACATACTGTGAAAAGTGGATATTTTAAAGAGTTTTGGGTGCAAAACAATGTGATGTTTTGAGAGGTTGTTTTATTGAAGATCAAAATATTTTATTGACTGTTTCAAATGATATAAAATGTGTGTAGCTACTGTACTATTTGTTTGTGAACAATAGTGATACATTACATGAAAAAGTATGTGTGTTGTTTGCCGAAATTTTTTGAGCACAAAAGGGGGAATCCCGGGTACTTAGGTTGGCAGATATGTACTAGTACGGCTAGTGGACCGGATGGGTTGTGTCCCTGTTTCACTGAGCAAATGGATAACGACAACACTAACTGAACTATGTGGATGTTATTTGGGGACCACTAGGTTATGGGTTTGTTCCCTACTAGTGGCTCGTGCACGGGAAAGGATTGTGACTTGGATTCTTTACACCGAGGTACGAGGTACATAGGGCCCGAGACTATCTAGTTGCCTAGAGGTGTTCCCAATTTTTGTGCTCATTAGAATTGTAGTATTTACCCTTGTTGTGAAATCTTTTGGCAGTACATTACAGTAGCTCACATGTTTATTTAATGTGTTATCATCCTGAAATTCTTGGATTGAAAACTGTTTTCATTTGAAAGTTGCTTTTCTTGAAATTTTTAACATTGTTTCACCTTGTGTGTTAAAATTGCTAGTTTGTTCCCATTGTATTGCATCCTCTTTGGAATCATCTGGTGGTATCCTATTGGGCTTAGGCTCACACCCTACTTACACCCCTTGGGTGTAAGTAGAACTTCTTATGCTTGACTCAGGTAAAGGGAAGGCTAAGGGTGATGGCGCTTCAGGGTGTTAGTCCCCATTGTTGGGGCAGAGTTGTGGAGAAGGCTTGCGGGTGATGACACCCTTGTTGTGTGAAGTGATTGGGGATGTATTGATGTTGTCATTATTTGTATTTGGACCACTTGTTGTGTCTTTAAACATATGTATTCAGATCTGGTTTTGTTAAGAATGGTTTAGCATGGAAATTTCAGATTCTTATTATTGATTGTTTTATTTGTTTTATGCTTTCATACCCGGGTAAATCGTTCCCAAATCATTTTGTTTTATACCCGGGCACTTGTGCCAGCCCGTGGGGATAGGGAATGCCCTTAGGGCCTTGTCATGGGCCGGGTTTGGTGCCATTAATGGTGGCGACCAGATCTGGTACGTGACACCAATGCATTCCTCATATGAACAGGTTTAAACATATCATAAACCATAACATAATCGTATCACATAAAACATGAATAAAGGAAACATAAAAATTCCACATTTCAATCACAAGATATCAATACAACACATATATATAATAAAACATTATCAAAAACATTTTCAAGTCCAAAATAAAAGAAAATTAAAAATTGGTATTTATATTTCATTTAAAAAATATGATGGCTTGTAGAAGAAGCCGGAACTCAAATAATGGTCACGGCGGCGGAGAAGTCATTGTCGCCACATATGTAAGAAGAAAACATTCCTTTTTTCGTTTATTAATAACGATTCATATATAAAGATTCTTTTTGAATAAAAGTAAACTTCAAAGGGGTTTTTATACACCATATAAGAGAAAGTTGTGTATAAAACAAAATATGCCTTAATGAAAGGAGATTGCGACAGAGTCCCTTACAAAGATAATTTTTTTAAATAAAATTGTTCTATTATGTGTATTCACTATAATGGCACATAAATAATGTACAAATACCTGATAGGACATAATAATATCATGACATAATTTAAAAGTAGGAGATTAACCCAAAGAATGGAAATTGGGTTAAGAAGTTCCCTAACCTCGTGTCCGACTTGACTCGAACGTTCTTTAACCTCATGAATAATAAACTAGAGTTAATTTCTACTTTCTTAAGAACCTTTTTCAAGTTCATTATTTCTTTTATATCAATTATTACCATGTTATGAACATTATGTAATTATTTAAGTTAATAACGGTCGTTTTGTCGATCTTAGGTACTTGAGTCAAAAATAAACTTCTTATAATTACACGTTGTTCATGTGGTAAAATATACATTATATACAGAATTATATTAATGATTTAGATATCTTATATATCATATATATCCAGTATATACATTCATTTATAAAATTAAATAACATTTAGAGGTAAGAAATGAAATGCACAGTTCATGGAGACGGTAAGCCATACGTACACATGAACACAACTTTCATTTCTATTTCATTTCTAATGGAATGAAATCACAATTATATAATGGTATATTATAATTCCAGTATTATATCATATATAATATCATTTACTCCATCCTTTATACTTCGCACATATGGCATTAACGATTCAAATCACTATGAGGGGGCGGTAGTCTGCACTTCCAAAAAAGAAATTATCACATTTACCCATAATGAAAATAATAATGATGTGCCATAAATGAAAAATACATAGGAATAATGAAAACAAAAACATAATATATATCATATATAATAAATAGTTTCATCATAATGGCCACCATGAGAGGTTTTAAAAGAAGATTGAACAATCATCATTTCATGAGGCGGTATTTCGCCACCCACAGAAATAGTATGTTCATTAACCATTAGACGAAGGTGTGTGTACGTGTAAATAAAATACATATAATAACAACATCCTAGTATATTTATGATACTGGTGTTGTTACAGAATAAAGTAATAAAAATATTTTAAGGGGTCATAGAAGAAAAATAAAACAAAAGAACACCAGAGAAGACATTACCTTAAAATCGGGTAACCAATTTTAAATTGATCCAAAGGCTTCCTTGGGAAGAATTCTGCCCAAATTGAGGCTTATAAGAGTAATATTTGAGATTTTAGAGAGTTTTGGGAAGAGGTTGGCCGAGAAAAATGGCATGACAGTGTGAATAAGGTGGTAGTGGTGGGGGCCTTTTATAAGAGGAGAAGAGGGGCGCTCTTGGAAAGTAATGAAATGTTACATTATTATGAAGTGAATTGCAGATTTCAAAGGTCCCACAATTATATAGTTTGAATATAAGGTGATAAGGTTATAAATATAAGTATAAAATAGGTTTTTGACAAGTGTATGTCTTAGATTTTACATTATATTTTCATTTTATTTAAATCGTTAATTAATAAGGTTATCACTACATCATCATGGTGTCATAAAATATTTAATTTATTTAACCTCTAAAATTTTTTAAAAAAAAATTTCATGATGTAGGAGATATTTTTAGATTTCCAATGATTATTTATAGTCAAAATTTAACTTACATAACCCCATGTAATAATTGTTTTATTAAAACAACACATGTTTGTGACAATTTTATTTTTACTTTAAATAAAAAGTTATTGATGTCATTTTCTTACCGATGTGGCTTCATGGGGTCCCCAAGTTGACCCGTAGATTTTCGTGGTTGGCCATGAGTCATCCAATAAGGGTAGTAAAAGTGTCAAGATATTTTCATATTTTTAAAATATCATTTTTACCTTAAATTTCACTAATTACCTTTAATTGCGATTAATAAACCCGAAAAGTTACTATTCACCAAAAATTATTTTAATCCCATAGAACCAAATTTTACTTCTTAATGAAAACCATGTATGTCATATTTTTAAAAATCAAATTACAGAAGTGGTAATGTTTTATTTAAATGAAAAATCAGTTTTTTTGACTACCACTTATTGGTTTCACTATTCATAAAAAATTGATGTTTTTCAAAAAAATACCAAAAATTTACACTGAGATATATTTGATATTCATAATTCAAAAATGATGACTATTTTAAAATATTAAAAACATATAAGTTGAATTAATTAATTTAATAATTAATTCCCGCTGTCACAACAAATAGCGTGTTTTTAAGAAGCACTATATATCAAAAGATTGACAATTGTTTATGTCCAATATCAAAGTGAAGTTAATTATAATGACCACCATTGGATAAAATGGTAAAAATATATTCTAATTAAACATTAAAACCACTAAATAATATAATTTATCACTTTAAATTATTTGTATTAAAAAGTTGTTTTTAAGTATTTTTCACTATTCATCATATATTGGATGTTCTCAGAAAAATACAAAAAATTCAACATAGGATAATTTCGATATTCCAAATCCAAAAATGAAGTCCATTTTGAAATATAATGTTTATATAATTTCAAAAAGTTTGTATTAGTATACATAAAGACTACTTTTATTGGTCACGGTGTGTTAGAATTCGAGGTTGCGTACAACGCACGTTGCACTATTATTCAAAGAGAAGCCTACCATGGAAGCTTGGGGTGTTACATAGGTCATAAATGGTTTACTATATCAACATCTAGTAAAAGAAGATATTTTGACTAAAAAAAATAAGAATCAAAATCCTTGGAATTCATTATCTGCATTAAAAACAACAACATCCACACATCTAACACAATGTAATATAATTATAACTATGAATGTGATTCTTGATGAAAATAAAAAAAGTATAAATCATAAATTTAAGTATCATATGTAATAAATGAATAATTAAGAATAAATATCTATAATATAAAAAACAATATTCAAAATAATGATATCAGGGATAAAATTGAAACCACAAAAATGGTTAGTTATCAATTTGACAATGGGGATCCTTATTCATCCAAATCCTCATTCCCTATGATAAAACAATCACTTAATCTATTAACTCCATGTATTGATAAGTCACACATGGACTATAAACTATTAGTAACAACACATATGGGTGGGATTTCTTATGCAAACTGTGAGTATAAAAAACCATGAAGGATTCTACAAAAAAAAGAAATAAATGATATATAGTTTATTCTCTAAAAAACACGAAAAAAATAGATTAACCACAAATCAAAATTAAAATTATTTGAAAATATAAGGAAATTTTATATGACATGATAAAATGCCTTCATTTCCTAGTCACAACATAACCATTACATCTTAATTGAACTGTATATCACATGATGGGCCACCCATTCCCTTTGAAAGATAAACCAAAACAAAATTCAATGACTCAAGAGAAAACTACACATCCGTAAAAACAATTAGAGGATATGGGTTGTTGAGAAATTTTATTAAAGGACATGGCCATGACATTAATCCTTAACATTATCTAGAAATTATACCATAATGGATTCCTCTTGAAAAAAAATCACTAATTTAAATTTTTCTTTTTTCAAGTTACACCATTATGAAAGTTGTGACTCACTATTCACCTCCATTGACTGTTTCCTCCACAATAATTATTCTCCCCCTCATTCGACCACCGTATCACTTTAAAATTTCCCTTAAAAACATACTACATTAATTCTCATTATGATTCATATAATTTTAAAACAATAAAATGAAAAGAGTCATATCATATATAATGATAAATTCCAATAAAAAATAATATAAAAATTCATGATGACACTTCTAGGAATACCCATAAATAACCAATAACTTATTACATATTTATGTATCCTGATTTTTATTATGTGAAACATTTAGAAAGTAATAATATTTTATCCCCTAACTAGTTTATTATCCTAAATAGAAAATCAAGTAATGATTTGTAATGACTTTTGAATTATTCTCATAGTCAGAAATCATAACATTCTAATATGAATAAAAATCTGTAATACAATTATAAAATATTCAACCTAGAATAAAAATTAATAGAAATAGACAAGATTTCAAGGAAATATATTAGTATTTCAGAGGAATAATATACATGAATTCTTCCAAAATGTTTATTGTTTAGTGTCTTATAAAATGTTTGATATTTTTTCCTTATTGGGAAGATTTAATAAGGGAAAATTTGCGTAATAATTTGAATACTATTCAAAATCATTTAACTCAAATGTATTATATTCCGCAATGGGTAGAAATTTTTTCTCACAACCTTAATATATGTATATAAATCAATATTTTTTTTGTTTAGAATATAAAAATATTACTTGGTTTATATTTGATGTAAAGGATAATACAAGGATATGAACAAATCAATCATTTTGTAAAAATATTTCTTAACCACAATCATTATATATTTATTTAAATATAAAATTACGTATTAGGAAAAAGGTTCAGAAACATGATATTCATACTACAATTAAAAAAACATATAAAATGGTAATGGTAAAAAATTACACCCTTCAAAGATAACACGAACTTGATCTCCCATTAGTCATTATTATGTCATTTTCAATGATCATTATCTAAAAATTTATATCCAATTATATAAATAATAGTTTATTTTATTTTAAAATCTTATATATAGTGTTAACATCAATATATAATTACCTTTTTAAAACTATGAAATCATTGGTAAATTTCATTATATGATACTTTCTATAATTTTACTATGCTAGAGTGAAAGTTTGAAGGTTTTCATAGAATTCTAAATGATTCATTATAGATTGAATTAATATTTATAATAACAAAATTCGTTGAAGATGATACACTAAAATATTGTTTTCTTAACATCATTTATAATGGGAATTAAATTCGCCAAGATATGTTGACGAGATATCACCATGAAAAATAATATTGATATCTTATGATAAATTCCACCTCTATAACTCTTATAATAATATAAAATCATTGAATTTAAATATGAGATATCATGAAAAGTATATTATTATATAATCATGATTACAATGTTAATTAAACTCATGGTGGTAAAGATATCCAAATTAATATATTAATATAAATTATACTTTAATGGTTTTAAGTTATTTACACTGAATATCAATGGTGGTATTCAAGGGAAAATTTGTATTTTATCATCGTTATGGTATCTACATTGTATCATAGCCTCACTATGTCTTTGGAAGTATAGGTGTATCCATGGACTAGATGTAAACATAGTGTGTTGTTAATTTTTATTATTTTACAGTGATATGGTTGATTTCAACAAATTTTGATTAGATTATATCATGTTATGATTTTATGTATTAATATTTGAAATTTTTATGGTTATTGTTGGATGTTTAAATCCATGTCCACCTTATGGATGGTTGGGATGAAAATTTTGATTTTCACTGTGACATTAATCAATGATTTGGTGATCACTATATAATTGTATTATAATGGGTGATTATGGGAAATGTTGAGACTGTTGGATTATATACCATGATGGGTTATACATTGAATTGGAAAATAGGGATATGGTGACATGAATGATTTATAGTATACTATAGAATTAGTTTATCTAATATTTTATTATAGGAAATTTTCATCAATACAATGGAGATTATTAAATTTTAAGGTCCATAGATCTTGGATCTCTACTAACCGCGATATTCCCTGACATTTGAAATTTTTACAATGCTATGGTAATGTCCTATATGATTTTTATTATATATTTATCTATAGTTCCCAATTCAATTGATTATTTTCATATCATTTTAAAATAAGGATAAATGTGGATTATATCTTGGGGTGTATTATCATATGTCAGTGAAACATAACCTAGGATTTTTGAGAATTATTTTTGTGATCTAGGGGATTTTTACTTACTTTTCAACAATACATATTATCTTTATATCTTTAAGATGCAATGGTAGGTAGTTTGTGCATGTTTTTAATGGATTTTGGTGATAGTCTAGGTGGATTATGATATATTACATGTGATTAAAATTTCCAAATTATTTCACTAGTTTTTTAACATTAGATTCATTCATTTATTTTAGGCCACAGTTGAAAAAACATATTTTGAGGTTTTTTATTAAGAATATATTTATTATATTTTAATTTAGATGTGGAAGAACTAGTCATTTTTTATTATGTAATGGAATAGAATCAATCTGATGAAGATAATAACCCAAATAATTGTAATGGGAATAATCAATATTTTTATATTGTTTTCCTTACAATTTATTTGATTTTTTGTGTTATTTTTTCACTACAATTCTATTATTAGTTATAATTATTTATATATATTTATTTCTATTTTATAATGTAATATAATTTAATTTCGGTAATATAATGATGAATTAGGTATCCAAAATAAATGGTTGATGTTTTACCATTGATTTTTGAAAAATTATGGATCCTTATAATAGGGAATTATTGACGATCTTATGATTTAGTGTATAATTTCAAATTTTTATTTATTTTTATTGTTTTATTGTATCTTTAATTATTGTTAGTTTATAATATTATTGGGGGGGGTTCAAGAGATGTATATTTTTTGTTATTGTAATGTTGTGTGATTGATGGGATTAGTGCTTTAGTTTACTAGGAATATCAAAGTGTTCTAAAATTAATGAATGAATTAAATAAAAGGGGAATTAATCTGTGGTATTTTTAATTGATTAATTATTGATATAAGTTATTTTTTCTTTTTATAATAGTGTTGGATAGAATTTTTTATGTTACAAATAAATTTAATAAATATTGTATATTATGAAAATGAATACTCTTAATAAAATGTTAAATTGGATGAATATGATGTCTTATGTGGTCGTTGTGATATTTTATAGCATATTTTTATATTTAGGAGATGTGGAATTGGTTTATATTTATGCGGATGTGAATCTAAGTAAATTATTGGGGTTATAGATGTGTTATTATAGTAATTAAACCCTTAGGTTAAAATTTTTAGTATTTTAGTGTTCATTGTAATTTATATTATGTCATACACTCTACCGCCTAGTTATGATATCATAGTGAATGGTCATACGTCTTTATAAGTATTTGATAAACCCCAACTTCCATGTCATTAGTTATATAGATGGTTTACAAATTCCCCTATAATACATTATTTACCAGATATATTATATACTGTAATGTAATGGAGAATATGGTAGTTTTATTTGTTTATTTTTAAGATCATTTCTTACATTTTCTGATCATTTTATATATATTTTTCAAGAAAACTTGGTCATTAAAATGAACTAAAAAGTCATAATGAATCATTTTTGAAATTAGATAATGTGTGGTTAAATAATCACCTTAATGGTCATATTTTCTACTCTGATCAGATCACAAAAATTTAAGGGATAGTTTTATGTCCATTGGTTACATAGTAAGATGTAATTGTAACTGGATACATTAGAGATATGAAATAATGGATAGAGGTTGGTGCTTCAAATATAATTAGAGCCCATTTATATTCATCTTATATTTTTTGGTAACTAATTAAAAGGAAACAATGAATAGACTCATGTGTGATAAAACTAGTAAGCAAAATTTTTTGAATCCAAAAATCTTAAGGTCCATTTTTGTTCATCACTAATCAATAATTAATCAATTGAGAGGTTAATATTTGTGTATATAAGGATGATATGAAGAAATAAGAAATTATTGTTGATTAAAAAACATTAGAGGCCCATTTTGATTCATATCCTATATTTTAATATCTAGTTCAGAGGGAAGGATAATTGGTTACATGGGTGATACAGTCTATTGATTAACTATTGGTGATTAAAATTGTTAGAGTTCTATTTTTTATGTATAATTAATAAGGATAGAGTGACAAATTTAATGTTTTGCAAAGAACCTGGTATTTATATTTTTTATTCAAAATGGCCATGCTTGGTGAGATAAGAGGGTTTCACTTGTGACCTTTCAACTAAATCACCATAATAGAGATCCCTATTTTTTAAGGGATTAATGAGAGAAAACATCCCAATGGCCATGATGGTCAGTTAGGCTTGTGAGATAAAAAATATAATATACGATTTGTGATACCCATTATCAATTGAATATGTGATAAATTAGGGAATAATTGTCTATCATATAGAATATACATGTGAATAAAATTTCCATTTAGGAATCATGTATAAAATAGTTATTTTTTGTTTTTGAACTTGGAATTAGTGAATCACAATGATAATTATAAATTTAGGGTTAGTACATTATATTTATCTAACGGAGGATGCTTTGATGAGTTATGATTAAATGTTGAAAAGCCTTGAAAATATAGTTCTCAATCATATAACCTGGTGTTTTGAGCAGATTTATAGAAATATACCTTTAATTTTATGTGTCATAAACCTGGGTGTGTGTTGGAAAATGATTAATGTGTTGATTTTCACCCATCTAATCCATTTTGATTGATAAATGGAACCATAATAGTGATTGAAGATACTATTAAATAATTTCACCATATCAAGGGCCTTAGTTGATCATGGGTGATTTGTTTCCAGAGTGAGGGACTATATAAAGCCTAGGGATTGTAGTTACATAGTGTGGGCCTATAAGTGTCTTGAGAAAATAAAATTCCGAGTGATATAATCTAGTGATATTAAGTCAAGTGGGGACCTAATGAGGAACTCTGCAATGCATGGGGATAGGGAAAGACTACTACGAACCCCTTGGATCCTTTGAAAAAATGTATCACATGTCTTTCAATTAGAGAGGGTACTTCGCTATATCCTCCATGAACATTTGAGAAATGTGATTATATGAAATTAATTTAGATGTAAAATTCTTCATATGTCACAAATTAAATGAGATTACATGCATTTATGGATCTTTTGATATTACAATCACATGTGGGGAATCATTAATGGTCTAGGAACATAATCACTAAATGTAGGTGACCATGTGTTGTGTGTAAGAACCTGACCACATTATACCATATTAAGTTGTTACATTATAACATTATCTTTTTATTAAATAATTCAAGTAACAAGGGACAAAATACTTTTTTCTTCATGATAAATTATATTCATAATATAATATCACATTACATTTGAAACTTAAAACATATTGAATAATGAAATAAAATATTTTATATCCTTAAAGACATTCAATGATTCATTCATCATATACCAGTTAAATGAAAAACAATTAATGGTGATATCTTATTCATATAATGGGATTCATTCAAAGAAATATGTCATGATTAAATAAGAAATAATCAATATATGAAGATATTTCATTAAAAAAATATTTAATTTAATCACTTAGTTGGGCATGGACACTAATATAACAAGTATCAATTAGGATCAAGTTATTCTATATAAATAACCACTTGAGATTGAAACATATCAACATATTTTAATTAAAATAATCAATTTTACATTAATAACTGATTTAATAAGGATTCAATTCATAATGTATAAAATTTGAAACAGACCTTTGTGCCTTGTGGAATGAGTGTTTAAACTACTTATTGGTGTACATTTAAAACCCTTTAAATTTTTCTAGCTAAAAAATTTATCATAGGAGTGCCGTTGTTGCTTTGAAGGGATATTTAATTTTGAGCCCCACATACCACTTATTATGTAAAATTTATTTTACTTGTTAATAAAAAATATACCTTAATAAATATGACTAATAAAATCAATAATTTTCCAAATTAGAAGAAGAAGTAAAGGAACATGTAATTACACTACCTAGAAAACTGAATATTAAATATCCAAAAAATATGTAATATAGAATCTTCAGGGTATATCCTTAGTGATGTATAATATTAATTAATTTATGATGAAATATATGAAAATAAAATAAAATTATCATTGGAAAATTTCATAATAAAAATACCCCATTCAAATATGGATTCACTTATTTAAAATTAGACAATTTCAAAAATATTAAATAAATCATTTTATTTAAAAATATAAATATAAAATTGTAAATTAATCTTCAAAAATTTTAGTTTTATTGATTTTTAGAAATTTAATTCATTTCATATAAGTTAAAATAAATATTCAATTCATTATTTTGTCAAAGAATCCCAAAAGTACCTAGTTTGTAAAACAAAAAAAATAATTTTAAACATATTGTAAAAATTATATCTTGTTTCAAAATGATTTAACAAATAAGTTATTTATCATAAAAAATTCATGAAATCATTTTTAGAAATCAGGTATATGGAAAAAAATATTTGATAGAAGATAAAAATAATGTTAGTTTTCCTTGAAAACCTGATTTAAGTATCTTGAGTACATAAAGGGTGGAAAATGAATCAGAAAATATTTTAATATGATAAATAACATTTATAGAAGAATTTATATTGGGTTTGATATATAATTGTTGAATAATTCACTTAGTGGAGAAATTAACATAGTCAATCTTGAATAACGATGATATTGTGAAATAATCCCTTTTCACTTTTGATACATTAAATTCATAACCATTTCTAAGGAAATATTACTAAAAATAAAAATTAAATTCCTTGAATATAAATATATTCCTAAAATAAAATATAAACTATGAATTAGATACAAATCATAAAATAATATATTATATAACATAACATGTGTCACATAAAAGATAATATGAGATGAATAACCCTTATCAAATGTTAAAATTACTTCATAAGTGTTAGAACCACATATATAGTAAATTTAGATTAATTTTACATATATATAAAACTAGTATTATATATATGATAGAATATATTATTTACCTATAAAATTTTATCACCCATATATTTAATATTCATCATTAGAATGACAATTACAAGTGATAACTGCTTTGTCATTCAGGTATGTTTATGTTTGGTTGTTTTTGCCCTTTTACATTGACCATGGATGAAAATTATTCGAAATTTTAATAATTATATAATAATCATATATATTCATTATATATTTAATAATAATTTTTCATAAATTTTTCATAAAAAATGAATACACCATTTATGGAGATGGTATGTTGTACCTACGGATGAATGTTGTCTTCACTTTTGAATTTATAGAATTAAATAATGAAAAATAATTATTACCATTTGAAGTTTAGTTTTTATTTCACAAAAATCATGTATATTCATAAAGTCTAAAAATTACCATCTAGGTAAATTGGAAATTATGAACAATTCACATTGCTTTGTGGAGGCGGTACTCTATAAGTCAGCATAAGTGACATTGTCATTTTACAATGGATTTGAAGTAAGAAAAATTAGATATATATTATAATTTTATAATAAATTTTATTTAATTAATTTCATATATATTAAATATCTCCCTTTTTTATCCATGCAAAATCATAATGAAAAAATTAATTAAATAACTATATGGAGATGGTAAGCCGTAAAAAAGAACAAGATGAATTTCCTATTTTCATATGATGGAAAAGAGATGTAGAGTGGTTGTACCATATTCATAATAACAAATTAGTATATTTATGATACTTAATTTCGTATTAGATAGTGATTACAATTTATTGATAGTTTGTTTACTATGGAATATATTTTAAATAGTCGATAAAACAAATTACCTCTACATCGGTAGAATCCCTTTAGGCATACTCTTAATTGACCGAGAGTCTGCCTTTTGGAAGAGATATTACCTCTTGAACATGGATACTAATTTTTAGATTTTTTTTCAGGGTGTTTTAAGGATAAGAGGATCTTAGTGGTGTATATAATATAGGAGAGATGCTTTGTTTTAATAGTGTGTGATAATATTAACATGGAATTAAAAAATATTTAAAAAATAATTTTTTTATCATGTGGAAGTGGTGTAATTTTGATTTTTTTTATGATAAGATAGTAAATGTTTTGAATAAAAACATTATATAAAATTTATATTATTAATGTGGGTTTTTAAACATTATATTTTGGTTTAACTACTTTTTTTAGCTATTTTATCCTTAACATTGGTAACACCGTCTTCATCCGTAATGGATTATAATTTTATTATAAGGGTAATGATTTCCCTAATTGTCCATGGAATGAAATTTTGGAATATATTTTATCAAAATATTTCACTTTCATGATTTTTACAAAATTAAATGACCAAATAAAATATTATTTTTCATTAAATATCAACCAATTTATTTTTAAACTATAGATTTTATTTTAAATAAAAGACATGATTAAAAATATTTTATTAAAATATAAACAATTAAAAAACCTCTAATATGTTATATTGATCAATTAAATTATTGGGATACTGTAACTCTCTTAAAAAATATTTATTTTAGATTTCTCAAATTAAATTATTGAATTTTATTATTAGTTGAACAAATATTAAACCAGTGTTCTTGAAAAATTTATGTTGATTATTTAATAACTTTAAAATATAAATATATTTAAATGAAATAGATTTATATATTTAAATTAAATATTTATAATAGAATATGTTATATTCTTTCCTTCAAAAAAATTTGAGTTATTAAAGTAAGAGGAGTGTCATTTTGTATTTATTATTTTAAATAATTAATATAAAAGTACTAATCGATGAAATATAAAACCAAGTTGACTTATATTCATGTTTGGGAATGAAATGGATGAAACAAAATCATCTAATATGATAATAGAAAATTTTATAATATGTTTTAGTTCTAATCGTCTTCTTTTTATCTTTAGTTGCCCGATTTACCCTCAATGTCGTGATAATTTATTAGTATAATGACTATTCATAATGAAAAAAATAAAAATAAAATACTTTCAAAATAAGGATATAATTATTGAATATATGATTTCTAGTTTTCAAGAATCAATTTATATAAGTGTATGAAATTAATTTAATAACACAACGTAAAATAAAAATGAAAATGGTTTTTCATAAATATGTATTCTTATGTATAAAATGTAACACCTCAATATTTTAAATTAAAAACATTGTATTTGATAGTGTGTATCACACACATCACAAAGAACGTGAGGGAATATAATACAATTATAATTTAAAATATATTAAATAATTTTAAAAAAATTAAATATTTGATATATCATTCAATGAATGTTATACTGATTTAGTGTAAGTCACACACAACAATAAGTTTCTACAAATGGCTTTGCATAACACGTAAGACTGGATTTTTACAAATAATGTTATATTATTAATATTAATTAGTATAATAATATATAACAAATCCATGAAATTTTTAGTTATATAATTTTTAAACTATATTATGTAAATATATGGTTAAAACAATTATGAAATGAAATCATTGGTTAAAAACTAAATAAAAATGAATATTCAAACCAATTGAGTACAAAAGTAAATTTTTTTTATTCTCACAAAGTTGTTTTACCATAACAAATTTAATTTATTTGAATTGTTGAGTGATATTAATGTGATATAAATAATATAACTTGAATCACATAATTTTTATATTCATCTTACAGATTTTATTTTCTTAATATAAGAACAATTCAAATATTACACATGACATACTATATTTTTATATAAGGAGTTTTGACACCATTTACCAGAAAAACCATTTGATATCTAATTTTCACACTTTTAAATAATTAATATGAAAAAATAATCATTCTATTTATAATACAAACATAAAAATTAGCTTAGGGTGAATTTTAAAAATTTTCTGTGATCAATCATTTTTTAATGAATAATGAAAAATTCTGAAATTTAATTCAAAACAACTTTTTTCAATTAATTTATTTATAATTATAAATTATGTTCAATATAGATTCTCAGTTATATTTAGGTCATATATTTATCAATTATTTTTTTATTGGACATTGTAATCATTTTCACATTGAAATGGATTGAAAAACAAAGGAAACCTTTGGATGCTTTAACCATTAAATTTAGCATTGTCTCCCCTTCTACAAGAATAAATTTAAATTAAATTCTTCCAATAATATTATTGGAATACCAAATAAAGGATTAATGTTTTGGAATAATCATAATTTATAATGTATAATAACATTATCATAGTATTCTCCCAAACTAAATAGTGAAATTAGTTAAAATTAATTACAACTATAAATTAAAAATTAAGCCTAATAAGGGACCAAATCAAAATATTAAGGTTGAAAATGACATAGAAACCTATGAATAATCTATTAGATATTCATATATTGGAAATTAAACTTACACTGTTGAGTTTTTTTGGTTTTGGATTAGTTTTTTGGGTAAAAATGTTAGTACTTTTAACTTATTTTCAAAATTGCAATGTGAGTACTTTTCCTCCAATAGAAAAGGCCACCACCCCTCACAAATACTCAAAAATCTCAAACCATTTTGTTTCATTAATAATAAGATAAATTATATTAAAGAACCCTATATTCCTCCTTTATTTCATCTATTTAGTAGTATGAAATACGATGAAGACTTTTAGTACAAAACAAAAGTAGTTACACAATTAAGAGATAACGTCTCATCTAGGGATCATTAATTAAATTTTCATTATCCAATAATGGAAATCTCATAATTCCTTGATTATATAACAAAAATTTTATCCTAAATATAATTTTATATTTTTATTCAAATTTTTATTCATACATTAGATACTCATCCACGTAATGGATAAAAAACAAACTCTTTACGTGTACCACGAACTAACGCCTTACAAAACTATGACTGACAATTTTTCCTTGACTCCCTATCATAGGGGCTATTATAATGGATGATCTATTAATATATTATATATATGATATTTATTATTTATATATGAATTTTTAATTATTTTATAAAACATACCTCTTTACATTCAATTTTTTTTAATGTGATAACATCATTTGTAGAAGTGTGGACTACTACCTTCTAAAAGCGATGTGATTCTTTAACAATATACATGGAATGTATTAAAGATGGTTTTAGTGGAACAATATAACATAAATGAAATATATATATATATATATGGTAATATACTTTTTATATACATATATATAATTTACTTTTCATTCTTTGAATTTGAAAAATAAATGAATGTAGCGTTCATGCATTCATAAGACCTACTATATCCACAAACAATGCCCATAATTTGTAATATAAAAATATTACAGAAAATTATAAATACACATGTATATAATATTTACTATAATTAATAAATTTTTTTAATTATTTTTATTATTATATCAATATCTAAGTAACATGATCCTCAAAAAACAAGAAGAGTCATTCTTATCAAAACTATGAAATTAACTCCTGAAATAGTAAAAATAATGAAAGAGTGTTAACAGAAGGGTAATAAACTTATATAAGGAGTAGATATATGATATTATAAACATGATTATGGTACCATACTAGGTTATTAAAATATTTTAAACAACTATTCCATATTGTAAAAACCACACAACAGAAAATAAGGATAATATAATGGATTTCATTTCAATTTAAATTCCATTGAGACTTATATGTTGTTTTGAACTAACTCACTTTTACATGTGCTATATACTTTCCATTGATACATAATACTATGAATCTAATTATCCAATAAAAATTTCTATATATAATTTAATATTATTCCATCATGGGGATTATTATTTTAATGTTTCAATTGGTATGGGACACATCAGAATGTTTAATAATTATTCCCCTATGAAATGTTAGTAAGGATTATCTTTTCAATCTCAATTACATTCTGATTATTAAATTACTATTGAAACAGTCATTTTATTATAGTAAATTTTTAGTGGAAATTTAAATTAATATATATTTTATCATACAATGAATCTTAGTATTTCCTATTTCATATATTATCATTACATACAGTGTTGACATTGACTGTAATTTGATTAACAACCAAATTATTGATAAAATCACATATTAAATAGATATTTTATAATCCACATTATTTTATTTGATTAATTTATATGTGGTATGAATTGTACTGGTAATTATTGGCGGGGACTAAAATTTATATATCCTTTAAATGCATTGAATAGTTCCCATGAGATAAATACATTGTAAAATTTAAATGGGGTTATATATGTAGTTTTAACAATATTGTGGATGGTATTTATGGTGTATGGTTTCTTGTTCCACGGACATAAAATCAAATAATTAATCACTTCCTTCATATATAACCATTTCTTATTTATCCATTCTCTTTTTGACTAACATTTTTATGTATATAGTTCATTTAAATATAATTGAATAGATGGAATGTGTTTCATTTTCATTACCTTTCCATATTTATTTTTCTTTATCTAGTTACTTGTATGGAATGTTTTATTAGATATTTACCATGCGATGTTGATTTATTCTCTCAGATTCATTATTTCTTTTTTATTAGATACCCTTATTGAGAATTTAATCTCACCCTTATTATTTTACCATTACCTAGGTTATGAAGAAGAACGTTTTCAATGTGAATTCAATAGTTCTATTTATTTCATTTTTAGGTATCATGTTTGTATTTTATATTTTCTATTTTATTATTAATATCATTTATATAAAATTCCCTTCTAGGGATAATAAACTTATTAGTACATTTTGATTTGATTTATTGTATTAATTCCAACATATTAAAATAATATACATGCCCCAGACTTCTGGGGTCACTGTGTTACTGTTTGTCTCACAGGAAGTTAAGTATCATCATTAGAAACCAGATTTAAACTAAATAGACATTGGATCATATCCCTTAGATACACATTGAGAATATTTATATAAGAACATCCATTAATTTTGGTAATTTGAATATTATATGGGTATTCCTATAAATACATTGATGTATGTATTCAACAAATGGATGAGGTTTTAGTAGAGATATTCCCAGGAGTAACAACACCGACAAGGTGTGTCAATCATGAATTGATGTAACTTGATAAAAATTAATAGTCATTATTTGACACCTGGTTTGACAGACCCTTGGGATATTTATTGGAAAATTCATATTTTTTTACCTTTCAATATGAAGCATTAGAATTTATTGATTTCCCGAAAGTAACAAAAGTTTTTCATGCTATGATTTATAATGCATAAATTTCTGTTATGAGCTATACCATATTTATATTTATAAAATAGTCAATATTTTAATAGATAATCATTTATATTCAATTTTTTTGAAATGGAACCAATAATGAAGAATGGGTTCAATAATCTAGGCTAATATAGTGTTTACACTTGTGAGAATGTCCATGTAGCTGGTATTAGAACCCATAAAGTTATGGATATATTAGGGCAACTTATTCCGATTATGAAAAATATATTTTTCCGAAGGGAGAAATCTATTCCATGGAGATAATATCTTATACGGCATCACTTTATGTGGTGAAAGCCCTAATATTTTATTGGTACTACTAATCCAATTATCGGTGAGTAACACATTTAATCATTGTTGAAGATATTTATGGACATCAAATGCAGTGAATAGGAGACCGTTTCACTTGTGGTCTATTATATTCAAGGTGATGCTGATCAATGGTGGTTCATGCTCCAGGATACTAGGGATAACAAGTAATAAAACCCAAGTAATGGAGGGAAATTATGGATTAATTCTTCAACAAATACATTTCTTGTGAATATAAAATTGATTTGAAGAGAACTATTATTACATTCAAGGAAAAATAAGGAGATGGTGTTGGGTGTTATGAAGCTACAATAAAAATATTATCCAGGTATTCTAAAAATTACATATGTAAAACATATTGAATAATTTACCACTTCATTAAAGTTCTTATTAAAAATCTTCTAAGGGTGATAGTTTCTCATAATTTATCATCATATGAAGAGAGATATCAATTTTCCATCAAAATAGAGGAAAAATTCTTGATATCCAATTTATTCATGGTAAAATAATAGAAAAATAGGTCTTCTAAACAACATGTAAAATGGAATGATTAAATGAAGAGGAAGGTAAAGAAGGTACTTCCATCTTGTGATAACTATATAAAGAATAGTCCAGGAAAATTGTTGAATGGATTGAGAGTTTTCTTATATGTTTGGATATAAGGGTGACAAATAAATTTAATGTAAACGGAAGAAGAAAAATGATGCTATTTAGAGTTTCAATTAAAATTAGGAAGGGAAATATAAAAATTAATTCCCCTAGTATTAAGGGTATATAATTTATAAGAAGCTACGAGGTCAAGTTCGTCAAATGATATTGACCTAACATTAGTTGAATAATAATTGTACCTATGTATTTCTATAAAAGAAATATATTTTAAAAGTGTTTCATTAATTATTTTCTCATCATATGAATTATAATATACATATATATATATATATATATATATGGATTTCACTGCTGTTCATTTCAAATAATTAATTTAGATCATATGTTGAATGGTTCAAAAAAATTACATTGTATAAATAAAATTTTCACACCGAAAACATGATTAAAGTAAATACGACCCTTTATATTTTTTTGTTGATATAATACTGAGGAAATTATTGATTTGGATAATTGTTGACTACCATTTAACTGATTAATGACTTATCTACAACTGGTCTATGCTATCATTGATGGATTTTTTTTAAACTTTTAGATTAATGTAATTTATCTTATCAAATGTGTCTTACATAAGTAATAACGAAGAATTCAGGTTTCCAATAATTTTTTATGGTGATTCATGTTATTACCACATTTCATTGAAATGCATGATGATTTTATTCAAATTTTTGGAATGGGAAAATACAGATATGGTACATGTTTATTAAAGGATAATGATAATTTCCTTTTGGAAAGACAATGAAATTATTTACAATGTTCTGGATTGAAATATTTTTGACTGGTTAACCGTTTATGGAATGGTTTATGTTGATCCATGGATATGATTTCACATTTTTATATATTCCATCATTTTATGATGAGTAGTTTTCTAAGATATGAATTATAAATCTCTTAGTGAACCAATATAGTATAAGATCGTGTTTATGAAATAAATATGTATATTTACTTTTATTTATATAGATTGAATGAATATCTCAGCTCCAGAAAAAAGCGTCTTAATTTTTTTTCTATTAAAATATTTTTTTATAAAATTAATTACCTTTATTCACAGCTATATTTTATGTTTTTTTTCAAAATTATTTATTTTAACATGTTATCTATCACTTCCCATTAGGTCATGGTTGCTGGATTTTTCTTCTATATCAATGTTTTCATTTCCCACCTATGTTATCCTATTGGGGAGCCTAGTTATGTGACCATTGTACTTCCCACTATATCCTTTCTAGGGGACGTCTTACGAACGATTCATCCTATGTGGGATATCAAAATTGGAAATTTCAATCCATCTATTACAATGATCTGGATTAAATTATGAATGTTACATTTAATTAGGGTGGGAAGAATGTAACACCCCAACATAATAATGTGTGAACCTTATGTTGGATAACATGTATAATAAACATCATCAAGTGCATAAGATAATATAATTACTCAAGACTTCAAAATATATTTAATATTGTATATAAATTAAATATATCATATATCATTCAATGAATGTTATAGTAAGATATCATACATCACACACAACAACAAGTTTCTTCATTTAGCGTGTATTACACACAAGACTGAGTTTTACCGAATAAAATTATATTATTAATATTATTTAATTTAATATGATATAATTAATTGTTAGAGAGATTTACTCTTGGAGGGTTAATTAAGTTCCTAATATAAATTTCGAAAAATAAAATGGAAATTTAATAAAAAAGGGGTTTAGTCACAAGTTGAGATATAATCCAGTCCAATTGGAAGTCACTTACTATAATCATTATTATAAATATAATCAAACAAATATGAAACATGTATTCTGTACATATTTAACAACAACTTGATTTCTATAGAAAACAGACTCTTATGAGGTTATATATGGGAAGAATGAAAAGAACAGGTCACACAGTGTCCTCATCCACAGACAAAGTTGGAAAAAATTGAATAATGAGAGAATAAAAAATATTCTATTTGTATATGACCGAGAGAGTGTGTGATGGATATCATGAAAATAAAACTCTTCAAATAAAGTAAAAAACAAAGAATAAATAGAAATCGTATAGTCGGATGTGTTCTGTAGGTTTGGAATCTGTACATCAATAATGATAAAGAGTATGTGCTTTGTTATGAATTAATGTTGCAGAAGTGAGAATTCTATAAATATGTATGAATTTGTCATTTGATCTTGATATGTTATCAAAATCAATCTCTGTAATGGGTTTAATGCTTCTACGTCATTAGTCTTTAAAGAATTTGAATCAACAAGTTCATGAGAATTCACTAATTTGATTGTACACATTTCTTGGTCATCATTAATCATTATAAATATAAAGTATCAATGTCATATCATGACATTGATATCCTTCATGAATATATAAAATCATGTGTTGAAGGAGATCCCCATTCTTCAGATCTTCTTTTACTATGTCACAAATACATATTCAAACCATCCAAGGATTGATTTTTCCATTGAACCATTCACGCCAAAGATCTGAGGTAGCAACAAAAACAAGAGTTCTAGTAGTGACTCAACAACTGGTGGTCATTCCACTAATAGTAACTTCTTTGTTGTTATCATAGAATTTTCTCTGGATGTTTCTCATTCTGGTGGTAACGGTGACTTGAGTCTGTCAGTAATTCAACTTCATAGTAACAGTGACTTGAGTTAGGTGGTAACATTGACATTTACCCAATAGTGTATTTCCATAACTATTAAAAAAATATACTAAAAGTGATATTTTTATATAAAATTATATCATATATAGCATGTGATACATGAGTAATAAAGGAATCCTTGTTTTTAATGAATAAAATAAGAGATGTCAAACACACTATATCCAATGTGGTGCCAACATTATCTGCCTATTTGATGATCACAAATCATGAAATTTTATAAAACAAGTACTAAATACACAATTAAAAATAATTAGATATATATATATATATATATTCTTATATAAAAAAATCTAAATTCCAATTATCCCCCCTTTTGAGATTATCAACACAGTAAGAATAACATTACAATGAAAAATAACAGAAAGGCATTTCATGAACATAGTTCCAAAAAGATATATGTTAATGATGAATGGACGAAAGTTCAAAATCCCAATCAAAAATATTTCACCAAAAATTGATTCAATCCTTATATGTAGGAAGATGAGTATTTTTTCATTTACATTATATGTTTCCCTACCTTATTCATCATCTTGAGAAGAGACTATAGATGTATAAGATGTGGAAAAGGTTGAAAAGGATGGGAGAGTCAGATAAGGAGTTATTGAATCTATAAAAAGAACTGGTCTAAGATTCTTGATTGCTTTACTAGTGGAAAACTCAAATGTTGAAGTTGTGAAGGCATAATACTAGTTGATTGAGAAATTAAAGTGATTCTGTGCTGAACTATCTTTCTGGTTGTGGTTGAAAGAACAGAATAAATAGGAATGTCCTCTCATTAAATAAAAGTGGTTTTATAGAAATTGAGTAACAATGTTAAAATATTAGTAAATTCCATAAGTATGGATCCTACCCTTTCAATTTCATTAAAATAAGTCCTCCTATTAATACATAATTATGTGATGATTTAGAGTGAGAACCTTTAACTGACTCACATGTTCTTTAAAGGATGTAGTCACTGATGGGATCATCGTGTTCTGAGAAAGACTATTGAAATTGTTTGGCCCATCATGCTTATTGTATAACCCTAAAAAATAATATTTGATATCTTATTTAATAACTTCCTTATCTTGTCTCAGATCACCATAATACACTTTTATGAATTTTAGAATATGTTCTCCATGAGGATTTATGATCATAATATGGTGTTCATGAGTACTAAAAACACCCAAGACATTTTATATTTCTTCTCTATACATCTATTTCAACAAATCTCTATCAAAATATTCTAGACCGTGATGATTTGTAGATGAATTAGAGGCAATAGAAGCTAACTATCTAACTTCTATGAATTAAAACTCATAAAATATGAAAAAGAGGCTTGCAGGCCCACCACTGATGATTTCAAACTTTCTACCTCAGATTTCAAACATCTATATTCAAATTCAATTCTTGAATATAAATAAATTCATTTTTTATTATGAGATATAACTAGATCTACTAAATATTTACTAATTTCTTCATTAATAGGAGAAGTATGAGTTGGTTGAGAGTTTATGTCTTGCGAAAATTAGACCACCATATTCTTTCTCAAGGTTTCCAAATAAGAATGAATATTACTCTACATGGAATCTAAATCAGGTTGGGATGATACATTTGGATTTAATGATGTTGAATGAGATGGGATATTTCATTTCTTAAGTGATAGTTCTTATTCAATTGGTGTTTTAGTTTCCATAGGATATAAATGATGTTACTCCCCAGCTTCATCTATAAGATTCATTAGGAATCCATCTTTTTTGAATTACGAGTCATCATCTAAATCACTATATGTCATTCCATGTATTACAAACCTGGGATATCTCTCCCATAACTCAAAGTCTATAACTAAATATTTTACATAGGGAAGAATTGGATTATCTATAAACTTTTGAGATAATTGACCAATGTCAGTTCTTGGGGGAATATGAGTTGTCTCTTCCTATTGCAAATAGGATGTCTATAGAGTATGATCCAAAAAATAGTAATTAGGATGTTATTCAACTCCCCCATTGTTATACCTGGTAGAACATTTGGCATATTGGTTTCCAAGGTATCAACTTAGTCCAATGTAGTATGTTTAGCTAATTACTTATCAAGGATGGTCAGTTTCTCTCGCTCATCTACTGCTTACTTATTCTTTAAATGAGGTGTTGGAATATTAGTTATGATAATTTCATAAGTCTGAATTTAAATAATGATATTGGAAAAAAATGTTCTACATGGTTGAAGTTAAACTAACTTTTGGGAATGATGAACATGTTTTGTATCATTATGTGCATTCGCTTCATGAGAAGCACCATCATCTTTGGCTTGATCAACTTCATGATCCGAGAATGTTTACTTATGTACAACAATAGAATTCATAAAAAGAGATTCATATTCTTTTTAATTATCAATATCACTAAGAAGATTCATATTTTTTTAAGATTAATAATCTATTTATATAATCTTTTATAAATAAAATAATTTCCTCCATCAATTCTTTCTTCACATCAAAACTCAGTGGTAGAAAATTTATAGTCATATTATTGTGAAAATGTAGTATTTTTTTCTTTATCGTGATGAAATAAGAGTTTTTCTCTAGAAGTTAAAGAGAATATATAACTAACATTCCCACTGGATACTCTAGGTGGATATTTGATTATTTCTGGATCACACCCTCCATCACCCGACTCGTCATCATCTTCTTCTTCATCTCATTCAACAATAACATTTGTAATCTAATACTCATGAATCTCAAAATGTTCAAGATTGGGATCCACAATATAATTTGGTCTATATGGGTGATTAAATGGATTAATATATTTAAATAATTTTTCATAATCCCCAATCCAAAATCCCTTCTATGGATTCCAACTAACATTCACACTTTTATAGATTATCTTTAATTGGAAAAAACATCCCATTTTATCATCATCAACTTCTCTAGTCTTATCATAACCTCTTGCATCTAGCATGGTAGAGATCATTTTGGGATAAATAAGCGAATTTTATATCGATCTATTCTTCCACATATCATGTGTAAGGACAATAAAAAATCTAAAATGATATATTATTTTATAATTCTTCCTCATAAACAAGAAATATACATCTTCAAACCACAATGTGTTGATGTCCCCTTTTTTCTGGGACATAAAAAATGTTGTACAAATTTAAACCGGATCATTCACTCACCATCAAGGTCTAAATCAGTTGGTCTCCTATTTATTAGGACTCTAATAAGTTCTAGGGGATCCTCATCTAAAATATCATTACATAATCTTCCTTCTAAATATTTATATACTACTTTGTGAGGAATCTGTAGACATTTTTCACAATATCTGGAAGAAACAAATCGATTCTCCATCTATACTTCAATAAGTTATATATTGTTTTTTCCAAAAAAATTAATCAAGAATATTGATAAAATTTAAAAACAATCCTTAGATAATACACTCAAGGATTTGAGGTAATCCAGTTCATCACATTTTGTTATTCTATTACCATTAACACTATTGTATTTCTTATTGGAAGCCATTGTTCATCAATCTCTTTTTTTACATGGACTACATCATTCTTCAGATTAAATATTAATAAAACAGCTTGAAAACTATCTTTATATACTCATCATCTATTGGAAGGCCTTATCTCTTATATATCTGAATTAGTAACTCTCTTATCATGGGTTATTCGACCTAGATGATGGTTTCGAAAATAGAATGTAATTGGGATGATTGGTTTACGGGGAAATTAAGGGATCAATATTTAATGGTTTAGTATAAGTGAACCAATTTTGTGTAATGCATATATTTTTATCATTTAGGGATTCTAAATTAATAATAAAAAAATTAATTGGTCTAGGAAAATCACAGTAGTAATAAAAATAATGATAACCTAAAAAGTAATGGTGACACATAAAACAGTTACATATCAAAGGCAACTCATCATCAATGATTCATAAATGGTGACTCATCAATAGTGACTCCATCAATGGTGACTCAGAAATAGTGACTCCAACATTAGTGACTCATCAACGATGACTCCATCAAACAATGTTCATCATTACTAAATTTTGTTTGATATAGTTTAACATTTACAAATTAAAAATATTTTTGAATATATGTAATGACAAAAACTTTTTAATTATATGTGTTCCCTTAATTTCTGTGTCATTTAATTTTATAATCCACAAAACTATATGATTTTATTAATTAAGTGATATCACTGGGTTTTGACTGTTATAAGATCGTTGGCCAATATTACCATTGGAAAATAAACTCTTTTCATTTTAATTATAGTTTATACATACAAGTGATCTTGGTTAATTAATATAGAAAGAAGAGTCGATGGCCAAATCTAGTAGAATCATGCCATACAATGCCCATCTATCATAGCTTGGGAAGGAGATAGCATCTTTGGGCATTGATCGGGAAAAAGCCCTAGATGAGATTCCACATGTGAATCTTGAATAGAATTACCTAACGGATAATTTCAAGATAATAGAAATCACATATTGGGAAATGTTGTACAAGATTCCCCAAGATTCTATCACCATATCACACCATACAATTAGGTCCTATGCAGGTTTTATAAGGGGCTATGTAACGAGACCTTAGTTATATTGTATAAGTACTTTGTATAAATAAAACTGTTATTTCTAATTATATTAAATTTTGAATTTCAAATTCTCTGATAAATATACGATGATGTTCGGTATTATTGATGAATCATTGAAAAGGGGGTATTTTAAAATATTTCTACAAACATTAAATAATTAATAATGTGAAATGATTTTTAGAAAATTGTCTTCTACATTTGTGACCAGTATGAAATGTACAGTCTAATAAGATAAACTAAATTATTTTTGAATAATAAATTATGAATAGTAATATACAACTATTAATAGTACTGATTAGTAAATCGGCAAAAAAATAGAAACATCACCCATGAATGTATAAATATAAGTTAGACATCTTAAAAGTGAAAAAATGGTCATAAGATAAGTATTGGTATATTTGAATGTCATAACTATTTAAATTACCATTATATTATTATTTTAATATTTTAAAATAAATACTTATTTTCATAAAATGTAATCATAAATTTTTACTTTATTTTATTGTGGTTATATGATAATTTTTTGTGACCTTGATTACATTTTCAAGGTGTTACAAATTATGTTATAGTTTTAGAAGTTTTATTGAATTTATAATGATTTTTTAAAAAAATTCAATTAAAATTAATTATAATTTTTTTCTTAAAATATATTTCATTTTTGAATTCATATAATCGATATTATGTTATGGAGAATTTTTGTGATTTTTCTGAAACATCTGATTTTTTGGTGAATTGTAAAAATACCGTTTTGAGTTTTGGGCGTTTAATGAAATCATTAATGATTTAATAATGATGTAATAAATCTAGTCTTCTTTTCAATAGTAAGATGTGTTATGAGGTGTTCCAAGTGCCAATAACCTGGGCAAGCCCATGGTATTGCAAATACCTCTGATGAGGTGTCCCTTTGAAATTAATGAAATATTCCCTCACTTTTCTTATAAGTACCATGCCATTTCCTCATTCATTTCATTCCAAAAACCACCCCAATGAAGATTTGGTCTTTCTACCTTCCATTATTCCATCAATCCCCCCATGTCCCCAACCATCGAGCTTTCGAAGATACTTATCATGGTAAGGGAACCTTTCACCCACCTCTTTTAAATCATGACCTCCTTTGTGTTATGTATTGTAGTTTCCATTTCATTATGTGGGGGTATGTTATTATATATCTTTAATAATGTCCATTTCATTTCCAATTGATGAAATAACCTTTATTTTGTCATCAACTTATTTTTATGAATTATAAGCGACATCATTAGGTAGTCGAATTTTGGTAAATGAAATCGCATTTTTCTCATTCCCTTAAAGCTTCCTTTTCATGTGGTGTGCCATTCCACACCCTGAGATTAAATATTTTTATTATGTATCTCTAATTTAAATTATTTATTTTTTTATGGGAGACCCATTTCCCATATCTTTTTATTGTTTTCTATAATAATTTTACATAGCTATTAGGTTGGAGAACCTTTGTCTCAAAATATATCTCTCTTTGTCTCATGAAATTATCTTGTTTTATTTATCTGAATACCCAAAAATATTTTCATTTCCATAGGTATTCATCAATAAATATAATAATTCAATTCGATTATGGAATCCTTCTTTCCTTTTCCATGGGTTATAAATGACATAACGAACATGTTTCTAAGAACTTTTAAAACATCATAATTTTGAAGTAAACCCAATAATTTTAATCTCTATGGGTTATTTATGAGATTTTAGATAATGATCTATATAGATCACATGAATATAAATACATATGAAGGGTGTGCCCTGATAGTTCTCCAATGCATTGGTTAAAGAATTAATCATTAGAGATGACAAGTTTCAAGATACTTTGTTGAATAACCTTGGTAATGGTTTAATGAAAAATTGGGAATTAATCTTGGGGATATGTTCATGAATCTCAAACTGAAATATTATATAAACATAATCATGTTGTGATTCAAGTTATTTTTATTATGATATGCCATTTTGTTCACATGTCTTGTGGTTTTCATTAATTTATTATTGATATCACAAGTAAAGTTATTCCCTTGATTTCCTTACTGGGCTTTTTGTTCACCCTTTCCTTTGATATATGTCTTTGGGTTATGAGATGAAGAAATTATACATATGAATTTCTTATTATTATGACTTACAAGTTGATTGGAATAAAGTTTTATATTGTTTTCATGTTTTATGTTCATGATTTCAAAGACAATAGATTTTAAATATCATATGTTTGTAAAATGTAATGAAAAGTTATGTAATATAAAGGCAGGATTCCATAGTTGGTATCTAAATAATGTTTAGTTATTTATATAAATTAGGTCCTAAAAACATTTGGAAGAATCCAATAGAAAATATTTAATATAGGAAAACATCCAGGTATTTTGGTGGGTATTGAGTAAGTGGTTTATGAAGAAAATACATCCATGTCCAAATACGAGCATGTAGAGGAATATCTGGAACATATGTACCGTGGAGTGAAAACTCCAACACGGAGTTTCGGGAATGACCCAGGGTATCCTTGTAATGACAATAGGCCTTACTGCACTCTTGATTATGACACTCTCAGGAGATATTATTGGTTAATCATTAACTTTTTATGAATCATTATGAGGTATTTATAGAGACGTTTAGTTGTTTAAAGTATGAAGTTTTAATACATATAATCCTTTATGGCTAAAATATTTGTTAATAAAATATGTTTCTCACTAAGGTATTATTCTTTTAGAAAATGGTGGGAAATAAATGAGAACTTATAAATGGTGACCACAAAGAACCATACACTTATGGTAAGGGTGTAATTTCAGGTCGGGCATACCCAACAAAATATCGGGCTGTTGACCACAATTTGGGATAGGGTGGGCCAGCCCGAACAACCTCATGAGGCGGCCTGAGCCCTGCCTTTGGCAGGCCCAAACCATTGGGTCGGGCCGGGCTTTTTCGCCCCAAGCCAGTCTTTTTCAATTGGGGCAATGGTGGGCATTTGTTATTTTCAAAATAATTGTTTAATAACTTTTTAAACATTGTTTAACATTTCTATATATTTATTTTTAAATGCATGTTTTTTATATGTTTTTTTAATGCTAAATATTTTTTAAACACATTTATTTTATTTTTTATTAACATTTTACAGTGGGTGGATATTTTATTTTTTTATCTAAGTAGATTTATATAAGTGAATCTATATATATTATGTTCAATTTGTAAAAAATATTATTGAGGGGTTGGGAGATGCGCAATGTTAGGTGAGTTTATTAAATTGTCATTTAATCATTTTTAAAAGTTATTTATAATTTTCTAAGTGTTTGATAATTTTTTTTATTTAATCAATTTTTTAAACCATTCGTAAATTCTGTTTTAAACCATTTTTTACATTTATCTTTAAAGGAATAATTTAAATTGGTTTTTAATTTATTTAAATCCATTAATTTTACCCAATTTTTTTAAAAACATTTATCTTTTTTAAAATATCATATAAAATGTTTTTTAAGTGTTAGTTTAATAAATTTTAATTTAAATGTTTGTTTTAATAAAAATTAAACATTTTTATTTAAACCATTTTTTAACATTTGTTTAAAATAATTTTAACATTTCTTATTAGTCATATAATTTAAAGAGATTTTTTCAACTAGTGTTTTCTACATGAATTTCTTTTAAACATGTTTTATGTAAAAACATTTTTTATTAACATTTTACTATGTGTGGATATGTTATTTTTTTCAAAAAATATTTATATATGTGTGTAGAATTATATATATTATGTTGAAATTGAAATAAAATTAATAAGGAATTGGAGGATGTGCAATAGTGAGTGGGTTTAAAATAATGTTATTTAAACTATTTTTATCATTTATTAAAAAAATAGAATAATTTTTTTTTTAAATCTTATGAAAATTGTTTTCAAGAATTTGTTTAATTTAAATCATTTTCTTAACATATTTTTAATTTTTCTTTAAACGCATGTTTTTTATGTGTATTTATATTAACTGTTCAACATTTTTTTGTATGAACGTTTATTTTCTATTTTATTAACCTTTTACAGTGGGAATATATGTTATTTTTCATCTAAATAAGATTATATATGTGAATCTATATATATTATGTGAAAAAAATAATGAGAGTTTGGGTGTCTGCAGTAGTGAGTGGGTTAATTTCATTTCTAAATAGATTAATATATGTATATATAGTATATATAATATATGCATGTTTCATCATATTTTAAAAAAATTAATGAGTTTTTAGGGTGTTCGACATCACTCACTGAGTAGATATTTTTTTCTTAACACACATATATATATATATATAATATGAGAAAATTGTAAAAAAAATAATTAATGGTTTCAGAGGTGCATCCCTCTGGGTTGTTTAATTTTTTCCTAAATAGATTTATATATAATATATACAAGTTTCAACATAATTAAAAATAATTAATGAGGTGGGGGCGTGAACAAACAAGACTTCGCAAGTTTGTTATTTATTTATTAAAATACAATAAGTTATTATATATACAATATTAAATCATTGCTATATATATATTATTAATAGCTTTGTTTATATATACACACACACATATATATATATATTATTAATGGATTTTTAAAATCCACACTTAATGGATATATATATATATTATTAATGGCTTGGTTTGTGTATATATATATTGCATCATATAATTGATATATATATTATTAGTATATTTTTATTCATATATATTTATACATATATATATATAACATGCATGTTTCATCATCTTTAAAAAAATTAATGAAGTTGGGGTGTGTGTGAAAACATCATTGGGTGAGAGTGTTATTTTTTTGTTAATATATAGTAAGTTATTAAATATATATAATGTTAAATGATTGATATATTTAATAAGAAATATGGTTAAAATAATAATTAGGGGTTGGAGGTGTACCGTAGTGGGTGTGTAATTTTTTTTCTAAATAGATGTATATTTGTATAGTTTGTATAATATATGCATGCTGCAACATAATTGAAAAATTAATGAGGTTTTGGGACGTGCACGAACATCATTAAGTGAGTTTGTTATTTTGTAATTAATATACAACATGTTATTATATATATAATATTAAATCATCGATATATATATATATATTAATTTTTTTGTTTATATATACATACATTATTAAATAATTTATATATCTGTGTATATTATTAATGGATTTTTGAAATCCACACCTAATTGTAATATTTTATTAATCGCTTTGTTTATATATATACATATATAATTATATATGGATATATATATACACAAACTCAAACAAATTATAATTATATATAATAATAGTTATATGTAAATATATTATTTTTATTAATATATAATAATATATATATATATATATTGTTCATATATATATATATATACAGTCTGGTGATAATATAATAGGCACATCGCCTGGGGAAATTGGTCCAGGCGTAGCCTTGGAAGCCTGAGGTAGGGGGATCAAATCTCTTTACCAGTAGCTTCCTGTTGTATTTTATTACAGCGATTTAGGCTTCATATGAGCCAGCGGGGTGGGATTTTTTGGGTCGGCCTGATCGAAACCATGGGCCTTCTTGGATAGGCCCAGCCCAGTCCTGATGAACCTATAGCCCGAGCCCGGCCTACCCCGACGCAGGCTTTGCTGAGTCGTGCCACTAGGCTTTCGGGACGGGTTGCTCAGACATTCGGGCCACCAGGAAAAAATTACACCCCAAGCTGACAACCCTCTGATGCATGCCATAATTAAAACTTTCATGCGAATAATGAACCAACTAACTCAAGTTATGGGATATAACTTGAATCATGCTAAGAAACTGATCTCAACTCTAAGGGAACATCTTTCTGTAGAATCCTTTATGCATCCACAACCACTAACCTTCAGTCGATCTACCGACACATTGATTGCTGAACTGTGGATCAGCTATATTGAGAAGATATTTTCATTACACTACTATTTAGAGAAATAGAAGGTCACCCTGACTATCAATCACATAGAGGGAGAATCTGATAACTAGGGGAACAAATTAAAAACACGAGGCCAAGAGCGTAGGTTAACTCTTTGGAGTGGTAACAGTTCGGAGGGATATTTTTCAGCAAGTATTTCCCTCGATCGATGAGAACAGGAATGGAGAAGGAGTTTCTCAAGCTAATGAAAAATGAGAATGAATATGTGGTAAGCTACCAGATGAACTTCACAAGGCATTCATGTTAAAACTCTATCTTTTTCATGGATCCAAATGGTAAGGTTGATAGATTCTTCAGTGGACTGAGACATCATCTGTGGAAGGATCTATCCAACCGAGATTATGATAGGTATGAGAAGATCGTTTGAAGAGTGATGAAATTAAAATTGTAGTTTGGTGAGACACAGTGGTCACATAAATCTAGGGACAAGAAAATATCGATATAACCATGCAAAAGGAGTAGCATTGATCTGGGAAGAGAAGGAAAGCAAGTGCAATGTTCCATGTTTAATAAATGTGGGTAGAAGCATTTAGGGAACTACCTATTTTGGAGCAAGAAATGCTATATGTGTGGAAGAGATGGCCATATCGCACGAAATTGTCATGTTGAGGTGAATCCACAACTTCCAAACAGTAACAAAAAAGGGAATATGTTGCATGCCCTACCTGATGTATGATGCTATAAGTTTAGACAACTTGGGAACTTTTCAAATCATTGTCCAAATCTGTGGGCAATGGAGGGGAATCACCACCAGCCTCAACATTGGACAAGGGAGCAAGGTATTGCATCAAATATCAGTATGGCTGAAGTTTAAGTTCCAAATGATGCAATGGCAGGTAATCTTGTTGTTATATCAATTCTAGAAAGTACATTATTTGATTCTAGTTTTATGAATTCCTCTATTTCCCCTATGTTTTCAATGAATTACGAATCAACCCCAAAATTTCTAAAACTAGAGTTATCAGTCTAGACTACTAGTGGGATTATACATGAATCATCAGTGTTTAGAATCTCTATTATTTACATTAGTGAGCACAATCATATCACAAATCTATTAGTCACTCCCATGATGGAATTCAACATTATACTAGGGATGGAATGGTTCTCAATATATAATGTTATGATCAAATGTAGAATAAAGTAAATATCAGTAGTCTTGAATGGAAAACATACAGCTATCTTCTAAAGAGAGATATATCAACCTGGTCTTGGTTTAAAATAACCTCCTAAATCCGTGTTCATGGAATTGATCAGCGAAGAAGGAGAAGGAAATGAGCGTTTGAGGATTGGAAATATTTCTATTACTTTGGAATACATTGACGTATTTCCTAAGGAGTTTCTCGAAAATCCCCCAAAAAGTGATGGATATTTCTCCATTGAACTCATACTTGGGTCTCATCCAATGTCTAAGACCCCCTATAGGATGGAAAATTGAAGCTACAAGAATTAAAATAACAACTATAAGATCTTTTGGATAAGGGATTTTTCAGACTGATTGTGTCTCATGGGGGAGCACATATTCGCTTTATGAAAAAAAAGGGTAGATCTATAAGGGTATGCATTGATTATAGAGAACAGAATGGGATAACTATGAAGAAAAAATACACTCTTCCAAGAATGGATGACTTATTTAACCACCATGGTGGTGGTAAATTATTCTCTAAGATTTATCGTTGATCTGGTTATCATAAATTGAGTGTGAAGAAGGATGATATTCCAAAATCTACATTTATTTCAAGATATGGGAATTATGTGTTTGGTGATATGCCTTGCAGACTGACTAATACACCTGCTATTATTATGGATTTGATGAATAGAGTCTTTAAGGACTACCTTGATAACATTGTGGTAGTTTTTATTGATGACATTATGATATATTCCAAAAGTTGAGAGGAGCATGTGGATCATTTAAGGGGTAATTTTCAAACTCTACAATAGGAAAGGCTATTTGGAATGTTCAGAAAATATGTATTCTAGTTGCAACATGTTGATTTCTTATAGCACATTGCTACCAATGAAGGAACCATAGTTTACCATGCAAGGAAAAAAGTTGAAAAGGCATGGCCCTAACCTACAACATTAACTAAGATTCGTAGTTTCTTTTGTTTAGTTGGATATTATAATAGGTTTGTGAAGAAAATTTCATGAATTTCTAATTAATTAACCAAGGTAACTCGAAAAGTGGTCATGTTCATCTGGACAAAGGACTATGAGGAATGTTTCCAAGATATGAAGAAGAGAATGGTAACTGCACCCATGATAACTCTGTCCTCATGTGGTGAAGTACAAGTTATTTTTAGTGACGCATCTATGAAAGGTATTGGGTGCGTCCTCATGAATAATGAAAAATTCATTGCTTATGAATCTCGACAGTTAAAGACTCACGAGAAGAAATATACTTATCATCACCTAGAGCTGGATGCAATCTTTTTTGCTCTGAAGATATGGAGGCAGTATCATTTTGGGGAGAATTATGATATATACATAGACCATCAATATTTGAAGACTATTTTCACACAAAACGAATTTAACATGAGGGAGGGGATATGGTTCGAACTTCCCAAACACTATGATTGTTAAATTCATTATCAACTTAGGAGAGAAAATGATGTCACTGATGCATTATATACGAAATATCCAGTTTTTCTTTCCATGATGAGGATTGAAATCTATCCTTTGATCAATGAACTAGTAAAGCTAGACATGGAAAATATAAGGGAAGGGATATCATCAGCCATAGCCCAAATTATTTCTCAACAGACATTACTAGAGAAGATCAAGAAACCTCAGAAAGAAGATCCTTTGTTTCAAAATAATTTTGAGGATGTGAAGGATGGGAGGTTTCTTTAGTTCAATATTGATCAAGATGGTGTACTAAAATTTCACACAATAATATGTGTTCCATCTATTCTGAAAATAAAGAAGTAGCTAATGTATGAAGCTCAAAGGTATAATTTCTCTACACATCCTTGAAGAAATAAATGTATAGGGACCTTCATGATCTTTTTTGGTGGGATAATAAGAAAATGGATATTTCTGACTACACTTCTAGGTTCCTGATATTTCAGCATGTAATGGCAGAGTGACAACTTTTTAAAGGGGTTTTGCTTCCACTACCAATACTAGCATGGATGTGGGAAAATATAACTATGGACTTCATCACTGGTATATGGAGAACATCCAAGGGAAACAATACGGTATGGGTTATTGTGGACCATCTCACTAATACTGACCATTTTATCCCCATTCGGGGAGATTTCACTATTGATCATCTTTCTAGACATTATGTGAAGAAATAGGTAAGGCTGCCTGGAGTCCCACATTCCATCGTATCTGATTATGATACATGGTTCACATCAAAATTATGGAGAAGTCTCCCACATTCCTTGAGCATTGAATTGAATTTCAGTACGACCTATCACCCCCAAACTGATGGCCAATCAAAAAGGACTATTCAATCATTCGAGGATATGAAGAGAAGATTCTCAATATAATTTAATGGTTAATGGGATCAACATATCCCTTTAGTTGAGTTCTTATACTACAGTAGCCTCCACTTGAGAATAAAAATGTAACCCTATGAAGCTCTATATGGTAAGGAGTTTTAAACTCCTACTTGTTGACATGAAGCTTGTTTGAGAAAGCTTCTTGGGCTTGATCTTGTGCAAGAGATAACAGAAAAATTCTATACCATCCAACAAATCATTAAGGCTTCTCAAAGTCGTCAAAAGAGCTATGCCTACAACAGTCAAAGGGACATGGAGTTTCATGTTGCTGACAAAGTACTTCTTTGAATTTCACCTTGGATGAGAGTCATGAGGTTTAGAAAAAATGGGAATGTTATCCCTAGGTAAATTGCCCCTATGAAATCCTTGATCGCATAGGAGCTGTGTCCTATCTTCTTGCACTTCCTCCAAATACATCACATGTTCACGAGGTCTTACACGTATCCCTCATGATGAAGTACATACATGTCCCTTAACATACACTAAATCCATTGTTGGTACAATGGTAACATGACTCTCTTATGAAGAACATCTAGTGTAGATCATAGATAGTAGAGACAAGGTTTTATGTAACAAGAAAACCCACAAGGATATGATGTTCTGGAGGAACCACAAGTGTGTAGAAGACCAGTGGGAACCAGAGGAGTCTATGAGGCAGATGTACCCACACATTTTCTCTTCTGAGGGTATGAGTTAAAATTTCTAGGGAAAACTTTCTCTAGGGGGGAAGAATGTAACAACCTGATTTATTTAATAATATTTTTTCCCTAAATTAGTGTGTTATTTCATTTTATACTCGACAAAACTATATACTTTTAATAATTAACTGACACCGATGGGTTTTGACTATTATATGATCATTCATCAATATGACTATTGGAAAATAAACAATTAACATTATAATTATTATTTATAAATACAAGTGATCTTGGTTAATTAATACCGAAAGAAGAGTCGACGGCCTCATCCAATAGACTCGGGCCATACGAAGCCTTTCTGTCCGAGCTTGGGAAGGGGGTAACATCTCTGTGCTTTTCTCTAGACCAATCCAAAGGTGAGCATCAACATGTGAAGATTGTTCGGAATCACCTAAGGTATAAGTTTAGGCTGATAGAAATCACCACTCAGGAAGTGTTGTCTGAGCCGCCCCAAGATTCTATCACCATAGCACACCTTACACTTAGGTCCTATGTAGGTGTTATCATAGGCTATGTTACGTTACCTTAGTTACGTTGTGTAATCCTTTTGTATAAATAAACTTTTAATTTGTTATTATGGTAAAATTTTGAATTTCAAATGTATGGATAAATTTAAGACAAAGTTCTATATTAGTGAAGAATTTTTGAAAAAGATGAAATTTAAAATATTTTTGTAAGCATTAAATAATTAATAATGTGAAATTATTTTCCAAAAAAAGGTCTTCTATAATTGTTACCATTAATAAATATAGAGTCTAATAAGATCAAAATTATTATTTTGTTGAATAGTAATGTATAAATATTAATATAAACTTATGATTAGTAATTAATAGTAATAAATAGTAACTAGGACAAAAAAATGGAAACATCACTCATGAAAGTATAAAGATAATTTTTAAATCTTAAATGTGAAAAAGATGGTCATAATAAAGTATTGGTATTTTTTTATGTTATAAATATTGTAATTAAATATTTTAATAAAATTAATTACATTAAAATAAAATTTATTTCCATGAAATTTAATCATAAATTGTTACTATGCTGTCCCATGGTTATACAATAATTTTATGGTACCTTGATTACTTTTTCAAGGTGTTACAAAATAAGTTTTAGTTTTAGATTTGTTGTTTGTTGAATAAATAATTATTTTATTTGAATATTATATTAGAAATATTTAGATTATTATTTTCAAAAAATGGAGTTTATCTTTTGGATTCCGAGCATCAATATTTGGTTCATGTGAATTTTTGGGATTTTATGAAACAATTGAATTTTCGGTTCATTGATGATATAATCATGATGTAATAAATCTGTTAGAATTATGAATTGTAATATATTTTGTGAGGTGTCCCAGTTGGCCAATACTTTGGGAAAAAAATGGTAATGCCAATGGTTTTGGAAATACCATCGTTGATGCATCCCTTGAAAATTAATTAAATATTCCCACACTTTTTCTATAAGTACCAAGACATTCCCTCTTTCATTTCATTACAAAATCCTCCTCAACGAAGCTGTAGTCATCTTATCTTCCAAGGATCCCTCCCAAGGTGCCCTCAATCTCCCCAAGGTCCCAAAATTCATTCTTTCAATGATACTCTTCAATGTAAGGGAACATTTCACCCTCAACTTTTAAGTCATGTATTCCTATATGTTTTGTCTTATAGTATCCATTTCATCATAAGGAAGTATGTTATTATATGTCATTATAATTTTCCATTTCATATACACATGATGATATACCCTTTCCTCTCTCATAAAATTATTTTTCTGAATTTCTAGGGACGTCGTAAGGCTGCCGAATTTTCATGAAAGAAATCACATTTTTCTCTTTTCTTCCAAGATTTCTTTTCATGTCGTTTGTCATTACAGACCATGTTATTAATTTTTTATTATGTACCTCTACTATAAATGAATATTTTAATAATGGAATACCCTTTTCCCCTCTCTTTTTAATATTTTCTAAAACCATTTTATATATATGTTATCGAGTAGGAATTTTTTCTCTAAATAACACTCTTTTTCTAAATAAATTCTCTTGTTTTTTTATCTGAATATCCAAATATATTTCCATTTCCATAGGTATTCATAAAGACATAAAATTTATCTATTTTATTCTATAATCTACATTCATGAAACCATTTTTCCTTTTCCAAGGGTTATAAAAGACATAATGATCATATTTCAAAGAAATTTTAAAACGTCAAAATTTTTAACTGAAACCCATTACTTTTACTCTGTATGGGTTATTTATGAAATATTTGATTTTTATCTATTTGTATCACATGAATATTATTACATATTAAGGTTTCTAAATTATATCGTCCCAATGCATTGGGTATTGAATTAATCTCTAGAGATGACAAGTTTCACGATACCATGATGAATGAACTTGGTAATGTTTTTATGACAACATGGGACTGAACCTTGCTGACATGTTCATAAATATCTCAATAAAATTTTTTTGACACATATTGACATTGTGATTAATGTTATTTTTATTATGATATGCCTCTTTTTATGTTGCTTTTGACTGGTGGTTTTCATCATGTTCTTATTGATGTCACAATTAAACTAATTCCCTTGATTTCCTTACTAGGCCTTCAGCTCACCCTTTCCATTGATGTATATATCTAGGTAATGATATGACTCTATTTTATATAGGATAAACTTATAATGAATCCTTACTAGTGGATTAGAAGAATTTTTATATATTGTTTTCATGTTTTATGTTTCTGGTTTCGAAGACACTATACATTAAAGATCCACTGTTTGTAAACTGTAATTAAAAGTTATGTAATATAATGGCGGGATGACATAGTATATCAGCAAGATGATGATCAGTTCCTATTAATTCTAGTGTTTTATTTCCATTTTTATAATGATCACTTTAAAAGTGATATCTTAAATTAATATGTTTTGTTCTTGTGCGAGATACTAGATTTTTTGAAATGTTTATTGCATTGTAATATCATAAGTATTTGGGAAATGTCTAAATTTTTATCCAAAGGTTACTAATGTAATTATCATCCACAATATTTTTGTATAGAAACTACTTAAAGCTATGTATCCAGCTTCAATTATAGATATTGAAACAAAATTGTTCTTCATACTACACCATGATACTAGAGAGTTGACAAAAATTCGACCTATTTTTGATGTGATTTTTCAGTAAAACTCTCAACCACAAAAATACGCATCAGAAGAAATAACTAGATCAAAAGAATGTACTTATGGGTTTAAAAATCCTAAATTGGTTTTATACATGAGGTATTTAAAAATTATTTTAAATGATAATAAATGTTATTATTTTCTATATTCTAGAAAGGGATTACACATACATACACTAAACATAATATCTAGGGGACTAGTAGTTATGTTGAGAAGACTACCAATCGTGCCACTGTAATAAGTTTGAAACACTGATTTACCAATTTCATCAAGGTTTAGATTATAAGTGGTACCCATAAGAGTGTCACTGAATTTGGTATAATCTATGCCAAAATAATTTAAAATATATTTAGTGTATTTACATTGATTTAAAAATATTTATTTTTTATTTCAAAAAATAAAAAAAAATAAGAATTATATTTATCCCATTAATTTTTTTTTAATTTCACATTGCATTAACTTTGAAAATAAAAACATAAAGAATCTTGTGTTTATCCAAAAATTATACCATCCAAATATGTTTTATCTATCAAAACATCTGTTAAAATATTTTCATAAATATTTAGGATCACAAATTCATTTAAAAAAACATTTTTAAAAAATAAGACACCTAATTTAATCAAACCAAAATATTTGAACCAATTTTAAAACATATAGATATTTTGTTAATTTAAATACTTGATATGAAAAATTAGTTTTCTTAAATCCTAGGGGGTTTTAAACAGAAACAACATCAGATATAAATAAATTGAAAAATTTTATTTTAGCATCAATTTGATATGGTTAGAATTCGTGATGTGTTGCATCGGAAAGCAATATCATAATCGCTTCATGTATTTCTACAGGGGGAAAAGTTTCTCTATAATCAATTCATTCTTCTTGATTATAACCATGTGCAAGTAATCTATATTTTTTTCATACTATAGTTTGATATTCATTAAACTTGTTTCTAAACACCTAGATAGTTCCAACATATAAGGTATTCGGAGCATGGCCTACAGGTTCCCAAACAATTACTTCTTTCAAACTGATTAAGTAATTATTACATTCAAATTACCACGAATCCAACATTTATGGAATCATTAATGTTCTTAAGTTATATCTATGATAAGAAGGATTGATGTTCAGTTTTATTTCTCTTTTAAACTCTAGTTTGTGTAACTATTTCTATGTTTCATATTACAACATCTAAAGGGTGATGGATATGATTACTGATGGGTCTCAAAAAATAGGGGATGGTAGGCGCTTGGATTTCTTCCGGTTGATGTTCTAGTGGTTCAATAGATATAATGTCAGTTTGTTTAATAGTACATTATAATTCTTTTTAATTGATATTCAAAGATGAAAAATATTCATCAATGCCTTATAAGATATTATTTACTTATTTGGGACCTATTTTATTATGATTGATATTATCATTTTCTTTTATTGATCTGGTCTTCATGTTAAACACTCTATAGACTCTTCTAGAAGTTGAATTCCCAAGGAAAATTACATCTTCTCTATTGGAATAAATTTTTTCGAGATTATCCTTTGCATTTAGAGTAAATACATCGTAACCAAAAAACTAAGGTAATTAACCATTGGTTTTCTGTTATTCCATAAAACATAAGGTGTTTAATTTATGATATTTTTAATCAAAACTCTTTCAATAATATAACTTGATATATTAACAGATTCAACCCAAAAGTATATTGGTATATCATACTAATTTAATGTGGTTCATGCTATTGTTTAAAGATTACCATTTATTAGTTCTAACACACCATTATGTTACGGTGTTCTAGGAGTAGAAAAGTTTTGATAATAGCCATTTTAAGTAGAACATGTCTTAATGTCTTGATTTTCAAATTCTCACCCATGATCACTCTTTAAGGTCTTAATACTAAGTCTACTAAGGTTTTCTATAGATTTTTATTACATAATAATGTAATAACAAGCTTCAATTTTATGAGATTGAAGTAATACCCACCTGTATCTAGAAAAGTCATCTATAAGAACATAGACATAGTGTTTTCCATTTAGACTGGAGACTCATTAATGTCCAAAGAGTTCCATATGAATTAACTCTATAGGTTGAAAGGTTGAATTTTAGTTCATAGATTAGAACGAAATATTATAATTTTTTCCTTTTTTAGGGATTACATACTCTCCCATTTCAAAATTCATGATTTGGTTGTTTTCTAACTCACTGTTTCCTTGATAGAAATCTATTTGAGTGAATAATGAAATGGCCTTGTCTTCTAGGCCAAATTAGAGATTATTTATGAAAGGAACTTAATCAAGAGATATTTATATAATATAATGAATTTAAATAGAGTGAATAAATATTATCATTAATCAATGTAGTAAAAATGAACTAACATTTTTAAAACATGATAGGCATTGATTTGAAAATCCACAAGGAATATATATTAAAAAATCAGGATATTCATACGAGATTATATTCCAGACCATATAAATATATAACATTGGAAATTTATACTAAATTAGAATTTCCAATTTTGAAAAGGATAAGGAATTTTCCTTTTGTATTTTCACCAAAACTGACATGTATGCTATCAACATTAATCAAATTCATGATGTTTGTATACCCTCTAGTCATATGTCTGAAACATCCACTATGTTGATAACATATAATTTTATTAGATATTTATACAGGTTTCCAACCACACAATGTTTATTCCAAAAATTATTTTGGTACCCAACTTCAATTTGGTCCAGATATATTAGTAAAAATTGATTTTGGTGTCCATATTTCTTCAACTTGTTTCTTATAAATATATTGAATAATTATAGAGTTGAATACTTTGTTAGGTTCGGTCGAGTAGGTGATTGTAGTATATGAAAATTCAGCACTCGAACATGAAGTAAATAATGTTTTGGTAATTTATCTCTATCCTCGCTGGTGACCTATACAAGTTGTATACAAGGAATCCACATTCTTTGTTAGTATTTTAGTTAATGTATTCATACCCTTGGATAATATTCTACTCCTTTATTTAGTTTATCATTTGAAAATATAAAATCATTTTATTCTTTCAATAATAGAATATATTTCTCCCTTTAAATTGTAAGATTATTGTTAACATTTATTGTTAAAGCATGATGTTATTTGAGAGACATATATTAATCTTTTAGTTCACAAATGGTTTCTTATAAAATGTTGTAGTAATCAGATAGATCATTTTTGTACATGTTTTCATCATTTTCATTAATTTATTCATTTTCATAAATTTATGAAGCATCTCTAAGATGCATGGGAAAATAATTATGTACCTATAATGTGATTTTGTAATGAACATGTTGGATTTTTCCGACATATCATCATGATTAGTGTTTGAGTAACATGAAATATCTTGGTAGGAACTCCATATTGCTTTCATGTCCTTTTTTATCTCATATCCTTATCTCTACAATTCTATTTATATTTTAATTTTTGACAGTCATATGTTATGTGGCCTTTCCTCTTACATTCAAAATAAGTAACATCAATTTGTGTGTAATAACATTTCCAATCATTTTTCTAATCCTTTTCCTACTTTCATGTTTTATCATAATAACCTCTGAAATTTTACTTTTTGAAGAAGTAATTTTTTCTGTATAATATCTTGAATCATTTGAACATGTGTGACATTTCATTATCACTATCATCTAGAAATCCTTCATCACTAGAATCTATGACTTATACATTTTCACTTTTTTCTGGAGGTAGTACATTTGAATTACATTGATTTTATTTTCTGTTCATCCTCATGAATCTTTTTTTGACTTTTAGTTCCCCTTTGTAAGTCATCATATTTCATATCAGTTCCTTGAATGGTAGTTTACATAAATCACATGACTCTCTAATTGACTCTGATGTTCTTCTCCATCAGTCAAGTAAGAATCTATGTAGTCTCATAACTTGATCTTTTTATGTCACTTTCTTTACAAGTGAGTGCATAATATTCAATATTTCATTGGAATTGAGTTAAATATTGGAAATAGATTCAGAAAATTTCATATTAAAAGTATCATGAATGATTGTATATGTATTTAGTCTATTTTACACGAAATTTGTTTATCATTTATGTGAGGAAAATAAGATATCCCATATTTTAAAATCACATTTTCAAGTAGTTATTATATTGAATTCATCGTCTCCCAAATCACATAACAAAACTTTCAAAGTATTACATTTAATATTATAATATGTTTTTATAACCACTCCAATTACTTCTCAGAGATTTTGTAATTCTTATTTATCATATATTAAAGTCCATATATCAAAACCTTTAAATGAAAAGGAATATATATTTTGATTTTCCAATGAGCATAGTTGTTCACATTGAAATAACGTGGTCTGTTGGTATCATATCTTTCTTTCCTATTATCCATATAGAACTATAATATAGAAATGGAAGAAATTTTAGATCATTATAATAAAATTAAAATCAATGTTAAATAGGTAAATTTTGAAAATCATTTGATACAAAAATATGGTCGGAGAGAGTAACTCAAGAGGGGATGAATTTAGTTTCAAAAAAAACATTATGTAAATAAACTGGACAATTGATAAAAATATTATATCATTATATGATCTATGCTTTTCAAATGTTTGATAAAGTGTGATTAGGTCTCAGAAAAAATATGTTTTATAAATTCCATAACATATGAGATCAATTAAAATAGAAAAAAATATATATTAAAATTAGTTAATATTAATTATCAAAGTAATTGTTTTTTTGTTAACGAAATGTGATCTTCAATAAGATAGGAAAAAAACAATTGGCACATTTACACAACAGAATAAAAAAGTGGTTCAGTTTCAATGTGATTCCTAATCCCTTCCACATGGAAATAACCTATTGCAAAATATATTATAGATATAATCAATAAAATACATTACTTTTATTAGTAATAATTTCGAAAAAATTAAACTGTATACACTAAAAATCCTATTCTACGGTTATATATGGGATGAAAGAAAAGAACATGACACACAAGGACCTCTTCTAAAAAACAATGGGAAATAGATTGAGGAAGGATATAATAAAAATTATTCTCCTTGAATATGTAGGATACAGTGTGGGTTGGATAACAGGAAAACAACACACTACTCAAAAAGTGAAAAAATGGAAAGTACTTAGTCTAATGTGTAATGTATGTTTGAAATCTCCATATCAGAAAAGATGTGAATTCTATGGTTTGTTCTGAATTATTGATATATAATAGAGGATTATAGAAATATTAAAGATTGCTTCAATTTTTCCCTTTATATTATCTCAATCAATCTAGTTAAGGGGTTTAGTGCTTCTATATTAATGAACTTAATAGAATGTGAATCTATATGTTCAGGAGAATTCAAAAATTTGAGTTCAATATTTTCTTGGTCTTTAGTAATCATTTTAAATTTAATATATCTTAGTTATATCTTGATAGAAAGAGATCCATCAGGAATATATAGTAGATATTTATGAATAAGACCAAAATTAAATGAATAGGATTTTACTATGTCTTAATGACATGGTCAGTCCATCAAGGAATTGATTTTTCTGTTGTACCATTCACACCATAGATCTCAGACAGTGACGATAACAAGAGTGCTAGAGGTCACTAAGAAAATGGTGGTGACTTTAATGACTGTAACTTCTTTGGTGGTATTGGTGACAAGCTTCTAGCGGTAGCTCATTCTGGTGGAAACAGTGAATTGAGTCTAGTAGTAACTTATTATGTCTATAAAACTGGCTTGAGTCTGGTGGTAACAGTGAATTGTCTCTAGTGGTAGATCATCGTGCTGGTAATGGTGACTCATAACCAAATTTTTCATTGCAAAACTCTTAACAGAAATATAATATATGAAATATTTTTATATAAAATTCTATCATACAACTTCTAAAACAATTTTACTAAATGAATCATGGTTTTTGATCATTAAAATAGATATGTAAAACACAATCCATCCAAAGAGGTGTGAATAACAACCTAGATATTAATCCAGTAGTTAAAAAAAGGGTTGACTAACTTTTGAAAATATATTATTTACACAAATATAAAATTAATTCACTGGTTATTAATTAAATATTAAATTATATGAAAACTGATTAAATATAAATTTCAAAAATATTATTTTTATATTCACAAATCTATTATACCATAATAAATTAAATTTATTACAATTAGTGTGTGATGATAATGTGATATATATATATATATATTATCAAATGTTTTTTATATTAATCCAAAATATTTTCTAGTCGTAGGATAATAACAAATCCAATAATACTTATAAAATAATATATTGTTATAATTGAAATTTTTACATCGTTTAATAGAGAACAAATTTAAAATTTATTTTTTGACAGTTTAATAAATTCAATATGTCAAAATAAAATTAATCTTTCTAGGAGAAAAATTGTAATGAACCAGACCCGAATAGCCACCCGAATAGTGCTAAATGGGTCTGGTGTTACTACCTTAGATGCACCTCCCCGAACACCAAAGGATGTCGACTAGAAGTGAGTGTATTTTTAGGTATATTATGGAGGATATACCCTCTTGGAGCATAATAATGGTACATGACCAAATATAATAATAATGGTTTAGTAGAATAAAAGACTTAATAGACTCAAACTAGACCCACAGAGTGAAAGCACATTCAATATTGATAAAAAGAGAAAGAAATAAAAATAAATAACAACATCAGGAAGTAAATACAATAACATGATGATCACTTGTAACTACCACTGAACAAAAAACGTGCATCCAAAAATAGGACATACATATCCATACATTAAAAGGGCGCCAATGGTTAACCATGTTTAGATACAAAAAGTAATCATGCAGATACAAGAAAGAAAAAAAATTAAACTTCAGTTAGGAAAGACCTTGTGGTCCATACCATCTGCATGAAATAGATATAGCAGTACATCTCCTGAAGCTGACCATTTTGTTGACCATACATCCATAAATACTTCACGCATCTCGAAGGGCCCGTGAAGGGTGTATAGAGAATCTTAGAGGGATACCTCCCAACGGTGCGTACCTAATATAGGTTTTTATAAAGGCAAGCATTTATAATGAAAAGTGTAACCTGCACGTTACACAAATAAATACAACCTCCATTGGTGCTCATTAGCCACCATGGAGTGTCCCCTGTTTCTCCCAATGTCGGAATCAATTTCATGTAACCCGTCAACATGTGCCCCCTGACATCGCATGTCTCAATTACCGACGTCCTGAAATCACGATCAACAGTACTAACCCGGAGGTACAATGATGCATGCCCTCAAATATGTAACCATAGGGACATCGATGTCTGCCCTAAAAATAAGTAGCCGGAGGGACAACGATATCTGCCCTAAAAATAAAGTATCCAGAGGGACAACGATGTCTTCCCTAAAATAACGGCGATCCTCTACCCCCAACTCGATACCTCAATGCTATCCCCTGAAGGCTTCTCACATTTTACTTTTCTTCCAATTACAAGCACACCCAAATTGATAGTACCTAAACCACAACTAACAGAGGCCAATACCCACACGAGTGGTCAAAACCACCTCATCACAGAGTCTTTATGAGTGCAAGATACTCATAGTTCTAGGTGAGAGGTAATCACCAAAATAGTACCCAAGACAAAACACCTCTAACACCTCTTGTCCCTACGACCATGCTGCTCAAGTATAATGGACTTCCCATCCCAGTAACCCAGTCCATGCCCCATCCTGGCAGTCCTCCTTCCTCAAACGGACACCCATGATGCCAAATCTCAAAATCAGAACCACCCAACATAACCGAGACCAAGCCCAAGCTCTGATCATCGTCACTCAAGAATATCTGGGCCATGCACAACACAATGCAAAGGTTCTATCACATGGAATTTAGTAATTACGTATATACATATTTTAACAGAACATGAAAATAGGAAAAACCATCTAAACAGTTGAAAAACACTTAGCTAGTGTAGTCCCATAAAAGCGCTAAGGTTTCTACGGTCCCCAATAATTCATATCAGGTTTAATAAACCATACTCAACAGTTTAAATAATACCAAAAAATTTAACCATTTTGGCAGTCCACGGACAAAATCCTTAGGTGAGAAATGACCACTTTCCTGGCCCTGCTCAAGCATAATAGGTAACATGGCATACCAAAAGGAATCCCATAGTTCTAATAATAATTAAACAAGAAATAATAGGTAATACAGGGTCACACACAAAATACCTGAAAATGTGCCATAGGCTGCACCACCCAAAAGTCCTAAAAAACACTATAGAGGTACGCCCCACCTACATGAGACTCATATGATGATACTCCTCTGATAACAACCTCCAAATAGGTCTTAAACGTGGTAAATCTTCAAAATAATAGTACCGCTCAAACCCCAATAACTTGTTCTGGAACAGAAATAATGAAAAACGTCTCAAGAGGAATGAAGGCCATACTAAGGGTGTTCCAATGGATGGAACAGTGGTTGAATCTGGAATCAGATGATACAGTAGGAGGGATTTGAAGTTCCGACCATCTATCAACACTCAAACCCTCGGAGGGTTTTTTGTTCTCCCTCAATATGAGGCTACCACCTATTTTAGTGAAAAGAAGAAAATACTTGGAGTGTAATTTATGTACACGCCATGTATCAGTTTATTGTTCAGATGGATGCTGAAATTACACCATAGACTTGCCGACTGAATAAACGGTGTGTACCTAGGGGTAGACGATGTGTAATTCTTCACCCAGACGACATCCCCAACACACCATGTTTATCCCCATAAAAGGCCCATCTACAGGGCGTGTACAAATAGTACACAGTGTGGACTTGCTAAAAACATTTTACCCAGCCAACAGTCCTACACTCCATGTATGGCCTCCACACGGTCAAGGGTACACAACGAGTCTATAACTACACGCAATGTAGTAAGAAATTACTACACAGTCTTCACATGACATGTAATCGGCTAGCACATGGCCGGTACTCACCCAACCCACACACGGCATGTACCTTAGGGTACACAGCATGTAGTCTTAAAATTTCACAAAAAACTAAGATTTTCCCAGTTTCTTCAGGAACAAGTAAAAAATTCAAACAGGGACGGGATTTTGACCTCTTCTAAAAACCTATGTTCTCAAAAAATCCCCACCATAATATCGTTCATCACCGGGCTATCAAACAAAACTCAGAGATGGCACCGAACATACCACCCAAATCAATGTAACCCATACTTCCCCAGTCTCAATGTTCTTGGCTAAATACTTCTAGGGGCTCCCCATCTTAGGAATTTACTAACTCAGTCCCAACACGAAAAAACTCAAAACTAAAAAATGATCACTAACATGTTTTCCAGATACATAGTCCTTCTATAACGCCCCGACCCCAGTTACCCAGATTCGGTGCATTATTACGTAACATTGGCATGATCACAAAAGATCACGTCTCGAATGACCGATTAGTTTAGTAGCCTTGAAATCACTAGATACATTAATAATAGTTAGATTACATCACAAAGGGAAAAACTACAATAACATGGTCTCCATAGACCACACTCATATCCCCTTCTGACTATCCCTATAGGTCATTCATGAAATACTTCGTCACATACTGGAAAAATTAAAACATTGAAAGGGGTGAGCTCAGATGCTCAGTAAGGCTAACAATATAGCGGAAGCTTTCTTAAATGAACATAAAAATTTAAGGCAATGTCTAACTAAAACAAAAACCTTTTAAACATCAACTTCAGAACAATATGGAAAAATTAAAATGAAATAATGCCATTTACTTATTCCCATGGATATTCTACTAGTCGAATAATCACATGAAATATCAATAACAACTTTCATAATGATGGAATGCATAATTCAAGACTATCATAACCACGTAGCCAAGGCCTCGTGCCAAGACTACAAATAAGATTTTGTCAAGGCCTCATTCCAAGACACTATTTTGCCTCATGAGACCTGCCGATGCTTCGAGGAGCTATAGCGGGCTCCACCCGTCACATATTAAGTCCAATTCATTCTTCATATGAACATGATTAAACATTTCATAAAAAATAACATAATTGTATCACATAAAACATGCGTAAAGGAAACATAAAATTTCCACATTTAAATCACAAGATATCAATACAACACGTCGATATAATAAAAATATTATCAAAACCATTTTCAATACCAAAATATAATAAAATTAAAACATGGTATTTATTTTTCATTTAGAAAAAGATATAGCTTGTAGAGGAAGCCGAAACCCATATAATGGCCACGGTGGAAGAGAAGTCGTTGTAGCCACATACGTATGACAAGAAAAACATTCCTTTTTTGTCGTTTAGTCAAACACTTTTTATAAAAATATTCCTTTTGAATAAATGTAAAATTCAAAGGGTTTTATACCCCGTATAAAAGAAATTTGTGTATAAAACAAAATATTCCTCAGTGAATGGAGATTGAGACGAATTCCCTTACAAAGATCAATTTTTTAAATAAAATATATCTATTATTTGTATTCACCATAAGTACACATATAGAAATTAAAAATACAAGATAGGAAATAATAATATCATGACATAATTTCAATGTTGGAGATTTACCCAAAGAACGGAAATTCGGTTAAGAGGTTCCCTTACCTCATGTCCGACTTCACTCGACCGTTCATTAATATCCTGAATAATAAACTAGAGTTAATATGTACTTGCTTAAGAAACTTTTTCAAGTTCATTATCCCTTTTATATCACTTATTACAATGTTATGAAAATTATGTAGTCACTTATGTTAATAATGGTCATTTTCTCGATCTTTGGTATTTGAGTCAACAATACACTTCTTATAATTACAAGTTTTTTATGAGGTAGAATATCATTTATCTACAGAATTATATTCATGATGTAGATGTAATATATATCATATATATCCAGTATATACATTCATTAATAATATTACATAACATTTAGAGGTAATAAATGAAATGCACCGTTCATGGAGAGGGTAAGTCATACGTACGCATGAACGCTACTTTCATTTCTATTTTGTATTTAATGGAATGAAATCATAATGATATAAAGGTATATTATAATTCCAGTATAATATCATATATAATATCATTTATTCTATCTTTTATACATCTCAAATATGGTGTTAACGATTCAAATCACTTTGAGTGGGCTGTAGTCCGCACTTCCTAAAATGAAATTATCGTGTTTACCCATAATGGAAATCATAAAGGTATTCCATCAATGAGAAATAAAAAAGCATAAGGAAAAGATAAAAATAATATATATATCATATATGAAAATAGTTTCATCATAATGGCCACCATGAGAGGTGTTAAAAGAATATTGAACAATCATCATTTCGTGAGGCAGTATTTCGCCACCCACAGAAACAGTATGTTCTTTAAACATTAGATGTAGATGTGGGTAAGTTTAAATCAAATAATTCTCATAAAAAAATCCTAGAATATTTAATATAATGGTGTTGTTACAAAATAAATAAATAAAAAGAGTTTAGGGGGTTGGATAGGCAAAATAAAACAAAAGGACATTAGAGAAGACATTACCCTAAAATCGGGTAACTCTTTTTGATTTGAGCCAAAGGCTTCCTTGGGAATAATTTTTCCCAAAGTGATTCTTCTATGAGTAAAATTGGGAAGTTTAGAGAGTATTTGGGCAGTGGTTGGCCGAGCCAAATGGCTTTGATGGTGTGAGTAACGTGATAGAGGTGGGGGTTTTTTATAAGATGAGAGGAGGGGCACTCTTGGAAGTCATGAAATATTACATTATTATGAAATGCTTTTCGGATTATAGAGGTCCCACAATGACATATTTCATGGATAAGGTGATAAGGGTTTTAAATATACTCATATGATATGTTTTTGACAAGTGTATGTCTTAGATTTAACATTATATTTTCATTTTATTTAAATCTTTAATTAATGAGGTAATCACTTCATCATCCTTGTGTCATTAAAAATTTAATTTATTTAATGTCTAAAAATTATAAAAAATATATAATTATGTAGAAAATATATTTTACATTCCCATTAATATTTATAGTTGAAATGTTAAATTATATAACCCCATGTACTGATTGTTTTAGTAAAAAAACACATGTTTGTGACAATTTTATTTTTACATTAAATAAAAAGTTATTAATGTCATTTTCTTACCCAAGTGGCTCCATGGGGTCCCCAAGTTGACCCATGGATTTTCTTGGTCAGACACGACTCATCCAATAAGTTTAGGACAAGTGTCAAGATATTTTCATATTTTATAATATCATTTTTACCATAAATTTCAGTAATCACCTTTATTCGCGATTAATAAAACATACAAGTTACTATTCAACAAAAAATTATTTTAATCCCATTGAACCAAATTTTAACTCCTAATGAAAAACATGTATTTCGGATTTTTGAAAATCAAAACACAGAAGTGGTAATGTTTCATTTACATGAAAAATAAGTTTTTAAACTACCAGTTAGTGGTTTCACTATTCATCACAAATTGAAGTTTTTCAGAAAAATTCCTAAAATTCACCCTAAGCTATAATTGATATTATGAATTAAAAAATGGTTTCTATTTTTCAAAATTCAAAAAATATAAGTTTCATTAATTAATTTTATAATTAATTCCCGTTGTCAAAACAAATAGCGTGTTTTTAAGAAACAATATCAATCAAAATATTGACAATTATTTATGTCCAATTTCAAATTGAAGATAATTATAATAACCACCATTGGGTAAAATGGTAAAATTATATTCTAATTATAATTTAAAACCACTCAATATAATAAGTTATCATGATTAATTATTTTGATTAAAAAAGTTGTTTTTAACTAAAATGTAATAATTTTCACTATTCATCAAAATATAAATGTTTTCCGAAAAGATCCAAAATTTCACCGTTGACTAAATTCGATATTCCGAATCAAAAAATGAAGTCCATTTTGAAAGATAAAATTAATAAAATTTCAAAAAGTAGGTATTACTATTCATAACAGCTACTTTGAATGGTTGTGGCGTGTGTTAGAACTCGATGTTGTGTACAACACACATTATTGTATTATTCAAAGAGAAGCGTACCGTGGAAGCTTGGGGTGATACATTATCCCCTCCAAATAATTTCATCCTTGAAATTTCATATAATATCACTTTATAAAAAGACTCAGGTGATTCTTCATCATATGTTCCTCAGGTTCCCACGTTTCCTCCTCTATCTTATGGTTTCCCCATAGAACTTTTACCAGACAAGTCGTTCGGCTTCTCAGCACTTGTTCTATTATATCAGGAATCCCGAAGGGATATTCACAATAAGACATATTGGGTTCTAGTTCTATTTTTTCATAGATGAGTACATGCGTTGGGTTAGGCATGTATTTTCTCAACAGTGATATGAGGAATATGTCATGAACTTTGGAGAGACTTGGTGGCATTTCCCAACAGTAATCTACAACCCCAATTCGATCTAGAATTTTAAAGCGTCCGATGTATATGGGACACAATTTACCCTTCTTACCAAAACAAATAACTACCTTCCATGGAGATACCTTCAATAAAACATGATCTCCTACCTGAAATTCCAACTCCTTGCTTAGGTTGTCAACATAGCTCTTCTATCTACATTGAGCTGCTTTGATGTGGTTTTGGATTACCTTCACCATTTCCATTGATTCCTCCACCAGTTCTAGTCCAACAAGTTTTCTTTCGCCAATGTCATCCCATTATGTTGGTGTGCGACATCTCTTTCTGTATAATGCTTCATATGGTTCCATCTGAATACTTGAATGGAAGCTATTGTTATAGGAATATTCTACCAGAGGTAAATATTGATCCCACATACCCTGGAAGTCATGTGAGAATGATCTCAACATGTCCTCTAGGGTTTGAATAGTTCGTTCTGATTGTCCATCTGTTTGAGGGTGGTAAGCAGTGCTCAAATGATGTTCATTATCCAAGGCCTTCTGAGAGTTTTCCAGAATCTTGATGTAAAACAGGGATCACAATCTGAGAAAATTGATAGGGGTACTCCATGAAGTCTCAAAACTTCATTAATATATAGTCTTGCTAGATGTTCAAGTGGTAGATCATCTCTTATAGCAAGAAAATGTGCTGAAATCATGAGATGATAAAAAATGAACCATATTGCGTCATTCTGTCTAAGAGTCGTTGGTAATCCCATGAGAATGTCCATCGTAATATTATCCCATTTCCACTCAGGTATGTGAAGAGGTTTCAATACTCCACCAGGCAGTTGCCTTCTAGCTTTCACTTGTTGACAAACCATACATCTTGACACAAAATCAGCAATCTCCCTCTTCATGTTTTCCCACCAAAAATATCCCATTAAATCTCTATAAATTTTGGTGCTCCCAGGGTGTGGAGAGAAATTGGAACTACGAGAATCATCCAACAATTACCTCGTTAAATCAGGTATATCGGGAACACAATGTCTCCACACAAATTTCAAAATTCCATCATCATACACAAATTCAATCAATTGTCAATCATTCATAGCATTAATCTTCTTTTTCAACTCTTCATCATCGGCCTAAGAACACTTTATCCATTCTAGTAAAGATGGTTTGGAAACCATTTGAATTTTTTTTGATGTGTCACCCTTCATGGTGATTCCCATATCCATCTTTAATAGATCCATGAAAATAGGATTCCTTTCCACTCTCATCATGTTCAAAACTCCATGATCTCTTCTACTAAAAGCATCTGAAACCTTATTTGCCTTCTCCAAGTAGGAGTGTATTGTGAAATCATAATTCATGAGTAGTTCAAGTCATTGACTTTGCCTCATGTTGAGTTATTTTTGTGAGAAAATATATTTCAAACTCTTGGGATCGGTATATATCTCACAGTTTTCACCATATAGATAATGTCTCTATATCTTCAAGGCAATGATTATAGTAGATAAATCGAGATAATGAGTTGGACAGTTCTTCTCAGGATTTTTTAGCTATCATGATGCATAAGCAATAACCCTGTCATTCTACATAAAGACACAACCCAGTCCTTTAATTGATGCATCACTATAAATAACGGACCCTTCATTCCCTGATGGTAGAGTCAATATAGGAGTGTTGACTAATCTTCTCTTTAGTTATTCAAAAAATTATTCAAACTCTTTTGTCCAGACAAATTTAACCCCTTTACGTGTGAGCTTCGTTAATGGGTTAGCCAATTGGGAAATATTCTGGACAAAACGTCGATAATAATCTGCCAACCCAATAAAGATGTGTACCTCAGTTATACTCGTCAGTTCTGTCCATTCATGGATTTCCTTGGTCTTAGAAGGATCAACGAAAATTCCATCCTTAGAGACAATATGTTAAAGAAATTAAATCTCCTGAAGCCAGAATTCACACTTGAAAAACTTACCATATAATTCATGCCTTCGAAGAGTCTTCAAGATAATGCGCACAAGGTTTTCATGATCTTCGTAGATTTTTGAGTATACCAAGATATCATCAATACATACCACCAAAAAATCATCAAGATATTCCTTGAAAAATCTATTCATTAGATCCATGAAATCAGAGGGTGCATTAGTCAATCCAAAAGGCATTACTGTAAATTTGTAATGCCCATACCTTGTTTGAAATGTTGTCTTCGGAATGTCTTCCTTCTTCACACACAACTGATGGTATCCAGATCGAAGGTCAATATTTGAAAAGTATTGAGCTCCATGAAATTGGTAAAATAAATCTTCAATGAGAGGTATGGAATACATATTCTTTATTGTTATAACATTAATCTCCCTGTATTCAATGCACAACCTCATATATCCATCTATCTTCATCAAAAAAAAGGACAGGGGCTCCCCATAGAGAAACACTAGGGTGAATAAATCCCTTATTACTCAATTATTCTAGTTGTTTCTTTAGTTCAACTAATTCCACGGTGTCCATTCAATAATGGGTCTTTGATATAGGCCTTGATCCAGAAATTAAATCAATAGATAACTCAACTACTCATTCTGGAGGATGTCCAGGTAAATATTCCAGAAAAACATCTACATATTCCTTCACAATAGGTACATCCTCTATTTGAACATTATTTTCTTCACCCTTAGTCATTTCATTCTCTTCCTCCCCAATAATTGAATTTAGTTGGGCTACTGGGGGTGGATCTAAATAAGAATTAGGTGGTGACTATTCTTCTCTAAAAATAACGTGTTCCTTATCATTATCATCAAAAATCGTAACCTCCTACTTCTTATAATAAATCATTGCATCACAGTCCGAAATCCAATCCATACCGAGGATTATATCAAACTCAATCATAGGTATGACAATGAGATCATTGGATAAATAGAATTTATGTTCTCCAATGGAGACTGATTCACAAAACATTGTTGCAATGATATTTCTCTTAGGAGTTTTGATTGACAATTCTCTTGTTAAATCAAATTGAAAATATCTAATTTTCTTATCAAACTGGGAAAATATGAAACAATGCGATGATCCAGAATCAAATAATATATTTTCTAAACTTGAGGAAACCATTAAATTACCTTCCACCACATCTTTCAGAGCTTTAACCTCAGCAGCAGTGATAGAATATTCTTGGCCTTGATCCCTTGCCCTCTTCTGAGGTAAGTTCCCATGACTCTTAGGACATTAATTTTCATAATTTCCCATCTCTCTACAATTATATAATTCCACATTGACAGCAAATTTCCTTTCCTTGGAATCATGATCTTGGTGGCCTTTTTCACCACACTTGTAACAGACTCTCATTCCCTTCAAGCAAGTACCGGGGTGTTTCTTCCCACATTTACTGCAGGACTGATATTCAACATTTCCCTTCTTCCCCTTATTTCCATTTCCAGATTGATCAGATGATCTCTTCTTTTCATGATTTTCTTTAAAGTCATATGACTTAGAGAATTCCTTTTCCGTCTTGATAGCACATGAGACAATATATTTGTACGACAAGAAGGTTTGTGAGACTAATGATCGATGGAGAAATGGTTTTAACCCATCAAAGAAATGATCAATCGTACTTCTTGGGTTACGTATATAATCGGTAGCATGCCTCGCTAACCTTCTAAAGTTAGCCTCATACTTTGCGACATTATCATCCTCCTTCTGTCTCAGACTCAGAAATTGCCTTTCCATATCTGCTCGATGGTCATGTGGAAAGTATTTTTCTAATAAAATTTCCTTAAACTCCTGCCATTCCATACTTGATACATCTTCATCTTCCTTTTTGTTTTGAATCAGTGAACACCATTGATCGACATCTCCAGTGAGGCGGTAAACAGCCCTGAGAACCTTCTCCCTTTCACTACTCCCCAAGGTGTGGAATATTTTCTCTAAGGAGTTTATCTATTGCTTAGATACTAATGGATTTGTACCCCCATTAAATGTTCGCGGTTTTTTCCTCTTGAAGTGGTCTAACATTGATCCTCCACGTTACGGATCAGGGTGCTCCATACTAGTAAGGTTATTATTCATATCCTTAGTGATATGTCCATGTATGGTAATAAGTTGATCAGCAATATTTGTATCTCCAGCTCCAAAATAATTATCTTGAGCAGGAGGAAAATCCCTACACGGATTGCGTGCATTGATACAGTTTCCATTCCTCCTACTAGGTGCCATTTCTAAACAATGGCATAAACTAGATTAGTTTATGAATCAAAATACATTATTCCATACTTTTAAAACCCTTAACATAAATTTAACTATTTATGGATATAATCTATAATCATAAAAATGTTTTCTTTGAGAATTATATACTCATAATCCATTCATAATGGTTTGTAATGAAAATGATAATTATCCTAAGTATATCCACAGGGAGTGTCATAACCAAAACTACAGCAAGGCACGTTGTCGTGCACCAGTTCCCATTCGAGTCTAGCTCAAAGTGGTGTTTTAGAGTTTTACCCCTAGGTACATCTGTGCCAGAGCCGCCTCTACCTGCTTATATCCAGACCGGGATGTATTTCTTGGAAAAATCACAAAATCTTTATAATAACAAAACTCTTGGAAGTTCTTCTATACTAATCCTCAAAGTCTATCTTAGGTAAATGTGCTCTAATCAGAGATTTTCTCAATCTAGCTTCCATGGTTAGTACTAAACTGCCTCTGATACCAACTGTAACACCCCGAACCTAGTTACCCAGAGTCGGTGCATTATTACGTAACATTGGCATGATCACAAAAGATCTAGTCTCTAAAGACAGATTAGTTTAGTAGCAATGAAAACACTAGATACATTCTTAAAAGTTAGATTACATCATAAAGTGAAAAACTACAATAACATGGTCTCCATAGACCACACTCATATCCCCTTCTGTCTATCCCTGCAGGTCATTCATAAAATACTGCTTCGCAGCTTGGAAAAATTAAAACATTGAAAGGGGTGAGCTCAGATGCTCAGTAAGGATTATAATATAGCGGAAGCTTTCTTAAATAATCATAAACATTTAAGGCAATTTATGACTAAAACAAAATCCTTTTAAACATTAACATCAGCATAATATGGAAAAAGTAAAATGAAATAATTCCATTTAATTATTCACATGGATATTCTCCTAATCAAATAATCACATGAAATATCAATAACCACATTCATAATAATGGAATGCATAATGCCAGACTATCATAACCATGTAGCCAAGGCCTCATGCCAAGAATATAAATAAGATTTTGTCAAGGACTCATGCCAAGACACTAGTTTTTCTCATGATACCTGCCGATACATCAAGGAGCTATAGCGGGCTCCACCCGTCACTTATTAAGTCCAATTCATTCCTCATATGAACAGGTTTAAACATTTCATAAACCATAACATAATCATATCACATAAAACATGCGTAAAAGAAACATAACATTTCCACATTTCAATCACAAGATATCAATAAAACACGTTGATATAATAAAAACATTATCAAAACCATTTTCAATACCAAAATAAAATAAAATTAAAACATGGTATTTATTTTTCATTTAAAAAATTTATGGCTTGTAGAGGAAGCTGAAACCCAAATAATGGTCACGGAGGCAAAGAAGTAGTTGTCGCCGCATACGTACCACAAGAAAAACATTCCTTTTTTTCTTTTAGTAATACACTTAGTATAAAAATATTCCTTTTGAATACACGTAAAAGTCAAAGGGGTTTATACACCGTATAAATGAAATTTGTGTATAAAACAAAATATGCCTCGATGAATAGAGATTGAGACGAAGTCCTTTACAAAGATCATTTTTTTAAATAAAATAGATCTATTATGTGTATTCACCATAAGTACACATATATAAATTACAAATACAAGATAGGACATAAAAATATCATGATATAATTTGAATGTAGGAGATTAACCCAAAGAACGGGAATTTGGTTAAGAATGTTCCCTTACCTCATTTCCGACTTCACTCGAATATTGTTTGATCTCCTGAATAATAAACTAGAGTTAATATCTACTTTATTATGAACCCTTTTCAAGTTCATTATCCATTTTATATCACTTATTACAATGTTACAAAGATTATGTAGTCAGTTAAGTTAATAACGGTCGTTTTGTCGATCTTTGGTACTTGAGTCAACAATAAACTTCTTATAATTACAAGTTGATTATGTGGTATAATAACCATTATCTCCAGAATTATATTCATTATGTATATATAATATATATAATATATATCCAGTATATACATTCATTCATAATATTACGTAACATTTAGAGGTAAGAAATGAAATGCACCGTTCATGGAGACGGTAAGCTGTACGTACGCATGAACGCTACATTCATTTCTATATCATATTTAATATAATTAAATAATAATGATATAAAGGTATATTATAAATCCAGTATAATATCATATATAATATCATTTACTCCATCCTTTATACATCCCACATATGGCGTTAACGATTCAAATCACTTTGAGGGGGCGGTAGTCCGCACTTCTTAAAATGAAATTATCGCGTTTACCCATAATGGAAATCATAATGGTATGACATAAATGAGAAATATAGAATCATAAGCAAACCATAAACATAATATATATATCATATATGAAAATAGTTTCATCATAATGTCCACCATGATAGGTGTTAAAAGATGATTGAACAATCATCATTTCTTGAGGCAGTATTTCGCCACCCACAGAAACAGTATGTTGATCAACCATTATATGAAGGTGTATGTAATTTTAAATCAAATCCTTCTCATAACAACATCCTAGTATATTTAATATAATGGTGTTGTTACAAAAAAAATAAAAATAGTTTAGGGGGTTAGAGAAGCAAAATAAAACAAAAGGAGATTAGAGAAGACATTACCTTCAAATCGGGTAACTCTTTTTGATTTGAGCCAAAGGATTCCTTAAGAAGCATTCTGCCCAAATTGAGGCTTCTATGAGTAAGATAGGGAAGTTTATAGAGTATTTGGGAAGATTTTGGCAGAGCCAAATGGATTTTATAGTGAGAGTATGGTGGTAGAGGTGGGGGCCTTTTATAAGAGGATAGGAGGGGCACTCTTGGAATGTCATGAAATATTACATTATTATGAAATTATTTTCGGATTTTAGAGGTCCCACAATGATATATTTAAAGGCTAAGGTGATAAGAGTTCGAAAGATACTCATACAATATGTTATTGACAAGTGTACGTCTTGGAGTTTACATTATATTTTCATTTTATTTAAATCATTAATTAATGAGGTAATTGCTGCATCATCATTGTGTCATAAAAAATTTAATTTATATAATGCATAAAAATTATAAAAAATATATAATGATGTAGGAAATATTTTTAGATTTCCAATGAAAATTTATAGTCTAAATTTTAACTTATATAACCCCATGTAATAATTGTTTTAGTAAAACAACACATATTTGTGACAATTATATTTTTACTTTAAATAAAAAGTTATTAAAGTCATTTTCTTACCCATGTGGCTCCATGGGGTCCCCAGGTTGACCCATGGATTGTCTTGGTCGGACATGACACATAATATATGTTTAGGATAAAGGTCAATATATTTTCATATTTTTATAATATCATTTTTACCTTAAATTTCAATAATTAACTTTAATCGCGATTAAAAAAACTTAAAAATTACTATTCACCAAAAAAAAATTAATACCATTGAACCACATTTTACTTTCTAATGACAACCATGTATGTTGTATTTTTGAAAATAAATCCCCAGAAGTGGTAATGTTTCATTTACACGAAAAATTAGTTTTTAAACTACTACTTAGTGGTTTCACTATTCATCAAAAATTGATGTTTTTCCGAAAAATTCCAAAAATTCACCCTAAGATATAATTGGTATTCTGAATTAAAAAATTGATCCTATTTTACAAAATTCCAAACATATAAGTTGCATTAATTAATTTTATAATTAATTCCTGTTGCCAAAACAAATAGCGTTTTTTTAAGAAACAATATCAATCAAAAGATTGACAATTGTTTATGTCCAATTTCAATGTGATCATAATTATAATGACCAACATTGTGTAAGATGGTAAAACTATATTCTAATTATACTTTAAAACCAATCAATATAATAAGTTATCACTATTAATTATTTTGATTAAAAAATTTGTTTTTAATTAAATTTTATTTATTTTCACTATTTATCAAAATGTAAATGTTATCCGAAAAGATCAAAAATTTTACCCTAGGCTAAATTCGATATTCTCAATCCAAAAATGAAGTCTATTTTGAAAGATAAAAATTATAAAATTTCAAAAATTAGGTATTACTATTCATAACGACTACTTTTAATGGTTGTGGTGTGTGTTAGAACTCGATGTTGCGTACAACACACGCTACTGTATTATTCAAAGAGATGCATACCGTGGAAGCTTGGGGTGTTACACATTCAGTGACGCATCATCACCCCTTCACCTAATTGGTGCTTCTGTGTCATTCTTGATGCCTAACATTACCCACACCTGATCAGTTTCAACCTCGACGTGGTCCTGCATCTCATGGATGCTTAAAAATGAACCCGATTTCAGACACCTCATGTAACCTGCTACCTCAATGTACCGATTCCCACGACACCTCAAGCAACCCAAATCCACGATGCCCCGATACACATGGCACCTCAAACACACACACACAAACAAAGATATATATATATATATATATAACGCACCCGATATGGAGACAACCCCACTAACCAGCATCTAGTCAGTCAACACGAATCATGTGCACCTCGTGCACTCAAAACAAATACGCCTCAGTACATCATGCCAAAAAAAGAAAACAAGAAAGTGACTACCACACTCAAGGTGTACCTCTAACCGTCATCAGCTCACCAGCCTACTCAAACCCTTGCATCTCCATAGTGTGCACCTGGACTGATATACGACTTCCTGATACCTGACCTCCTTGTTGTGCTGCTCTAGTCACTGACTACTAACCCCTTAGCTGGATCACGCTGTCACTGCTATGACCTCCGTGTGAATATGATCCTCAACCACAGTCTTCGGGTGCTAAAACAAAACCCACTTTAGATGCCCCAGTCTATCCTGGTCCCTTCCTACTAGATATTTGAGAAAGCAACTTCTAGAACCTCTCAAGATTCCCAACCTGTCCACATGCCTAGCATTCCTTTGGATGCCTATCACACTGAGTCCGAACATGTTATGGGTGTCCAAATTGAATGAAAAAACACGGATGAACTACTACGAGGTGGTCTAGCTGAGTCCTTAGCCTGACTTCCATACTGGAACTCATCCCATCCTCGATTCTGGTTGTCTGAACCGTCACATGTAACTGTTCCTCGACCAACCCGGGGCCTATCCCTCTATGTACCCTCTACAATGAGAACCTGATTCACTACCTCTGAGAATGAACCATGTATTAATATATTCACTTCGATCCAAATGGTGTGTCTTAAGCCATTCTTGAAGCACCAAACCCTTGTTGTGTTGTCTCTTACCATACCAGGTGTAATTAAATATAACTTAGTGAATGTAGTTGGATTGTCAATGATGGACTTGTCTCCCTACTGAAGACTCAAGAACTCCCGAGCTCTCTTGGCTCTCAATGTCTCTGGGTAAAAGTTCTCAAAGAACATGTCCTTAATGTCCTTCCATGCTAGTCCCTCATGCCCAAAAGCCAAAACCAACACATCCCACCAATGCTTCCCCAGTCATCTCTGCATGTATGTCGCCAGCTTGACCATCCGCCCTGGAGGCCTATCGAGCTGATCGAAGATCACCTGCATACTCTCTCTCCAGTCTCAGCCACCTGTGGACCACCCTCAACCTAAAAAAGGGGCAGGTGATTCGACTTGAACTCCCGCGTTAGATATGCCAAATATGGATACGTACACTACGTGCCTCTATCGATTCCATGTAAGACACATACGAGGCTAGTTTGGAGCAACTCAACGAGCTGTGGTCTAAACACTACCAAACCCAGCAGCTGCATAGCCTCCACTGGATCTTGAACCAGATCCTGTCCCTGAGCATGTAACTGCGGCTCTTGCTATCCCTACAGTGGATCCTAAATAGGATTCTTCACCTGCGGCACTGTATCGTCACCCACCTGACTCTCCATCAAGAGGTATTAGAGGAACTCGATGAATACCATAAATTATCATAGAGCCCCTAAATATATTTATATATAACAATATATATATTCACCACAGATAAGTAATGTAGTAAAGAGGAAGCATAAAACAACTACCCTTACTTTCCCCCCATCACAACCCATTCTCACAACATCCCGGCCTCATGGATCCTTACATGCCCTCATCAGAGACAAGTAACAAAAGGACCTCGGGTCATGCCTGTCCTGACAACGAACATTCCCTCAAACCGAAAACCTAGTCTCCTAATCCTGGTGATTATAATCACCTCAACCATAGTACCTTCATATCACATGAAATTCTGAAAAAATATATTCATGGAATAACACATTGAAATAAACAAGAAATTTTATCAGGAATTTCACCTATACACATTTCATGAGAATATGAAACATGGCAATTAACATGTTATTCACATGGTATTATCACATCACCAAACATACATGCTATTATAAAATTTAAATACCCCAAAAATGTGCCTATCAAAATCTAAATGACTAAGCCTTTCCATACCGGTCCATGGTCTAATTCTCCCTTACCGCACCAGGCCTAAGGTTACACATCCCAATTAATAACATCACAGACCACATGATACATCAAGGTAGAAATAATAAAAACTATAAATTCAGCTAAATCAGATAGCAAATCCCACCCTTGGAAACATGGTCCATCACTCATACCTGGGGCTGCAGGCACTCAAGCACAAGATAGGAACCGAGTTCTAGTAACAACCTATCCCCAATATACTATATCCCAATTAGTAAAACCAACAGAAATAAAAGAGAAGCCTCAATATCATTAGTATTCATCAAAACACTACTACTAAATCCGGATCAAAAACACCTCTGATACAACTTTCTAACGACCCGGACCTCAAAAACCACCGAACAGTGCTAAATGGGTCAGGTGTCACTACCTTAGGCCCACCTCCTCGAATGTCAAAGGCTTATGACTAGTAGTGAGGGTCTTTATAGGTATAATTGGGAGGATATACCCTATAGGAGGATAATAAAAGTACTGGTCCGAGTATAATAATAATGATTCCATGAAATAAACGAATTAGCAGACTCAAACCAGACCCATAGAGTAGAAACTCCTTAAATATAGATAAATAGTGAAAGCAAAAAATATTAAATACAGTAGAAGAATGTCAACACAACAACATGATTATCACTTCTAACTACCACTAAACAACAAACATGCATCCAAAATAGGTCATACATATCCATACAAAAAAAGTGCGCTAATGGTCGACCATCTGTATCTACAAAAAGTAATCATGCTGATACTGGAAAGAAATCAAAACAAAGTAAAATTCATCTAGGAAAGACCTCATGGTCCATACCATCTCAATGAAATAACTATTGCAGTCTAGCTTCTGACGCTGACCACATTCCTACGCGAAAAATCCATAAAGTCAGCATTCATCCAGAAGGGCATGTGCAGGGTGTGAGACGAATCTCAGTTGGATAACACCCAATGGTTCATACCTAATATAATTATTTAAGTAGGCATGAATTTATAAAGAAAATAGTATACATCAAATTACACAAATAAATACAACTTCAATTGGTGATCAGCAACCACCATGGAGTGCCACCTGCTTCGGCCAACGCTGGAATCTCTGTCACGTAACTCGACACAATGTGCCCACTGAAAACGAATGTCTCAAGTATCGACATCCTGAAGGCACGCCAAAAAGTATGAACCTGGAGGTACAATGATATCTGTCCATAAATAAGTAACCAAAGGGACTGCGTTGTCTCCCATGAAAATAAGTAACTAGAGGGACAACGATGTCTACCATAAAAATAACGTATTTGGATGGGCATCGATGTCTACACTAAAATAACGACGAGACTCTATCCCCATCCATATAGCCTCAATTCTATCCCCTGAAGGCTCCTGACCTTCCATGTGGCGTCCTACGACACGCACTCCCAAACTGTTAGTACCTAAAGCGAAACTAACGTGGGATTCTACCCACACGAGTGGTCAAAACCACCTCATCATGAAGTCTCTTTGTGTGCACATTACTTATTTTTATGTGTGAGAGGTAATAACAAAATTAGTACCCAATGCACAGAACCTATGACACCTCATGTCTCTATGACCATACCGCTCAAGTCTAATGGCCTTGCCATCTTAGAAACCTGGGACCTGCCCCAACATGACAGACATCTTGCCTCAAACCGACACCCATGATGCCTAATATTGTGGTCAGAACCACCCAACATAACATGGTCCAAGCCCATCCTGTGATCAATATGCCTTAAGAATATCTGGGCCATGCGCAAAACAACCCAACGGTTCTAGCTCATGCAATTATTCAATTACATATATACACATTTTAAGAGAACACATAAAAAGGCCAAACCATTAAAACAGTTGAAAAGCAGTATGCAATTGATGTACCATACCAGCCCTGAGGTTTCTATGGTCTCAAACTATCCATATCAGGTTCAAGAAACCATACTCAGCCGTTTAAACCATACACAACAATTTTATCCATTTTTGCAGTCCCTAGAAATAATGCCCTAGTGAGGAATGGCCACTCACCCAGCCCCGCTCAAGAAAAACTGGTAACAGGGCACACCCAAAGGAATCCCTTTGGTCAGATAACAATTAAACAAGCAATAAAAATTAATATAGGGTCACGCTCAAAATACCCAAAAATGCACCATAGGTCGCGCCACTCAAAAGACTTTGAAAACAAAAAAAATCGGTATGCACCAACTATATAAGAATCATATGGTGATACTCCTCTGATAACAACATCCAATTTGGTCTAAAACATGGCAGATCTACAAATCAATCAAACCCACTGAAACCCCATTAACTCATTCTAGAACAGAAATCAAGAAAAACGCCTCAAGAGGAATCAAGGCGTTACCGAGGGGGTTCCAACAAATTAGACGGTGTTTGAATCTGGAATTAGATTAATAAACAAGAGGGATTTGAAGTCTTGGTCGGCTCTCCCCACTCAAAAATGTCTAAGGTTTGCGGTTCTGCCTCAATATGAGGTTACTTCTTGTTTTAGCGAAAAAATTAATATACATGGTGTGTACATTACGTACATGGCGTGTACATTACGTACACGGCGAGTATCATTTCATTGTTCATATAATGTCAAAAAAAACCATTGTAGACATGTTAAATGACTACACGGAATGTACCTAGGGGTACGTGTCATGTACTTCTTCACCCAGAAGACATCCCTAAAACACAGTGTATATCCCCATACACGGCCCATCTATTGGGCATGTACAAATAGTACACGATGTGTACATGATAAAAACATGCTACCCAGCAAAAAATGCCTAGATGCCATTAATGGAATCCACATGGTCAAGGGTACATGATGTGTCTAAAAATACATTCCCTTAAGTATGAAATTCCTACATAGTCTTTACAAGACATGTACTCGTCGAGAACACGGTCGGTACTCGCCCAACCCATACATGGTGTGTACCTTAGGTTACATGGTGTGTAGTCTGGAAATATTCATAACATCCAAGAATTTCCCAATTTCTTCAGGAACAAGTAAAAAATTCAAACAGGGTCGGGATGTTGACCCGTTATAAAAAACCTGGTTCTTAAAATCTCCCCACCTTAATATAGTTTTTACCTGAGCTATCAAATGAAACCTGGAGATGGCCCCAAACATACCCTTCAAAGAAAGTATCCAGGACTTCCCTGGTCTCAAAGATCCTGTGTAAATTCCCCAAGGGGCTCCCCAACTTAGGAATCGCCTAACTCAGTCCCAACATGAAAAAACTCAAAACAAACAAAGGTTCACTAACCTGTTATCTAGACGCATAGTCCTTCCATGACACAACATCTCCCATATGCTTCATTGGTGAAACTGTGTTGTTCCTAACACCCAACGTATCCCAAAACACATCAGTGCCCACCTCCATGAGGTTCTGCATCCCATGGACTATCAATAACAAACCTGTTTCCATACACCTCAAGTAACATGCATCCTCGATGCCCAGATTCCCACACCACCTTAAGTAACCCATATCATTGATTCACCAATGCCCATTGGACCTCATTAAATTATATTAAAAAATATGTATATATATATATAACACCAGATATGGTGTGATTCCCATTGACCAACAACTAGATAGTCCACAAGATTCATGTGCACCACATGCACCCAAAACGGACATGCCTCAACAGGTCATGCCCAAAAAAAGAAAATGAGAAATTCATAGCCACACTCATGGTGTAAAATTAACCGTCATCGGCTCACTAGCCTACTCAGCCTCTGGCAGCTCCACGGAACGCACCTGGCCTGATGTGTGGATACCTGATGCCTGTCCTCCCAGCGGTGCTGCTCCATTCACCGGCCTCTGACCCCTCAGCTGGATCATGATGTCTCTGTCACGTCCTCAGTGTGCAGTTGTACCTAGAACACCATTTCCAAGTACTAAACTAGAAACAACACTAGAGGCCTCCATTTTTCCTAGTCCATATCTTTTAGCTGTCTGAGAAGCCAGCCTACAAAACCTCTCACAGTGCTCAACTTGTCCACATGCCCAGCACTCCTTTGGAGGCCTATCACACTGAGTCCGAACATGCCCTTGATGTCAAAATTGAAATAAAATAACTGATGAAATACTACGAGGTGGTCTAGATAAGTCCTTGTCCTGACTACCTTGTTGGGACTCATCTCATCCTCATGTTCTTCTATATGAACCATCACCTGAAAATATTCCTCATCCAACCTAGGTCATATCCCTCTGGTTTCCCTCTGATATGAGCGCATGATTCAACGCCTCTAAGAATTAACCCATCCAGAAGATACTCACATGGATCTTAATGTTGTGTCATTAGCCATACTCGAAGTGTCTCACCCTTACATTGTCAATGCTTACCATACTTAGTGCAAAGAGTGACATCTCAGTGAAAGTAGCTGCATAGTCCATGACAGACATGTCTGCCTACTGAAGACTCAAGAACTCCTGATCCCTCTTGTCTCTCAGTGTATGTAGGTAAAAGTTCTCATTGAACATGTCCTCAATTTCCTTCCATGCTAGTACTTCATGCCTACGATCCTGAACCTACACATCCCACCAACTCATTGTCGGTCCCCTCAGTATGTACATCACCAGCTTGACCCTCCGCCATGGAGGCATCTCGAGCTGCTCGAAGATCATCTGCATTCTCTCTATCTATTTCTCAGCATCATGTGGACCACCATCACCCTGAAAAAGTAGTGGGTTATATGGCCGGAACTCCCATGTCAGATATTCCATAGATGGCTATGTACTCTGCATGCCTCTGTAGATTCACTATAAGACACGTACTAGGCTAGCTCAAAGATACTCATCGAGCCATTGTCCAAACACTGTCAAAACCAACTACTTCCATGCTTGCATGGGATCATGAACTTGATCATGTCCCTAAGCCTATAACTACGGATCCTGCTCTACTAGAATTAGATCCTGAACACAATACTACTCCTGTGGAACTGTATCATCACCCACCTGACACTCCATCGAGAAGTATAAGAGAAACCCACTAAAAACCGTAAATGGTCATACAACCCCTATATAAATAACCACATATATATATTCAACATAAACCTAAAAAAGTAAATAGGCGACATAAAACAACAACCCTTACTCTCCCCCCATCACAACCCATGCTCACAACATCCCTGCCTCATGGCCTCCTTACCCTCCCTTATCAAATCCATGTATCAAAAGTACCTCTGGCCATGCCCTTCCCAACAACCAACGTTGCCTCAAACCGACTACCTAGTCACCCAATCCAGGTGATCAAAATCACCTCAACCATAGTAACTACCTGTCACATGAAATTCTTCTAAAACATAATCATAGAATAACACATTTCAATAAACAGGCAATTCTATATAGAATTTCACCTATGCATATTTCAAGAGAATACGATGCATATAAATTGAAATTTTATTCACATGGTATTATCACATCACAAAGCATACATGTAGTTATGAAATTGAAATATCCTAAAAATGTACCTATCAAAAGGAAAGAAACCCAGCCTATCCCTACCGGGCCAAGATCCAATTATCACATACCACACTGGACCATGTGTTACACATCACAATCAATAGCATCACCCACCAAGTGAGTCATCGAGGTGAAGATCATATAAACTGTAATCTGAGCTAAAAAAACAGCCAATCCCATGCATGGAAACTTGGTCTATCACTTGTACATGGGGCAGGAGGAACCCGCGAACAAGCTTGAAACCTAGTTCCAGTAACAACCAATCTTCAGTCTACAATATCCCAAATAGTAAAACCAGCAAAAATAAAAGATAACCCTCAATCTCATTAGTATCCAGTAAAACATAGCTACTAAATCCCTATCATGAACACCTCTTATACAACTTTATAATGACCCAGACCCAAACAGACACCCAAACATTACTATATGGGTCGGGTCTTACTACATTAGGTGCACATCCCAGAATGGCTATGGCTGTCGACTAGCAGCGAAAGACTTTTTAGGTACACTGGGGAGGCTATACCCTCTCAGAGGATGATAATGGTACTGGTATGAGTATTATAATAATGTTGTAGTAGAATAAATGACTCACCAGACTCAAACCAGTTCTGTAGATCAGAAACACATTCAATATCCATAAACAGAGAAAGAAATAAATATAAACTAAATCTACAGAAATTAAACACAACAACATAATGATTACTTTTAATTACCATAGAACAATAAAAATGCATCCAAAACAATACAAACATTTCATTACATAAAAAGTTCACCAATGGTTAACCATATGTCAATACAACAAGTAAGCATGCTGATACAGGAATGAAAGGATAACAATTCAAACTCTAGCTATGAATGACCTCAAGGTCCATACCATCTCCATCCAATAGCTATAGCAGTCTAACTCCTGAAGCTGACCTCTTTCTTTTGTGTAAACCCATATAATTTTCACGCGTCCCGAAGGACCCATTCAGGGTGTGGGATGATTCTCAGTAGGATACCACCCAATGGTGTGTTCCTAATATAATTATTTAAGTAGGAATTCATTTATAAATAAAATAGTAACCAACACATTACACAAATAAATAAAACCTCCATTGGTGCTCAGCAACCACCATGATGTGTCTCCTTCTTCGACTAACGTCAGAATATCTGTCATGTAACTCGACACTATGTTTCCCCTGACATTGCGTGTCTCAAGTACTGATGTCCCGAAGGAACACCCAACAATAGTAACCCAGAGGTTCAAGGATGTCTCCCAAAAAATAAGTAATCAGAGGGACAATGATGTCTACCATCAAAATAAGTAGCCAGAGGGATAATGATGACCTCCCTTAAAATAAAGTATCTGAAGGGACATCGATGTCTACCCTCAAATAACGGTGATCCTCTTTCCCAACCTAATATCCTCAATTCTATCCCTTGATGTCTCGTCACCCTCCATGTGGGTTCCTATGGAAAGAAACCCCAAACCAATAGTACCTAAACCAAAAATAACAGGGTCCTATAACCACATGTGTGGTCAAAACAACATCATCACGGAGTCTCTTCGTGTGCACACTACTCATAATTTCATGTGATCAATAGTCACCAAAATAGTACACATGCCAAAACACCTCTAACACCTCGGGTCCCGGTGACCATGCCGATCATGTCTGATGGGCTTGCCATCCTAGTAACTCAGGCCGTGCCCCAACCAGACAGTCCTCCTGCCTTAAACTGACACCCATGGATCCCAATCCCATAGTCAGAACCACACAACGTAACATAAACGAAGCCAAACCTGTGATCAGCATCACTCAAGAATGTCGGGTCCATTACCAACACATCCAAAAGGTTCTAGCATATTGAATTTAGTAATTACATGTATACACATTTTAATAGAACACATAATTAGTAAAAATCATCTAAATAGTGAAAAATCAATATGGAAGTGTGGTCATATATCACCACTGAGGTTTCTAAAGTCTCCATTTATTTATATCAGGTTTAATATACCATACTCAATTGTTTAATCAATACAAAACAATTTTAACCATTTTGGAAGTCCCCGTCCAAAATTCCCCGGTGATCAATGACCAATCACGTGGCCCCACTCAAGAAAAATAGGTAACAAGTAATACCCAATGGTATCCCATAGGCCCGATAACAATTAAACAAGCAATAAATGGTAATACAGGGTCACACTCAAAATACCGGAACTCCTGCCATAAGCTGTGCCACCTAAAAGTCTGCGAAAACACTAAAATAGGTGTGCACACCCTACCTGAGAATCATATGATGATACAACTCTGAAAACATCCTCCAATTAGGTATAAAACACGGTAGATATTTGAGATAATCAAACCCTCTCAGACCCCAATAACTCATTCTTGAATAGAATCAAGAAAAATAGCTCAAGAGGAATCTAGGCCTTAACGAGGGGGTTCCAATAGATTAAACAGTGTTAGAATCCTTCATCTGATGAAGAAATATGAGTTATTTGAAGTCCCAGATGGCACTCCTCACTCAAACCCACCGAGGGTTTGAGGTTCAGTGTCAATACGAGTCTACTGCCCATTTATGCGAAAAAATAAAATACATGGTGTATACTTTAAGTACATGATATATATCATTTTACTGTTCATATGACGACTAAAATTCCGTCGTAGACTTGCTGACGGACTACACAGTGTGTACTCAGGGGTACACGGTTTGTAATTCTTCACCCGAACGACATCCCCAACACTCCTTGTATATCCCCATACAATGTCTATCTACATGGCATGCATAAATAGTACACATCATGTACTTGATAAAAGATTTTACCCTGACAATAGGCATACACACCTTGTATGGCCTCGACACAGTCAATGGTACATGGTGTGTCTATAACTACATGTCATTTAGTAAGAAATTTCTACACAATCTTCACTCGGAATGTACTCGGTGAGCACACGACTGGTACTCACCCCACCAATACAAGGCATGTACCTTAGGGTACACGGTGTGTTGTCTGGAAATTTCTTGAACATCCCAGATTTTCCCAGTTTCTTTAAGAACATGTCCAAAATTTAAAAAAGTTCGGTATTTTGACCTGTTCTAAAAACCATATTTCTTACAAAAATAAAAAACTGTTCAGAGTAAAATTTAGGCGATTTTTTGGAAATTACATTATTTAATGGGTAGTGAAAATTTCTTAACATTAAATCAAAAATACTTTGTTGTTTAAATTATTTTTAAGTGTAAACTATATTTTTGATTTATTTTAATGATTAATTATATAAATTTTTTGTCAATTAATCTTATTTATGTCATTGGAATCAATTTATCTTTGATAATGACTGTAAAATCAAAGAAAACTTTTTGATGTTTTACCTTAAAAATGTGTATTGTTGTCCCATATGTAGGATTAAATGTAAAATAATTTCATCCAATTTTATTATTGGAATTTGTAAAATGATTTCCATATTTTTAATAAGAAAAATTAATATTTCATTAAATTTTTAAATTATTTTTGACCAAAAATATTAGTGAATGTAATTTAAATTAAATATAGTTGTTAATGTCAAAGAATGCTTAATAAGGTTCTAAACATCAATCATAAGGTCCTAAATGGAATATAAACGGGTCCAAATTCCATTTTATGTACATAATTAAACCATAAATATTTCTTAATTTAGTTTAATTATTTTTTGGAGGAATTTAGTGATGTAAAAATGTGGGTTCACCTAACTTGTTTCCAAAAATACCAAAGGAGTCCTTTTAATCCCCTATAAAAGGCCACCTCCCCTCCCTCTACCTCAAACCTCTCAAAAAATGTAGTTTCATATAATATATTCTCAATAATATTTAAAAAAACTACCTTATTCATTGAATACTTCCTTTTTTAATTAATAAATATAAGGAAGCCTTTTGGTACAAACCAGAAAGAGTTACCCAATTAAGAAGAAACATTTTTTCTCAAGCACTTTTATTTTATTTACATTATCCACTCCTTAAAATATAATAATTACATGATTATATAACAAACTATGTATCATAAATAATCTGAAATATTGATATGATATTTTTTTAACCTAAACATACACTCACTTCCATATAATTGAAAATGAAGATATTGTTTTCGTGAACAACAAACTACCGACTCACAAAATGATGGTTGTTAAATTTTCCTTTTCCACATATCATGGTGGAAATTATGATTCAAAATATATTTATATATTATATATATATAATATTTATAATTTATTTATACTAATTTTAGTTTTTATACAACATCCCTCTATACATTCCATTTTGTGTAAATACGATGATTCTGTTTGTGGAAGTGTGGATTGTCGCATCCTCAAAGCAATTTTATTCATTTTTGATATATATTGAACATATTAAGGATGGTTTTAATAAACCAATGTACCATATATGACATATATATTATACTATAAATATTATATACCTATTCATCATTTATATTTCATTATTTTAATATGACAACGAAATAGAAGTAATGTTGAAGCATATTTATGACCTACCGTATCCATGATCAGTGAACATCACTCCTTAGCTTCAAATATTATAGACTATTATAAATAAATATTAATATCTTATATATGATAATTAATTCATTTATTAATTTATGGAGATTATATAATCATGACTTATGTAATAGGATGAGAAAATAACATGTCAAATCAAACTTGATAAAACAAAGATGTTAACACCTGAAATAGTTTAAATAATGAATGTGTGTTATATAACGGGTAATTAAATATTAAAGATGTTTATATATGACATTATAAACATGATTATGGATCCGGTATTATTTAGAAACATATTTTAAGAAACAATACAGGATTATAAATACCACACACAAAAATGTATTTTATGGTAAGGGATAATGTCTCGATTTACATTCCATTGAGACTAATTTGTTGTTATGAACCAACTCACATTCATATTATGTATGCACTAAAATTTAACAAATAATATCATGAATATATTTATCCTCATGATATTATATGTCTCATTTAATACAATTCATTCATCGGGATTAGCATTTAAATGTTTCTAGTGGCATGAGACCATATGGAATGTTTAAATATTATTCTCTTATGAAATGATCCAAATGATTATATTTTCAATCACAATTACTTTTATGATTTTTAACATTATCATGAAACAATCACTTTATTTTGATCATTTTTAATTTGAAATTTAATTAAACATAGATATTCTCTTTCAATGGAAATTATTATCTCCTAAATCATATTTCATGTTTACAAATATTAATAACATTGAATATTATTTGATTGACTATAGAAATTTGATAAATATGTATTCAATACCGATATTTGATGAGGAATATGATTTATTTTGATTACATTATATGAGGAATTATTTGGAATACTAATGATGGAGGTCTAGATATTATATAACCCCTTGATTCATCGATAGGTTCCCAAGAGACAAATAAGTTGTCCTAATTAAATTGGTTCATATCCGTAGTTTTAACCATATAGTGAAAGGTCTTGAGAGAATAAGATTTAAGGTGCCTCAATCATGATGTCCAATAATTAAGCATTTCATTCATAAATCTTTATAAAATTATATATGATATTTTATTTCGATGATTCTATAGATATAGTTCATTCTCAGTTAATGACTAGATGACATGTGATTTAGTTTCTTACCTTATAAAATTTATTTTTCATTATTTAGTTATTTTAATGGAATGTTTTATCACTTATTTACCTTTCCATTTTAATTCATTCACACTAATTCATTATGTATTCCTCTTTAAATTCAATTACATATAAATTCATCTCACTCTTATTATGATTCCTTTCCCTAGGTTATCATGAATAAAGCATTCAATAAATGTTTAAGGATAAAGTTTATTTCATATTATTGTGTATCATGTTTGTACTAACACTTTCCCAGTTTTTTGTTGGTATCATGTATGTAATCTGGCCATCCAAGACTACAAAGAAAGTTTTTTTTAAATGTGATTTCTTGTAATCATGCCAATATAGTAAAATAATGCATCGGTTCTAGGCTTCTAGGGTCGTGGTGTTATGAAAACTATTTTTACACAAAATTCAACTATAATATTTATTTTAATTAACTAAATTGGAAAATTAATAATATTATAGAACAAATTTTAATTTGAAACCATTAAGAAAGTAAGACTCGTAAATGATTGAAGTAAAAATACATTTTTTAATAAAAATCTATTTTTTTCACTAATCAAATGAATGTCAAATTTTTTGAAATATTCAAAAATAACATCCTACATAAATTTAAATTTTAAAATTTAAATAATGTTGATCTATTTAGAAAATAAAATATCTAAATTGGGTTGAAATTAATTATAATTCTCATACACCAAAAAAATACCATTTATGAAGAAAATTTATTTTTTCATCATAATATTCCTTTACAATACATTTGGTATTAATATCTTAATCATTAATAAGTATATTTATTTCATTGTTCCATTAGACTTATTTATAATGTGGATAATTCAATTCATTGTATCAACTTTAAGGGATATGTTTTAACTATCTTATTTAAATTAAAAAAATGCATAATTTGTTTATACTTGGTGTTTAATGTTGTATATGCAATAAAACAATGTGTTCTTATAAAATACATCATGCTATTACATTATCCCACTTTCAATAAATTACATTCTATCAATTTGAACTTGTATTTGGTGATCAAGAGTTTAAAATTTGAAAAATCATTTATTGAAAACCCACATCATAAAAAGGATTAATAATATTTGTTTTTAAAAATAAGAAACTGGAATTCCAAATGATATATGAAATAACACGAAACTAGTTTTCCAAATAAATGAAAATTAGTTTTAAGTGAAAATATGGAAATCTTCGAGAAAATAATACCCAAGTAATAATATTGATAATTAGATAATTTGGTTAGGAAAAAGTTATCAATCACAAAACAATAAATTTGTGATGGTTATTAAGTGACCATTGATTCATTGAAAATGAATGTAAATTCATAATCTTTTATTTCAAGGCCACTTTCCTAAATATGAGGGATTCTTTTTTTTCCATATAAAATACAGAATAAAATATAATTATTTGGTCTATTTCCATTTCATAAGAAAAATCTCATCCCTTTTCGTGATTCAATTAATTGTCGCTTCATCACTCACTACTATAAATGATTATTCAAGATGAAAGTTTTCATTCGTGATGCACTAAAACCAATATTAATGGAATCAATATTTCTATAAAAGGGTGATTAGTTATTCTCCTGATAACTCTATATTATCAAAGATAAAAACAAGGTTAGTACGAGTTATCTAATATAGATAATTCTTATATAAATCATTAAATAATTAACAACGACATCAAGACATCTTCTTAATCAATTTATAAAATAGTTAACCTTTCGATCTATCGAAATTTTTTTGACCAATAATTTAATCTATAAAAAATTGATAAGGATGTTCACAAAATTTCTAAAATCAACTTTATATTAGTTCACAAGAAAATATAACATGGAACATAATTTCACATACAAAAAATGTGAATAAATTGAAAATTTATTCGATTAAAACATAGAAACAACATGAATCACCATAAAACAATAATGAAAACATGTGTTCTTACAAAAAATAACACTATTATTTTTTATTAAATATATAATCATATTATCAGTATATTTTACAAATCTATAAATGAAGTAAACCCTTCAAATATAACATAAACCATCATATTATTATCCAATTTCAATGTCACCAATATTATCCCATTCAATTTTAAAAACTATTTTTATCTTTATTATCTCATTAAGGGAAAATAATAAGGGTGATATTTTCCTCAATCATGAGTTATAAAACAAATTCCCCATTCCACTAAATATGTTTTCATTTTCATCAGTACCATTCTCTATATTCTTTCAAATACATAATAAAAACTACTGTAGAAATGTTCATGGAGGTTTTTTTATCATTACAACAAAAATTGTATTGATATAACAGAATTATTAAATCCCAAACCGTAAACAATTCAATCCATCGAACTAAAATATTGACATTTATTATCTATTGGAGAATTAGAAGAGGGGGAAACATTATTAATTTTCATTGGATGATCAAGGATTGATGATGAATGGGTCAAGGGGAATCAAGAGATGGATAATAAATGCAGTGGGATCATCTTCTTTATTACTAATGGAGGCATTATTCAAAATGATTTATCCAAACTCAACATAGGGAATGTTATCTATTTTTTTCAATAATTGATTTATTTAAATAAGCCAAGATTATTTATCTATTATTGTTTCTCGTAGTTTTTTTCTTGCACAATCACAATTATTCATCATTTACATGATTATTTTTCCCTTTATATTGTTCATTTATTCATTAATAAATGGAATCGATCTCAAATAATGGACCCAGTTTTTTCCACTTTTTTGTGATTCATCACCTTCTCCTATTATTCATCATCTTTTCATTGTGGGTGATATGTTGATTAGTGCTCTGATTAATACCCATAGTGTGTTTCATTAAAAAACTGGTATATATAGCAAAGGATCCTTTCCATGGGTCCATATTCAGAATCAAGACGTCTATCAAGGTGATTAGTAGATTAATAAGTTAGTGCATATGACATAGAGGCAAATTTAGAGTTCCATATTTAGGGGTTATGGAATACAGAGGAATTTCATGATTAAATTCATTTGATAGATAATTTATGTATTTTAAATTTGGATAACAGTGATAAGGGGGTTCATTCAACTATATATCCATTACTTATGGTTAGATTCATGATATAAATGGAGGTAGTGGTTTGGTGGGTGATATATATGAAGCCTTCCTTAGATTGTGGGAAATCCGTACATAAATGGAATGTAGTATAGAAACATGTGCTTTATAGTACACTGGATGGAATGGATGGGGTTTTAGGAAATGTTAAATTGCACAAACCATGTATGAACCATACAGGTCAAGTCGCATGGTTTGGGCAGCTCACTATGTACCCCAATGGTAAATAGGAATATGCATGAAATGAGTACAAGGGCACATGCCAGAGTACAATGACATGTGCCAGAAGACTTGAGTGTATACTTGATAAGGAAGGTAAAATCATGTAGTTACATATGAATAGTTTCTTGATATACTATATGGGACACCTCCATGAGTATAGATGAGGTCACACTCCCTATAATCCTATTTAAAGACAATGTACATTCCTAATGAACCTCTACTTTTGGAATATCCTTATTTCAGACTAACATTTTGGACCTTGAGTAACCTATCCTAAGTATTTTTTCACATATAACAGTATAGTGATATTGTTTGGAATCAATAATACCACCTGAGGTGTTTTGAGTATAAATAATATTATATCAATGCTTAACCAATGATTGTGTTTGGGTGTGATAATTAGAGAGTTTTGTGGTCTCTAATTGCCTATTTCACTAGTGAATGTGCCCTGCATTCTCTTTTAATTGATTATTTCATACTTCACCATAATATAACATGGTGTGGGTCCATTAACAACAGAGTTGTGCCATCTAGTCGTAGAGATCTAATAATGATCATGTCATCTACTAGAGTTACTTCCCCCTCGGCTGTGGAGACTAGTTGTTCCGTATGAGCCCCTACACTCAGATTCCGATGAGACTACATATGTTTTATGGCATTAGATATGGATATTTGGAGCTTTTCGGTGATTCATCATTCGGAGATGATATATGGAGTTAGAATTCCCCTTTCTCTCAATCCTTGGTTTCTTTATGAAAATATATGTTGGGTTTTCATATCCCTATTTCTTCTATGTTGATCAAACTATTTTATTTTTCTATTTCTCAGTTATTGTTTTTATGGATTTCTTACTAGGTATGTATATACATACTCATGAATTGGATTTTCCTATACCGGTTGTGTCTTATAGAGATTATAGGAAGATCGCTAGTGAATTTGGAGGATCGATGTTTTACCTAGTGGAGATCACCACGATTAGTGGACATCCATGAATATTGTGAACCAAGTTCTATTCAGGATTCATTTTTCCATTTCTTATACTATTGGGAGGTTAATTATAGATGGGTATATATTTTACCCTTTATACATTTTGTAATACACTATTGTGATTTGATAATTTTTATAGTATATTTCATGAAGGGTTTGTACTCTACATGATTATTTTTTATATATATATGCACTATTTCATGGAGATATGCATGTGTGTGTGTGTGTGAATACATATATATAATCACAATATGACCTCCTATCTCCTAATTTCATTATAAAAAATTGTTCCCATCTATTGTCCAAAAGTGGTTAACATAGTGTTGTTACTATTGGATTACCATTTTCTAGGTAGGCCCCAATCGGTCTAGTAATGACAGAGTTGTACCAAAGGTGTTCATTTCCATATTTGACGTTTGGAGTTAGATTATTGTGAAAATTGGAATTAGAACTTTTGGAAACATGGTGTGGAAAACCAATATATCGACACACAGAGACTCTAACTACCTTTCTTATCAACTTGGAATGCTATTAAAAAAATTGTAGGGAACAACTAGTATTTTCATCACATACGATTGAGTTTTTTTATTTTCATGTCCTTTTTGGGTCATAACCCCATTCATTTGTTCATATAACAATGGTACATCTTCATAAAACCCAGTTTTCCTTTTCAATTAATGTCATATATGGTGTTGATACTGGATCATGAAAAATAATTATTGAGTGTTGAGGACCCTGTTTTGAGACCCACTCATGAGGTGTTCGCACTATGGAAGAATAGGTATGTACTTACTCATAATGGGAATTTAAGAGATCCACCTCCAGAAGTATAGGTGGATTATTAATAAGATCTGGTTCAGTTAATCATTCTAGAGGATGAGGATGAAAATACACATGGGTCAAGTGCATTTTTACCAATCCAGTGATAGTTAATGATGGGGTTTCAATGCATTCTTTACACTCATGTAGCAAATGATTTTCTCATGTCGGTGGACCAAGAGATTACAATTATTCAGTCCTTGATTTATTAGTTGGATGTTCATGTAATGTTCCATCTTAATGTATCAATAGGGTTTCTAAGGAGTTTGATTACCTCGACACATTAGTAGTTGTCTTTTTCATAGTTATACATCCCATGAAATTTTCATGATGGGTATTATCCTTTTTCATGAACACTGTATGGATTTAATATAATCTCAAGATGTTTAATGGTGATATGATCATTATTGTGTACGATTCAAGGATTAATGATATTTTGAATTACTCCCATGATATGACTCAATATGTATTCATCTGGGCGTGAATGTTTGATAGTGAATTTTAAGTGAAATCCATGTTAGTGTGTTATCCTTGTGAACTCCCACTTATATTATCCTGTTAGAGTGGTATTTGGTTATGCATATCTTCTTAGTAATGGAGAATAAATAAGTAGGATCTATTAGTGGAAATTATGTGTTGATTTATCTATGATATCTAGAAGACATCCATTTTCATTGTCTAATCAAAGGAGGAATACACATTTATAGACTCATACATGAGGATCTATTTATCCTGGATCATGTAAAAGATCTAGTCAACTCTAATTATAGATATTCTATGGTTGTGATGTTTGAGGTCACGATGCTCGTGATTTCCAAAGAAAACATGTTGATGAGGGTTGGAATATATTGTGTATACTAACATAGTATAGGGCTTTCCAGGACAAGGGATCTCCCAAGCATGGTCAATGAAGCCGCAATGGAGGTGGTGATGTTAGAGGATTGGGGGAGATCATGAGGTAGGATATCCAAGAATGATTTTATGAGATACTTCACCGCCACCACCTATTGTCCCATTCCATGCTTGAAGGGCAGGAAATTGAGGTCATGGGATGTTTCATGCTTTGTAGGGTTATGAACAATCTTCTCATGAGAATATTTGAGGTAAGATATTTAACATTCATAATAATTATCCAGTAATTGTATTAATAGGTGTTCTTCAACATTCATATCCCTCATGTGAGAGATTGAGCTTCTTACTAGGAATTTATCAAAACAGATATTGTTAAAGGGTCATATTGATATTAATTCTTCTATATCACACATATTCTAGTAGTGTGAGTTGGATCTTAGTGCTCTTAGATTCTCGGGTTTTCTCATGGATGTAATAATGAATGATTATTATTTAATTTTTCGTATGGATTATTTTTCATTGTTTCTTAACTAAATAAATTATCCCCATTAGAGATATATATATAACATTTTAATTATTCGACAATACAGTCCTTCATGGGAGAGAAATATCTAATTGGTGAGTGGATTAGGATTGAAAAAGGGAAGCTACAACCCATCACCCATTAGTTGTTGTGTATACACCATTGTGTAGTGGGATCTTCAGTTATATGGAATCTACTATTAGTAAAATATTATTAGTCGACTTCCCATTGAAATTATTGTACTACCCCTAAGGCTAGATATTTACTTTTTAATTGGATTTCACCCTGAGAATACATCTATATATCATATAGCATATCGGATTTCCCCTATTGAGCTCTAAGAGTTAAGGGTGAAAATGAAAGGCCATCATGATAAGGGTTTAATTAGACCCAGTGTGTCCCACTACAAATCTCTATTTTTGTTCATAAAAACGTTTTATGGGATTTTAAGGCATTGTGTTGACTATAATAACCTAAATCGCACTATGATAAAGAGAATTTACCCCTTATCATGGGTTTATGACCACATAGACTAGTTTAATGGTGCATTTTGTTTCTCCATGATCAGTCTTAGATTCTTCTACCATTTGTTGAGGTTCTTAAGGATGATATTCTGAATATGGTTTTCCAATTTTCCTATAGAGACTATTATTTTATTATGATTCATTTAGATATAATGAATTACACAATTGTGTTTATGGGTTTTATGAACAAGATATTTCATCATGTTACCATTGATTCATTATTTTATTTTTCAATAACATAGACATTTACATTTCATTAGAGGAAGAGCATGTGGAGAATTTTAGGATGGTCATGGACACACTCTAAGAGAACTAACTTTATGGTAAGCTCTATAAGTTCCATTTTTTTGGATATGTAAGGTTTACATTATGTTTAATTTCAGATCTGAGGGATATTTATATTTAAATAAAATGATGATTAATGTAGCCTTTTTTTGATGCACCTAATAGCGTTTTAGTGGTATAGATTTTCTTTGGTCTAGTGGGGTAATATAAGAGGTATTTTGCAGACCTCTCCATGATATAAATCACTTTTATTGACTTGATGTTGAATAGAATTTTTTTTCATAGATATATTTGTCCTAAGGATCCTCATATGAAGGACCAAGTGGTTTACTAGTGAACTTATATTGAGACAACATGAGTTGGACATAGAGTATGGGATGTTTTATGATGCCTATAGATATAGGATGGGTTGTGTGTTGATGTAGAGTCAAGTAGTGATCACCTATGGGTCGAGAAAGATGAGAACCCTGGAAAGGAATTACATGATCCCTCACATAGAATAGGCAAGGGTAGTATTAACTTCTAATATGTGTAGAAATTACACTCTATTAAAGCATTTGTTTGATTTCTCAGATCACCATAGACATATTAACATCATAAATTATAAATATATCAACAAGATGTAGATATATATTATGGATTTATAGTACTCATATGATTATATATATGATATACTCTATGGAAATGAAACACAGTAGTTGACAGTCTAAGATGGAAACCCCAATATCAGATTGTAGAGGAGGCATCTAAGCAGTTATCATCGATATAGAAAACCCTGGGGGAGGAGAGGGGTGCAGCTCATTATCAATAATTGGTGGTGACCCCTTCACATTTATAGATTTTGTAATTGAATAATTTGTGCGACATCGGCAGTGATATTATACGAGACAAAATAACCACAGCAGATTCACCAGATGGATTTTCTATTTGAAGTGGTCATGTAATTTTTTTCAAATGATGGTGGTTCTGTTCATGATGCATGAGGATATGATGATGGTGTTTCATAAATCAAATTTTGATGTACATATAGATATATATAGATAATATGTAAAAGTACCTTAAGTGGTACTTTTGGTGGGATGGATTGAGGTGGAGCATTATTATGTTTTTCTTTCGGTGTATCATGTGTTTTAAGTAAAGGATAAACATCATGTTCTACAAGGACTGAATTATCCACATTGGATTTTGGAGAGCAAGTGGGGTGGCATATTAATGGGGTGTTTGATGGGTTTTCTATGGAAGGTGATATTACATGATGCAATCTAGGATAATTTTGTACAACTCAACCAGTCAGATCACTTTCATTCCATTAGGGTGTAGATTTAATTCAAGATTTTGTGGACGCTATATGTGATGGAGATCATCCATCCTCATGAGGTACCCTTGATGATTTCGTAAGACTGTGATTCGTGGTTCATTTCAGGTTTTTGGAGAGGGTTGCATGGGAATTTATGATCCTATTATATATGGGTACAAGATTTCACTCTCATACAGATAGATTGACCAAGAAGACTATGATAGTATTAGAGGATATGATGAGAGCCTATGTGTTTTGATACAATTGGAAATGGTAGGATAACTTTTCATTAGTAGGGTTTTCTTATAAAAAAATTGATCACTATACTATCTGAAAGAATCCATTCGATGGCTTATACAAGAGAACATACTGCTCACCCATATACTGGACAGATATTGACGAGAGATCTCTTTTTTTACCAGAGTTTGTGTAACTGATGATTGAGAAGGTTCAGATGATATACAAACATTAATCATACATGAACCCATGTTGTATGAATTTAGTGTTTGAGTAGGGATACCATGTTTTCCATATTGTCTCCCCATGATGAGGATTGTGGTGAGTTTCCTTGGGAAACATGTAATTTATGAGGTTTATTGGGATGTTTGAGATCATATAAAGGATTTTTTAGGTTTCTTACCACTAGGTCATAGCCGCATTATTGGATTGAATACAAGACATCATCAATGATCCCTAGAATAATTGGAAGGTGAATGAAAAAACACACACTATTGAGTGGGATTATTTGGACATCAAGGATCAAACCACCTTTGTAGTGTAGATGATGGAGATCAGGAACCAATAGAATTGTACCCTATATTGATGGACCATCCATTTTTTTTTGATTTATTTGGTATCATAGGAGAATACCATATAGCTATATGGATTGTGAGAGTCTGTTTTTTGATTATTAACCCACACAATTTTTTGTATCATGAGAATTTAAGGGATAAAATTCTTGAATGGTAGAATGTAATGAATCTGGTTCTTTCAGATTAGCCCTTTTAACATATATACGTGTATATATACATTTTTCCATTGAGTTGGCACTACGTATGGGAATATATAGACCACGTAATTATCAAACTAAAAAATATTAATATATTTAATTTAATTGTGAGCACACTTTTGGAATAAAATGTTTTTCCCATTTTTTGGGATTAATATGGGAAATTTAAGACCATAATTGATTTTGGAATGTGGTGTTTACCCAAGGAATGATTTAAATTTTGTCATTTTTGGGTTTTAAGTTCATTGAAACTACTTGATATGCACTGAAAAATAAATATTTTTTTAAATTTATTTTATATATTAACACAATATATTATTTTACTCTATAAATACCTCATTATGATGTTTTGAAAGGGTCATCAATTTATTGAATATTGTTTTCTTCCTGGTAATTGGATAATTATTAATTAAAAATATATGCCAACCTCAAAAAAAGGACTTGTTTGATCCCCACATTTTTTCATTTTAAATCCTTGTTCTATATGTGTTCATCATCAGTAATCCTTTGATATATTGTTTGATTAATAACCAAAGAAAGATTCATTAGTCAACCAGTAATTGTTATATTTGGGCATTTCTAAGGGCTCAAAATTGGTGTTTAGAGTACTAAAAATGTTTGATGATGAGTGGTGGGGAATATAGATTGAAATGTGGTGAACTGGTAGTACCTTGTTCATGGGTTCTAATGTGTGGATAAGCGGTGCAACATGATTATTTAATGATAAGATTTAAATGGATGGAATCTTCACATTGATGATGACGGGGTTAATCCAACCCTATATCTACATCATATGACATGATTCAAGAGGGACATTTTGGTGGGGTAAGAATGGGAAAACACATGAATTCTTCCATGATTTATCGAATATGATAACATACATGGCCTATAGTCATGTAACAAGTTCCATGTAGTCACCAAGCAGTGGTGATGAGGAAATTAACTAATATGAAATATCATATGTAATGTATGACCTAATCATGCCATTTGACCCAATTCTAGTGATTCATCATTTAATCCATGTGTAAAAAAGTGTGGGTTTAAAATGAGTACATGGGCATGACCATAGTACACACGAGCATAGCGGAGTACATGGGCATAGGTCGAATGACCCAAGAATACCCCAAGGATGGAATGACATTCCTTGTAACCCATGTACAAGATTTGTATTCCCCAAAGGATATCCATGACGTGTGGACTATAATACATGACTAGTTGTCCAAGAAAGGTCACATGATTTGTGACCCTATCTAAACACCATACAATTTCATCAAGAAATTAAATCATTCATATATTCATCTCTAGGAGACATATTTGTATATGTGAGAAGCCTCTCTTAAGAACGTTTCCATATAAAACATGATGGTGGACATCATTTTTGAATAAAATATATGAATATATGTGTTCTGAGCATGATTATACTATCAGTAATGCTTGAATGATAACAATGATCAGGTGTAATCATCAGAGAGATGTTAGTGTCAATACTCCCCAATTGTACTAATCCCTATATCCGCAAAACACATTACCCATATTGATTCAGTACTCCCCCCTAATATAATTGGGTGTTGTTCCTCTTTTATGGAGTGCTAATACTCTATATTTTAGCTCCAGTGGTTGTAATTACCTCTATTGGAGTTAGTAATCCATCAGATGTGGAGAACGTTACATAGGATTTTGACCCTCAATGCTTATTCTAGTGAGGAATTTTACAGTGATGGGAATCAGAAGTGGAACAATAATTTTAAAGACTATCTCATCATTGTTATATGGGATATGGAGATAGAGATCCCCTTTTTCTCTCTATTATGTTTGTTTATCATAATTAATGATGTGTTTTCCCCCTTTTTTGTGGGTCGTTCTGAATATTGTATCATTCTGGTTCCCCATTATTGGTTCTATATGTTCCATACTAGGTATTTATATACTCACCCTACAATGTATTTTACCATAGGATTTTTTTTCTTATGAATATGGAAGACAGATACGTGGTGATTTTGAATGGGAATACTTTTACCTAGTGGTGGTGACTGTGTTTGGTGGTCTTCTATGGAGAACATGAGTTGGGATCTCATTACTGTTAATTTTTTATATTTTTTTTCTAGTTGGGATCTCATTTCAATTTGGAAATTTATTTCCTCCATTTTTTATGTTTAAAACATCTATGTACATTGATTCTTTCTTAGATGTTATTTCATTCAAAGTTTGTACACTAGATGTTTAGTTTTTATTATACCTCCACACTATATGATAGAGTTCTGTGTGTGTGTGTCTACATGCGTTCATATGAGTACATAAGATAAATAAACCAACTCCATAATTTCATACGTATAACATGTCTATAGACCCTATCTTATAAATGGTAGGATTATGATTCTCACACATGGATTAACATTTTCCATGCGGTCCCCTTTAGGTTGGGGCATGAAAATGTCATCACATGGATGTCCTTGAATCATTGTGTGATACTTATAGATATATTACCTATGTTCAACATGTCCTAGATGATATATAATTAAAAATGAGGTACCCTAATATCTTGAAAGAAGATAGATGTAAATAAAGAGTCAATATTAATAGATCAAACGAAATAACTACCATTCTAATATCTCAAAACAAAAAATAACCAATTTATCATAATATTAAGTTCATAATATTTATTCAATAGAATAAAATGATATTATATTTAAAGAAAAAGGGTAGGTAAAAAACAAAAGTGAAATGAGAATGATTACTCATTTAGTCTCTAAGAGGATCATTCAGATATTCCATAAATTTATACATATGTCAAGGCCCCCACATTTTCAATTTTCAACCACACATTGTCAAAATTAAGGATTTAGGGATGTACAACATGGTTGGGTACAATTCTATTCAAATAATATTTTATTATGGTTCTTATAAATATTATTCTTTTGATAAATCCAAAATTTTTATGGGTATATTTCCATGAGTAAGAGTTGAATGTAAAATATACAAATGACAGAATCCCTATCCCAAAAATATTATAGGTGATTATGAAGGACGGAAATGTTTATGCTCATGTAACTAGTCGATTAATAAGAAGTGGGATGATGTCAATGTACCCATTTATGTTGGGTCAAATGATATGTTACAAAAAAATCAATATATTCTCTTAAATATTTGGTTACACTAGATAATTCACATGTTATATTGAAGATATATTCAGAAAAATAACCACTAACATCCCCCAAACATATTTTTAATGTTAACTTTTATGGATGCACAATAGAGATGGTAAGCCCTATGAAAGAGGACAATTCACCATGTAATAAAATAACACTAGAGGAAGAAAAGAGGGTTCTACTATATATCATCCTAGTTATTGAATAGTTTTAATTGGATACGTTTCATTGAATCCTCCCTAATTATGTTAGATGCTAATTAAATTATGTTATATTGTATATTTACATTCCACTAAGTTATAAATTGTTGGTCACCAAACACAATCAAAAAAAATTATTTAAAAAAATTCCATAATATAATATCCATACACTTTTTGATTCTAAAATAAGGATATATATCATTCATGTTTAGATCATAAATATATAGTAAAATATGCCCCATTGGGTAAAAAATTATTATATGGTAATATATATCCAAATCAACAACTAGATCATCCGTTATGTTTCTTGTTATAAAATTGACACTATAACCACTTTTAATTATAATTCCATTCAAATCACTTTTACAGGATGATGAAGTGGTATGTGACTATTCTTAAATAACAACACATTGTGTCGGAGTGGGGTCTTAATCCACAAGAATGGAATCCCCAGTACTCTGGGATGAATCATTCATTATCAAAGATGATGTTATGAAATACTAGACTGGCACCTGATATATTTGGGTATCAGTCTTAGTAGAACAAGTTGAATCATTATGATCTAATGTTTTTTCTGCCAAATTAATGGAATAATCACATGGGTTCCCTAAGTACAATACTTGATGAAGCATTTTGATAATTCTAGACATATTATAATCATAGTTTATGTTTGACATGTAAGTAATTTTTAAAGGAGTAAGGGGTTAGAGAAATTTTCGAGCTGATAACTGACGATCTTTCATCAAATTTGATGGATATTTGTGATTTTAACAAATTCCTATAAAATCCCGATTCATACAACCCATTATTCTTTCATATCATTATCATGATTCTTTTATATATATATATATATTGAGTTTTTCTGTTTAGTTTTTTTAGATGGATCCTTGAATACAATGATGTATATCTCATGACATAAAATCATAAAATTACAATCTCTCATGAAATAGGGGTATATGTAGTACTCAATATACTTCCAAGATAATTGAATAATGATTCTGAATGAGAATTTCCATGGGAGGATGTTCAAACAAATTATGAAGATGAAATAACTCTAGTAAGAGAAATCGTATTCATTTTATGAACTAATAATGAAATATGTGAGGTAGTGATTTTTATGGGGGGTACTTATTTCATTTTATTTAATAGAGAAATGTTAGCCAGATAGGTAATCAACTTTGATGTTGGATGTAAGAACCAATAATTCACACTCATAAAATATACATATCATGGTCGATTTACATACATTTATAACTAACTAATTTTATGTAATTCACCGTTGGTGGTAAAACTATATAAATATGATGCTGTTACCCAAGAATCTTAATATCTTGAAGTATTGGTAAAATATTGAATATCATTGGTTTCTTATTTCAATAATATCCAAGGTTATAAACATTGTATTAATATCCACTTCATATTAAAATTCATAACTTGATTTCCTCATTTTTAAATTAATTATGAAACAACTTGTGTGGTGGAAAAACCGAAATCTAGTCTCGAAACCCCAATGTGGGAGTGATTCACTACAAGTTACCCAAACACCATTTTACCTTCATCACATTATGATATAAAAATTTTGACAGTCATAAATTCTAGGAATCCATAAATATAATAGTTGATGATTATGTTAATCTACCAAATTTATAGTTATATCATGCAACTATTGAAGTATTTTCACACCCAGTAGAGGTTATAGACATAACATTTATAGAAGAATCATTAAAATATGTTGTGGTATCATAAAATAAAAAATCATCTAATGATTGGATTTTCCTTGAATGTATCCTTCATCAACAGTTATTTGTGGTTGAATATAAAGTTATAGATCACAAGAAAGATAATATATATTAGAAAGAGGATAAAATAACATTAATTTGGCAAAAAATATACATTTTATAGAGTAGATAAAAACTATAATACAAGAAAAAATTCATTAGGATATCAATGAATCAGATAAACTGGATATCCACCTTTGAGATTTGATAGATTATATTTTTGGGAAAATTACTTTTACAACACATATATTTGTGGGGGTATTAATAATAGAATTTTTTATTTGGATATTTCCTCTCTTCCATTTCAATAAATAATTAAATATTACCATTTTGAATAATTTTTTACACATGAAAAATTTATTACATCAAATACGGGTTCATTATAACCAATTAAATTTAAAAAAGAGGAACAATTATACCATAATAAAATATATTTTATAATTAAATGAGAATGGATATCTATTGATCGTAATTTTAAAATACATATGTTGATGAAAAAAAATTGTATCGGTCGATTATCTCTTAAAAATATTCTCTTATATGGGTATTGATGGAATGGATGTGAGTGAATGTTTCCTTAGGGTATGAAAATGTTAATCTGTCAGATAATATACTAAAGGGGTTTTATTTACTTTTATACATGTAATATTAGATGGATTTATGAAAACATAAAATTAATCAAATTTACCATTACCATATTCCAAGTATAGTCCATTTGGACATGAGATAATGAGTGAATTATTAAAATAAAATTATAAGTTCTTGGATCTATATAGACCAACACTGTAGTGTTTTTGAGGCTTGTGGATCTTAGATGAGGCTTGGAAAAAGTCTAGAGGTGTTGGTTTCCAAAAAAGATTAATCTAGGGATAATACACACTGTGTAATGATTACACATTTTTTATGTGTAGTTTATATATTTAGTTGGGCCAGTCCTTAATGTGTAAATTTATGAGGTTAAATAATTGAAAATAATTTTTTTTTCAACAAAAAACAATCATTGGCATTAACACGTCATCTGAACTATTTTTAGGCCATAGAAATATCATGTGAAGTGAATTAATAAAAGTAGTAGTGGAAAGGGGGTTCATCAATCCATATTCTCCCTATTATTTTCCTATGTCCATCAACATCTACCCTTTTTATTTTTATATTCCTTCAATGAGAATCAATCCTTTTGATCAAATCTTTGATTTGTGATGATCTGTGTTGATTCAAGGTGCGTTCGTTGTTTATTTTTATGAGGTTTTTTCTGGTTTGATCTCATTTCCTCTGATTTATTATGTCCATTCTATACGTTATCATCACCCATGTTTCTAATGTGGTTTCCATTTGTTTTTAGGTGTGATTGGGCAACTAAATCCTCATAAAAAAGTATTTCATGTGGGAGATGTGATCAGTGATCGACCACATGGTTCGTTCTTATATGAATGATTTTGAAGGATTTGGAGTTTGGTGACTCATATGTTTTATGGTTTCATTAATGTAAAATAATAAATTGATCATGTATTATCCCTTTCAACAGAAATAAAATTAACCTTATAACTATTTGAACCAATTAAATGAAATTGTTTAGCAATTTCATGCGGATGTTGTTTATTTATATCATGATAGATGGTTGCATCTTGTTATAGTAGGTAGTGTGATAGTTATTCCTTTATATTATATAATTTTTTATTAATTGAATTTATAAATAATTTAAATCATGTATTAATAAATAAATAATTAGTGTGTGAAATAATTAAAGAGGTATGTTTCTATTCTAGTGGTCATTGTAATTTGATCATTATCGAATTTATTGAATGAACATGTCAATTGGAATTGATATTACTTGAAAATACTATAATTGATAAATAATGAAAATAATCTAAATTTCATATTTATTATAACAAAAAAGTAATGTAAATCGATAACGGTACATATCCAGGTTGGTTTAAACCCGAATAAATGAAAAGATAATTTTTGTCTTTGATAACTTGTTATAGATTGATGCCATAGGTTTCATGATGTTGGAACCTATTCATAAATGAATCAGTTATTTCTCAATGGTTTGAGAATGACTTGTGTCATAATCTATTATTCTAGGACCTGAGTTTCCTATTTTCTAATGAAGAGAGAGTAAATCATTTGGGATTCGTGAGATCCCATTTTTAGTATAACGATGAGTGCCATATTTTGAGCGCCCAATTTCACTATTGCTTTATTTTTTGTTTGTACTACTATTATTATATACATTGGATAACAGCCTTATTCTATGAGATTAATATGGTTGATCCAAGAGGGATTATGTGTGATATATGGTGGGGGCCTGGATGTGTTGTGAGACTAGAATGGAATATACTAAGATGGTTGTTGTTATATGGGGTGGCGAAGCTTTGATGATGAGGTATGATATGACATTTGTGATGGATATATGCTTTTACATATTTATGTGGGTGTTGGGAATGGAAACATAGATGATGGAATGAGTTAAATTTGGGATGACCCATTATGAAATTCTGAGAGTTGTTATGTTCACTTGAGTATGTTTTATAATCATTGTCTAAGTTTCTTCTTTAATTTTTATTGCTTTCCCCATTGCATGAGGAACATATATGTGCTTGATTTCATGTTTTCTCTTTGTGGTAGCTTAGCTTAGGTTTTCCAAATAACTTGTACATGGAATAATTCATATAATTATTAATTTATTCTTAACCTATGGGGATAGTTGTTGATGGAATGAAAATTATAAAAAGATGTTAATCTTGTTAAACCAAATCCATGGTTGGAATTATGCATGAATTGAGTGGAAATTACTCAGATAAATAATGTAATGTAATGTGTAAGTTTTTAATGGAAATTTAATGGATAATGAATTATGTAATATAAGGAAATTCTTAAAATAAAAGAAGTAATTTTTGTTTCTTTTTTATATGCTTGTGTGCGTAAAAGATATCTTGTCTTAATAATAGAATCCATGATTCCAATAGATTTTATATGTGGTGGTTCCAAGATTAGTTTATTCCCATAGTGTGGTTGTGATCTATATGATATCAAGTATATTCAATTATTTCATAGGCTTCCCCATTCACGTCTGTTTGGAAAACTGACATCAAGTGGAAAATGGAATGATTTTTTCCACAACATCCCAGTGGGAGGATGGTTGACTTACTACCCCCTCTTTCCCCACTACATTCTCTTGGTAGTTACATATGTTGTTATACATGTTGGTTTGGTTTTCCAAATATATTTTTAGAGGGATGTGATATCTTGTGGTTGTTTCACACACATGTATTACTAGATTTTGTAACACCCCAGGTAAATAATGAGTATGACATTTTCACATTTATCCATATTTGTGAATAAAATATTAATATAACTTTAAAGGGGATGTTATGCTCGATGGCGTACCCAACATGCAACAACGGGTTTCTTTGGAATCTTACGTTGCACTCTAATAATAAAATAATATTATTTTAAATGGTAGTTAACGCCTAGATGTTGTGATGGCGGGAATAAATATAACTAACTACAAAATTATTATATATGTTTTTCAAATATTTTTAATTTTTATAATAAATGTTTGAGGATTAAAAATGCGAATGAATCCAATTTTAAGCGTAAACCTTCTAATATTCCTTAAAATGTTGATTAACCGCCTTTTGATGGAGAACCTCTTTTAAATCCACTTTTTATAAATTTTATGTGTTATATTTGACAAAAAAAATTCTTCTTTAGAATCGGGACATCATAATTTACTTTGTGTAAATTTTTGGTATTTTTCCGAAAAAGTTCAATTTTTAATGAATAGTGAAAATGTTGTATTTTAATTAAAAAACCCTTTTTAATCTAATTTATTTATATGATTATATTATCTTTTTAATTGGTTTTAATGTGAAATTAGAATATATTTTTACCATTTAATCAAATAGTGGCCATTGAAATTAATTTCACTTTGAATTTTGACTTAAACTAGTGTCAATCTTTTGATATATATTATTTCATAAAAACACGGTATTTGGTCTGACAGCGGGATTTAATTATTAAATTAATTAATGTAACTTATATGTTATGAATCTTTTTAACATATACATCATTTTTGAATTCGGAATATCAAATATAGCTTAGGGTGAATTTTTGATAATTTTCTGAAAAACTTCAATTTTTGATGAATAGTGAAACCACTAAGTGATACTTATAAAAACTAATTTTCTGTTTAAATGAAAATTTCCCACCTTTGTGTTTTTGAATTTCAAAAATCCGACATACATGGTTGTCATTAAGAAGTAAAATGTGGTTCAATGGGATTAAAATAATTTTTTTCGTGAATAGTAACTTTTAAGTTTATTAATCGCGATTAGAGGTAATTAGTTTAGTTTAAGGTAAAAATAATGTCTTAATAATATGTAAAGACCTAGATACATTTCCTAACCACATTGGATGTTTCATGGACGACCAATAAAATCCATGAGTCAACTTTGGGACCTCATGGAGCCACTTAGGTAGGAAAATGACATAAATAACTTTTTATTTTAAGTTAAAATAAAAATGTCACAAACATGAGTTGTTTAACTCAAACAATTTTTACATGGGGTTATACAAGTCAGATTTTTGACTATAAATATTCATTGGAAATATAAAACGATTTCCTACATCATAGTATTTTTTTATAATTTTTAGACATTATCTATATTTAATTATTTATGACACCCTGATGATGGAGCGATTACCTCATTATTTAACAATTTAAATAAAATGGAAAGATAATATAAATTATAAGACCTAAACATGTCCAAAATCTATTGGATGGGTGTATTTAGAACCCGTATCACCTTATCCTAGAAACAAAATCAATGTGGGACCATTAAAATCCAAAACTCATTCTAAAATAAAGTAACATTTCCTTACTTTCCAAGAGTCCCCCTCCCCTCCTCTTATAAAAGGCCCCACCTCTACCTCTTTACCAACACTTCCAAAGCCTTTGGCTCGGCCAACCCCTGCCCATTTTGTCTCTCCACATCCCTCTCTAACTCTTAGAAGCTTTACATTTGGCAGAAGTCTTCCCAAGGAAGCCATTGAGCTCAAACCAAAGGGAGTTACCCGATTTTAAGGTAATGTCTTCACTTGAGTCCTTTTGTTTTATTTTGCTTCTCCAATCCCTTAACTCTTTTTATTCATTTCTTTTGTAACAAATCCAGTATCTTAAATATACTAGGATTTTTTTATAATAATTATTTGATCTAAACTTATTCACACCTACATCTAATGGTTAAAGAACATACTATTTCCGTGGATGTCGAATTTCTGTCTCACGAAACGATGATTGTTCAATATCCTTCTAACACCTTCAAAGGTGGCCAATAAGATGTCACTATATTTATATATGATATATAATATGCCTATTTTTTCCTTAAGCTTCTTTATTTTTCATTTATGGAATACCGTTATGGCTTCCATTATGGGTATACATGATATCTTCATTTTAGGAAGTGCGGACTACCGCCCCCTCAAAGTGATTTGATTTGTTAATACCATATGTGGTACGTATAAAGGATATATTTAATGATATTATATATGATACCATACTGTAATTAAAATACTATTATGTATAATTATGTTTTAATTCAATTAAATATGAAATAGAAATGGAAGTAGCGTTCATGCGTACGTACGGTTTACCGTCTCCATGAACGGTGCATTTCATTTCTTACCTCTAAATGTTGTGTAATATTATAAATATATGAATATACTGGATATATATGATTTCTAAATCATGAATACAATTCTTGATATAATGGATATTTTACCACATGAACAAATTGTAATTATAAAGAGTTTATTTTTGACTCAAGTACCAATGATCATTAAAACGGCCGTTATTAACTTAAATAATAACATAGTGTTCATGACATGGTAATAAGTGATATAAAAGGAATAATGAACTTGAAAAAGCTTCTTAAGGAAGTATATATTAACTCTTGTTTATTATTCAGGTGATTAAAGAACGATCGAGTCATGTCGGACCTGAGGTAAGGGATCCTACTCTTCTATTTCTTTTTATGTACACTCTTTTATGTCATTCCTTTTAAAATCATCTTTATTATAATTTGGATGTTCTTTTATATAACTCAGACTGTACGTTTTATGTTCATATGATGAGAGACCCTATTTTCTCTCATCAATCCATTTTGGAAGTTTTGAGAGGCGCCGTTAGGCTGCCTAATTTTCGTAAGAGATCTAACCTCTCTCTTTATTTTTAAGTACTCTCCTTTATGTCACTTCTTTTAAGATACTATTTATTATGATGGGGGATTTTCTTTTATATTCTTCTTGATGTACATTTTATTTTAATATGATGAGATACCCTATTTTATCTCATCAATCCATTTTTGGAAGTTTTATGTGGCGCCGTTAGGCTGCCGAGTTTTCGTAAGGGTTTTTTCATCTCACTTTTAGTCCCGTGATATATATGCTACATTTGACACAATTTCCTTTGAGTGGTGTATTTACTTACCATTATTATACTATTTGTGTAATATAATTTCATTTATGGGAATTTATATAGTCATTGTATGACCCTTCTTCAATGGGGTGTATGTTTCGAATGTTACCCAAGTCGGTAAGGGAAGCTTTCACCATCCTCTTTTAAAAGACTTCTTTTGTTATGCCTTTTAATTCACATACTATTATGTTGGGATATGTTCTTATATATCCTTATTGATGTAAATTTTATGTTCAAGTGATGAGATACCCTTTTATCTCTCATCAACTCTTATTCTGAATTTTTAAGTGACGTCGTTAGGCTGTCGATGTTTTGCAAGGGAACATCTTAACCTAATTTTGATTCTTTGGTATAAAATTGTACTCCTGGAATATGTCGTTCTATGAATATGTGTGAATGTCCTATGATTTTTTTCAGTTAATATCCACTTATATTTGGTGTATTAGTTTGTTACACATAATTATGTAATTGATTTATCCTTAATCCAAGGATACCGTTTTTGTAAGGGAATTCGTCTCAATCTCCTTTCATTGAGGCATATTTTGTTTTATACACAACATTATTTTATATGGTGTATAAACCCCTTTGACTTTTACGTTTAACCAAAAGGAATATTTTTTATACGAAGCGTTTTACTAAATGACAAAAGGGAATGTTTTTGTCATCCGTATGCAGCGACAACGATTTCTCCTTCGTCGTGACCATTATTTGAGTTTAGGCTTCCTCTACGAGCCATACCTTTTTTTTAAAAGAAAAATAAATACCATGTTTACATTTCTTTTATTTTGGTATTGAAAATGGTTTTCATAATGTTTTTATATCAATGTGTTGTATTGATATCATGTTATAGAAAGGTGGAAAAGTTATGCTTCCTTTATGTATGTTTTATGTGATAAGATTATGTTATGGTTCTTGGGAATTGTTATGAAGACGGGTGGTTCTGTGATAAAATAAGGGCGGGTGAGCCCGATATAGCTCTCCAATGCATTGGGTAATGCGAAGGAGTGAAACGTTAAGGTTTATCCAAAGAGATTTAGGGAATATACTGTGGTGGGTATTCTAAACGTAACCAAGAGGGTTACTCCCTACGTAAGAATGTTATGAATGCCTCAAGTTACATTTTATGTCTTATGATTTCTATGATTTATTCATGATTTGATGAGGTACATTAAAGTGCCTATGTTTTATGGGTAATGTATGATTTCATTCTTATGTATATATGAAATTATATTTCCTTTCCATATTTTTATATGCCTTACTGAGCTTTTTCTGCTCATCCCATGTTTTTTTGAAATGTTTTTCACAAGTAAAGGGAATGGTACATGATATGATGATAGTGTCAAGGAAGTGTTAAGAAAAAATCCATGTTTTATTTTGAATATGTTTCTGTTGATGGGAAAAAAATGAATACTATATTTTATGTAACCACTTTGTTTAAATGTGGAATGTAATGAATGTTTTATGATCTAATTCTCTAAAACTCTAAACCTGAAAAGATCCTCAATGTGTAATCCTGTAATAACTCAATATTAAGTAATGTTTAAGGCTGGGGCCTTATAGTTGGTATCAAAGATCGGTTTAGATAACTTTAGAGGTTAGGGTATTCTTTAATCATAAGTGACATTACCATAATGGTTAGTATTTCAGAAAGTGTCCTATTTTTAGATAAAGTGAATGAGTAAGTATATCTTAGTGTTTATCTTCCTCATTAGTACATGATGGTTTTTTGATATACTCACATTGACATTTTTTGTTTTAGTAAATGGATGGATCTAGTAGGCACCAAAGTAACAGTGGATGTGAAGGAAACTGTGACAGTTTTTTGAGAAAGCAACTGAATGATATGGGAGCTGCTATGAGAAATCTTGTTTTTATCCTCAACAAACTATCTGGAGTCTTTATTGACCACATAAACCTTGGTGATTTCTATAAGGCGTCATATATGCGAGAAACAAACCCCTACGGAACTACGGGTAATAATCATAAAGGTAAGTGTGTTCAAAAACCTATGTGTCAATGATGTGGAGAGAAACACCTAGGAAAGTGTTTCAAATGGATAGAAATATGCTATAAATGTGGAAATTAAGTCCATAAAGCAAGAACCTACCATGGAAAAAGGAAGCATCCAGTTGACTCAAGGAACAGGAAAGAAGTTATTTCTGAGGGATCATTTTAATGTTTTAAATGTGGTGTGCATGGTCATTATGAAAACACATGTCCTATGAAGAAGTTTTGTGAATGGGATCACCAAGATCATACAAATATTCTTTTACAAATACCTAATGCCATTCCGATTGAGGATGAAGAAACTAACAATGACCAACCAAAGGTATGGATTATTTTATAACTATTTTTTTCCTATTTTGGAATCTTAGGATATGATTCATGATTTTGTTTGTAGGAAAGAAGTATTTCAGAATAAGTTGAAAAGGAATGGTTAATGGATCATGAAGAATGTTGAATGAGTAAGAAGTAAACATATAAGGGCTTCAAGAGTTATGGTGAAATTATTAAGAGTATTAAGTCTCTTTTGATGATGGGGTTACATTAGAAGACTTTTTATAGTATGTGTAACCCAAATGTTTAATATATGAAAATTTTATTCAATGAATAGTTATCTGTTCTTTTGTGGACATTGTTATAAAGAACCATTTGGGTTTATATGATCCTTACTTTTGAGGTAATTATGGGTTACTATATGTTATGATGGAAGTGAAAGACATGAGATAAACATTAGGTTAAAATATGTTATTATTATTTTTGAAGATTTTATCACTTTTTGGGGAATGTTTTAAGAATTATATAGGTTTGGTAAAAGGAAAACACGCAGACCGTGTGACAACCCGTCACGTCAGACAATGCTGCGGGAATCGAACCCACAACCAAAGTGCGACTGGTATTTATCGCCTACCACTGGACTGTGTGAAGTCCCTGCTTAGTTTGACTAATTCATTTTAGTTAGATGATTTTAAGAATCAAGAGTAAGTTTATTTTGGGTTATCTATGTAAATGATTAACCTATCATCGATCATATGTGATTTGGTTAATTACTTTTCAAAACGAGACTTTAAGAGAAACTGATGTTGTTTGGAGATAAATGTTACGATTTAACTTGGAAGACTATGTGACTAAATTCTTCAAATATTTGGGTTTCAATCTTAGCTTGTTTTACTTTGAACAATTTTATGGACAAATTGTTTATCGAATGGTCCTCATTGAACTTTGGGTTTTTTTGGACAAATTTTAGAGATTAAGAATAGATTTTCTTTTTATGAAGGGTTATCCTTTTCTGGATTATCTGATCTTGTACTAACCTTTTTGGTTTTGGTTAGAGTCTAAAGACATGGGAATTATATAGTTCTCTTTTGTGGATTAGGTGATTCTCAAGAAGTTGATTATAGAACTCTTAATGCAAACAAGACTTCCTAAAAACTCATCTTTTGGAGAAAATATGAGTTTGATTAAGGAATCTAATAAAAGTTTAAAGTCAACATGATAAGTAATTATTTTTCCTTATGAATAAATTCCTCAATAAAAGTAACATAAAACAAAAATGTTGTCTATTAACTTTTCATACTGGGGAATTGAATACTTTTTAACCCATCATAAGTTTGTGATTTTCTTGTGGTTAACTTTATCCTAAACATGTTTTATATCACCCTCCATCAGAACATGACCCTATGTTTTCTCCTCCATGTCCATGTATTCCTACATGGAATCCTAGTATGGGTTAACTCTGATGACCTCTGTACTTCTCTTTCTTTATTTTGAAGTGATTTTTTTACTGACTCTTGTTCCGATGTGGTATTTTCAATGAAGATTCCAATCCCAATTTTAAAATTGCAAGGACGCAATTTCCAAAAGGGGGGGAAGGACGTAACACCCGAGGTAAATAAAGAGTATGAAATTTTCACATTTATCCATATTTGTGAATAAAATATTAATATAACTTTAAAGGGGACGCTATGCTCGATGGCGTACCCAACACGTAACAACTAGTTTCTTGGGAATCTTACGTTGCACTCTAATAATAAAATAATATTATTTTAAATGGTAGTTAACACCTAGATTTTTTGATGGCGGGAATGAATAGAACTAACTACAAAATGATTATATTTGTTTTTCAAATATTTTTACATTTTACAATAAATGTTAGAGGATTAAAACTGCGAATGAATCCAATTTTAAACGTAAACATTCTAATATTCTTTAAAACGTCGATTAACCGCCTTTTGATGGAGAACCTCTTTTAAATCCACTTTTTGACAATTTTATGTGTTATATTTGACAAAATAAAATTATTCTTTAGAATCGGGACATCAAAATTTACTTTGTGTAAATTTTACGTATTTTTCCGAAAAAGTTCAATTTTTTATGAATAGTGAAAAATGTTGTATTTTAATTCAAAACCGCTTTTTAATATAATTTAGTTATATGATTATATTATCTTTTGAATTTGTTTTAATGTGAAATTATAATATATTTTTACCATTTAATCAAATATTGTTCATTGGAATTAATTTCACTTTGAAATTTGACTTAAACTAGTGTCAATCTTTTGATATAGATTGTTTCATAAAAACACGCTATTAGATCTAACATCGAGATTTAATTTTTAAATTAATTAATGTAACATATATGTTGTGAATTTTTCAAAATAGACATCATTTTAGAATTCTGAATATCAAATATACCTTAGGGTGAATTTTTGGTAATTTTCTTGAAAAGCTTCAATTTTTGATGAATAGTGAAACCACTTAGTGACACTTAAAAAAACTAATATTTCATTTAAATGAATATTTCCCACCTTTTTGTTTTGAATTTCAGAAATACGACATACATGGTTTTCATTAATAATTAAAATGTGGTTCAATGGGATTAAAATCATTTTTTGGTAAATAGTAACTTTTAAGTTTATTAATCGTGATTAGAGGTAATTAGTGCAGTTTAAGGTAAAAATAATGTTTTAATAATATGAAAAGTCCTAGATACATGTCCTACCATCATTGGATGTGTCATGTACGACCAATAAAATCCATGAGACATCTTAGAGACCCCATAGATCCACATTGGTAGGAAAATGACATAAATAACTTTTTATTTTAAGTTAAAATAAACATGTCACAAACATGAGTTGTTTAACTAAAACAATTTTTACATGGGGTTATACAAGTCAGATTTTGACTATAAATATTCATTGGAAAGATAATACGATTTCCTAAATCATAGTATTTTTTTATAATTTTTAGACATTATCTAAATAAAATTATTTATGACACTATGATGATGCATCGATTGCCTCATTATTTAACGATTTAAATAAAATGGAAAGATAATGTAAATTCTAGGACCTACACATGTCAAAAACCTATTGGATGGGTGTATTTCGAACCCTTATCACCTTATCCTAGAAACACATCAATTTGGGACCATTAAAATCCAAAACTCATTCTAAAATAAAGTAACATTTCCTTACTTTCAAAGAGTGCCCCTCCCCTCCTCTTATAAAAGGCCCCCACCTCTACCTCCTTAACAACACTTCCAAAGCCTTTGGCTCTGCCAAACCCTGCCCATTTTGTCTCTCCACATCCCTCTCTAACTCTTAGAAGCTTCATATTGCGCAGAAGTCTTTCCAAGGAAGCCTTTGAGCTCAAACCAAAGGGAGTTACCCGATTTTAAGGTAATGTCTTCACTTGAGTCCTTTCGTTTTATTTTTGTTCTCCAACCCCCTAAACTCTTTTTATTCATTTCTTTTGTAACAACTACAGTATCTTAAATATACTAGAATGCTGTTATAAGATGTATTTGAGCTAAACATACTCACACCTACATCTAATGGTTAAAGAACATACTATTTTCGTGGATGGAGAATTTCTGCCTCACGAAACATGATTGTTCAATATCCTTCTAACACCTTAAAAGGTGTCCAATAATATGTCACTATATTTATATATTATATATAATATGCTTATTTTTTCCTTAAGATTCTGTATTTTTCATTTATGTCATACCTTTATGGCTTCCATTATGGGTATACGCGATATCTTCATTTTAGGAAGTGTGGACTACCTCCCCCTCAAAGTGATTTTATTCGTTAATACCATATGTGGTATGTGTAAAGGATATATTTAATGATATTATATATGATACAATACTGGAATTTAAATACTAATATGTATCATTATGTTTTAATTCCATTTAATATGAAATAGAAATGGAAGTAGCATTCATGCGTACGTACGGCTTACCGTTTCCATGAACGGTGCATTTCATTTCTTACCACTAAATGTTATGTAATATTATAAATACATGAATATACGGGATATATATTATATATATGATATCTAAATCATGAATAAAATTCTAGATATAATGGATATTTTTCCACATGAACAAATTGTAATTATAAAGAGTTTATTTTTGACTCAAGTACCAATGATCGTTAAAACGACCGTTATTAACTTAAATAACAACATAGTGTTCATGACATGGTAATAAGTGATATAAAAGGAATAATTAACATGAAAAAGGTTCTTAAGTAGAAATTAACTCAAGTTTATTATTCAGGAGATTAAAGAACGATCGAGTCAAGTCGGACCCGAGTTAAGGGATCCTACTCCTCTCATTCTTTTTAAGTACTATCTTTTATGTCATTCCTTTTAAGATAATAATTCTTATGATTGGGGTGATATTTTATATTACTCCTACTGAACTTTTTAGGTTCATATGATGAGAGACCCTATTTTATCTCATCAATCCATTTTGGAAGTTTTGAGAGGAACCATTATGCAGCCGAATATTCGTAAGAGATCTAACCTCTCTATTTCTTTTTATGTACTCTCCTATATGTCACTTATTTTAAGCTCCTAATTGTTATGATGGGGGATGTTATTTTATATTCCTATTTCTGTAAATTTTATTTAAATATGATGAGAGACCCTATTTGGTCTCATCAATCCATTTTTGGAAGTTTTAAGTGGGGCCGTTAGGCTGTCGAGTTTTCATAAGGGATTTTTCATCTCACTTTTAGTCCCATGAGATTTTTGATACATTTGCCACCATTTCCTTTTAGTGTTGTATGTACTTACCATTATTATACTATTTTTGTAATATAATTTCATTTATGGGTATTTAAATAGTCATTTTATGACCCTTCTTCAATGGGGTGTATGTTTCGAAAGTTACCCAAGTCGGTAAGGGAACCTTTCACCCTCATATTTTAAAAGACTTATTTTGTTATGTCTTTAAATTCACATAATATTATGTTGGGATATGTTCTTATATATCCTTATTGATGTAAATTTTATGTCCAAGTGATGAGATACCCTTTTATCTCACATCAACTGTTTTTCTGAATTTTTTAAGTGACGCCGTTAGGCTGTCGAAGTTTTGCAAGGGAACTTCTTAACCAAATTTTGATTCTTTGGGATAAACTTGTACTACTTGAATATGTCGTTCTATGAATATGTGTGAATGTACTCTGATTGTTTTTCACTTAATATCCACTTATATTTGGTGTATTCGTTTGTCACACATAATTATGTAATTGATTTATCCTTAATCCATGGATACCATCTTTGTATGGGACTTCGTCTCAATCTCCATTCATTGAGAATATTTTGTTTTATACACAACTATCTTTTATACGGTGTATAAACCCCTTTGACTTTTATGTTTAACCAAAAGGAATATTTTTTATACGAAGAGTTTTACTAAACGACAAAAGGGAATGTTTTTGTCGTACGTATGCGTCGACAACGACTTCTCCGCCGTCGTGATAATTATTTGAGTTTAGGCTTCCTCTACATGTCACGCCTTTTATTAAAAGAAAAATAAATACCATGTTTACATTTCATTTATTTTGGTATTGAAAATGGTTTTCATAATGTTTTTATATCAATGTGTTTTATTGATATCTTGTTATTGAAAGGTGGAAATGTTATGTTTCCATTATGCATGTTTTATGTGATAAGATTATGTTATGGTTCTTGGGAATTGTTATGAAGACGTGTCGTTCTGTGATAAACTAAGGTAGGGTGAGACCGATATAGCTCTCCAATGCATTGGGTAATGCGAAGGAGTGAAACTTTAAGGTTTCTCTAAAGAGATTTAGGGAATATACTGTGGTGGGTATTCCAAACGTAACCAAGAGGGTTACTCCCTATGTATGAATGTTATGAATGCCTCAAGTTACTTTTTATGTATTATGATTTCTATGATTTATTCATGATTTGATGAGGTATGTTAAAGTGCCTATGATTGATGGGTAAAATATTATTTCATTCTTATGTATATATGAACTTATGTTTTCTTTCCATATTTTTATATACCTTACTGAGCTTTTTATGCTCATCCCAAGTTTTTTTGAAATGTTTTTCGCAGGTCAAGGGAATTGTACATGAAATGATGATATTGTCAAGGAAGTGTTAAGAAAGAATCCATGTTTTATTTTGAATATGTTTCCGTTGATAGGAAAAAATGAATACTATCTTTTATGTAACCACTTTGTTTAAATGTGTAATGTAATGAATGTTTTATGATCTAATTCTCTAAAACTCTAAACCTGATAAGATCCTCAATGTGTAATCCTGTAAAAACTCAAGATCAAGTAAGGTTTAAGGCTGGGGCCTTATAGATATAGTATCAAATTGATAATTATATGTCTAGTGTTTATAGGATGTGATGAATTGAGGTACTAACATAGATTATGGGCCATTAAAGAATGATGTATAATACCAATTGTTTGATATATGTCATATGTAAAATTTTGTCTCTTGAAAACATCTTGGTTTCAATGTGGATATGTGATTTTTGGATACTGTGGATAAGTGATATTCATAGTGCATGTGGTGGTTCCATTCCCAAGTGTTTTCATGCCATATTACTTTTACAGTGATATGTTTAGGTCATGTGATGTTGTCGTATAAAGAAAACATAGTGGGGATTAAGGATCGGGGTACCCTTGATGTTTTTTTATTATATTATATGATCTCTTCTATTTGATAATTGGGAAGAGATAGTCATGGTGAGGTTGGTCACATATCATACATGTTTAGGTGATGAGTTAGTCTCACTATTGGTCACTATGAAATAGAATTATTTTTTATCTTTTACAAGAGAGGATCTTGGGACAGTCCCCATTACTATATTTTTATAGCCACCAAACATATATAAATTTTATTTAGGTTATCTTGATAAGGTTTGTGATCTTGATGAATATTACTATCTCTGGGATTAACATGAGTTGCCTGTGATTCATGGTTGATGTCATATTTAACATTTTGGTAATTATGGTTTTCCTTTCAAATTTGATACTAATGTATGAAGTTTAATGTTTTCATCTGGGTTTATTTTATAAATATTGATGAGTAGGTGTTTTTTTGTTCCCATGTTGTCACACTCTTATTATTGTTTCTCTTAGAGGGTAACGCCTCAAATTTTCTTGTTAAATGTACCATTGGGGCTACTCATCTTGTTAGGGCCTAATGGTAAAATGATTTTGGAAGTAACATTATGTCTCCACTCATTGTTGTATCTTTATGTAGAGGGGGTCATGAAAAGGTGGTATTTAATGTTTAGTTTTTAGGTATATGAATGAGTTCAGAGGTAGGTACAATTGAGGTTTCTTGGGTTGGTATGTTAATGGTGTGAGCTAAGTGAAGTAAGCAATGTAACACATGATATCAGTTGAGACCCTATTATTTGAGGTCCCCCTATGAACTCAAGCATGGACCATTATGTCTGTTGGTCATACAATGAAAAGTGAGTCTAGTTGTTGGGTAGAGACCCCTGAAAGTATCATGAATCATTATGCTTTTTTACTATGTTTGAAATGGGTAGACCTTGGTATATGATCAAACCAAATAAATAATAATTAAATAATTAAATAAATAAATAATTATGATTAAAGTTTACATTTTATAGGTGTATGATATCTGTCGTGTTTGTATTTGTAGTAATGACTCTAGGTCAGTTTCCTCATCTAGTTTATGTAGAATATGTTCAGTAGGATGCGTCAACAAATCATCATAGAGTATAAGTCAAAAATTATGTAATGTGGAGGAGGACACACCCAATGTTTTAGTTAAAGATAATACATACGTATAAGGAATCTTTTTTAGATGCATTCACCAGGTCATCACAATTGGGTAGTCATCATGATTCCTCATAAAGCTGAGTTGTGGGCCAGAGATCCCATTTGTTAGGAAAATGATTTTTTTATCAGATGTGAGTAGGTCATATCCATCATCATCTCATTGGGGGGGGGGGGGGTTAATGGATCATTGGACCATAAAAAGGTATAAGAGTCGTGTTTTTTCATATTGGAGGAATTCATCAGGGGCAGGAGTTCCCAACCATTTAAAGAAGTTATCCTGTGTGAGTAGTTATTATTCACGTTCCACCATTGGGGTATCTTCGGATAAGTTTACAGTATTAGGGTTCTCTAGTTTGGTACCCATACAGAGGAGATGTGGATAGAAGAGGAAATCCTCGATACACTCTTCATACTCAGAGAGAAGATCATGGTATATGGAAGAGGACATCTATCGTACACACGAATGATAATGTTGAATCCCATTTTATTGAAGTTGATATGGTTGTAGGTCTTATCATTATTATAAAAACATAATAGTATATGGAATATAATTATATTATTTTATCAAAAAATTTAAATAATATTTGATGGATGTGGAGAGAGAGAGATAAAATAAAGATACTCCTTGAATAACATTACCTCTTCCCGAGGTTTCTTTATTAGGTTTTAACTAAATCCTTCCTTGGAATGCTTTATCCCAAAAATAATGCATTTAGGATTATATGGGATAATTTAGGAAGTCATTTGGGTAGTTATTGTTTGTACCAAATAGTTTTTATACTATAAATAAGACACAATAGGGGGAGTCCTTTTATAAGTGAGGAGAGTTTAACAATTGTATGTTTATGAAACAATTTAATCATACCCACATTTTTTTCATTAAAATATCATAAAAATTAGGAACTTATAGAACATATAAGATATGAGGTAGAAATAGATCAATTTAATGGGTTTTGGAAATTTTGGTAGGTCATTTTATTTTTTTAGTTTAACAGCTATGTAAATGCATTTTCACATAAATGAAATAATTAATTTTTACTATTTTTATTATTAATTTTGTAAAAATATTAAAGTATACATCTTAGAAATTATAAATTATTATTATAACAAATATTTAATCCATTTTTACATAGTCAATTCCTATAATTGGGGAATTTTAAATTAAAATTAATCCCACAAACATGATGATCAAATATGTCTTGAAATAGAAAGTTTTCAATAGTTTACAACGTTTTTAAATATATAAATATATTAAAATGATTCCAAAGATAAAGATTATATTAATTGGTATAAAATAAAACTATATTTAATTAAATTAAAATTATATATACAGTTTAATATTATTAATGACTTAAAAAATGGTATTTTTCTATTAAAATCCAATATTTTTAACTATTCATTGAAAGATAAATCTTTTCCAAAAAATTCAAAAAAATGACCATAAAATAATATTGATATTTTTATTTCAGAAATTATGTTTATTTTTCAAAAAAATTATAAAAGTGGTAAAATTTAAATTTAAATTAGTTGTTCATAGTTTCATTAAACTGTCCTTGAGAAAAATACATTTTATTTGGAAACAGTTATCTGTATTTTAAATGATTCTAATTTTATTCCTAATATGTAGATAATTAATAAAAGTGTTTAATCTATATATTTTCATAATTTAGTTAATCCAGTGTATACTCATCATTCCAAATTCTAAGTGATAACATTCATATTAAATAATAATATTTATAGTGTACTGTTGTTCGGTAAAACTTGAACATGTGTGTACCATAAGATGATGAAAAAACTCATGATTGTGTGTAACCCAAGATAAAATCATTATTTCTTGTCATATACTATATCAAATACAATTTTTTATTTTATATTTTTTTGTTACATATTCTTTCCTATATGACAGTATAGTTGATGATTGTGAAGAACGTGGAGGAATTCCAGTTGGGGGATTCTGAAGTAGGGGTCATGAATGATCGAGTTATCATTGGTGATTCCTCTGATAGTTACTGTATGGATTAAAAAAACTGGTAGTACTTCAATAATATAATATTAATCTCTTTGGTGGTGTATGATGTGGTTCTCTATGAATTCTTAAGATCACCCTTGGTGGTATATCCTGACATGAAAAAGATTTATCAAGCTCTAAGTGGTCAATTTTGGTTGCATAATATGAAGTGATTAGTTTCAAATTTTTTGACTTGATGTTTGGTCTTACAAAATTTAAAGGTCAACCATCATGTTCCCTTAGGTTTTCTACCACAATTTTATTTTCCAAATGTTTTGTGGGAGGATATGTTTATGGAAAAAATTACAAGCTTACTTAATGATTAGTGATTCCTTGATGCTCTATGGATTATTATAGACCATTTGAAAAAACTATCTCAGCTTATAGAAATTGATTAGTCCAAATATATGTATTTTTTTTCATGATAGTACCTAGAGGAATAAGTGAGAAACCAAAAATCCTGGTAGATGTTTATTTGTGATCATGATCCTAGTTTTTCCTCAAGGCTATAGAGTGTTCTCTAGAATTATTTTTTCTCTCAGTTATTCCTTAGTACTGATTTTGATCTGTAGACATATGGTATGAATGTGTAGAACATTTATACTCTTGATTACATTTTTTATACATGTTTCCAATATATTTGATTTTTTTCGATGGGGAAAATTATTTTGTTGAGTTTTACAACAAAAATATTTTCCACTCTTCCATTGGTATGAAAGTTTTTGGTGCTTTGTATAAATTCCCATTCCATTCTCCATTATGATAGAATAGGGTTTGATATTCAAAATATTTCTAGATGGATATAATGTAGATCATGATAGAGATGGTTCAGGTGATTTTTTAGAGGATAGAGGAATTAGATTATTATCAGAAGTTATATGACAATTATAGGAGGATAACTATGTAATTCGACATTGGATATAATTAATTCCTTAATGTGACACCTCATCATGGGTACTGATTGTTTGATCATTAGTGTAAAATTTTTCCTCAAATTTTTTTGGCCTTGCTAGGTGTTAGACCATATAGGGTTCGTGCCATATCATGTAATATTTCTATTGTAAATAATGTAGATACATGTTGAATTCCATGTTATCAATATTTTTCTTTATGTTCATAATGAATCTCACATATTTGATTGTGGAAATATCGATGTTAATGATTATACCACATTTGAGGAGAAACATTTTCATATCCAAGAACATTGGGAGAAGTGTTGTATGGATTGTTTATTATCTTTATTCATTTATTCTATAGACATAGTGGAATGGAAGAGATTACATGAGAATGTGATCTATAGATAAATACTCATTATCACAATTTGTTTTTTAACATTCCTTTTTAGTGATGTTTCTTTCAGTAGTTGTAGACCTTTTTCAATTATATGATATGGTTTTCTCTTCTTTTATTCCTTGAATATTTCTATTCTTCTACATCATATATAACTCAAAAAAAATAATGTTTAGGAGACGATTGTTAATGTCCCATATTTTGGCATCATGTTCCTTTGATTTAGGTCGTTGATCTCCGTTAATAGTGGGATTCTTAAGAGGTATCTCACATGGTAGTTGTTTGGATAAATCTTCTTTCATTGATTCTATCAGGATTAGTTGTACTCCGCAATTATGATAATTTATTGATAGGTATTTAATGTAATGTTCTAAATTTTCTCAATGATTTCCCTTTTTATACAAAAGAGTTTTTCTCATGGTTTTGAGGTTCAGGATTCATTTTGGAAAATGATTTTATTTAAAAACTGGTTTTGGAAATTCTACTCCATGTGGTTTAACCTATAAATATATTATCAATGTATATTAATAGTTTTATAATAATAATAATATATTTGGGAATGTCTATTACGATTTTTATGATACTAATAACCCCTTTTCATTATAATTTTTAAAAATATTTATGAAAATATTATATTTTTAAGGAAAATCATAACCTTACGTAGGACCTATAGTCTATATAAAGGTAATGATACTTTTAAAAGGTTTGTGTAAGGGTAAATAAAATACTCCATTACATTGACCGTGGTAACGAACATTGTAAGGTTATAATAGGTTAACCCTACATAGAAAAATTAGCATTCATAATGGTAAGATGGTTTTTTCAAAGTATCCATAACGGTGAGCTGGTGCTACCCTTTCGTGACCCCTTCTAGAGAATTCTGTAAGGGTAAAACAAGATACCCATATGTAGATGACCTATCATACATAATGATAGGGTGGAATTTCCAAATCACACATAGGGGTAAGTTATATTTACCCTTATGTGGTACTTTCTGAGGTATTGTATATTTGTAAAAAAGACACCCTTACCCAAACCCCCTAAATTGCATATGGGTATAAATTTTTCTGTATGTTTCTAGTTTTTAACATCATCATCAATATGTGACTTCACCATTATCAAATTTTAGTGATCATAAGTATTAATTAATAGTAAATAATTCCTTATTTTACTTTTTCATTATTTTATAACACCTTTTACGATATTTGGTTTGATCAATAATTATAGCACAATCTATAAGAAAAATGGTTGGTAAAATTAAATTGGGGGTTTTATTTTTAATTTTCCAGTTTACGCATTGATAATATTTCAAACTACATCAACCCTTATTCTTTATTTTATCCTTCATTTTCCGCTAATCTAGATGTCCCCAATATCCACTCATGAATACATCAGGCTTCAGTGGTTTGTGGGAACAATTTCGTTTCAAATTCCTTATGAGGAAGAACATAATATCTCCCATATTTTTGAATATAATGTTTCATATGTGAAAATATCTATTAGGGTATTCAATAATTCTTCAATTATTTTATGTTCAATTATAAGTTTAACATTCTTTAATCATTTCTATGGATTTTGAGTTAACCATAATAAATATTAAATTAGAATAATGGAAGTAATGGTTTTCAGATTTTAGAAGTCATGTGTTTTTACCACCTTAATAATTACTTTCCTCATATTTTAATAGATAGTATTTTTTATATGTTATTCTTTATTAAGAATGTTTAATTTTATGAAAATATTTAATGAATGTATGTCTAGTATTTTTTGGCCATATAAATAATTAAAAAGTGGTGTTCTATAAACTTTTCTTCTTATAGTTTGGAAAAAATAAAATAAATTCTTAAAAAATGTTTCATTACTTTATTATTTCATATTATTAATGGAATTATATTAGAAAAAAATCTTTAATTTTATTTAATAATAATAATGTGTCCTGTTATTGGAATTTTTCATCCCAAATATTGTTAATAAATGAAGATATTCTTAAGAGCATATTATAATAATTAATAGAATTTAAAAAGAATCTGACTAAGGATAACAATATTTATAATATATGATAAATAAATTGGTTATATCAAGATGAAAATATATTTGTTTTTTTGACAATGTTGAATTATTGGTGTTGAGAGGCCCTATTTGCATGTAATGGGTGGATGCCTTTTTTAGTTCCTAGATGCTCTATTGAATCCTTTTATTATCTTCTCACTTTTTGAATGCTCTCGATATAATACATCATATATGATATAATGTGAGTCTAGGATAATTTATGAATTTTAATTATATGTTCCTGGAGTCTATGGTTTATGTTATCAGTTGAATACATTAAAATTTGATGCATGGTGGTATATATACTGGTGTTTGTTCTAGCAAGGGGTTTGACAAAATGATTTAAATAATGGGTTTTCTATTTTATTTAAAAAAACTGTAGTGTTTCATAATATTTTCATAATTTTGGTTAGAGGGTTGGGAATCATTTTTAAATACCTTCCATTCCCCATTTCTGGAGTTAGCTGATCATAATGGTTTGTGCTTATCATTCATAGTAGATTTGGATGTTTCCAAATGTACCAGAAATTGGGAAGTTATTATGTTTAATAAATTTATTAACACATGGTTTTGGTTTTATAGTGAAATGAAAAATATAAATAATCGTGATGAACTATCGAATCAGTTGGATTATTCTAGGAGGTCGTGGTCTTCATCATGTGGTTAGTTAATTGTGGAACTAAATAATTGTAATTAGTGGATAAGGAATTAAGTTTTGTATACTGAAATGTTAAATTGAAACAAGTAATTAAATTAATTTCCATTAATAATTTTGTTTTTATTGGATATATAGCTCTTAGTAGTATATTTTGGTAGTTTGAAAGAAATAAACTATAATTGGGCCTTATATTAGTTTAAATTCGATATTTTTTGTGATAAATATTTTATCATATATGTAATGTGGTTTCATAAACTAAACCACCCTTGTTTGTAAGGCGACAGACACACATTGGACTTTGGGAGTGTGTAATATCCAATATCTAGACTATAAATGAAAGGATGGATGACTAATCCCTCTAACCCCACTCTCATCTCCACATAGAATTGACCTCTAGTATCCACGATCATTATTTTCCCCATATATCAATGTATAGGGTTATAATGTGTTGTGGTAATTTCATACACTTGTATCTATAGATTTAGAATCGTAACTGTTGTTATAGATTTTTTGTGTATTAGTTTTTATGGATTAAGATATAATACAGGATTTTGATGTTGCGGTGGCTCCAAGATACTACTCAATTACAATTTATATAATTGGATTGGATGATGAGATGTTGTGATGTATAGGGTGTTTTATGTGATAATTCATCTTGTGTTTCCTTAGAATGGATAATGTTTTGATATAGAGGGACCATTATGTGTAATATTGGCTTAGATTAGAAAACAATTAGGAATGTTTTAGTGAGGTACCTTATTTAATTTTTATATTTTTTGTTCACTTTTATTTTATTCGTTGTGATATTTCCCATGTCGTTTAATGTGATGAGTTAATTTCACTTGTTGTACACTAGGATTTACAATGAATTCATAATATTTTTCATATGTAGCTATAGGGAGGATCCTGTAAAGTATACCTATTATACCTAAAATATTTATATGTTACATAATTTTCAGGTCGTGACAATTATTTGGGTGATTCCCTTGGATATTACTTGCTCAAGATTTTTTCGGGAGTTGTTGGGATTAGAGATCACTTATGTGTTTATATTTCTGTACATATGGTTTCATTTTAAGATGTATAGGTTATGAATGATATTACATGATTTAAATTGAGATACATTACAATTTATCCTGAGAATGAGTTTTTGGTATTTCTACGTTTTCTCACTTATGTAATACCATATAGGGTAATGCCTCCCATCTATGTGTATGATCGACCGTCAGTGCATGTCGTAAATTTATAAAATATTTGAGGGGGATTCAGGTGTCATTATCACTCATCCCTCATTATCGTCCATAGATGGGTATCTTATGGGGGAGTCATTCATTACAATTCATATCTCAATATACATTAATTTTAGTAATATCAAAATAGAATTGATATTTTATTATGTATAACATTAATAAAATATTATATTGAATAGTGTGTTATATAAGAATCACTAAACTAATGTTAATAATGAATTATTAAAACACATGGTAAATATCAATACATTATGAATATAAAATGAGAAAACAAAAAAAATTAACACTCGTTGGTAAATGTTATAATGTTAAGAAAAATTCAAAGGGAAATTTTTCAACCAAAAAATGATTAACATTTTTTTATTAAAAAGATAAATTTTTGAATTTAATAATTTTTATTTAATTAAATGAACATAGTGTTTTATAAATTATATCCAGATTATCAATGGATTATTTTTTTATAATTTTTATAAAATAACTATTTTTTTGTGAATATTGAAAAAATTCGTTATACACAAACACTGTCACTTTTATGAAATCATCCATATAACAAAATTACATGAATGCTCATGAATGTTTTTTAATAGAACAAAAAATAAAAAATAAAAAATCCTTTAAAAATATTTTTTTAAATTTAGTCAGCCATGTTTCACATTTTAAAACCTAAAGGATGTTTTAATAAAATAAAATAATCATTTTATCCTATTTTTAATCAAGTATTTACTATATCAAATTCTATTTTTAGTAGGTATTAAAGTCAGATAAACCACCTTTTTAGTTATAGTCAATTAAATTTCATGGGGATTAATTTGATATCTAATTTTTGGGAAAATACAAATTTATACATAATCAAATTTATAATCAATATTCATTGTACATATTTATATTAAAATTACATTTTACTACCTTTGGAAATTGCATTTTATTAATTTTTTAAATATTTGGATTCATAATATTCAAATTATATAATAGGTTTCAATTCATTTTTATTCATAAAATATAAGTTACCAAGGTATTGTTTAGTAATTACGGTATTGTCTAGAATAATTAATGACATTTTATTAAAGGGTAATGTTAATAAATAGCATAAAAAATATATTAAAATGAGTTTATGAGGTTGTTATAGAAATACCTATGTGTTATTTTATCTAGATAAAATTTTTTTGCCCCATGTTATTTTTATAATGAACATTATTCTGTTTTAATTTAAAAACATTTATGGAAAATATCTCTATCCCTAACATAATAATTTAAAAATGTTTTTAAGATAATGTTAAAAATAATAAATGATTATTAATTTGTATATATGAATATATTTATAGTTATTAAATTATATTTAGGTTAATAATTTTTTTTAAATTTATATAATATTATAATTTTAAAAAAATCATATACAGACTCATGGGTTGGGAAAACATTATTAAAAAAAATGAAATGTTTTTAAAAATATCAAATGTTTAAATATTTGGGTAAAATAGGTTATTTAAATAATTTTATGGATAAAAATGATTGTTAATATGTAATTTTAATCCTTAAATTAAAATTCCATTGTTTTCTATATTTCGTTGAATTCATATTATGTGAATACTCTTAAAATGACATTAAATTGGTATTTAATGTTAAAAAAGGATTAATTAAATATTTTAAAAATATTAGTAATCTTAATTTTAGTTAACTAAATGATAAATGGTATATAATACAACACAGATTCAAATTATGTGCTACATATATTCATTAAACATACATTCTTGGTCCTAATGGTTGAATATTTTTCAAAACACAAATAATTCTTCCTATAAAATAGTTATCAATTCAACCTAAAAAAGTGAATATGAGTTTTATTTTTATCTAAAAATTATGACCAAATACTTCGTACCATATTCCATAAAAATTTATCATTTATATTGTCTGACCATATAACTCTCTTCCAAATTCCTTATGTTTATTCAAAAGGAGGATTTCAAAATAAGAGGTAATCATGTTAGAAATGTTAGTTAATGTTTATTTCTTCTTCAACCCACTCCAAATCTTATATAAAAATATTAAAATAGTGAAATAGAAATATTAATTTACTAGAATACTTTTATATTGATTTAAAAATAATTCTCTACCGTCTATATATATATATATTTAAAAATGATAGTGTTGTTCATGTGAACGTGCGAACCACCGCTTTTATGGATGAAATATTTTATTTCTCATCAGCACCTCACATGGATAGTTTTAATGATCGATAAAAATATTAATTATTATATTTAGAACATAATTAAGATTATGTAAATATATTTTATTATCTTCCATCATTTTCTTCCATAACATGGAAGTTGAAATCCTTATTTGTGCGTTTGTGCGGACTACTGCCCCAAAAATGGTATATTCCATTTATCATCACTATATTACATGGATGGTTATGAAAATAAATTTAATGAATAAATTTTTCATTCATAACTTTTTTAGTACTCTATAATTGTGATATTATCATTATACAATAACATTATTTACTCGTTAAATCGCTATAACATGTTCATTTTTGGATGGTTCTATAACCAACAAGAATATTGTTATAAATATTATGTCATAAATGATTATGGAACGTTATCTATTAGTAATATAATGTATTAATATTAAAATAATTGTTTTTTCCATAACTTTGGTGTGGTAATATTTGATGATTGTTTTACAAATAAATTTGAATCTTTTTTTAATTCAATAATCTATAGAAATTTAATTTTTATGTGTTCCATTAAAATCATTAACATAAGTTCCATTAAGTGGATATGTAACTCATTTAATATTTCAAAATCACAATATAAATATTAATTAGTATTTTTTATATAAGTAAACCATGTCCAAGGTGAAAGGACTTTACCAAATGAAACAAAACATGCATGAGAAATGGGATAGTTCAAACATAAATTTTTATCATTAAAAAATAATTATTATTAAATCAGTAATAAAAATTTATAAGTGAATGTTATATAGTGAGAAAAATATAAATACTATTTTCATATAGGTGAATAAAAAATCAGACTATATTATATAGGAATGTTATAGTGCTTCTGACTAAGTGAATGTCTAAGATAAGTGGATTCATATCTCAATTTACCTTAAATGGGTTATATCATTGCATCATAGACTATATTTTTGAAAGATTATGTGTGTCATGATCCCTGATTGTTTCATGTTTTCATTACACTTTTTATATGTATTCAGATATTTCTACACAAAATCACCTCATTTTTTTATTCCTACCTCAAATGTGACAATCATTATAAGGGTTCTTAGTATCATGTTCAATTCATTAAGACTAGTTTCATGTTTTTCACCATGAATTATTTTTTACGGTGTTCATAAATCCCATGAATGTATTTTAGATTTTTATTTCATAGAAATCATTGTTCTTACATAATAATTTCATGTTATTTTATTCCATTTATTTTTTATTCATTCATCACCAAATTTTTTCAAGGGTTTTTCATTAAATTCATATTTTATATGTTTAAAACTCCTTGTCACTCAGGTCTTGGTTCTTTTAAATTTTTCAATATTTTGATTATTTATACATAAAATATTGACACATGTCTTATGGTTATGTTTTATGTGTGTTTTCATTAAATCCATTTATTTTACCTAGGTTAATTAAGCGATGATGAAATTTTGAAAGTTTTAACAGTTATATGATGAAAAGGAAATGTTTTTAAGTGTTTATTAAATTATGATTCTTGGATATTTTATATTATTTTGGTTTGGACTAATATAACCCTCCAATTCATTTGGTAATTATTTTTTATCTAAAGAATATATGATCATATTACCCAGAAAGATTATTATATTTCTAGGGTTCTTGTAATGGTTATTCTAATGGTAATATTAGAATAAAGTCACATAGTCCCAACCTGAATTTTATATATTTTTATGATATTTACTAAGATTTAATCATGTTTTATATATTATTTCTATGTGTATTAATGGTTTTCTTGAGGGAGGGATGGTTTCATAAGGCTCATGATTATTGACTCATATTAATTTTGTCTTATATTATACAATTGATTTTGAACATGCCATGTGATATTTGAATCATTCTATATTTGGTATGAATATATTATTCTATGAAATTTGATTATGTTCAGATACCCATATTCTCATCCTATGTTCACTTATGATCTTGAATGGTTTATTCCTCGGTTTAACCATAATGAGAAATTGAGTTCATATTTCTTATGGATTCATTTCCCTAGACTATAAAGTAGTGTATTACATATGATAAGTCTATTGGTGTATCATGTGTACATAATTATTCAGGATATTTAAAAGAATTCATGTGATATAATATATTTTCATTTTAATGGGGAAAATACCCATTTGATGAGAATGAAATGTGTCATTATGTAAAGGGTTTTCTAAATTATCTAAAACATTAAACATGAAAGTTCTTTGAGTTGTAAGTGATTATTTATTTTTTATGGTATTTGTAATTAAGTATTAATAAATTTGGATTTCTATAGTTTATATAAAATATTTTATCAAAAATGTATTTTTCTATGAACTGTGTATGGGTGTATTACTTTAGGGAATTATATATGATGCCTATTTTCTCCGCCTTAATGATAATAAATATAAATAATTTTTGTGAAAGGGTGGTAGTATCTTCTTTATATAAATTATGTTTTTAGAAAATAACTCTATTTAAAGATGACCGCGATCAATATATAAAACAATAGTTATTAATTCCTGAATAAAAATTTCCCACAAATGGTTCAAGAGATGAATGCTCAAAATATTTAGTCAGAAAATTCATAATAGATTTTTAGGCACATTATTTTACTCACTCAACAAAAAAATTGAATCATTCAATATAAATCTGGTCTCTACCTATACATTTAACTCATACCATTTTATATTAATTATATCATAATTTAAGTTAGGGAAGGAACTCAAAAAATACATCATCTTTGGGAAGGGGGTTATACTCCCATTTCAAACCACAACTTCTCCAATGATATGTGGATGAAATTATTACATCAAAATGTATGAAACAAAAATTACAATTTATAAAGTAAAAGATAATTTCAATGTGCTTTGACGATTAATTATTCATGGGATTCTCATAATGAATTATAGTACTTTGGATGCTAGATATAATAACCAGTGGATATCCAGTTATAAAATTCATATCGTTAAATTATGTATTCTTCCAAATAATATATATATATATATTCCTTTTATATATCCATATATTGGGATTCAATAAGATCAAGGTGAGTATTTATTTCTTATGGGAGAGTTATTTAAAAATTCATTCACTAATAAAATTTACTCCACCTGATATGCACATTATTTCATTAAAACATCGAATACAGTTTTCACATGTAAATCCACTTAAATACAAATCACCATTATTCATATACAAAATGATATTGTCATAATTATTTAAGAAATTTATCAAAATTATATTATTTATAATGGTCAGTGAATATTTTGGTTTGGATTGATACCTACAATAATGAGGAACATGATGTATAATATTTATCCCTGATATAATCAAGTATATGATATTACTAATAAACATTCATAATTCCTTCTCATTAATAAATTTTCATTCCTCATCCATACTTTGATTAACTCTTATTGGAACTGGTATAGATACTCCTCATGATTTTTCCATACGAAACCACTCAAATAACTCATTGTTATAGTTTTATTGAGAAATTATAATATTTCTATAAGAATTCATAATTTTAAAAACCAATAAAATATTCTCCTCTCCAAAAGAGATGCATCAATATTTTACTACATTTCGGTGATGACCTCATAAAAAAAATTCATTACTTGAAATGGTAATATTATCAAAAAAGAAAATAACAATGTGTAATTTAGTCTTGGACATCTTCCAATTAATCTTGTTAACCACTTTACATTTCATTAATTTTAGTATTATTAGTCACTCATTAAAGTTTTAATAACACACTCTTATGGATTATTTAATGTCATAAATTTACCATTCATCTTTTTTTACATTGTTACTATATTTAACAAATATAAAAAACCCAAAATTCTTCATATTAACATCTCCAAATTTCATAATGTTCATAAATTCTTATTTTACATCCATTTGGAAAATATTAGAGATTTTTTGGATATTAAATTCAAGGATTATAATGGTGCTCTAAATTCTTGAAAAAATTGGAAGTGTCACAAAAAATTAAATGTCATCTATCTATTAGTACCCCATTCATGTATGTCTATATATTTTACTAACTTTAAATTTCTCATTTAAAATTTTTATGAATAAAATAATTTTTAGTGATTTTATTATCCTTATACTAAATAACAAAATCATGTGTTTCATTTGTCTCAATTCAATCCAGTTCTTCATTTATTACATGAATCTATCCCTTTTTCTCAAAATAATTTTAAATAGTTGGGGGATTAATTTTTCAATGTAAATTTGTGTGATTGGTTTTAATTATTTTAAAAATGTTTTATAACACTTGATAATTTTATCTTAAGTATCAAAATGTTTCTTTAGTCATGTATTTTATTATGTGGACATATGATCTGTATCATCATCACTAAATTAAGAAGAATCAGTATATCCATCCTTAATATTTTTTTTCATTTGTTTTTTCTATATATAGAGAATTGAAACATCATTTACCATGAATTATTTTTATATCACTATTTGACTATAAATTTATTTCATTATCTACATATTTTTAGATTTTTTGTTTTGTAACATATAATATTTTTTATTTTGTGTGCAACTAAATAATATTTCATCTCCAGGATTCTTATAAAATAAAAAACCATTTTTCCTTTTTTTCAGAAATGGAATAAAAAAACACTAATGTCTCTCACATTTTAATCGTTATTAAAAAAAATTCATAAGGATTCATTCTTATGTTTTTCCACATGTAAAAACTATTTTTTAGGATTCAAATAGTGTTAATAGAATGGAAGAAGAATTATAATGAAGGGTCATACAAATATTGCATGGTTCAATATATATATAATAGTCTATGAAGATCCCTAAAAATGAGTTCTATATTGAGATGGGTGGGATGAATCAATAGTAATTTATTCTATAATTTCACCTGTAGAAATTGAACTTTGTGATATGTTACGATCCGAGGGACTCAAATATTAATCTTTCTTTTACCAAAATAAAACAAAAAATAATATTGAATATGTTACAAAAAAAATTTCATGTTTTTCTCCTATTTGGGGTACCTAATATTTCTTGTGTTTAGTTTTAATCATATTCCATTGACTTTACCCTATATGAAAAAATTTGTTACATGTCACAAACTGAACCATGTCATCCCTAATTTGAATACTTATATCAGCCCATGGTAAGGTGGGAATTGAATTAATAATCCCTCAAGAGCTATTGACTCTCACTTTTTCATCGAGAACAAAACATGGTAATGATTTCAACCATAACGGAACACATGAACCAACAAAAAACAGGAAAAAGATTATATCACAACTCTAAAGTAAAATAGTGGAAGAAAAATCTTGAATTAAAATACATGTACAAATCCTAAAGGGAAGGTAAACCAAGTAAAATACCCTCCAACTTTTTGAGATGTGAGGATCATCATCCCACCATGTCATGTGCAAACATCCACCCCAACTAATAAATACCCTTAATTACATGGGGAAAATTTCATTTTATTACATTAGATAAACCATGTTAAATATATTCCCAATGGTATATGAAATTTGTGATAAAAATAAAAGGAGTAGGATCCCACTATGTGTTTATAACCATTCATTAATAAATAAACCAATTAATATCATTTATAGAATATAAATGCATGAAAAATAATTGTCTACCATTTAAAATAAAGCATGGAAATTCACCCTTCTATAATAGATTTCAAAATATTATTGAATAAAAATATTTTTTTATAACATGAAGATTTAAACAATTCACAATAATGCAAAATGATTACTAAATCCAAGGGTTCATTAGGCATGGTTTATCTGGGATTCTTACACCTTAGTGAATAGATGATTATGTATGCATAAATCTCTAGAAAATGGGACTAGGGATTAGAGAACATCCTAATATGTCAACCCCATATAAAAAGATAGTTTAGTTAGATTTGTAACAAAAAAATCCATACTATTTGGATGAAAACTATCCTATCATTCTTGACTAAAATTTACCACCCTCCCAAGTGCCCCAAATTCCCAGGTTTCATATCCCATACATTGAGTCATCACATCCCTGGTTTAATTGAATTAAATATTATATCACACATCTATAGTCAATATGCCCTAATTCATAATAAAACATGATTTGAAATCCATATTAATCAGCAATTCAAAATGGGAAATCTATTTCATAAAAGAAACCCAAAACTCACATTTCAATAATAAAATGTCATTTCATTAAAAACTTATGAAAATCAATTTAAAATGTGAAATATAGAATTGTTCATAAAAAATATTTTCATGAAACAATCTACCTTTCGGAATCACTATTATCAATGAAACAATCGATAAACATAATAAATCTTGGCTTCTCTTCTTCCAAGAACTTATCTCCCAACATTATCAGACATGAAAAATGATAAAATGGATGAAATCACTTAATAATGTATCTTAAATAAAAAATGGATGACTAATATTAACCATTGAATTTGATAGATATGATATCTATTAAAGAGATGAATGCAGAGAGGTTAAATATAGGGAGAATGAGTTGTGAATTTTTTAATAACATTATTAGGAAAATCGAATATGCCCTAAACAATGGGAATAACACAATTAAAAGACTAGATGGAAAACTTATCCATTCAAAGAAAACAAAAACTATTTACACTGCAGTGTGGGGTTATCCACCATGTCCGTTGTGTATTCAATCGCACTACACTAAAGAGACTGACCCGGGAAATCCAATATGGTGTGGCGAGAAAACCATGGTTGTTTTAGACCCACTAATAAGTAAACTATGTTGTGGTGATTCCATCCTATCCATGGTATATATGGATACATCCTTATTCTCTATACATGTTACAACACCCAACTTGGCCATGTTGGTCTCCTATTTTACATAGACAATGTCCAGGTGATCAAATACATGTACAGTTAAATGCTTTATCCTGTGCTACACTATAAAATGTCCAAAACCACATTAAATGTCCCTTTATGTTATGAAATTATTTATAGCACTAAACTAAACTGAATCACAACATAAAATACATATGTGAAAATCTATCCACAATAACACTTTCATCCCCCATTAATTCATATAAAATAATGATGATCTTATAATAGTTAGATCTACTTCAACCATATATTTTATTCTCACTCCAATGACTCATGAGAAAACGTTTTTTTCTTCAAACCACCTAAACAATAACACCCAGATATTTTATGAAATTATTTTTAGAAAATTTAATTTTTGTTTTCAAACATCATAAAAAACTTCAATTTTATAATGAACCAGGGTATATTGTTAATGATATTATTTAACGAATCCTATTTTAACATTGTAACTAAACTTGAGATTATGAATAGGAATAACCAATTTTTAAATGTTATATACAATGGTTTTAAATAAATAATACATATATATATATAAGTAATAAATTCTTAGCAAAGTCGTGTTATGTTTTAAAAATAATATTTTACCAAAAGTTGTTTTTATTTATTTTCATAAAAAATAATAAAATTTATTTTTCACACTTTTCTAAAATTTATTTTAAAAATTTGAATTTGTTTTGAAAATATAAATATAAAATATTCATTAGAGTAACATTTTTATAATTTTCTAAAAATTTAACAGTTGTAGTGATTATTCAAAAACACTAGTTCTTATTATGAATTTTCATTTCATTTAAATAATTTAAAAACATAGAAAATATATGTGTCTGTGTGTGTTTAAAACTAATGAATATTTTGTTTTTGGAAAAATATTTTTTCCACACGTCTACCATTTTAATTTTCAATTAAAATTTTACACTTCCAAGAATGGAATTTGAAAAAATTTGATTAAAAATTTAGAATAATAAAAAAATACTATTATCTATTGATTTCGACATTTTCTTTTACCATATAGAGTCTTAAAAATAGTCAAAATTAATTATTGCGATGAAAGATAAAATAGGTTTAATTGGGGGCTAAACTAAATAGATAAGGGGTAGATAACCTATAAAATCTTCTAAATCCCATTATATGGGAATATTTAGATTTTATAACATCTAATGTTTTATAATTACCCATGTTTTATCCTTTTTATGGTGGAAAATGTGGGAACACATTATTCTTTTCAAAAACATCATGTGTGTCATTTTCCACAATTATAAAAGGCCAACCTATATCATCCCCTATTAAGAAATCCAAATCCAAAAGTTCAATCAAATATATACAGACATATATTCATTTATTCATTTATAACATCCAATATTACTTATTTTGATATTAATCTCTCATAATGAGGTCTTAGGTATAAATCTAAAGAGGCTCTCTAAAGAAGATGTAAAATTACTAAACATGTGTCTTCATTTTATATCTTCTTCCTACTCATTGAACTATTCTACAATAATGATGATATAATAGAAAAATTATATAATCTATAATGAGATGTTATTATGTTAATTTAATAACAGATATCCATCTAATCTTCAATCAAGTGGGAAATGAAATTGTAGATCCTGTGTACAGTGGAATACCACCTAAAAATTAGATGCAGTTTGTTTTCCATAAACAACTCTCATGAATGGATCTAATGATTTATTTAACATATATTTATTATATTTATTAAATTATAAATCTTATATAATTATAATATAACATATAACTTTTTAGATTCTATCCCATTGGAATACGACAACGTCGTACGTTTGTACAACGGTCTACTGCCTCACAAAGTGATGTGATTCATTCTGGGTTTTCATGAAAGGTAATATGGGTTGATTTAATTAAAATATATTATATATATGTCTGTGTAATAAAAAAATAAATGAAGGGTAATAAATTATTTATTTTTATTTCATTTCATCCATCGAGATATTGAGAATATCATTCATCTGTACATATAACCTAACATGTCAATGAATGGTGTAATTCATTTTCTATATCTAACTTTAATGGAATAATATAAATTATTATAAAATTTATATATATTATTTTTATATTATTTTAAATATTATGTAATGTATGGAACCATTATTTTAATGTAATCAATTAAGATACCAAACCAAAAAATACCTGAAAAACGAAGCAGTAATTACTCGAAATGTTTTTTATAAAGAATTATTGATAAACTGGTAATAAATGGTCTTAATTAAATCATATATGATGTAATAAATTTTATTATGGTTATATAATAACATTATTGTCATTATAATTTATATTCTAATATGTACGGATGTAGTTGATACTTAAGGTTAGGGATTTTGTCACAATTTAACTTCTTTGAGTCATATGTTATATTAGGCAGTTATCTTATTTTATAATGTCTTTATACATCCCATTTAAAATTTTATATCAAGAATATATTTATATTCCTAATTTTTACAATTTCATTTTATTTTATTCTTTATTCGGTATAATGATTCAAATGTTACCAAGGTTGTAAGGGTTTGATATTACAATCTCATTTGTTATTTGGATTGTCTGTGGCCAAATCCATTTTTTTATATTTTCCAAAACCACATTAAGGATGATTAGTAAGCTCATAGATATCCAGATATTGTAGATTTAAAAAAAAATCTATACAAAAAATAGAAATAATGTAAACCATAAAACATAATACCAAAGTAAAACTTCAAATATTCTGATTTTTTATGATTATTCTTTTAATGATGAAATACTATTTTCTATTTCTCAGTAAATTCATGAATTTTCTTCTCATATATTTATTTTTCAAGAATAAATATTTTATATTCTTTATTTTATCTTAATTTATTGAATAAAACATAATAAATTTTTTAATAAGAATCATCTTTATTTCTCCCACCAGTCGAAAACCCATTTCTTTTATATCCGTTTTTTTAAAATGTTTTCAAAAATATTTTTATATTATAAAAATATATTTTAATGTATTTTTGTTTAAATTTTAGTTTTAAAAAATATGCCTTCAAAGTGAAATTTTTATTTTCCTCTTTAAATATTTTAAATTATCTTTCATACTTCATTTATAAGTTTCTTAAGTAATTTTTAAAGTAAAGGATTTTGAAGATGTTCAATGTTTTAAACAGTGTTTTCCAATGTATAAAGGATATTTTCCTCAACAGATTTCATAAATGAACTTTAAATATTATTTTATAAAATTTCATGGTTTTTTTAACAGAAAGTTTTTTTTGAATTTTTTTTTCATTCATAATTGTTTAATTAAATATAGAAAGTATATTTTTATCAATAAATGGTCTAAGTAATCTTTGAAAATATTTTTCTATTTAATGATGAAATAAAATGATTTTACTTATGATTTACTAGGGATATTATTTAATGATCCCATTGTTATTTATTCTCTAAATTATTTATGTTTATGATGACTTTATTTTTATGAAACCCATTTCCATTCCACAGGTTATGCAATAATGAAATGTTTTATAAAATCCTTTTTTAAGGATTATAATATTAAGATTGATTAATGATCTTGTGACATGTGTATGTATGATTTTCATTATTTAATAAGTGAGGCATATTACACCCCCAATATTTTAAAATATGTTTCTTCTTAAATAAATTCAACATATTCAATATCTTATGTTGTAATCAACACTATGATTAAATGGAATATGATAAAATATTAAATATTAACCTAACATTATAAATAGTAATGTTTCTATTATGAATATTAATCTATAAATTATAATAATAATCTCACTTGTTATAGTATAAACAAAATTTAGGTATCTGACAAATGAAAACATGATATATTATTATCATTGAATATGTAAATAAATGGTTTAAAAATGATAAAATATTTGTTGGTATTTTTGTAAAAATTAAAGGTTTATTTACACTTTTATATTTAATAAAATGATTGAAAATAAAATATTTTTTCATAAATATGTTCATAAATTAATATTTTCTTTTTTTATAATTATAAGATAATTTTGTGAGACCACAATTAATTTTTAAGGTGTGGTAAAATTAGTTAAGATATTAAAATTGGTTTTTGTGTGTAAATGATTATTATAATTTAAAATAAAATTTCTCATATTTAGAAAAAATATATTTTCTGAAAATTTAGTCCATTTATTAAATAGAAATTTTATAAAGTTGGTTTATTTTATTGTATTTATCTAAAATAATTGAATTTTTGGTGAATTGTGAAATACAATAATTTGCGGTATTTAATATTAATGTAAATAATTGAATATTTGAGTAATTGATTATGTGTGGATGAGGTAATATCATATTATTTAGAAATAAAATTATTTATTAATTATAATTAGTCATAATAATCAACACACTTTATATTATTTAACCAAAATAATAAACAAATGAATAAAATACTCAAAAATATCTCACTCCCACTATAACTACATCTCCACAAGTCCATATCTACTCACAACTCCAAAATGATGTATCTTGTATAAATTATACCTAATTACATTCCAAATCCTCTTCCCCACATCCAATACCAACATGTTTGACCAAAATATGAAATCCAATTGTTTTATGGAGGTTCCTGGGGAGACACGAAATTGAAGAGGAAAATCCTCTTTTTTCTTTTAATTTTATTTCATTTCTTTTCCTCTACTCACCTCCCCTGTACAAAGTGTAATGGTAACTCCATAATCATATATAAATATTTATTTTATGGTTTTAATGGAGTATCCATCATCCAATCTCTTCTCTTCTCCTTTTATCTTAAAAATGAAACATCATCTGTGATGTGATAATTCACCGCGTTCATGGATGATGAGTTTTCATTTTTCATTACCACCTTCAAGGATTTTTATAAAAACATTATCAGGAATAGATAATATTATACTACGTAAATTAAATGTTTTTTGTTATATAACTAATATATATACATACTATTATAAAAAACTACTTCATGATGATTGAAATATTTCCCAAATAAACTAGACAATTATCATTAACTCTTTATCCAATGAAAAATCCTCAGAAGAAATGATAAATTGGGCCATTTTATATAATGTATGTATATTAGTACAATTTAATTCTTGTTTTGGAGTTTTCATTCCATTTTATAATAACTCTTATAATTATACACAAGTGAATTGGCCATAAAATCATGAAACAAAATGCTCTTGAACAAAATAAAAACATTATAACTCATCATAATATCCATAAATAAACATAATAGAGTTATAAGTAATCAAAGATATATTTAATAGGTTTTTAATTAATTAATTAATTGATATATTTGATTATACATGACATTATGTACAATTTCATAACATTTTAGTGTATAAGCTATGGTTTTTCTTTTTTACATTTACTTCTATGAGATATAAGCCATATTCACCAATTATTTACTGTGTGTGGAATATATATAATTCCATTTTATATATTATATCCTAACCTTAATTAAATAAATGTTATTAAATATTTAATTTTATAAATGTATCTTTTATGGGGCATACAATTTGATTTATTACAACGTGATAATGGACTTCATAACTAAATTTTCATTTATTGGGTCAAACATCTATTTTAGTGATTATGTCATTATAAGGTACGGGTCCTATATCTATTGGGTGGTAATCCCTTTTTATTCATGGGTGTACGCAGTGCAGATTTTTGATTGGTTCTCTCTCAATAGTGTTAAGTGGTGAGGGGAGTTCCCCATAACTTGGGTTTTTATAGCTGTGAAGATGGTTCAGGATAGTTATGGAAGGACCTCTGGTTCAAGGAACTAGAGTTGACCTAGTGGGTTGTTCTAGATAGAGTGTGTTCTCTCTAACAAACCATTAGGAATGGTAGAGTTTTACCCGATGGATTGTATCTCTTGAACGAGTTCCATTTTTGACTATAGAGCTCATGGAGTGTGTTCTCATAGTTTTGTTTTACCTTTAGATACTCAAGTTGAATCCTTTAACTATCTTTGAGTTAAAATATCTTGTTACATGGAGTATAAGAAGATAATATAAGGTTGATTATTGGATTCCTTGTGGCATTTCAATGTGTCTAGGTTGACACGCCATGTGGACTAAGGTGAGTTTTTTTGTTTCCATTTGGTGTGTCAAATGCATTACCTGTGTTCTTGGGGTTTATGAACATAGTGTTCAAGGACAGTCTAGATACTTTTATGGAAGTTTTCATCGATGGAGTACATTTTTACTTCACATCTTAGAGGGACTAATCAGAGTATTTTTAAGCCATTTTAGGATTTCATCACCATGGGAAGAATAATTGAATGATGTCAAAGTGTCAGTTATTTTCTGGATACATCCATTTCAGATGAAATTTTATATCCCATTCAGGAATTTCCACAGATCCTTCGATGATAGAGGCATTTGTGTCATGGGATTCACCCAAGAAAATGGAATAGGTGAGGAGTATCCTTGGTCTTCAGGATATTATAGGATGTCCATAGGAGATTTCTCTTAGGATTAGACCCCTATGAAATCATTGACCATAAAGGATCATGTTTTCTTATGGACAGGCCTGTGTGAGTTAGGTTTTGATTACCTAATAGAGAAGCTAGTCAATTCTCCAGTTCATTTTTTCTGAGCATAGGGAGTTTAGTTTGAGGTTTTATATGATACATAAAATATTTTCGCTGATTATGTACAAATACAGTAGATATTGGTTGTTTCGTAGGGGTCTTGGTAGTTACATCCCCACGAGTCTAACATTCCCACACATGGTCTAATGTTTATAGAAGTGAGGTTTTCATTGATGTTGTGGGGGCATTACCTCATTAGATTGTTATTTTTGGATATTAATGACCATAATATTTTGAGATATGACTTCTCCTAGTGTAAATTGATCTTATTTCATCTTCGGTGGATGGAATTTATGTTGGATTATGATTTTGAGATTTCATATACTCGAGGAAAGGAAAATGTTTTAGCCAATTCATTGAGCCTATATTCACATTGTAATGACATGCATGATTTTGGGGATTTGATGATAGTTTTGGAATAACTATTATTGATACCTCAAGATATGGGATATGTTGGGTGGAAGTGGTTTTCTTTTTCAGATGAAAGATTAGTTATCATTGGTGCAATAGGTGGGGGAGTCCCAACTAGGATATTATGAGGTGAACATATGAAGAGACCGTGTTTTATTTTGCGATGACTAAGATAATTTTTATGTGGATAAACAACATCAGCCATTGTTCAAGGGAATTATTTTAATTTTTAGAAGATGTGTGAGATGGTTTTTTGAGAGTTTCATTTTTTTCCTTTAGCATTACATCTCGATTTGAAAAAAATTTATCCAGTGTTTTGAAGATAGTTTTTGTGGCCTATGTTGAATTGTGAAATTGTATTGTTTTTTTCTAGATGTATTGTCTACAACTTGGTAAAGGTATAACACAATGATCATGGGCTTTAACGGTTATATGTTCCCTAGTTGAAGTTGTAGGATGTCTTGAAAAAAATCATTGCCAATTTACCTTAAGATTAGGAATAATATGATACTATATGTTTGTTAGTGCATCATTTGATGAAATATTCCAACATTATAGGGAGCAGGGAGTCGATATTAAGTGAGGATTCTTGGAGTTAGTATTTGGAAGAGGTTGTGTGACTTAAAAGAGTTCAATGGAAAATAATTTCTCATCAAGACACTTTTTTTACATTCAGGGTGTGGAGAGGTCTCCAAAATGATTTTGGTTCCTAGTTATGGATTAGCACTAGTTTTCATCTATAGATAGGAATTCATACATAGTGAATAATCAAAAATCTTCAAGATATGTAGTGGACTTTTGTCATGAATTTTAGAGTATCATGGATGAGGCACCACCCCTTAGTTGAGCTTTCTTATAATAATAGTTTCTGTTTAACCATGGGAATGGTTCCTTCTAGATCATTGTACGACTAACCTTTCTATTATTCATTGTGTTGGACTAGGGTCATAGAGTATGCAATTATCAGGATATAACTGGTATGTAATATGATAGATATAGTTCATGCAATTCATGGGAGCATTTGAGTAGTATATTCTTATAATAAATCTGAATATGATCATAGGATGAGACCAATATTGTTTTATATTAGACATCACATGTTCTTATAGGTGAATCCTCATCGTTGGCAGTGAACGATTTGTAATCGGTGACTTATTTCTCCCTGTTCTGTTTGAAATTTTGAGGTGTTGGCTTGTGTTAGATCCATGTACTATAATATTTAACATTAACCATAGTTGATAATTAAACAAGAAGTTTTTCACGTGTTCCAACTCCATCATTATCTTGATGATGACACTCGTGACATTGATTGGGGAGAGTTCGATGTTGACAATGATGAAACCTTCAAGGAGAATCCTATGGGGATCCATGACTAACATAAGAAGGCTTTGTATGGGAATTTTATAACATGTTTTCAGGCCTTTTAAGAACAAGGTGGCATGGAGGAGAGTACCTAGGAACGTGAATTATAGATCCATACACATTTTAAAATGTTGGTTGTTGTTTAGATCTTTTCATGAAACATTGATGTTTTGGGGATATTATCCTTTCTGTTTATGAGAATATTTCCTCATACTTTTTTTGGTGGAATAACTATAGTTTTATTGGTCTCCCTCATGAGAGTGTTTATGAGATGGATGTAGTTATTTCATGGGTTTTCACAATTCTTCTGGTTAGGTGGTTGATCTTCTCTGGTGGTGAGATGTTTGAGAAATATCTCAAGGGGTGACTATTCAGATGATCCCTTTTTCATTCTCTTTGTTTTGTTCTGAATTCTCGAGTATGATAATTTTTTGAGAGGTATCAAATGTAAGGCCCAGTATACGAGTACAAAAATCCATTGAGTATTTCTAGGACTTGTGGTGTGTAGAGGTGGTTGGGATCATGTCTGGAGGTGTTGGCTTCTGAAAACATTGGATGATGGAATTATACATGATGTTTAAATCATACATTTTATGTATGTGTAGTTCATAAATTTTTCAATTCCATTTCATGATGTGTATATTTTATGGTTAAATAATAAAAAACCAAAACATTTTTTAGTGAAAACATAACCATGATATTTAAAAAATGTGTATGTAGTTTACACTCCGTGTTAATATTCTATGAAATTAATTAATTAAATGTTCATCATATTAGAGGTTTTTCAAAGCCACAATCACAATACTTTTCTACTTGTAAGTGTATCCTCCCTTTTGTTTTTTTATATTCCTTTTAATGTAATCAATACTTGTGCTTCCGTCATTGATATGTGGTGATCCATGTTTATCCAAGGTGCATTCAATGTAGAGACCCGAAGCATAACATACATGGAAATCACATTACTTTTGCGGAATACTTAGTACATAACAAAAACACACACAAGGACCGTAATAGTTTAGTGTCTTTGGAAACTCGGAACGTAATCTTCTAATCATGGTGAAAGATATTCAACATCTCCCATAAATATCGTCCCTTTTTTTTCTTACCTAAATCCTTTCTTTATATCATGGGGAAAAGAAAACATAAAAGGGAGAGCTCAAATTCTCAGTAAGGGTAAACAAAAGAAATATCAATCACATCATATTCATAAGAAGATAACTTTTGGAAATCTTAACCTTCAAAAGAGATCATAATTTCATAACATGGGATAAATAATAGTAGTGAAATGTAATCCCAATAATCATAACATAAAACATGAAACTTTGTGGCAAATAAACATAATCATAGAGAATCATTTATTATTAGTCAAGACTCATTGGCAAGACTATCTTAGTGGAAAAAGTCCATTTCTGAACAGAGTTCACTCCCCGTTTCAGTCCTGTTTCACTGAACCGGTATAACCTACCGTTCCAGCCATGTCTATCTCATGAGATATAAAATATTTACCCAATGCATTGGAGGGAGATATAGTTCCCACCCATCTAATAATGATACCATTCTTATTTGTGCCACAAAATCATAAATCATACATCATTGCATAACCCATGTAGTAAAAATGGGATTCCTAAACAACATGACATCATAAAACAATTCATATAAGATAAAAGAATTCATAAAAATATTTCCATCACAATATAATCAAATCCATGTAATAATAGGGATAGAAACAGAACCCTATATTATCTTATATGGATAATAATTTTGATAAAACACTTGAACTCCATTCTTGAGGAAAATATCCTTTCTACTTCAAAAACACTTTTCCTTTCTTAACATGTCATACAATTCTAAAGTAAGAGAAGTTGATTAAAAATAAACATGAAAACTTGTAAAGGATGATTTTTGGAAATATTTTTTGAAAAATCCATTCATGCCGTATAAGTTAAAAAAACATTCTTCTCGTACTTTTGTCGGAAAAGTCAAAAAGTACCTCGTACGAAAAACAACAAATGATTCCTTTAATATCCTTTACTAAAAACTCACTGAAGGGTAAAATTGGATTTAAAATATTTTAAGTGGATAGAAAAAATATTAAATATTGAGTTAACATGGATTTGGATGATAAAATACACCCCAGTAAATACCAAAGTATAAACAATCCCGAATAAAAATGAGATTGTAATATTTTCCCTTACCTTAGGTCCAATTTGCATCGTAAGTGTCCGAATATCCTGTATAATGATTTATAAAATGTTATTGACTTATTCCAGAATCATACTCATTGTTATGATATAATATAAGGTTCACTTGTTACTTTATATTACCCGTTCTTTTGGAAATTCCATGTTAAAGAGCGTTTTGGGTAAAATCGTATCATTTGTCATTCGTTTTTTAACTTGTAATTATTCATATGAGTACTTAGATCATGATTAATTAATTCCAAAATGTAAAAAATGATTTATATATAATATATACTCATAATATAAATATATATAATAGATCAATAAATGGAATGAAATACACCATTCATGGAGACGGTAGGCCGTACGTACGCATGAACGCTGTTTTCGTTTCCTTATTGAGTTGAATGGAATTAAGTAGATGACATACATATATATACAAATAAATACAGTATCATTATTATTTCATATATTTCATGATTACCTATTATATATACTTTATAATCATTCATGAATTGTTAAAGTGGAGAATGAATCTCATCGCGTCGTGGAGATGGTAGTCCGTACGTACGCACGAGCGATGATATCGTTCTCATGATCGTGGAATTGTATTGGAGTGTATTTATACTATTTCAGAATCAGTATCACTTTATAATAGTAATATATAGTCATTATTTACACCGTTATACCCATCCAAGTAAGGTGGTGGTGTAAAATAGAATACACCACGACGTGGAGACGATATTCTGTACGTACGCACTCGCGGTGATTTCTTTTTATGTAGGTCGGATAGATGGTGAAATAGGGTTGTTTCATACATATAATAACATATCAGTATTTGATTGATACTTATGTTATTACTTCATAATGAAACAACTAAAGAAGAATAAGTGGATGAAGAAATAAAGATGAATGAATCGGTAACGAACTTTACCTCTTCTTTGAAGTGCTTCATTGAGACCTCCTTTTAGGGAACTAAAATAGTTCTTTGAAAAATACCAGAACCTCTAGGATGTTTCTAGGGAATTGGAGAGAAGAAATTGGTAGTTTTTGTCCGTGCATGAAGGCTCAAAGTGGTGTCAAGAAGAGGGGGAGGAGGTGCCCTTGTATAAGGGAGGAGAGGGGCTCCTTTGAAAAATCTAAAAATATTATTTTATTATAAAGCCAAGTTCGGTTATAAATAGCTCCAAATTGATTTATTTTGAAGCTAAGGTGGGTAGGGTTCGAAATCCTCTCATCCAATATAATTTACACAAGTTTAGGTATCAATTTTAACATTATCATTTAGATTTAACTATAAGTTATATAATTTAACTTTTACCGTGTCTTCTTGTTTTCTTATACTATAAGGTTAATAAACGTACTATATCAAGTCAAACGAACCCCAAGTTGTTTATTATTAATATATATAACTTTATATAAGTCATTTTCTCGAACCATATATTTTTAGGAATAAAATAATAATTAATAATATAATATTTGTTTTAAAAACTATTTTATGTCAATTTTGACACTATTTAGTAATTTATTTTTGTGAAAATCATTACAGAGTGATTAGTTCAAAAAAAATTAATTAAATCAATAATAACATGTCATATTAACCTATAAAATTAATGTAATTCATAAAAAGTCTCTAATTACATATATTTTGGTATTTATAACATCAATTATGTCAATATTTCATTAATAAGATAATTACTGCATCATTGTTGTGTCATAAATAAATTAAATTATTTAATGTCTAAAAATTACAAATAAAATACCATTATGTAGGAAATATTTTTTCTTTGTAATTAGTATTTATAGTCGAATTTATCTTATGTATATCGCCATATTAAAAATTATTTACTTATTAAACTTTGATTTTAACTATTTAACCCTTCTTTAAATAATTAATAATAAATGTCCTAATCTGATCCAAGTGAGCCTAAATGGTCATATCTTATTCCTAAGGTTGTTTTTGGTCGAATTAAACTTGTTCAATAGAATTAGGACATGTTTTAGGGTAATAATAATATCATTGTTACCCTTAATTACCCTATTTACTTTTAACCATGGTAAATAAAAGTAAAAAAGTTACTACTCAAAAAAAATTATTTTCATCTCATTAAACCACATTTTAGTCCTTGATATTAACCATGTCTCTCGTATTTTCAAAATTCCACTCACAGAAGCGGTAAAATTAAGTTTAATGAAAAATTCAGTTTTCTTAACTACCACTTAGTGGTTTCACTATTCTTCAAAAATTGATAGTTTTTAGAAAAATACCAAAATATCACCATAGGCTAATTTCGACATTCCGAATGCAAAAATGAAGTCCATTTTGAAAAATAAAAATTATAAAATTTCAAAAAGTGGTTATTACTATTCATAACGGCTATTTTTAGTAATATTTTAATAGCATATCGTTGTTTAGTGAAACTCAGTATTGCGTACGACGCATGCTATCGAGGAAGGTCGCTAATTCGTGTATATCAAGCCAATAAAGTGTTGTGTAGAAAAATATTCCTTTGATAATTTATATAACATAAAAGTCTTTGGTGTTACATTCTACCCCCCTTAAAATGAATTTCGCCCTCGAAATTCTTCGGGGTTATAAATGGTTTACTATTCGAAAGTTTTTTTGATAGGAACCCACATCGTAAAAAAGAATACCAAAACCAATCTTTAAAAACAATAGTATGAAACGTAACAGTTACCCAAATAAACTAATCACTGGGTTTCCACATAGGTGAAAATATGGAAGAGAAATCTAACAATCATGTTCTGATGGAGAGTGGTAGAGAACATGGCTATGGAAAAGTCAGCTATCACAAAGCCATAAATTTGTGACGATATAAGGTACCCTCTGATTAATCAGATATAAGAGCACTAGGACAACATTTTTTGTTTTCAAGATCATTTCCCTAAAGTTGATGAAATTATAATTAGAAGAAATACTTTCGTGATTTTGGTATAGTCTCACCGTTAGTCGTTCTTTGGACAATTTCCACTTCATCTCTTAAAGAAATGAAGTTGAATTAGTCATTCGTGATGTGTTAGCAGATCATGTGATAGAATGAAGGGTCATTCCATCTGTCTCAATCAATAGGTTAGAAAAGTTATCAAAAAAATACGTAAGTCCATCTATAGTGAGATTAATCATATATGGTTCCTAAAATGGACTTATACTTCTTATATTATACTGATTAATATAATAAAACTAGTTTCTACTAAACAGAGACTTCATGTAGGCCAGTGGTAGGTGATAAAGGCCAGTCGCACTTCGGTTGTGGTTTCGATTCCCACATCCTTGTCCGACGCGATGGGCTGTAGCCCGTCCTGCAGGTTGTCCTTTCTCTAAAGCTATATTGCTATAACATCCCATCATCAACCTCAGAAAAAAAGTTCTATCCTTAAACAATACTAACTTATGTCCAACATAATCAATTCCAATATTTAGGCTTATCTAAAATACTTCAGTCCAAGCTCATAGTATAAAGAAAATGATTACTTGAAATGACACATAACAATCACATGAATACCATCACTTATCTCCCATATATCATAAGATATATCTTGTTGGTCAAATTACAAACATGTGAATACCTTAATCATGTATTCTCTTGAAGAATGAATAACCATTGAACCTTAATGAAAACATGAATACAGTTAAAAGTTAATAGTTTCCACAAACCAAAATCCTCAAAATTATTTATACTCAAACCATGATATAACCTTCTCCTTATACGAGTCATGAGCTCATGAATACTATCAAACATTTAATTTTCTCCTTATGCCTTTATTATGCGCATATCATCTTCATTCCAAAAATATCTGAATAACCTTTCATGGATACTAGTAGCATTAATCATACACTTTCAAAACTCATGGAAAGACAACAATGTAACAATCCTCAGATGTCTCTTTATTCCATAGTACCATGAGATTACTTATCAAACATTATACTTGATAAACATGTAATCATTCCACTACCTTATTAAACCATTGACCGAGCATCAACAATTCTTTCATCTCACATATCATTTGTAGTCTCTTCATCATCATCAACATAAATACTACCCATACGACCATACTGATTCTCTTCATGATACTTTCCCTTAGGGAATTGGTTTGCATAATTCTCGTACATTCCACATTTAGAACATTTAACAATTGTTGATGTCGTAACAATACCATTATCCTCATCCCTGGTGTTAACTGAACCTTTTCCTTTGCACTTGCTGACTTTGTGTCCTTCATTTCCACACCCAAAGCATCATCCAATTCCTTTGAAACATTCTCCTTAATGCCTCTTCCCACATGATTTACATAGGGGAAATTGAACATTCTTTCCTCTATGATCATCATGAAACACCATATTTATCTTATTAGACGAGTCAGGAAACTTACCAAATTTTACTATATTGATCATATTATGAGATTGCTGATTCGGCATAATAATGATGTTTGGACTTCCAAATCACATTTCATTTGGTTTCTCATGAAGAATATCATTACATTGTCCATCATATCCTCCATTATTGTGAATCATCTTGTTTCCAACCATTTTCTAAAACCCAAAAAGAATAGTGTGAGAGGCAAAAATCATAATATAGTGGGAGTAACTTCAATATCTATCATCTTTGGTTCAATCTAATATTGTAACCACAGTTCTAGGACTATATCATATACATATACTTATCCTTAGGTACATCCCTAGACATACCGTAGAAATATCTCTAGGGATATCACCAACGTTTTCGCATCCTAGTTTCCAAAGGTTGACTAAACATCCATCTGATACCAACTGTAGAGACCCGAAGCATAACGTACATGGAAATCACAATACTTTTTTGGAATACTTAGTACATAACAAAAACACACACAAGGACTGTAATAGTTTAGTGTCTTTGGAAACTCAGAACGTAATCTTCTAATCATGGTGAAATATCATCAACATATCCCATAAATATCTTCCATTTTATTTTCATACCAAAAAACTCTCCTTATATCCTGGGGATAAGAAAACATAAAAGGGTGAGCTCAAATGCTCAGTAAGGGTAAACAAAAGAAATATCAATCACATCATATTCATAAGAAGATATCATTTGGAAATCTAAACCTGCAAAAGCGATCATAATTTCATAACATGGGATAAATAATAGTAGTGAAATGTAATCCCAATAATAATAACATAAAACATGAATCTTTGTGGCATACACACATAATCATAGATAATCATTTCTTAGTAGTCAATACTCATTTCCAAGACTATCTTAGTGGACAAAGTCTATTTATGAACTGAGTTCACTCCCCATTTCAGTCCTGTTTCACTGAACTGGAATAACCTACCATTCCAGCCATGTCTATCTCATGAGATATAAAATCTTTACCCAATGAATTGTAGGGAGATATAGGTCCCACCCATCTCATAATGATACCATTCTTATGTGTGCCACCAAATCATAAATCATACATCATTGCATAACCCATGTAGTAAAAATGGGATTCTTAAACAACATGACATCATAAAACAATTCATATAAGATAAAGAAATTCATAAAAATATTTCCATCACAACATAATGAAATCCATGTAATAATAGGGATATAAACAAAACCCTATATTATCTTAGATGGAAAATAATTTTGATAAAACACTTGAACTCCATTTTTGAGGAAAATATCCTTTCTACTTCAAAAAAACTTTTCCTTTCTTAACATGTCATAAAATTATAAACTAAGAGAAGTTGATTATAAATAAACATGAAAACTTGTAAAGGAGGCTTCTTGGAAATAATGTTTTAAAAATCCATTCATTCCATATAAGTTAAAATAACATTCTTCTCATACTTTTGTCAGAAAAGACAAAAAGCACCTCATACGAAAAATGACAAAAGATTCCATTCATATCCTTTACTAAAAACTCACCGAAGGGTAAAATTGGATTTAAACTTTTTTAAGAGGATGGAAACAATATTACATATTGAGGGAACATGGATTTGGATGATAAAATACACCCCAGTAAATACCAATGTATAAACAATCATGGATAAAAATGAGATTGTGATATTTTCACTTACCTTAGGTCCAATTTGCTTCGTAAGTGTCCAAATCTCCTGTATAATGATTTAAATAATGTTATTTAATTATTCCTGAATCATAATCATAGTTATGATATCATATATGGTTCACTTGTGACTTTATATTACCCGTTCTTTTGTAAATTCCATGTTAAAGAGCATTTTGGGTTAAATAATCTCATTTGTCGTTCGTATTTTAACTTGTAATTATTCATATGATTACATAGATCATGATTAATTAATTCCAGAATATAAAACATGATTTATATATAATATATATTCAGAATATACATATATATAATAGATCAATAAATGGATATAAATACACCATTCAGGGAGACGGTAGGTCATACATACGCATGAACGCTGTTTTCGTTTCCTTATTGAGTTGAATGGAATTAAGTAGATGACATAAATATATACAAACATAAATCCAGTATCATTATTATGTCGTATATTTCATGATTATCTATTATATATACTTTATAATAATTCATGAATGGTTAAAGTGAAGAATGAATATCATCGCGTCGTGGAGATGGTAGTCCGTATGTACGCACGAGCGATGATATCATTCTCATCATCGTGGAATTGTATTTGAGTGTATGTATACTACTTCAGAATCAGTATCACTTTATAATAGTCATATATAGTCATTATTTACACCATTATACCCATCCAAGTAAGGTGGTGGTGTAAAATAGATTACACCACGGTGTGGAGACGGTATTCCGTATGTACGCACCCGCAGTGATTTCCTTTTATGTAGGATGGATAGATGGTGAAATATGGTTATTTCATACTTATAATAACATATCAGTATGTTAGTGATACTAATGCTATTACTTCATAATTAAACAACAAAATAAGAAGAAGTGGAAGAAGAAACAAAGATGAACGAATCGGTAACGGACATTACCTCTTCTTTGAAGTGCTTCTTTGAGACCTCTTTTTAGGGCACTAAAATAGGTCTTCGAAGAATACCAGAACCTCTAGGATGTTTCTAGGGAAGTGGAGAGAATAAATTGGCTGGGGTTTTCCATGAATGAAGGCTCAAAGTGGTGTGAGGAAGAGGGGGAGGAGGTGCCCATTTATAAGGGAGGAGATGGGCTCCTTTGGAAAAACTAAAAATATTATTTTATTATAAAGTCATGTTCGGTTTTATATAGCTCCAAAATGATTTATTTCGAAGCTAAGGTGGGTAGGGGTCTAAATCCTCTCATCCAATAGAATTTAGACAAGTTTAGGTATCAATTGTAACCTTATCATTTAGATTTAACTTTATGTTAGATAATTTAACTTTTACAGTGTCTTCTTGTTTTCTTATACTATAAGGTTAATAAACTTACTATATCAAGCCAAACGAACCCCAAGTTGTTTATTATTAATATATATAACCTTATATATGTCATTTTGCCGAACCACAGATTTTTAGGAATAAAATATTAATTAATAATATAATATTTGTTTTAAAAACTATTTTATGTCAATTTTGACACTATTTAGTAATTGATTTTGTGAAAATAATAACAGAATGATTAGTTCGAACCAAGTTAATTAAAATCAATACTAACATGTTATATTAACCTATAAAATTAGTTTAATTCATAAAAAGTCTCTAATTACATTTATTTGGGTATTTATAACATCGATTATGTCATATTTCATTAATAAGATAATTACTGCATCATCGTTGTGTCATAAATAAATTAAATTATTTAATGTCTAAAAATTACAAATAAACTACCATTATGTAGGAAATATTTTTATCTTTCTAATGAATATTTATAGTCGAATTTATCTTATTTATAACCCCATATTAAAAGTTATTTACTTATTAAACTTTGATTTTAACTATTTATCCCTTCTTTTAATAAATTAATAATAAATGTCCTAATCTAATCCAAGTGGCCCTAAATGGTCAAATATTATTTCTAATGTTGTTTTTGGTCGAATTAAAGTTTTCCAATAGAATTAAGACATGTGTTAGGGTAATAATAATATCATTGTTACCCTTAATTACCCTCTTTACTTTTAACCGTGGTAAATAAAAGTAAAAAGTTACTATTCATTAAAAATTATTTTCATCTCATTGAACCACATTTTAGTCCATGATATTAACCGTGTCTCTCGGATTTTCGAAATTCCACTCACAGAAGCGGTAAAATTATGTTTTATGAAAAATTCAATTTTTTTTACTACCACTTAGTGGTTTCACTATTCATCAAAAATTGAACGTTTTTAGAAAAATACCAAAATATCACCCTAGGCTAATTTCGACATTCTGAATCCAAAAATGAAGTCCATTTTGAAAAATAAAAATTATAAAATTTCAAAAAGTGGTTATTACTATTCATAACGGCAAGTTTTAGTAATATTTTACTAGTATATCATTGTTTAGTGAAACTCGGTATTGCGTATGACACAAACTATCGAGGAAGGTCACGATTTCGTGTAAAGAAAGCCAAGCAAGTGTTGTGTAGAAAAATATTCCTTTGATGATTTATATAACATAAAAGTCTCGAGTGTTACATTCAAGAATCATTTTATATCGGGTTATCCCAGTTTTAACTCGTTTAACTCCATTTATTATCACTATTCAAAGTAGTTTAATTACCCATGTTTCTAATGGGGTTTTCTTTGGACTTTTTTGGTGTGGATGTATAGCCGAATCCTCCTATAGATGGAGTTATTGTGGGATGGGTGATTAGAGCTCTCTAATGTGATCCTTTCATGTGTGAAGAATGTTGATGTCCTTTGAGGCATGATATTCTTTTTTTCTATAATTAAATTTATTATAAATTATAAATTGATCATATTTTATCCATTTGAATTGATATGAAATTTATATAATATTTTTTTGAACAACATTAATGAAATTGGATATCGATTTCTTGCCAATGTTGTTTCTTGATAGCATGATAGCGGGTGCCTCTTTTTCTTCAAAATAGTTTGATAGACATGCCTTTATTTGATATATTTTTGTTCATAATGGAATTAATAAAGAATGTAAATATACCATTAGTCGACAATTAGTTAGAATAATATGTAATTAAAGTGGCAGGTTTATAATCTGGTGGTTATTGTAATTTGATGATAATCAAATTGATATAATGTGCGTGTTGATTGGTTTGAGATTCATTTAAATTAATAGAATTGATAAATAATTTTATTCATTTTTAATTATTATAAAATTTAATTATTATGGAATGTTAATTGAGAACATAACATCAATAGGTTGTTTTAAACTATGATAAATAATATGGGAATGATTAACAATTGATACATTGATGTAGCTTGATGCCTTAAGCCGTGTGTAGTTGGAACCTATATATTAATTAATCATCTAGTTCTAGATTGAATAAGTAATGGTCGTGTGATAAATATAGTTTTTTAGTAAAGGAATTTCCATTTTTATTGAGAAGGCCAGGTGCCTTGTTTTTCATCAGTGTGAGCTTGGGCGCATGACATGGCTAAATTCCTTGTTTTAAGGAACCATTTGCAATGTTGATAGCCTATTTGTTTCGAATGATTTTTTATTTCTCCCTGAATATGAGCCTTGTGTTATGGGACTGGTTTGGATGAGCCTATAGAGATGATGTTTGATATAGGGTCGGGAGGCTATGATGTGATGTTATCCTAGAATGGATGATCCTTGCATAGTAGTTGTTATATGGGGTGGGGTATCCCATATCTTGTTGTAGTAGATGATGAAATTGATGGGGTTATTCGTTGTTAAATGAATCATGGGGTTGGGGATGTCATTTGAGGTGATAGAACTTGTTAAATCATGGAATACACATTGATGATATGTTTAGCATTGATATTTTAGAAACCCAAAGCTTGAAGTACATAGAAATTACATTATTTTTTCCGAATACATAATACATGACAAAAAAAGATGCCTAAAGACCATATTATTTTAGTGTCTTCGGAGACTCGGAACATAATCTTCTAATCATGGTGAATTATCTACAACATCTCCCATAAATATCTCCCCCTTTTTTTTCTTTACTAAAACCATTCTTTATATCCTGGAAAAAATAAAACATATAAAGGGTGAGTTCAAATTCTCAGTAAGGGTAAGAATGGAGAAAATAAAACAAACCATATACATTTTAATTTAAAAACATTATCATAATCATTAAACACCAATATCTTGAGCAATGACATAAAACATGGCAGTACTTAAGTGATAGATCATAATGGAACATCCATCATGCTAAAGTAGTATGGGGAATAAAACATGTAATTTTGGAAACCTATTAATCACATGATATTATTTCCATATTAGGAACTTCATTGCTTCCAAGTCCATCATTGTAGACAAATTCCCTTACTGAATCAAGTTCACTCCTCGTTCCAGTCCTGTATAACTGAACCAAATTAACATTCCATTCCAGACATTTCTATCTCATGAGAAATAAATCTTTACCCAATGAATTGGATGGAGATATAGGTTCCATACAACTTATAATGAAACCATTCTTTCATGTACCAAAAAATTAACATACATCATTCATAATAACCCAATGAATAAAATGGGTTTTATAAACATCATACAATTATTACATAATCCATATAAAAGAAATGGAAATAATTTCATCATAAGAAAAATAAATCCATGTAAATAATAGACACATTATACTTGAATAATAAAAATACTAAACAATGTCATCTTATTTGGAATTTTTTTGATAAAACACTTGAAATGAAATCTTGAGGAAAATATCTTTTCTTTTTCAAATTCATTTTCATTTCTCAAAATTCTATGCAATTATGAAAGAAAATTATTTTGTTGAAATTAATCCTTAAATTTCTTAGAGTAATATTCATTGAAATAAGTCATCATGAAACCGTAAAAATCCATTCACGCCATATATGTTAAAAAAACATTATTCTCATACTTTTTCCGGAAAAGACAAAAAGTACATTATATGGTAACCAAATAAAATATGCCTTCCATAAATTGTGGTAAAATGTAAAAAAATGGTAAAAATGACATTATACATATATGAAAAAATAGTAAACATTTTATCAATACATTTTTGTAAAACATGGACATGGATGATAAACGTAACCCCATAAAATACTTACGTATAAGCAATATCGGTTAAAATGAGATTTGAAAATTTATCCCTTAACTTATGTACAATTTCTTCCATATGTGTTTGAAACTCCTGTATTTTGGGTTTAAAAATATTCTTTACATGTAACAGAACTCTAATAATTTTTATGATATCATACATGATTCATTTATGACATTATATTACCCGTTCTTTTGTCAATTCCATGTTAAAGCATGGTTTTCCGTAAAATTGTTTCACGTATCATACATGTTCTGACTTGTAATTCTTCATATGATTTGTTGGATCATTATTAAATATTTCTAGAATTTAATATATGATTTATATATATTTTATATTCATCATATAAATATATATAATAGATCAATAAATGGAATGAAATTAACCGTTCGTGGATATGATATGCCCTACGTGCGCATGAATGCTATTTTCATTTTGTTTTTAATTTTAATAGAAGTAAATGAAATATATATATATATATACACATAAATACATTAGAATTATTTTGTCATATGTTTCATTGTTACATATTATATATACTTTATAATAATTCTTGAATGGTTATCGTGGAGAATGAATCTCATCGAAATGTGGAGACGGTAATCCGTACGTACGCACGAGCGATGATATAATTCCCATAATTATTGAATGGAATTGGAGTGTATGGTATAATATCTAATAAATAGAATCATGTTATAATAATAATATATAGTTATTATTTCCACCATTATACCCATCCATGTAAGGTGGTGGTGGAATATCAGATTACAGCACGGCGTAGAGACGTTATTCCGTACATACGCAGATACGAAGATTTAGTTTTTGGTATGATGGATAGAATATGAAATAGGGTTGCTTAATATTGATAATAATATATCAGTATATGAGTGATACTGATTTTATTACATTATTATGATAGAATCAAAATAATAGAAAGTAGAAGAAGAAATGAATTTGGATGAATCAGTAAATGATATTACCTTTTCTTCGACGTGTCTCTTATAAACCTCCTCTTCGGGAAATAAATATGGTCTTTGAAGAAGACCAAGACAACTAGTATGTTTCTAGGGAAGTGGAGAAGATAAATTTTCCAGGTTAGGCCATGCTTGAAGGAAAAAAATGGTGTTAGATGGAAAGGGAGGAGGTGCCCTTTTATAATAAAGGAGAGGTGCACTTTTGGAATCCTCTAAAATATTAATTTATAATAAACCCAAACCCAAAATAATAACTTCCAATGTGACTAAAATTAGGATATTAGATAATATAGGGTTGAAATCTCATCAACCAATTAAACATAGACATGCTTTGATTTTATTTTAAACCGTATAATTTTGATTTATCCTTATTTAATAAATTTAATTTTATATGCGGTAATAATGTTATTAATTTTATATGGTCATAAATACTTACTAATGTGTTGTTAATTATATATAATTTGATACTTTATGACACGCTAGATCATATTAATTTTAATACGTAATTTTTAAATATTTTTGTGATTTTGAAACAATTTAATAATATAAAATATCAATAGTGTCAATTTTTACACAATATATATTTGTTTTGTGAAACTCTGCATTGCGTACTACACAGGCTATTGATGAATGCCGCTCTTGCATGTAATTCAAGGCTAGTAAGGGTTTCATGTTAGGAAAGCATCATTTTTTGTCTCATATTACATATTCAAAATATAGTTCAACTATACATTTTTCAAAATCTATACTTAGTGTTGTGTAAAATGAATTTTATTCGATAGAACTTGATATTGTGTGCATCACAAGCCAAGAATAGTGTTCCATATATTACAACCTAATACGATGTTGTGTATAGAACTAGCTAATCTTGGTTAAACGTACAAAAAAAGACATCAAATAAATTAAGAAGAATAATTCTCATAAAATATCTGTGTGTTACATTCAAGCCCCCTTAAAATAAATTTCACTACCAAAATTCGTTGGGGTTATAAATTGTTTACTACATTAATGTTTCTTTCGTAGAAACCCACATCGTAAAAAGCAATACCAAAAACATAGTTTTAAAAAGTTAATTATAAAATATAACAACTATCCAAATTAACAAATCACTAGGTTTCCACATAAGAGAACATTAGTGAAAATATGGATATAGAAGAAAAATCTAACCATCAAGTTCTGAGTGAGAGTGGTAGAGAACATGGCTATGAAAAATCCAACAATCACAAAGCCATAAATTTGTGATGATCTAAGGTACCATATGATTCATCAGATATGAGGGGAATAGGTCAAAATTTTTGGATTTCATGATCATTTCCAAATGTAGAATAATTTTTGAATTAAATGAAATATTTACTTGATTTTGGTACAACCTCGCTATTTTTTGTCCTTGAATAATTTCCACTTCATCCATTAATGAAATGAAGAGGAATTTGTCTTCCATGAAGTGTTAGCAGATAATGCAATCGGATGATTGGTCATTCCATCTATCTCAAACATAAGTTTAGCAAAAGTTATATACATAAGCCCATCTAATGGTGGGATTAATGGTATATGGTTCCAAAAATAGACTTATACATCATCTATCATACATGTTAATAAAATAAAACAAGTTTCTACTAAACAAGGACTTCTTGTAGGCCAGTGGTAGGCGATAATGGCATGTCCCACTTCAGTTGTGGTTTTGATTCCCACAACCTTGTCCAACGCGATGAGTTTTCATCCATCCAGCAGGTTTCCCTTTTTCTAAAATATCACAATTATAACATTCCAGAAATAATATCGAAAAATGGTTCTAGATTTAAACAATTCTATATTATGTCCAATATAATCCATTGCAATCATTAGGTTTATCCAAAATACTTCTATCCAATCTCATAGTTTAATGTAAACTATTGATAGAAATGTCATCAACCGAGCATGTGAGTAACATTATTTATCATACGATATATCTTCTTGGTCACATTCCAAACATATGAATTCCTAAATCATGTATTCTCCTGGAACATAAATTACCATAGAAAATTAGTGAAAACATGACTGCTTCCAAAATGTAAATCTTCCCACATACCAAAATCTGAAAAATTATATATACTCAAACCATGATATCGGTTTATCCTTATATCATTCATGAGATCATGAATACTATCAAACATATTATTTTATCTATATACATCCATTATGTGCATATTATCATTTTTGTAAAAAATGTATGATTAAACATTCATGGTTACCGGTACCATTGATCATATACATTCAAATACAATAGGAAAAAAATAGTGTGACAATCCTTAGATGTTTCTTCATTCCATAGTTTAATTAACATAACTCTATATAAACATACAATCATTCCACTACCTTCTTAAACCATTGAATGAGTTTAATCATTTTATTCCACCACTCTTCTTTCATCTCATATATCATTTGTAGTCTATTCATCATCATCAACATAAATACTACCTGTATGACCATGCAGATTCTCTTCTTGAGATTTTCCTTTAATGAATTGGTTTTAATAATGCACATACATAAAAAATTTAAAACATTTATCTATTTTTGATGTCTTAGGAATACCATTATCCTTGTACAGAGTGTTAACTGAACCATTTCATTTACAATTAATGGCTTTGTGTCCTTCTTTTCCACACCCAAAGCATCTTCGAGACCCTTTGAAGCATTCCCGTTGATGTCTCTTCCTGCATGATTTACATGTGAAAAAAATGAACTTTCGTTCCTATATGATAATCATAAAACACCTTTTTTCTCATATTAATTGTGTCAAGAAACTTACCAATGTTGAGATTATTGATAAAATTATGAGATTGTTGATTAGGAAATATAACGATATTTCACCCTCCAAATCCAGTTTAATTTAATTGGTCATGAAGAATATCATTCCATTGTCCATCATATTCTCAGGTAACATGAATCTTCCTGTTTCAAGCCATTTTCTAAAACCCAAAAAGAATAGTGTGAGAGGAAAAAATCACACGTCGGAAAAACATAATCAGGGGGAGTAATTTAAATTTATAACATCTTATGTTTAATCCTAGGTTATTGATTATTTTTATAAAAATTCGAGGACTGTCACTTATACTTATACTTGACCATAAGGACATCCCTAGACATACCTTAGAAAAATCTCTAGGGATCTCACTAATGTTTTCGCATCCTAGTTTCCAAATGTTAACTAATTCTTCACATTGATACAAACTGTATCGGTCTGGAATTATTTCTAGTGGAATAGAATTGATACCTATCTGAGAACTCCATGGGCGGCTGCACCATCTGGGCGGGACACACCACCATCCCTAGTGGCAGACATTCCCTCATCAAGCCCTTAGGCGGAGAGCCATGCTTTGTCCAACAGTCTCACGTGAGAGTTCCCAAAGAGTGGATTCATTCCTACTTCCATTTCTCTAATACCAACTGTAGAAAACCAAATCATGATGTAATTATACATTACATTACATTTTCGGAATACTTAATACATGAAAAAATAGACCCGAAAAGACTGTATTAGTTTAGTGTATTTGGAAACTCTAAACATAATCTTTTAATCATGTTAAAAGATCCTACACATCTCCTATAAAGATCTCCCCATTTTGTTTTCATACCTAAAATCATTCATTAAATCATGGGGAAAAGAAAACATATAAAGGGTGACCTCAAATGCTTAGTAATGGTAAGCATGGAGAAAATAAAACAAACCATATACATTTTATTTTAAAAACATTAACATAATTTTTAAACATCAAAATCTATTGCAATTACATAAAACATGGATGTACGTAAGGCATAAATAATAATGGAACATAAATAATGCTAAAATATCATGTGGAATAAAATATTTAATTATTCCAAACCATTATTCACATGATAGGATTTCCATAGTAGCCACGACATTGCTTCCAAGACCATTATAGTGGAAGAAGTCCCTTACTGAATCGAGTTCACTCTTCGTTTCAGTCATGTATCACTGAACCTGATTATTTTGTCATTCTGGCCATGTCTATATCATGAGATAATAATCTTTACCCAATTTATTGATGGGGGATATAGGTCCCACCCATCTCATAATGAAATCATTATTTCGTGTTCCACAAAATAAACATACATCATTCATAAAAACCCAATGAATAAAATATGTTTCATAACCATCATCCCATCATAACATAATACATATAAAAGAAATAGATATCATTTCATCATAATAAAAATAAAACCATGTAAATAATAAATACATTATATATGAAACATAAACATACTAAATAGTTTCATCTTAGATGGAAAATAGTTCTGATAAAACACATGAAAATTATTCTTGAGGAAAATATCCTTTCTTCTTCAAAATCATTTTCTTTTCTAAAAATGCCAAGAAATTGTAAAAGAAAAGGATTTTGATGAAAATAATCAGGAAATGTTTTATAGGAATCTTCATTGAAATAAGACGTTATGAAACCATAAAAATCCATTCACTACGTATATGTTAAAAAAACATTCTTTTCGTACTTTTTCTAGACAAGTCAAAAAGTACCTTATATGGTAACCAAAGAAAAGATTCATTCCATACAATGTAGTAAAAATCAAAAAAGGGTAAAATTAATTTAAACATACATGGAGGAATAATAAAAATTTTATGAAAACATATTTAGAATACATGGACATGGATGATAAACGTAACCCTGGAAAATATTTACGTATAAGCAATCTCGGATAGAAATGATATTTTCAAAATTATCCCTTACCATATGACCAATTTCTCCTGTATGTGTCTGAAACTCCTATATAGTGGGTTTGAAAATATTATTAACTTGTAACAGAACTATAATAATATTTATGATATCATACATGATTCAATTACGACATTATATTACCCGTTCTTTTGTCAATTCTATGTTAAAGTACGGGTTTTCATAAAATTGTTTCATTTATCATACATGTTTTGACATGTAATTCTTCATATGATTACATAGATCATGATTAAATATTTCTAGAATGTAAATTATGATTTATATATAATATATATTCATAATATAAATATATATAATTGAATGACAAATGGAATGAAATATTATATTCGTGGAGATGGTAGGTCGTACGTACACATGAATGTTGTTTTCATTTTCATATTAAATTGAATTTAAGTAAATAACATATATATATATAGTCGAATTTTTAAGGAAATTGTTTCATCATTACTTTTTATATATAATTTATAATCATTCTTGAATGGTTAACATGGAGAATGAATCTCATCACAACGTGGAGACAGTAATCCGTACGTACACACGAGCGATGATATCGTTACCATAATTATTGAATGGAATTGGAGTGGATGATATAATATCATATAATTATAATCGTGTTATAACAATTATATTTAGTTATTATTTTCACCATTATACCCATCAAAGTATGGTGGTGGTGGAAAATCAGATTACACCACGACATGGAGACGGTATTCCGAACATACACTCCCAGGGTGATTTCGTTTTCTGTAGGATGAATAAAAGGTGAAATAGATTTGTTCCATATATATAATAATATATCAGTATATGAGTGATACTATATTTATTACTTTATTATGAAATAAAAAAATATGAGGATGTAGAAGAAGAAATGAATTTGAATGAATTGGTAAAGGATATTACCTCTTCTTCAATGCGCCTCTTCAAAACCTCTTCTTAGGGAACTAAATATAGTATTTGAAGAAAAAAATGACCTCTAGTATGTTAATAGTGATGTTTAGAAGATAAATTTTCAAGGTATGGCCTCGCATGAAAGCTCAAAATGGAGTTAGGAGGAGAGGGATGAGGTTCCATTTTATAAGAGAGGAGAGAGGCACTTTTTGAAACCTCTAAAATATTAATTTATAATAAACCCAATCTCAACATAAAAACATCTAATGTGACTCAAATGTCGATATAAGATAAGATATGGTTAAAATATCATCAACCAAATTTTTTGTGAAATTTTTTTATTTTATTTCAAACCTTATCATTATGATTTATTCTTATTTAATATATTTAATTTTATTTATGGTAATAATGTTATAAATTTTATATGGTTATAAATATTTCCTTATGTGTTGAAAATTATTTATAATTTGATACATTATTACATTTTAGATCAAATTAATTTTAATTTGTAATTTGTAAATATTTTTGTGATTTTTAAACATTTTAATAATATAAAATATCAATATCGTCAATTTTTACACAATTCATTTAATTGAATTTAAATAAAATCCACAGAGAATATATTTTCAAAATGAACAATTTTATAGATTAATAACAAGTCATATGAATCTATAAAATTCTAGGATCGATTTAAGTAGTTCATATAATATTTTTTAAATACATTAGAAATAATTTATTTGATATTTCTCTTAATAAAATAATTAATACAACATTTTTGTATAATTATTTAATATAAATATTTGTTGTATAAAAATTAAAATTAAAATACTATGGCGAATATAAATACAATATATTTCCTAATAATACTTTTAGTCTAATTTAACTTCTAAAACACCATCTTTTAAAATTTTATCTTTATTAACGTATGAAGGTGACAACTTGACCTCATTTAAAATAAAATAATATAAATGTCCTAATCTGATTTTTAAGTCTCCAAATGGTCCACAATTAGACACTTGGAATATCAGGGTACATATATACTGTACCAATATGTTTCGGTCAAGTTTATGGTTATTTTGAGTGTTATTATTGTTTTAATAAAAACTATATTATTGATTGTTTACTAAATAAATAATTTCCGCAACATTAATGTAGATGCTATTAAGGTAATTATATATCACTTAAAAATTACAAAAAAATGACCATAAAAAAAGAAAAAAAAATAGATTTAAAATGATTATTTATAATTGAATTTATATTCTGTATAACCTTATATTAAAAACACTTTAATTATTACAGTTTGAGTGAGACATATTTCACTTTCATTAAAATAAATAAATTAAATGTTTTAATCACATCCATGTGGGTTAAAATAGATTTCATTTCAAGAAAAATATTCCTTAGGACGAAATATAATCATCCAATTATATTAATACAAGTGTTTGGATAATTTTATAATATTATATTTACCCTTAATTACCTGATTTACCTTCAACCATGGTATATAAAATTTACCATTGTTACTATTCATAGTGCCAAAAAATAAAAAGTATCCTATTAAAATAATTTGGTTATACTGATTCTGAACATGGAATCTATTTTTCCATGTTAAAATCACAAAAGTTTCAGATATTTATTTAAAATTAATCTCGTTGTTGTGAAAATATGTTTTAAAAGTTAAAACATTGCAAAAGATTCAAATCATTTACCTATGAATTCTATGTAAAATCAATTCTAATAAAATACATTATATTAAATGGTAAAAATATATTCCATTTATATTTTAAAACAATTTAGTATTATAATTTAACCATTTAAATTATCTCGATGAAAAAAGTTGTTTTTAAGAAAAAATTATCTTGTTTTTACTATTCATCAAAATAAGAACATTGTCAGCAAAATATCAAAACATTATCCAATGTAAATTTTTATATCTTGATTCAAATTAATATGTTTAATTTATAAAATTGATCTTATAAACTTGTCAAAAATTAGACTTAGAATCATTGTGCCATCAAAAGGAGGAAAAATAGTATTTTATGAAAAATACTTATTTTATATGAAAAATTGATTTTGTTCTCATACCTCATTCTGAGAAAATGTGTAAGATGAACTATAATGTTATAAAATTCAAAATTTGATTAATACAATTAAAAACATTTAGTTTATAATAATATTATAACAATATATCATTGTTCATTGAAACTCGATATTGCTTACTACACACACTATTGAGAAAGGTCTGTCTTTCGTGTAATGCTAGCCAAGTAAGGGTTGCATGTAGGGAAAGCTTCCTTTGGTGTTGCGTATAACATAATCAAAATATAGTTCAGTTATACATTGATCAAAATCTATACATACTGTTTTGTAAAATTAATTTTATTCTAATGAACTTGAAATTGTGTGCATCACGAGCCAGGAATAGTGTTGTGTATACTACAAGCTAATACGATGATGCATATAGACCAATCTAATATTAGTGAAGTGTACAACAAAATAAATGAAATAAATTAAAATGAATAATTCTCATAATATTTTGGGGTGTTACAAAAATTATTTTTTGAATTTGTTTAATGGTCATTGGTTGATTTTATTGTTTTATATGCATTCCTTTCCCACTTCTTGAGGTTTTTAATAGTGCTTTATTTTATATTTTCCACTTAGTGGTATCATAGGATTGTGTTCTAAGAGTACCTTGATATGGAATAAGTATTATAATGATGAATTAATTTTTAACCCAAAGGGAAGGGTTGATTATGGAATTCAAATTCTTAAAGGATATTTATTTGGTTAGAAGAAGTCCTTAGTTTGGATTATTCTGGGAGGGCATGGGATTTAAAATGATAAATAATGTAATGTAATGTGGAAAATTTTAAAATTTTAATTAAATTCTAATTAATTAATTAATGTGATGAAATGATAAAATTAAAATGAGTAATTATTTTATCACTAATATATTATTGTATTCTTAAAGGATATTTGGTCTTAGGAGTGGAAACTATGAGTTGGAGTGAATTTTGTTACAATTGAGTATTAGGCTATTTTATTTCCATAGTTTGGTCATGGCCAATATTATATCATGTATATTCATTCAATTCATATGATACCCCACCATTGTTTGTTTGGGATACTGTCACCCAATGGACTCTAGGAGGGTGTTTTCTCCAATATCCCAGTGGGAGGATGGATGATGGACTGCCCCTCTATCTCGACACTCTTTTCATTGTAGTAACATGTGAATGTATCCACGGTGGATAGTGTTAACAAATATTTTTGTAGATATTTGAGTTGGTTTGTTATTATTTCACACACTTGAATTACCAGATATATTATCCAATGGATTATTATAGGTATGGCATGTACAGGAAATGGTGGCTTTAGGTACATAATCTTTGTAGGGGTTGTCATGGCATGAGGTATAATACCTGATGTTTGATATATGTCATACATGATAAGGGGGATCCTGAAAACTACATGGTAACTATGTGGATACATGTTGTGAGATGGTGTGGTAATGTGATGCATGAGGTTCTTGTGGTGGTTTCTTGACAACGTGTTTTCGGGAAAACTCAATTTTGAAGAGATATTATCAGGACATGTGATGTAGGGGTATAGAAAGAAACTAGTGGGGAACTTGGAGTGGGGTTCCCTTGATAATATAGAAATATTTTATATTTTATCTTTTATGGGATAATTGGTTAGAGATATCCATAGCGATCATTGGAACAAAGTATACATATTTAAGCGATGAGTTTGTTTCACTATTTCTTACTATGGTTAATAATTATTTCCTTATCATATTAATGAGAGGCCCTGGGGAGGATTATACTTAGTATATTTTTATACTCACTTAATGTATATAGAAACAATTTTTGGGTCAGCAAGAGTATGTTGGTGATGAGTTTAGATATTACATGCTTGAGGTTTAGCATGATAATTTTGGATTTTGTGGTAACTATCATATTTAATTATTTGGTAATTGTAAATTCATTTTAGTAGTTTAGTATTATATACAATTGCATGTTTTCACTTAGGATTATTTTATATATAAGTTTGAGAAGGTGGTGGTTGTTGTAGCATGATAGTCTCTCTCTTCTACATTTTTATCATAGAGGGTAATGCCTCCCCATTTCATGTTTACTATACCCTCAGTGATAGTCTCCAAATCAGGGCCTATTGTAGGTGGGACTAGGGATTTCAATATATATCCCCCTCATTTTAATACCATTTTTGAGAGAATGTTTGGACACAAAAACTTGACGATAGTCATTGATGCATGAGTTAATATATTTAGATTGTACAATTACTATAAAATTACGTCATTATAGTTATTTTTTATAAAAAATATATAATAAAATATCTACGTGTTATTGAATATTCACATACTTTCTCATGAATTCACAGATATATAGAGTGTATCCGTATATTTACTAGGGATTGGGGTTGGTACCGAAAACGATTTCTGAAAATTATTATTAAAGAATATAATATTTTTCTTAAACCATAAATAGTGGGGAATAGTGTGCAGAATAATTACATGGGGTTATTATTCCATGGGTTAGTATTCCATAAATATGTTTTTATGCTTACAAGATTTTCGACCCATTCTTTTATTTCAATATATAAATATATATTTTTCCCTAAATGAAAAAGTCACTGTGAGGGAAGAATCAACTTTTTAACATGTAATATATTTGTATGTTTTCTAATTAGTCGGTACCATGTCTATATTTTATGGTATTTTATAATCGTTAATGTCATACCAAAGTGGGGTGATGGATAAAGTCATAAATATATTTTCAGTTGATGTGGTGGTTTATACAATATTGAGTGAAATTCTTGTTTGATGTAAATGAAATAACTTTACCCAATATATAAAACCATTGAGGGATGATTCATGTAATTTTACTTATAAATTTTTTTTCACACACAAATATTTTAGTAGGTAACTTTTTTTAAATGATATGTATGCATTTGATAGCATTCTCCACATGCAACACGAAATTTAATTGAAACCACAATTTATGATATATTTGGATAATATATATATATATATATATATTTATTTATGATTGTTAATACCAAAACGTTGATTTAGGTTAAATGAATAGAAGTATCCTTTAAAAAAAACATATATTTATGTGAAAATGATACTTTTAATATTGATGAAATTAAATTACATTTATAGAAATGGTAAATAAGATCATTTATTTTTGAGAAAATTTTTTTTATTAAAATTCTCAATTAATATGATATAAATTTCTAGTTAATGAGAAATATAATTTTGGATGAAAAATTATGTTGGATATTATAATTTTTCATAAGAATTTAGATGGTAACCTATAATATGTAAGAATAATTATAGCTATTATTTGAAAAAGTATTTTTCAAATAAAAACGGTATTCGTTATATAATGTTTTCATGTTCAATAATATAACTTATATATTTTATAACATTAATTTATAAAAATTAACATAAATTTGGAATTTATAATAAGAATATTATCCAAATATGATGTTTTGGGATTATCCTAAAATAATTGATTTTTATCTGAATATTGGAAAATTGTAGATTTTTTAAAAGACTATCACTTTTATGAAATTATCATAATTAAATAATAACATATATATATTTTAAATCATTTTCAATAAATATATATATATATATATATAATAAAAATAATACATTTATAATTTTTATTTTATTTTAATAAAACAATTTTACACCTATTTTGAAACCTAAGTAATATTTTACTTGAACAAAAGTAATTATTCACTTATATTAAGAATTAATTTTCATTACATGTTCAAATTAAATTTATCCACATGTATTTCAATTTTTATATTAGTATTAAAAAATTATGAAGCATGGTCAATTTCAATATTTCATATTATGGTATGATCACTTAGATTAATGTTAATGACAATGATAATGGTAAAATATCCATTTCCATTGAATTGTGTAATTAATACTATATATTTTTAACGAATAAATTAAATTATTCTTTTTTAAATTAGAAATAAAATATCATGTTTTTAAAATTATATAATTATATTCACTGAAATTTAATTAATAACAAATTACAAATAATACTAAAAACACTTAGTGGTTAAAACTACATTTTTTTAAAAAATGGTTTTTCTATATATGAAACATTTAAATTTCAATTTTATTACAAAAATATTTATAAATTTAATTATATTAATTGGATATTATATTTATTTTAATAATACTAAAATTTTTTATGAGTGGTTATTTTATTTTTTTGGTAATACATAAATTACTTTGTTAAAAAAGTTACTAAGGTAAATTTTGGTAAAAGTAAATAAATTAATAACAAATAAAAAAATACATGATTAAAACAACTGTGAATATTTTTTTTGACAATTTATAGACCAAATATCACCAAAAAATCCATTACATCTAAATGTTGGGTTCTATAATCCATGAATAGTGTAATGATACCCTTGAAAATTAAAGGGTCTTAAAATGTATAGTTATATTCATTTATAGTAGGGGACACTACCAACCCATCATGGAACCCTTATTATTTAGAATTATATCAAGAATCTCTTCCATTTTCTCCAAATATAGTGCTATATTAATTTAATAATCCTTTGGTATCACTTATTTATCCTATGATCTACATTTCCAAGGAGTCAGTCAAGAGCCATTTTAAAGTCCCAAAGAGAGTTTTATGTAAATCTTAACTTCTTCATCTTAATATATTTTATACAAAACCTATCATTTCCTTGGTAATATGATACATTAAATTTCATTGTTATACAACTTTTTTATTACACTAATGTAAAAAAATTATCCATTTTCATGGCTTTAGAAAACAAAAGGATGTTGACCATGCATTGTGCGTACTACCGCCTCCAAGAAGTAACATTTTTCATTTTTATGTCGGAATTTATTTCTATATTAACCACATAAAATATTATTTATAAAAATAATAAATTTTAAAAATTTCATTATTAATTTTTTATAAATAATTTATAGACTCTCATATCCATAATCACTCATTGAGATATAGAACGTTCACGTTTTGGTCGGTTTAACCACCCACTTGAATAATGCTATAAAATTTTATCAGGGTTGACTATCAGAAATTCAATAATAGTTTTATTAAAATTCATTAACAAATAGTGGGTTGTTTTTATATTATGGTTAATTATTAATTGTACTTATTTTTGAAATATCATCCTCGATCACGAAAATTTTCAAAATAATCCATCATCGATTCACTATTCACACAAACATAAGAAATTGCCTAGAATAACTAAATAGAATATGAAAAAAGTGGTCAATATTAAATTTAATATATAATAATAAGATTACTGAGAAGTTATTTTTTATAAATAATTTGATTATTTATGATATATGTCTTATGCACAGACCAAATAATGAATAAGGTAACAGTTTTCATCTAATATTATACTCTTTGAGACACGTTTTGGTATTATTCTTATATTTTCATTGTGGTGGTGTATATACTACTAGTTTGGTATATCATATCAATAAATAAAAGAAAATATTAATTTCTAATCTCAATTTTAGGGCCACTAATTCAATTGTTTTTTATTAAAATATAAATGAAGCTCTAAGGGTTATTCTTTTCAAAAATAAATTCCTTGAGACAAGTTTGTGTTATCTACCATTATTTACATTAAAATCCGTATTTAATAAATATTTTTGAATAATTATCATATATTTCTTTAATTTCTGTTAAAAACTAATACAAATTCTACCCATTACATAAATTGTTTTCCCAATTTTTACCCTTGTTGTCGACCTTTTTGTAACTCATTTTTCATTTATTGAGTTATCTGTTTTCCTCTTAGACTTAAAAAGTGGGAACATTGTTAAAATTGATTATATTATGTGGAATTATATTTTATTATATTATTTTATATTTTTGAAACATAATATACCTTTTTGAAATACTTCATACTATTTGGTGTATGATCGTCAAATTGGATATTGATATCTCTAGTCTCCTTTCCTTGAGATATTCTATTTATTCATAATTTTTTTCCATTAATGGGTTCTCACCACCAATCATCTTAATTTATGTTAATTTATAATTAACTTTTTATAAATTAGGTTTTACTAAAAATAATTTTTTAACACTATTTACAATGTTGGTTCTAAACAAATATAATTTTAAAGAATTAAAAATTTCCCTTCCAAATAAAAAATATAAAATTTTATACTCATTTGTTATTATTTTTTTCAAATTCAAGGATCTATTGTTTTTTATTATTTATAAAAAAAAATCTTTAAAACCTTTTACTTCACCATTTCAAAATTTACTATTTAATGTTATATGCATGTTCATATTTTACATCAATGTTAAAATGGTTTTCTAAATTCTTTTTAATGTTTTCACCTGTATTTTTCTTTTCATTTTCAAAACGACTTAATATAATTGGATTTTTATTACATGATTAATTTTAAAATAAATAAAGAGGAATATATATATATATATATATATATATATATATATTTGGTGTATCAATCTCACTATACCAAATAACTCAATTTTGGATCCATTCTTGGGAGGAATGTAATGTCCCTGATCTGGATGCCACTAAGTTGTTGATTCGTACCCTAATGGTCACAAGGCATAAAGAACATTTCACTAATCTCTAGAGGATACTGGATATAATTTAGGGCATAGGGTGAGACAGTGGGAAATATATTCCCACATTGAAAGAGTGTAACACCACTGAACAATAATATATAATAGAGGAATCCAATAATACCAAAAAACTGAAACAATAAATGGAAGATGGAATATAATGATATCATGAATAATAACAAACAAAAGATGATTCAACTAGTCACATGATCTATGAACGAAGCCAAACCAATTACACATTAGTAATATACAATAAATTTGTCAAATGGGAAAAAAACCAAAAGATACATGGAGTCATCACAAGCCTCTGCTCAGTCCCTTGCTCTCCTACTCCTAAGCAGCACATCAAGTAACTATTATAGGGAACTTTCCATGATCAACACCAGTAATCATATAATCTATTTGTGCGCAAATGCATGAACAAAATAGTGTGTGAGACTAAATCCTAGTAGGAAACCCCACATTCTGTATGGAAATATGTCAGTGGATATATATTACAGGAAGTGTATAATTGTGAAATAAGTAATCTATGGTAACTCCAAATAATGAATATAAAATGTCTTAGAAGACAATGTAATCAAGTATAACTAGATAACAAATACAATATTTTGATTTGGCTTGGAAGGTGTGTCATAAGTCATCCATTTCATTATTCATGTCCCTTGAATTAGGTAAAAGTATCGTGGTCGGATCTGGGCCTAACAATCAACGGTATAATGGTAATCCTCAACTCGTTACATAATAGTAATTTAATCATTTTCCAATAGAGCTTGCTATGGGTATCCATCAATGGATCTTAGGTTTACTCAAAATATTTTATATGCCTCAATGTTTCCAAAAACCTTATCCATTGATCACTCATAACCTTTACATAATTAACCTCTAAAGCATGTCTATTACCTTCTAACCGAAACAATGGTTCACCCAAGGTAGATAAGTTGCAATTAGTTTCATGTGCCTGAAAATTTCATTTAACTAAGACCATGGCTCGCCCATTTCTAAATACATATTTTTAACATTTACATCAATTACACACTCCAACTCAAAAGAAACACAAGTGAATTAAACTATCACATTGTTCTAACATAATAAAATCACATGGGAATGTTTTACATAATTACCAACCCAAGTAAACAAAACAATTACATGGAAAAGAAGGATAACTCACATGGGGATAACATAAAACAACCCTATTATGAAATTTAGACATTTACAAGCCCTGAAATAACAAGCATCTCATGTGTGAAATTCATATAATTAGGAATAGATTTTTAACAACCCAAGAATTGTAATTATAGACATTCCTCATAGGCATTCTTGGATAAATGAGCATCTATGAAAAATACGCCCATGGGGTGGCTCTAAATCATGGTTTACATCTACAAAAATTCATTCAAATCATCTAATTAATTACCCAATCATTAATAGGAAACAACATGGTTAATTATTCAATTATATGACATAATAAATGTGGTTGTGTTGTTCTCTGACATATATAATCAACATGAATATCAAAGAAAGGCCTAAAACCATTTACCTAATGTTAGTATGACTCTCTTCATCTAGCATCAGGCTTTGATCTGACCTAGAATGACACAGATCCACACAATGTGAAAAAACTCAGCACCATTGATAACCCAGTCCAGAGATGAATACATGAAGAATGACTCAAGATGAAATGATAGCCTAACAATTTGGTTCCAATGCATTTAAAACCTATTGAATTGGAGTTACGATGAAGAAACAAGAGGAAAAACAACCCCAGGAACTTCTGTTTGTGACCCAGAATTATGGTTTTATCCATATGATGAAACAAGAGGCTACTGCCTAATTTTGGAAATATTATGTACTATGTGTGTACTGGAAACTACATGCCATGTCCCTACAATTTTTGTATCGACTTTCACATGGGCATGTACAAGGATTGCATGGAATTTATCCCTCCACACAAAACATGTATATAAAAGTACATAATGTGTAGGCCCCAGTCACATCATGTAATAGGACTAAAGATTTCCCTCGAAATATTTTACCCCATTTTTGTGAGTATATTCTAAAAATGATCCATACCATAAGGGGAGAATCGGGGTTTTACAAACATCTCCCCATAAAGAAATTCATCCATGAATTTCCCTTCCAAGGGGGATGAAATACTATATGAGAAAAAATCTGGAAATTGTCATCATATGTTAGAATCCCTCTCTAAAACTATCTTCCTAGACACGACCATGATTCCATAGCACCCATACAAAAGGAAAAAACTGTCTACGTTGATCCTTTGTGATAAGATCCAAAATAAGAATGGGGTGCTTCTCAAAGGAAACATCTTCCTATAACCCCACTTCCTTAGGATGAATGGTGTGATATGGGGTTTAAAAGTAACATATCAACTGAGAATTGTGTAATACAATGTGCATATCCACATACCTATGTGGTACCTAAAGTTTATAGGAATCTTGCATGACCCAATTTAGAATCTCAAACGGACCGATGTATCACGGTGAAGGATTACCGTATCTCATAATCCTTTTGTTTTCCAAATTTAATGTGACACGTATAAAGAATCGATCCCAAACCATGAACTTTAAAGGTCATATATAGCGATTGGAATATAATTTATGATGAAACTGCATAGTATCCATCTGCTTCTGAATCAACTGAACTTTCTTAGTGGTCTCCTAGATAGGAAGAGGTCCCATCAATGCCACCTCTCCTACCTCCAGCCAATACATTGGTGATTAGAATGGAAGTAAGTACAAATCCCAATATGGTGAATCTAAATAGTATCATGGAATCTATTATAGTATAAGATCTCAAAATTGGTTTTTGTGTCACCCAAGGACACCCAAAATCTTGGATGCAGGCCCGAAGAATTTCCTCCATCACCATAATCATGTTCTATGACTGAACATCTATCCAGGTGTGGTAATCAATGCTCAGGAGAACCGATGTACCCAATGACATATGTAGATATTTATTGAAATGGGAGGTAATATGGGAATCCTTATCTGAAATTATATAATGAGGAACACCATGTAGTCTTACAATCTCACGAATGTACAACATCCCATGCTCATCAACACCACAGTTTTCCTTGATCAGAATAAAATGAAAATCCTTCTTAACTCTATCAACTGTAACCCATATTACATCATTACCTCAGGCTTACCTTAGAAAACCATTCATGAAATACATTTCAACGTCATTACATTTCCACTCAAGAATGGGTTTCTTCTGCAAAAGTCTTGTGGGTCTTCATTGATCCACTTTCACCTATTGACACATGGAACATCTCATGAAAAAACTATCTTTATCTCTCTTTATGACAAGGCACCATTACAGGTGAAAAAATCCTGGTACATCTTGTTGACACTAGGATACACCATCCAAACTGAATCACGAAAATACCACATCAGGTATTCAAAAAAGTCTGTCGTAGCCCGTACACACCCCTATATCCATATGAATTCATCCTTATCAACAGACCAACCATGAGGAGGGACCTCGCCTAAAATACTCTCCTGTAGAACCAGGACATTGGAATATGATTTCTAGATCGTCTTCAATCTATCCATTAAGATAGATGCAACAACTAAGGATATAATAAAATTCTATCATTTACTATCATGCACTTCCATGTACATCTTAGAGAACAACACCATAAGCTCCCACTCGCTACTGGATTGTTGCAATATTGGTATCTGATTCCTCATATTTTGTGAATCAGAAACACCATTGCTTTTCCATTCTTGTAGGCATGATCTATGTGGAAATACTGATGGTCTTCCACACAACTTCACAACCTTAGATTTAGATCTGGAAGAGTAAACATATACTTCAGACTTTTTTGGTCTATGTACATCCCATACTTATCCCCCAATAAGTAATGTCTCCAGTAGCATAATGCATGAACAATCATGGATTTTTTAAGATCGGGCATCAGGTAGTTCCTCTCATGTTACCACAATATATGATAACCATATGAAATAAATCGATCCCCCTTTAAAATCACTGCTCCCAGCCTGATACTAGATGCATCTTACAATATAGTGTAACTCCTGCACATATCTAGAAAGATTTATATCAGTGCTACCGTTATTCTCCATTTCATCTATTGAAAGGTCGTCTTGCAATAATATAACCATAATTATTCAACGAGCTTATTTTTAAATCCCTTCATCAGAACTTCTTAGCATGATAATTCTTATATGAAATTCATGGAGTAAATAGAAAGACATAGATAACTTTTCACCTCAAAGACATTCTTGGGATGCTCACAGGTAACGACTACTCTCACATTCTGAGTTCCCCCTAATACTCATTTATTTTAGATTATGTGACCCCAGAAGTAAATCAGATCCATCTAGAAGAGGAACGTTGGGAGCTCATCATATCGTTAATTCCATATTAGTGTTATAAAAATGATATCAAGATGGGAGGAATGGCCATGTTGATTATGAGAATACACCAAGATATAATCCATGAAAGCCACTATAAATGATTCATTATAAGGATGGAACACTTGGATCATTAGTTCCATGAATACTATAGGCATGTTATTGGGGCCAAACAACATGACCAAAAACTCATACCGACCATACCTACTATGAATGGTTGTGCGAGGTATATATGATGGTCTAACATGAACTTGTTGATAACCGGATCTCAAATCGATCAAAGATAATACCCAAGCTCCTCAGAACTTATAGATGAGATCATTTATCCTTGGTAGAGGATGTTGGTTCTTAACCATAAACTAGTTTATCTTCAATAAAACTTTCATAGCCAATGGGTACCATCAACATTTATTTTAAAAAGGACCACTGAACCCTGTGGGGAAGTACTGCATTGGATGAAACCCTTTTCCCCAAAATACACTAGATACCTCATGAGATCTTACAACTCATCCATATCCATCCTATATGGTGGAATAAATATGAGTGTAGCTCCTTGCACCAACTCTATAGAGAAATATACCATTCATACCAGAGTTAAGCCTGAAAAGTCGTTTGGGAAGACATCCCTGAAATGATCATCCATTAGAGAAAATTACATGTGAAATGTACCCTAGTCATGAATATATAAACTAAAAATATGTGATGTTATCCCACTCATCCCATGATGCTCATGTACAAATTTTATTGCTCGGATATCCAACTCACCCTTGGGTAGAAACAATCTTCCCTATAGAGATGTAAAACTCACCCTATGGTGATAGAAATTAGAAAAGGATTGAATGGAGACTAACAAGTATATTCTGAGTATGATATCAAATCCTACCTCCTCTATGTCATAGATATCCCAAAATGAGGGAATCCCACAAATTTCAAGGGACACTCCTTGAACTATTACAAAACTACCGTCTTAATCCCTAAAATAGTGTCTAGTTTCATAACATCATCATAAGTAAAGACATGGAGCCTTAGTATATCCAAAATGGGTTCATATATGAAATTATGTGAATAACATATATCAAAAAAGTGAATAAGCTAATATGGTGGTCACTATAATAGTACCTATGATTTTAGAAGGTCTAAGATATTGCTCTGTATGGCTCTGTTTCACTGAATAAGTCCTGTATGTACCAAGATGCTGAGACACTTCCTGGCTACCTTGAGTTGACCCACCCTGTAGTCGCTGATATCTTGGGGTGAGTATTCCATATCCATAACAACTACTTTTTCCTAAACAACAAAATGTACTCCATTTCCCTAACTATTGAGAATATGTTAACCCTACTCCATAATGTGGTGTTGTTGTAGACCCTATCTCACTAGATTCTTGTGGGAATAACCTAAATAAGCTCTATAAATGGCCCATATTACAACAATATCAGCACTCAAATGGGTCCATCGCACCTTGAGGTATATTATGCCTAATTTTTTCACTCTTTAATCACCTCACCTAGATACCAGAAGATATGTTCTATGTACTATATTCTCTATGTGTAATATCCATATGACGCTTCCTCCTACCAGTTTAAATGGTACCAGATCTGGGTTTCAAACCTTTTGTGTGACACCTCTAAAATCCCTATGATTCCTCTCAGTAATCAGCACCTAGTTCACTATTGAATATATTGTATACAGTTGGATGACATTCACCTATGAGTGGATGTCATACCAGAGACCACCCTTAAACCACCTATACATTGACATATCATCACCCATCGGAATATGTGTGATGTGATGAAGCTCAAAAAAGTAGACAGAGTAATCCATAACTAATAGAGAGACCTTCTACATATACGTAAACTCACAGGTGTTCTAAGCCCTCATCATCTTGGTAATTATGTCTTCAAAGAAGACTATATGAAATTCTTCCCATTCCATGTCCTTCTAAATCATTGTTTGTGTGTCAACATCCCACCACCTCTTTGAGAAACCATGGATGATATAATTCATGATCTTTACCCTCCACCTAGGAGGCTTCTAAAGATGTTTGATGATCAAATACATGTCTCCTATACATGAATCTACAAACTATGGACCACTATCCCCATAAAAATTAGATGATTCTTCTACTGGAACACTGGGGGTCAGTTCTGCCATTGATACAGAAGGTTTTTGTCCTCCCTTGAAGGTAATCATAAACAACATAAATACTTCATGGAATTTTTCATCATCACCGATGTCTGGTCCAATGGCTTATGCCCTAATGGGAATGACTGGTGGGTTCACATATATCCCATGGACTACATCTTCTAGGGTATGATCATCTTCAATATCTTATTGCAAAACTAGTGGTTATCATGGGGGAATGAATCTATATGGTCATGCTCACACCTTAGTTCATGATCGTATATGATTGTTGTTCAAGAGCACAAGAAGTAAACATGATAAGAAAACCAGCCATGGTTGGAAACGATGAGTATAGGGAATGTAGAAACCTTACATAGAATATCTACATAATCTATCACATAGGCAGGTATCATCACCTACCTTTTATTTTAAATTTATTGGGTAAATGGTGTGTAAGACTAACACACAGTGAGTACTCATGTTTCTCCTTCAGGACATGTACAATAAAATGCCCACTACCACATAATGTTTGCATAAGTAAAACAACATTGGCTATACCTAATTCACACGACATGTTTTGATAAAAACCCAATTTTATGCTCTCTCTCCCTCTCAAGGTAGGACACATGGTTGTCTCCCATATAACATGTACATGGATTATATTTCATGTATCTAAAATTATAGTTTCATCCTGAAATGAATAACATATGTCATGGGTTCATCGAACCACATGGTTTCTGTTTAGGGTTTCCTGACAATAAGCCTCATAAACCTCCTTGGTACCCCTTTTTTTTGAATCATAAATCAATAGTTTGGAATATTCTAATCCCTAGGGGCCCATAATCCCCATGAATTAATGTTTGGAATCACATCTATCACATAATTACGAAATTTCTGCTCATTGCGAAACATGATCCACCAAATTCTGATCCAAGAGGGCCCATACTCTTCATGGATCAAATCATGGAATCCATTCAATTTGAACCATACAACATATCATTACACCTATCACAATATCTAGAATATAAATCATAGTACCTATAATAACAACATACAAATATTTCACGAAATCTATCACAACTACATGAAATCAGTAATTCTCTGTAAACGACTTGGAAAGAATGCATGGCATGTGATTTCTAATAAATGAAAATATGGTGAATGTGAAGGAATTACCACATATTATTTGGTATACACAATATATTAAATCAATATATTAATAAAACATCACAAAATAGGGGTGTTAACCAACGATAAAATTGAATCAACTATACAAAAAAAATCCAAAAATCACAAGTCAATTCGAGTTAATATCGGTCTTCCATGTACATTGGGTAGATACTCTATGGAATATTAAATTACCAAATCCCTTTCATTATCATTTTTATCTATCATCTCAAATAAAATATAATAAAATAGAAATGAAATATCTAATACCAAATTGTATTGTCCTCGATCTAGATGCCACTGAACTAGTGATTCGTACCCGATTGGTCAAATGTACTCAAGTGCGTTTCACCAAACTACAACCGCTTTCGACTAGCAGTGAGGGCCTAGGGTATGATTGTCGGGAAACTATGCCCTCATTGGCAGAGTGTATAATAAAAAAACGATAATATACAATAGTGTAAGTAGTAAATACCATACAACTGAAACATTCAATTGATGATTGAAAATAAAGATACCAAGAAGCCCAAGTATAAGAATGATGATTCTCCCTATAACATGTTCTAAGAAAGCATCCAGAACAAGTACACTATAGTAATACAAAATATTTTTCTCAAATTTAAAAATGAAACAAGAGAGACTAGGAAGCATCATCAGACTCATCTTGGTCCTATACTCTCTAACTCATATGAATCATATCATGAACCTATTGCAGGGAACTTGGCCGGAAGAACACCTACAATCATATAATCTGTTTGGACCCAAATGAATAACCCAAAGAGGTTGTGAGACTAAATACTAGAAGGAAAACTACCTTTATTTTTTCCAATATGTCAGTTGATATATATATATATATAATAGGAAACAAACATTAGTTAATGTAGTATTCAATGAATACTCAAAAGGAACCAATACAGATGTCTCAGAAGACAATGTAAAGAAGTATATGCGAAGACTGAATCCAAGAATATACTTTTGTTTGGTAGACACATCATATATCATCTATTTTATTTTTCAATTTCATCTAAGTATATAAATTACTCGATGCTCGGCCTAGGCCTGACGACCCACCGTATAAAGGTAATCGTCAACATGTGATATAATAGTAATGTAATCATTTTCCAATAGAGCTCAGCCTGTGTATACCTCAATGGTTCCTTAGTCCATACATCATTTTAATAATCCTCAATGGGATTGACCTCCCTATGAGTGGATTACTCACGACATTTACATAATTAACCACTTGATCCCTTCCATTTTCATTTATCAGAGACAATGATTCAGACTATGTATAGAAGGTTTAATTAGTCACATGAACCTGGCCATTTATTTTAAACGATATTGTGGCTCACCCATTATTAATTTCCTAATTTTATCAATTAATTAAATTAAATATTCAAAACCATATTCAACAAATTTTAATCTAACTATCATATTGATTTAACATAATCAACTCACATGGGAATAATTTACATAATAACCAACAAATGTAAAATAAAATATTACATGGAAAACATGGATAAATAAATTGAGGTGGCCCATAATCATGGTTAAAAACCATAAAAATTCATTGCAATTAGATATATAATTACCTAATCATCAATCCTCAATAAAATGGATCATTTTTCAGTCAAGTGACTCCTTAAAATTGGGTGTGAGGCACCCCGACATATGTAATATACTAAAAAATCCACCAATTTCACAAAACCACCTATGATATTTTAGTATGACTCTCCTCATCCAGTGTCAGTCTATGATTGAACCTATAATGGATTAGATATATAGAATGAAATACCAAATTCAATATTTGATAACACAATTGAGATAAAAACCCATGAAGGATGGTTCAAAAGGAATAGAATGATTACAGATTGGGTTCCATGGCATCTGACGACATTCAAATCGGAGTACGGCCGGAAAAATAGAATGAAAAATGGCCCTTAGCATTGTTGTTCATGAACCCCGATGGGGGTTCTAACCTTCTGATGAAACATGAGGTTGTAGAAAATTTTAGAAAAAATTGGTATAAAGTGTGTACATGATACTAAAGTCTATTTCGATGAATTTTTTTTCCATAACAATACCTGGATGTGTATTCTGAATACATGGCGTGTTACTATCTATACACGGCATGTACATAAATGTACACGGTGTGCAGGCCCTAGTCACATCATGTAACAAGCTTTCATCTTGCTCTTGACCTATTTTCCCCATTTTCATATGTATAATGTTTAAATTAATATCCATGACTTAGAGGATGAATTGGGTTCTAAATGGAATCCTACACACATTATTTTGAAAGGATGTTTTAACCAATTTCAACATCCGTATATGTTTCCTTTGTTACATTACGTTTAGGATATTTTTGTAACCATCCACCTTTGACCTCGGTATGTGTTATGATAATGTGAAATCATTTATTTAAATAGTTGAGAATTATTTGTCTTTCATATGTGTACATTTAAATATGAATGATTATTGGAATGTTGACTACGAGCTTTTTAACTATCTAGCTTCTTTCTCCAAATGAGGTATCATCATTTTATAACACTTATTGGAATGGTTACAACTATTATAGTCCCACATATTTTATTCCAATATTAGATATTATTAGATAGATGAGTCTATATTTTATGCATGTCCATCTTCTTTCTAGGGAATGGTTTTTATCATTTTATCCCTTTAATTTAAATGTGGAAAAGTATTGGCATTCTGTTTGTTCTTATTATTATATGAAATATTATTTGAAAATTTGATTATGAATTATTTATTTATTTTCGTATATTATGAATTCATTTGATTTAATCAAGAAAATGGCGGGCCATGTTATTATATAGCACCTCGATGAATCATCTGGTCACATGAATGAAAAAAATGAGGGAATTGGTGTATACCACTCCCTATATTATTATATTTTTTGAGAAAACAATATAGAAAACATATTTTTATGTCCTACATTATGCATCCAATATGTAATTGATAAGTAAATTTTAATCCATGTATTCATTTATTTTCATGGATATATAATTATCTCAATTATATTTTATTATGGATTTATGTTTATTATGTATTCCTTAAAAAATATTTTTTTTCTGTTTATTACATGATTTCATTTGCTGTATGTTTTCCATTATTGAGATATTGGGATCACCATTTATTATTTTCTATTTTCGTAGGTTGTGAATAATATAATTACATATGATTTGTGTAACAAGCTAGAATGTGTGAAGAATTAATGGGGATGTGGAATACATTATATAGAATAAATAATTTGATATAATAGAAAAAAATTCACTTCAGTTGAGAAATATATGGGATTTAATACATTTTTATCTAAAATTATCTAAATATATAAGCATAAATTTTCTTGGGAATGTATGTTATGCAATATTTTCATTAATTCAATTAATTTTATAATATTTTATTTTGGAATACATATTTGGAAAAAAATATACTATGCAAAGAATGTATTTTAAATGTCCGAACGAGGAATAAGAGACCTGTTTGTCATAATTTGTATCATAGAAATGATTAGATAACATTAGATATTATGGTATTTGTTGATGATATATTAACAATTTAAATGTATTGGTGGATCATAATTTCCAATATATTGAAAACCCTTTTAGAATGTATATAATTTAACATGACGTTACGAATGATTTTTTTGAGGATTAGGATAATATATCATTAGTGGAAACCTAATAGATAATACTATGAAGGAATTATATGTACATAATTACATCCCAAAACATTCTGGGAGACTCCATGTCCGAGACTTTGATCCGATTCTGATCAGAATAGTAGACATGGTGATTAATTGGAATAACTTTTTTCTATCCTTTAGAGGAAGGATTGCTTTAGTCAATAGTGTTTTGGAAGCCATCCCCATCCATGTTATGGCTTCAACCAATGTTCAAAAGGGGATCATCAATGACATTGAAAAGATTCTGGCCAGTTTTGTATGGGATGCTAGATCAGAAGGTAAGAGGAATTGGGTGGAATTGGAGACGATGGCAAGGCCAATTAACCATAGAGGGGTCAATGTGAGGAGTCTCAAAAGCACAATTCAATGCATGCATGTAAAACTAGCTTGAAAAATACATGAGGCACGCATGCATTGGGGGAAGACTATGGAACACATGTGATTGGGAAATATGGAAGCCCTTGGAGGACAAAAATCTCCCTCCTCTACCAAGATTCATATCCTCGTACAAACTCTTCACCATCATTCACATTGGCTCGTGGGGGAAGGTAACATATTGTTCTGGTCTAACAACTAGACAGGTTATATTATTGGTTTTCCAAGATGCCATGCACCTCTGATTACCTTTAGGGAAGCAATTATGTACACTTCATTCTGTCAGGGAATTCTGAATGTGGAGAAGCGGGCCATTTTTGATTCAATTGTCATCTGCTCAGATCCAGATAAACTTATTTTCAATCCCTCTTCCTCAGAAGACATTACCATTAAGGATTTATGGAGGCTTCAATATAAACAGGATTACCCCTAGAACTGGCATGATATTGTGTGGTGCACCATAATCCCTTCCATGTTAAATTTCCTAACTTGGAGATTATGTTTTCAGGCAGTGGAAACATACGACAACATTAAGAAGGTGGGTTTCAACATGGACTCTCGCAGAAACTACTGTATATTTATGAAGGAGGAATGCACGTCTCACTTTTTTTTCAAGGTGAGTGGGCTCGGGTAGTCTGGTCATCCATTGGTGGGTTAGACATGTCCACGGTCCATGCTTACGTATGGGAGTCCTTCCTGGACAGCTGGTTTCTAGGGACAGTGGAGGAGAGCCCAGGTCAGGCGGTGAGGTCTATCTTCTTTAGCACCACATGTTGTTGTTTGTGGTAGGCTACAAATCAATCCAGATACGAGATCACCCATCCAACTTCAAGAATCATCATGGTTAGGATCATGAATCTACAGATCGACATGTCCACTCTGTTCAATGGCGGCAACCATGCTCATCTTCGTAGCCTGCTCAAAATTCCCGCCACGACAACCCAGGTATCCAAGAACAATGCAGCGGGTCAATGGGTCTGTTGGCACCCCCCATGAGTTGGTTATAATCTCAATACGTATGGCTCCTACATCCCATGTAGAATGAAAGGTGGGGGCGTTGTGTGGGGCACTCGAGGGGATGTTATTCTCACCTTTGTTGCAACGTACAGCAACAGAGACCCTCTCCAGGTGGAGGCAAAAGCTATGATCATAGGTATGTCCCTTTGCAATCAGAAGAACCTTGAGCTATCCCAAGTGGAGACTGACTCTTTGACCCTCCATGATGCTCTTCTTGGAAGACGCGCCCCCCTTGGTCCATATTATATATGGTCATAAAGTGAAAAACTTTTTTTGACAACAATATTCAGGTGGCTCGCATGTGGAGAGAGGGGAACAAGGTGGAAAATTATTCTACCTCCATGACAGATTTGAGGTTAAATATTTTCCCCAACACACATCCTTTAATTCTTGAGGGTGCGAATTTGATTAGAGGAGATGCTTTGGGACTCCATTACTTTAGACCCCCGCAGGCTTGCTTTTGTTTTTTTCTCTTCCTTTTCTCTCTTCACCTTTTTTATTTTTGTATTATAATTAATAAAAATTTGATTTTGGATGGATGGGAAGATTGATTATTAACTCAATCAATATCTAGTGAACAAGAAAGATTCCAAGATGCACACCTAGTTTGAATCTCTTAGGGGATATGCTTTGAATTATTACATTCTCTTTTTTAACCATTATGATAGATTTAATTATGATGTTATCTAATTAATTTAGAAAACATATTATAAAAATGACCATAGGAATCCAAGGATTGAACAATGAGATCCATAAGATGAATTTAATGAATTTTATGTAAAAAATGAAAGTATCCAAGAGGAAAAAATATTCAGATTGATTTTTTTCACCTTTATATTTTGGATATTATCATAAATAAATTTTTTTAAAAACTAATCACAATGTTGAAGCTAAGAATGGTATTTTTTTTATAATACACTATGTCATATAACCATATAATGGTGCATAATTAATCCTATAATTGTTTTTTTAATATTCATATTTTGATGGAAATGGTATGTTTTCTATAATTACATAACTTAATGAGGTTAATATCCTAATAAAATTGAATTCATTATCTCATATCTATTCTTATTAGTAAGTGATATTTATCTATGATATTTTTTTTATTTTGAAAAAGTGATGATGAATATGTGAAACATCTATGGATGGTTCTCGTGTAGTTTTACATTGATCGTATAAAAATTTATATTATAAGGTATTAAGATCATTGTATTGTGATTTTATAATAAGCTTATCTCTTTAGGGATAACTATTGGAGACACATGATAGAAGTACAAATTACACATATGTATAATATACTCATGATGTTGGTAAAATTTACGTTGGTTTGTTTAGAAACAAATGAATTATATTCTATTGATAAACTGGATATTTAGAATCTATTAGTGGTATTTTGGTGAATTAGTCCAGTATTTTGAGATTATGATATATATTCACAAGTTTTTGACCATATGAACTAGTGATAAATGACATATTATAGTTAATTATTGAGTAAATTATTTATGAAATATACAAGTTTTATGATGTTTATTGACATAGAGATTCCAATTGTTTTAGGAAAGGTATGTTATAAAGAATATATTATTATGTTATATAAATAATTGGGTATTTGATCGTATAAATGGATAAATTTTTTGATGAATGATAAGTTGCATGATATTTCCATATGGAGTATCGTAGATTTATTATTTGATGTTATATGTCAAATGATGCATACATTAGGAAAACTATCAAAATAATTCATTAATGGGTAATAATTAAAATTTTAAGGATGAAATTTACTTTGTAGAGAATTTTACACCTTGATATTTTAATATATAACTTCCCCTAAATGATACAACGGTTTTGGATTGTGTTCGCCATATATAACAGCAAACATTAATTAATCCAAGATATATTTAGATATAATATTAATATTTTTGTTGGATATTTAAAAGGAAGTCTTTTAATTTAATGTAATTAATAGTAGTAGCCAATTTATGATTGATTTGTACAATGAAAATAAAAAAAATGTATTTATATTATTCAAATTCATTATTTTTTCAAAAAATGACTAATAATATCATTTATTGATTAGAATAGTATTTTCCATAAAAAATATTTTTATGTGGCATGCATTTATATTTTATGAATTATATAATTAGTGACTATAAATTATGTTTTGATATAAATAATTATTTAACTCCAATTTATTGGTTAAATGATATTAAAAATGAATAACAACAGTTTACATTTTAAAATACAATTTTCTAATATGAATGATTTATCATTATATATCAGGATATTATTAAATGAATGTGTTAATAAATTTTATAAATTTTATTTTTAAAAATAAAAATTAGTTAAGGATTTATAATATTAATATTATCATATGATAAATAAAAAAATAATGATTTTGATAAATACTACACTTTTATGAAATTATCATAATAAAAGAACGAAATAGATGTTTTATTAATATTACATAATATATATACATATATATTTAACATTAATGAAAATAAATTAAAATTAATACTCTATTTTAGAAAAACCAATTTATATCATTTTGGAAATAGAACTAATATATTACACTAAAAAGTTTTTTTACTAAAGTATGATTAATATTAATATTAAACACATGATAAAATTATATCCTTAAAATTTGATTTCCAATTTTACACAAAAATATAAAAATTATTTATCTTATACAATTTCAATTTTGGACATAAAATTTCTATAAGTATGATTAAATTTCTGGACCATGATAATGGTAAATCTCGTATTTTGGAAATAGTTGTTCTGTTACTTTTATTTATTTTTTATCAAATAAATGAATTTTTTTTACATCATTACAAAAATATTATCTTCAAAAAAATGATATAATTATATTAACCCACATTTAATAGGATACCAATGGTAAATAAATTAAGAACACATAATATTAAAAACACCATTTTTCTACTATTTCTATCACTTTTTGGTCTGGGAACAGCATGCGAGCATGTCCTCTCATTATCTAACTGTCTCATTGTACCCCAAATTTTTGATTTCCAATGATTAGTGACATCTATCACCTCATCGGTGGTGTTTTCTCTTTGATCAGAATGGGATGATGGGATGTCAATATCACCATCTAGAGATTACTCCTCGAAAATCGTCACCTAGTCTTGGAATCCCTCACAGATTAAGATGTTGTTCTTGAAACTACTTCCTAGTTCCATCTCTACATGGATGATGGTTATTTATTCTTCTTCTTTCAAGACATTCCAAGGGGTCAATCCAGGTAAGCAACCTTCAGTATAGACAGTAGTCTTGCATAGGCATCTGTGGCATGTCTTGAAACTGATACACTAGAACACTTACATTCTTCCATGTCCGAGGTATTCTCAAGTGAGAAGAAACACAAGGATTCCCACACTGGATGTTGTGTTTCTTATACTAGATGCATTCTTGTATAGTTTTAATCATGTTCTCATGATTTTCATAGTATATTACTTCTGTTTAATGACTAATAGAGATAGATTAGATTTATCAGAACACCAAAAAAAATGGATCCGAAATGTACATCCCTAGAAATGACCAGTTGGATGTTTTACCATAATGATGTATTCGAACATCTTGTAAATACTAAACCAGGATGATGTGTCCCTACTTATTGATGATTTCACATCGTTGAGGCATAATTGGACAAAAAAGATGGAGGATTAAAGGATGTAGGCCCCTTAGAGTGGTACACCCCTGTTTAGAGTTTGTTGGGATTGAACATCATGGTGTATTCCTATGTATCTCCATGGCAGGGAATAAAAAACCATGTAGTTTTAATGGATTATGTAGGACATACACACTGATACATCCAAGGTGGTTCTGGGAGCAGCAATAACATAGATGAATGGGGATTATGCACTGAGATGTCTCATGAGCTCTTATGAGTAGAAATCACAAGGATAAATGGGGCATACACACTGATGTGGAGTTGGTATTGCTGAGAGTATCAATCAAATGGATTAATTCGTGTTACACAATAAGGAGAGCGATGTTGAAGACGTGACCCCACCATGATAAGGTAATGGTTATAGAGAAGATTTTCTTGGCTTATACGTGGTTAGAATCTAGTTTTGATGGCGTGATCCCACAATGATATAGTGGTCTGGGTAAGAATCCAGATGGATGATGATGATGATGTGGATGATAGGAATTGGGTGAATCTTGTTTGAAGATGGCAGAGTATGGACTGAACCTGAGGGAGGTATCCTATGTACCCTACCTGCGAGGTATGGATTAAAGCCGATATAGTTCTTGAGTGGGGTGATGAGTCACTGAGGAGGTAGCTAGTGAGAATGGATGCATGTTTGGGAGATGAATTAAATAGAACCTTGGGATGAGGAATGATCTTCTTGAAACATAAGAGCTCAATGGATAGATCAAGATGAGACATGAATGATGGGTTTGAACTTCAGAAACGATTTGTATGTATCATCATGTTAGAGAATCAAATTCCACATAGTTTAGGATGGAGCATAGAATCTGGGTATACACAATGGATAGTTAACCAGAGATATGTGGGGGTTTATTTTTCATTAGCTACCCATCGCAAGAGGAATAATCTTGGTTGTAGGAGTATAGATTGAGTGTGTGGGGATAATGCATGGTTTGATACCTAGGGTGATCAGAACACCTCATGGAGGTGGATCCAAGATATGTGTCCCAAAATGGGATGATTCCACATCAGGAGGGTATGTCCCTAGGAGGGAGCACCAATGTTTACTATTTGATGGTTTTGAACCTCAAGGTGGCTTCCTATGTACCATGTGTAGAAGGAAGTGATAAAACCCCATGTAATTTTAGATTATAGTTTAGCATCATGCATGACAAGTGTGAACAAACATGTAGTGGTCGAGACTAATGGATTATGAGCTTGTACCTCAGTGAGTCCTCCAACGTACCATGCCTCATCGGTTGGGATAAAATTCCATGAAATGCATCCTAAAGTGGCATGGGGTGTATGCATGGTTAGCATCCTAGAGAGGTTGTCTTGGTCGGTAAATATTCTAAGCCCATGTGAGTCATTCATAGTGTGAGAAACAAGAGGATTAATCATACCTGGAGATTGTGTCGATAGAGTTCCGGCCATGATGGACTTTTATGGGGAATCAGAACATAAAGACCGAAGACGATGGTGATTGGGACTTACACATTGAGGGAATCCTGATGAGGGTTTTGTGATGTAGAAGAAGGAATTGACCATTCTATTGGACGAACCATATCATGGTGTCTATAGGGGATTATGTGGAGTCTGTTCAGGGCACACATAGAGAAAAAACTCAATGGGAGTGGGATGGTGGATTGAAAAGGATGGAAGGAAATAGCTCTTGTTCCCATCCTCTCTCTGATCCATTCTGGCCTACCACACATCTGGAAACTTGTTTTCTAATTACATGTATAGGGGAAGAATGTTATTGGATTTTTAACTCCCTACCTCTAGGATAAAGAGGACTCACTCTGGACCCCTTGTAATTACATAACATTTACCAACCCAAACATGGGGGAGAGGGGAACAAGTAATTCCCAACAGGAGTGGGGTGGATGAGTTATCCATCTTGGGGTCCATGTTAGAATATCTATGCATAGATGAAAAATACATTAGCATGCCTATGCCCATAATCATGAAGCAGGACAACATAGTATGAAAAACCACTTGGGGAACCATGAAATCACTCAATACGAGCCTCGATGTCCACAAATGAGAAGAGTGTATGAAGCAAAATGCTTCGTAGAGATGAGATTTGTGAAGCTCAAGGGATTTTTAGATAATAGGGGATTCATGATGTATGGTTTCCAAACGAATGAAGGGTTCTTCATAAAGTATATTCTTGGGTGGAAAAGATACCCACATTAGAAAAGACCTCTCAATTTGGAGTGTTCTCGGTGAAGGCTTAAGGATTCATGGATCCTCGAGGAACCCGTAGGGGTTCCCTCCTTTGTGAGAGGAAAAGGCCATTGAAAAGGGAATCCCCCACCATAGGTTGGGTCTATAAAGAACCAAAAAAGGTATACCCCACAAAATATAAGTTCCAAGGTGATATATATTTTGGTTCACAAATTGATTCATGAAATAAGATTTGGTAAGGAGAAAGGATAGAGTAAAAATTGTTTATGGAGGGGGTGAGACTTCTATTTATAGGAAGAGTAGGATAGCAGTTTCCATGGAGATGGTTTCAATGGACATGAAGGGCCCCATGAATGTAATGTTGATATAAAATGAGCAAACGTTCATGATCAGGTCTGTGAAGGCAGCAGTACAGCATGGAGACGATACGTTTGTTAGATGGTCAGCGAAGAGAGATGGACAGAGCAGAGGAGATCCATTTGCATGTTTATCCATGAAGGGAGATGAATCCACAGAGGAAATATATTTTTAAGGGGGTTCATGATGAGAGTTGTATGATGTAGAGGTGATAGATTTTTGATCAATATTTCGAAGGTATCTAGATACTATAGAGGAGACACCTTTGTGAGCGGGTTTGTGAAGGGAGCTAGTCACAACAGAGGATATCCACTTGAAAGATGGTTCTTGTAGGGAGTTGGATGCCACCAAGGGGATCTGTGTGCGATAAGGTATATGAAGCAAGTTGGATCCCATATAGGAGATCTATTTTCAGTGGTTCATCAATGTGAGTTTGACACCTTATGGGGTATCCATTTGCAAACTAGCCCACAAAGTGTCATGGCATACGATATTTTCAAAACGGAACCCTTAAATGATTTAACCAAACAGGAAGGCCACTATGGTGCACAATTTGGAATTTATTCATCCATAACAATGATAATAACTTTGGAGGAATGACTTTCAATGCCAAAATACCCCCCCCCCCCTCAGAATGGGAGAAATGGGAAACAAGGGTTGGTTTCTTGAGGACAATTCTCCAAAAAAACAATCGATGAATTGAAATGACATATCAAAATGAAGGTAGAGTGATTTTTTCGATAAACCCAGTTAGCCAACAACCACCGTGATTCATGGAAGAATGGTCATTGTAAAGGGAGAGCGAATATAAAATGGATACTGCCTATAAATAGCTCCATAGTGATCTTGTGTTTGTAACAGGATATCTATAAACTATTTTGTCGATGCTCTCTGTTCATGAAGAGATCCACCATGAAAACACCCCTACGTGAACCAGGTTCTATAGTATACTTCTCTATACATTATTTTTAGTGAACCAGTGAAACAAAACACATTGATTTCTGTGCGATGCACAATTAGAGAAAGGCTACTATGTGACCAGTCTCTGGATATGGTCTCTGGGTATGGTAACTAAAAATATTCTGAGTATCGGGCTGATTGCTTCTCGAGTCGTTCGTGCTGATGTCGCATGGAGGGAAAAAATCGTAGAAAATCAATAAATAAAAGTGTAAATTCGGTGTACTTAAGAACATGAATCATTGATGACAGTGTCGTTGAATGGTAAAATGGAATACCCATCTATGTAAGAGGCTTCCAATGTACAACATTGACTTATTAGATGATGTATTTATTCCAAAGGCAAGAAGATATGAGTAGGCCTAGTAGTATAGGGGCACGCCATGGAATTATAAGGGGTACATGGCCACAGATGACCACATCAAGAATGATCATAAACTTTTACACCACAATACCTCCGTAATAATGTTGAAAACATCGATGGTAAGGAGTTAGTGGAAACGAAATCCCCATATTAGTGTAAGATGATCATTAATGTTGGGCATGGGAATTCAGAAATGGGATGGATAAATAGTTTGGATCAACACCTGGGTGACACCTTCATAGATTGTTTATCTTGGACCTAATAGATGTACACTACTTTTATCGAGTTTGAGCTTGTGATGAGGAAATTAGGAATATACAATGCAGCATTGTTGTCCCAATTCCATGTTTTCCAACTAAAGAAAGTCATTGTAGAACATAAAAGTCGGTAGATGTTGGATACCAAACATCCCACCTAAATCATAGGGAGGTCGGTATTAGCCTCAGGGATTTCCACAAAATCTCTGGAATCCTTATCCTAGGAATGATGTATGATGATTTCCACCCTACCATGAATATGTAGTATAATTAGGAATATATGCCTCCTTTGGAAAAGTCAATATTGAACCAAGTGTTGGGAATATTTGATGATTAGAAAAAAACCAGAGATGTCCACATTATGTAGTGGTTCATCTATTTTACTATCTCTCTATCTGAGGGATCAAAAGCACTAAGAAAACTAGTAAACATGCCACCTACATGTCCAAGGGGAGAAAATAGGGGCATGGAAGGTTCTTACTATTGGATTATATAGGATAGAGAGTGTAAACTATGGGGTTATTGAATCAAGGATGGTAATCAGTCAATAGTTAGGCTGGTATAATTTATTTCGGCACTGATCTGTGGGTGGATCTTACCGATTATGGATGAGAACATGGGAGCATAAAAGAGTAAATTTGTTATTGTGTCACAACTAGCATGTGGATAATGCATCATCATAGGCATATTAGTGCTAGAGAAGTTATATAGTCTACTCTGTAACATCAGCTAGAAAAAGCAGTCGTTGTAGGTGGTAAGGCCATTCCATTTCTTATATTGCTGGATTGAAATGCACATGGGAGGAAAAAAATACCTCAATCCCATTTCTACACTATGGAGACACTCTCTACCATATATTTGGAATATCATAGGGAGTTCCCTGCTCAAGCATTGCATGATGGTTGTGATATGAAAAATTAGGCTATGCAATAAATTTATCATCCAACCATTTCCCTTACCATATGGAGAATTCACTAATGATGGTATATAAACATTAGAGAAGAGTTCATATCTGCTTTAATTCCACGATGACATATTGGTTGTGCTGGGGGACTTTGTACTCATATGATAACCATAAATCTACACCAATTCATAAGACAATTCATGTGTATGTAGTGGCTGACTCTAAAAGTGTACCTGGGGGTGCATTATGAGAATCAGAAATGTGTAATGAGACAAATTTGGTTGATGTTAACACATGAGGATGGAATGATGTAGAACAAGATCTCAATAACTACCACTACATTTGAATTGATTCACAAATATTCATTTATTTTGGAATATTCTTATCCAAGTGAAATATAGATGATTCTAGCAATCTTGGAAAGTAAATCGATGGATTCCACACCTCAAAGTCATGGGCGAGCAACGATAAGGGGTAGTATTGAGGGTGGAATTGATGCAAGTCATGATGCTGAGTTGGTAGATGTATGGGAAGAATACCACAGACTTGCACCATTGAAGACGAGACTAGGATGGTGCAAGGTCTTAACCCAGCAGCTGCAACTAGGATGACCCATGAATGGGGAAAATCATCAAGGGGGTTATGTAAAGAACCTCCTTAGGCTCTCAGGAATCTTGTGAATAAAGAGGATATTCCTCCTAATGTTCCCTATCTAGAGGCCTTGATAGACATGGAATTAGGAAAACACTTCCTCAACATCAATGAAATCTGGATGAACCTGAATATACATGGGATGTAGCTAGGGAAAATTGGATTCAACATACCTAGATTCATGGAGACCCAGCTGTTAGAAGAGAGTTCATAAATGTACTCGAGGAATTAGTATACTCCTGAGGCACACCACAACTATTTACAAGAAGTGTAAGGGTGTCATCATAGAAGGTTATCCCCCTAATTTCATCAACGACTAAACATGAAAGGTGCTTTATTTTTTATAAATTGGAGAGTTCTTAGGGGGAAGAAGTCGATGCTAAGGACCATTGTGATGATGATGGGGATGTAGTTTCCATGGGAATTTCCTCTGAGGAAGGAAAAAACAGGGACTCATATGAGACTTCATGGGGGTGGATTTTGTATAAATATAGAATTAAATACCAAGTCTTCTCCAAGGATATTAACCTTCCAATAAAATTATGATATTACAATCAACATATACTTATGAAGGAGGAACTTGTACAGACCGCCCCAACCACCAAGGATGAAAATTAGTCAACGGGTGTGGAAAACCATGTGTTGGGAATCACATCCTGGGAGACAACAGTTGAAGAATCAAGCAGTGTTGGAGAAACAAGTGAAGTGACTCTGTAAATATCAGATCGTATAATCATATATGTGGGACGACCCATAGAATTCTAGTTATGACATGGAATAGGGGAGACCAAATGTTTGACCATCATAATTCTCCTTATCCGTGTGGATGAACCTATTGTTTTTATCATCAAAATTGAATAACAAAAAACTTGTATAATCATTTATTAGAATTTTTAGAACCCTGCTGGTACGCATGGCCAGAGGACCCAATCCCCTTTTCTTAGAGGGTTCAAAATCCACATAGAATCAAGCACCCAAGCTGGCCAAGATATAGTTGTTGGGGAGAAATCAATCATTACAACAGGTGAATACATTGGTGGTGTAAAACATGGATCTTTTCAGAATGATATCATCAGTGTTAAATCCAGTGATAAGGGCCAACAAGAAAGCATGTGACTATATTATTTGAATGTTATTACTTAGGACGTTCCCATTACTGAGTTCCTTGATGGATTTTTTGAATATGATTCATATGATCCATTAGAGTTGAACAAATTTTATTATTACGCAGCTGAAGATAATCAAAGGGCATGGCACTAATCATAGAGGATAATCAAGCACTTCCTCACTAATGTTTGAGAACCACATTTCATTGGCAGAACATGATCACATATCACGTGGATATTAGATATAATCACTAGAGTGGTAGATGCACTAAATCTGCAAAAATTGGTATGAAACTACCTTGCCGATAGGATCCGGGTGAGTAGTCAACACCTGGATGTCGAGTGGATCCAGAAAACATCCAAAACTATGCAAAAACTCTAATAGGCTGAGAATACATCTAAATAATGGATGGGGTGATTAGATAATATTTAAAATTCCTCACAATGAAGTTATAGATTGTTGAATGACTAAAATAACGACTAGTGGAAGATAAGTACCAATTATCTTAGGTGAACCATCGAGTAGCGTAACATCAATCAGAATGATGCTAAATGTATATCAGTGTTGATGATCATCAATCTATGATATCAGATGAGTATAAGGGTCTTTGGATGTTTTAGTAAAACCTAGAAGCTTCATGCTCAAGAGTGTAAGAATTAAATCATTTCAATGAGGGTGTAAATCTATATGGTCCATGATTTGGCCAAACTAAAACATAATTCCTTCGCCCACATTATCACATAAAATGAATTCATGGACATATTTCATTCTTTTTTTATTACAACATTTCAATATTATGCTTGAAAAAATGGACAATATATCCCTAATCTCACATTGCTCATTCCTGGGGTAAGAAACAAGGGACGATCAACCAACCACTCAATTGGGGTATGAGAGCACTAGTCAGTCAATGACCACTTGTGGTCTAACTGACCACCCAGTGTTTCTGAAATGTGGAGGTGGATATAATATAGAGTGTAGGGTTATCATAGTATCCAAACATCATTTCCCAATGTGCTCTGGTGCATGAAAGTGATAATGTCGTGCGTGATGGAATAAATTTGAACCAAGGGGAATGATAAGTGTTAATCACAATACCAAAAATTTGGAACACATTAAGGATGGAATTACAACAGAGGGTAACTATTGATCATGATAACAACACAATATCCCCACCACATTATCCTGAGATGGAAACAATAAAACGAAGGCCAATCACGGACCGTATTCAAAACATGGTTCCAAAATCGATGTTTCGCCCAAACTATTCTAGGCAATTGGCCCATAACGGTAGGTGTTACAATATTCTAGGGACCTAGTACATTAGATGGTCCTTTAGATGTGGAAGAATATGGGAATCGAAATAAATGTCACATGAAGTGTGAATATTGATTGATGGGATGTTAGAATGGAGTCCAAATCTCGTGAATTTATAGTGCCATGATATAAGCACATTGGGTGCACATATCATACTGAATTGAGATCAAACATACTTCCAAATATGACCTCTCTGGTGAGGGCCTATGATGGAATAAATTTTTATGTCATGAAAATGTGGACGGAATGCACTCAATTTAGCATCATATGGTGATGATGATGCATGGAATAGTTAAATGTCATATTATGAGGAAGTGGAATACATTTTAAGGTCATACAGCATGGAACTTGTCGAATAGTTTAAGGTCATGTTACATAGAATAAGGGCTCCTAGTTTGTGGCCATCAATTTTGTACCACGATATGGGCCAAAGGGCATGTGTGGTTAATGAAACAGGTCTTGGGACTTGTGAGAAAAATGTCTTATTGTTCCTTTTTATCCTGTAGGAGAAGGAATCATTCCAAACGTAGTTCCTCAAATATATTATGTTGACAGACCATCATTGGTGGGGGAAATTCTCTTAGGAGAGAGAGATGAAGCACGCCATAAATATAATGTGGTGTATTTAACTTGTTCATGGTAGGTTCAAAGTTTAGTCTCATATATTTAGGGTATGGGCCTCTTAAAAGATATATCTGTGGTTCATTGAGTAAAAAGATGTGAATGATGAAAACAGAAAAAATATCCCTAGGGGACCCAATCCAAAAAAGGATGGAAGGATGGAAGGGGCTATGGATGGAACATGAACCGGAATTTTGGGTTTTGATACATATCCCATAAAACTTAATCATGCCACACATAGTTCTTTAAATGGAATGGATGGAGACCAATACCAAAAAGGGGTGATATTCTCTGATGTGAAAAAATATTGAGGTTGTTATGTAGTATAATTTTATGTGATGTCGTACATTGAAAATATTAGTTTAATGTTATAGTGATTTTACTGGAAGGATTACCTATGCAATGTGGTTTTAAAGAGAAACCCAATGTGAAATAGGGCCAAATGGGCCCATACCAAATTAAAAATTCTCAAGAGAATGCTCAAATAGTTTAATTTAATTATTCCAGGACAATGGGACCTGAACTATTATTTTATGGTAATAATTTTGGACCATAGGGTTTGTGACTTTCTAAACAAGAATAAACCTTATCAAAATCACTATTCCCACATGATCTATACTTAGTGTGGGAAATACGGGGTTAAATATATTTTTACAACCCATGTAAACACATGAAAAATGAAATGAAAATCAGGGGCCAAGGATGAACCCATGACGCTGGTTCTCCTACTCAACATGCAAAGGTGCAATGATGAATGACATCGGGGGTATAAAAATTCCATATGGACATACGGATGCAAGAGGGAAGAGAATCACAAGACCTACATTTGGGTCATGACTGAGATGGTTATAACGATGAAGGATAATTGCTAACCATGTTCGCAATAATGTATCCTCATCATGTGATTTGGAATGGGATGAAACCAATGAGAATCGACCATGGACCATATTTTCAATGTCATACATGTAATAATTTGTCGTTCAATATCTTCTGAGATGTTGGTCTAGAATTTTAGGTAATCCAATGTAAAATGATGCAAGGATTTATGTGGCTCCTTTAGGATGTTAAAGGTTATGGACACCCAAATAGAGGGGAATGCAAAGAGTGGTGGTGGGAAGAGGGAATGTCCATGCAGAATCCAACTCTCTAAGTCGCATACCCTAGTGCATTTGAGCATGTTGATGTGGATAGATTGGGTATCGGTGTTCAAGTACATATATGAATAAAAAATAAAAGTATGGAGGTGGGAATGGGTTTATGAACATATGTCTAGAATCAGTGACAAAATGTCTGGGAGTTCTAATGTATCTTGCGAGGACTACATTCAAGAAATACATTGCTTATAAGATGTCGTACAGTTTATCGGGATTAAATAAGATCGAATAAGGCCCCAAAAGAGATGTTCATGTGATGATAAAGCATAACCAATGTGAATGGTGTCCATGGACTTCCACATGACACCATGAATTATATAATAGGGACTCAAGCCAGGACTCTAAAAATAATGCAGTATTTTTTGTACCTGTGGCTGGACCAAAGACTAAGTATTTGGGTGTTACTACATGTGATGTGGTGGAAGGAATCAATCTATGCATTTTTTAGGGAATTTTGTTTAGTTTATTATCATGTGGTGAAGAAAAATTTTGGGTCAGTATAAATTTATAAGGGAGGAAAAAGGTCCATCCATTTTATACCAAAGGTGAATGATGACTAGAGAGGTCCACACCACACCACACACTCCCAAAAAGAACCTCATGTCGTAGGACCAGAATTGAGGGATATGGGGCTGGACTCGGATAATAAATGTCTATATGTTCTTATGTATCTTTCGAGGGCAGAAATCAAGTGATACATTGTTCTGTAGATGTCGTGTAGTTTAACATCATGCAGTCTAGACTAATGGTTGCAAAACAAATTATTTTCATGTTTCTAGGACATGGAAGATCATATAATATAGTCGTAGAGCTCAATACTTAAATATTATTCACAATTTATAATTCAGGATCATTTAGAATAAGAGATCACATATGAATAAATATTTTCTATGGAAACTGGCATTGTTGGGAGGACTAATACACTCACCATTCGTGGTCACCATAGAGTATGCAGAGTTGCGGTAAACCCTATGAACTATGTAGGGCCTTCCACATTTGAGATCCAACATTTGAAGCTTCATTATAGGTATCATAAACATCCTATGAGCTAATTCCCTATCACATTGAAGGAAGGATCAGAGATAAAATTTCTTGTTGAATTCCCTATCTATTTGGTTCTCGTTCCTCTCCAGATTGTGCATGGCCTAAAGCATATTCGCATCAAGGGAATCCAGCTAAATTAGAATTACTTATGAAATATTCTCTAATGTTATATGGTCATATATAGAAATAATAAGTGAAACAAATGAATGTTGATGGTCAGGAAAATATCCATTCCAAACACTAGGGAAGATGGGTTCACTACGGAGGATTTATGGGTGGTCATCTGATAATACCCGAGATCATTGGGGGGATCTTTTGAAAAAATATTATGGTTTTGATCAAAAATCATTTGAAAAATGTTGTATAGGGTTATATTCAGCATCACGATCTTTCCATTTATCTGCATTTGGTAATGAGAAGTGATGTTGGACCTAATGTTATATATGGAATACAATCTATTCAACATGGCTACTCTGAAACTGGTTCTGTTTTCAATGAGGATAGTGAGAGGAACTATGAATATATAGATGATGTTGGATATCACAAAATCAATGTTTGAATGGGCCTTCCCATCCTTTATCCGGATCACTTCTTCCTATATAGAGAGGAAATATTTAGTTTTTAGAATGAACCTACACTGTTAAAGAGTAGTTAGTCGATATGGTCCAACTAGTGATGTCCCCAAACCAAATGGAAAAAATGTACATGGTATTAGGGCGAGGCTCTAGTAGCTGAGGAAAAAATTTATCATGTATTTCGAAAACATGATTCCTCTTGGAGAAATCAATACTATATGGACTATAGTGGAATATAGGTATCCCATCCTTCTAATCTAATGGGTGTTTTTTGACCCAACCTAATGAGCTCTACAATAACGTGTACGAAACATCAGTATAACCTATGTTATATCACCTAACTATATGAAATTGAGGAGGACTCCATCGAACACATGCTGGTAGAGGACCCGCTCGAGGCTAGGACCACTCTAAAGGGTGAACTACATTGCACACAGATAGATTCACTAATGTTTGACTCTTGAAGTTATGGGACGAACATATTAGAGATTATCCACAAAGGCATTCATCCAATCGGGGGTCTCTACTATTGTAGTGTGGGAATTTGGTGGTCATGATGCTGAGGAATTGACTGTAAGGGTAATTACCTGCTGGATATCATCTTTTCCAAGGAGGTGAGTGCGATGACCATTCGATATACCATTTGAATAAATAACCATCCAAATCAGGCTAATTGAGGGAATATGAAAGGATGTAAAAGGAATTGTCTCAACCATTCTATGATCTATAGACTTGAAAAACATAGGGATGAGAAAGGAGCCGGGATAGTAGCTAGATATCATGCACTATTATGGGTATGAGTACAGTATTTATGACTACATAATCACCATTAATCTAAATGATGAAAAGCTGGGAGTCCCGCTTCACATTTAGGTCAGGGAAAACAATTTATAGGACCATATCATGACTATTGATGAGGGATAGATATTTTTCATTGTTGTTGGGACCACCTTCTAAAACGAGATCAAGTAATGTCTGACAACCTGTGTAGACTTTTTGAATAAAATACCAAATAATATTCTATTAAGTTTGGGATATTTGATCTCATTACCATTTGGACTCTAGGAATCACCATGAAATTTCATTCACCATCATGGAATGACCTGATCCTCAGATAGGATGACCTAATATGTTAATTCCACGTCCAAGGACTACTCTATAGGGGTTGGATGGGTGATGATGAAATATTCCAGTGCCTAATCATTGAAAACCATATACACGGAAAACCTAATGTTGAACTACTGTAGGATCACTACCCAATAAGATAGAGAGATTTTCAACATAGATCAGTTCAGAAGATAATTTAGTGGGTCCACATGAAACACTGGTTGTATCTCATGATGTAGATGATAATGACTCAACTTCTTTACTAAAAATAATAGCATTGGGAATCTCTTCTCGGTAGAGGTATATTTGGACTCGGTGTATAGGATCTTGTGGATGAGATAATATAAAGTATTCTATCTCTCATTATTCTTCGTCTAGTCTAGTCGGGTTTCGAAGGATCATTCTAAGGCTATCACATAAAGGACTAGCACCTTTCCAGAGACAGGTGGAATCATAACAGAAGGCTTTAGAAAATATTATATTATCTCATCGATGGTGGTGTGAGAATATTCATCCCACTTGTAGATGAAAACAATAATCATTATCTGGGAAATGGAAAAACACTGGATAGCCATATTCTCAAGAAATCAGTGTATGTGGGCTAAGTGGCCTTGAAAAACATGGTTCTATAGATGGTTTATGAGTGGGGGAATATTACAGATGGCCTTGATCTTCTACTATTATACTAATATGCCTCTATATCTAAGGAAAAAGATGAGTAACTATATAGAGTTGACCATGAAGGTGAAATTCAGTAGGTTCATCTTCATATGGCAGGACCAAAGGAGGAAAACAACAATTCACAGTCTTTGACATGGTCTTGAACCTGGCGTGCTTTAAAACCATATCATCCATGTATCATTCTGACAATGTCTTAAGGAACGTCTTGAAGATGTGGTGAATTGAATGATGATAAGTGGCCCATGCAATAATAAATCAAAATGGAATTTTCAGATAATATAACCTACCCTGTGGTGCTCTGATGCTGGTGGAATCTTAACCTTTAGGGGACATACAAATATAATAATATCCAAAATACCCATCCATATAAAAAGATCCTAGAATCTAGCAGTGGCATCGATCAATAGCTATGTCATAGGAAGGGGAAAATATTACTATGAACATTGATGATTGAGATCCTGGATGTAGATACACAATCTGATCTGTTAGTTCTTCTTCCTAATGGGGATGATGTTAGCTAACCACATAGGTTAGTGTAGATCCTTGATGAAGTTGTAATTGATGAGCTTATCATCATCGGCCTTGAAAATATCACCATGTGAGTGGTGCCTCATTCTGGGATGATATTTAAAGATGGCATAAATTACTAGAAGGTTGGGGAGGGTGAGGAAAACCAAAGGATCTAGTCCTGAATCTCATCATAACTCAATGAATATACATCAATGTTCTATTTTTGAAAATCCTTATACCACTATTGTTCCATAGTGGTCATCACTGCTCAGATTAGTGTGGGATTCATGTATACCCTGGAATCACGGTTCACATGGACCAATTCATCAATAGTGGTGGAGAATCCTTATTCAAATATAAGGGTATATTCCACCACATCTTCTTCATCATCTATGATAATAAGATCATCAAAAACATGTAATTCATCAATGTCCATCCCTGGAGGGGTGTTAGTACAGACATCAGATTCATCGAATCCTTCCATGGGAGTCTTATGTATTGTCGCAACCATGGAGAAAAAAATTGTTTAAAAAATTCCATCAAACCTCCTATCGAGTGGCACAATATTAATAATGTCAAAGAATTAGTGGCATATTGTCTTGAGCTGGTTGATCTCGTCATGGTGGAACAAGAAAGTGTGATGTTATAGTATGTTAATGTGGAAAACATCTCGATACCTAACAAGGTTCAGGGTCTAGAATCACCCAATCATGTCCTGTGTATGAATATGAGGTAATCATCTAACACTACCTATTTCCAGGAATGTGTCTTCCCCTTGTTTCAGAGATAATGAAGTTGTGTACAAAGTCTAGGGTAATGGCCTCTAATCGATGAATCGTGAGAATGAACCAATCATCCAAATCTACTGATGGGTCAGCTGAATGATAATTTTTTTCAATATCATTTGTTTGAACCTTATTTTCCTTGCTCCTGTAATAATCGACATCTAAAAAGAGGGATTCAAATTTTTTGAATGGAGAGGCATCATCCCGGAATATGCCCACTTGAAAATTGGGTGCTTGAGGCACTAATGATACGAGCAGGGAACTTCATATTGCATATGGAACCATGTTATACCCATTAGTGCATTGTAGGCAGTGTCTTCTGAGAAAACAATGAATTTGGTACGGTCCACTAGGATACAAAATTTAGTCTTCAGTTGAATCATTCCACATGAAATCTTTTCGGTCTGATCACAACCCTAGATTTTTAGGTAAGAGAGATTTGTATCTACTTTAAATAGTACAAGCATGTAGGGTGTCTGGTTCACCATGAGATAGGTCCCAAAAAGCATGTTGACAAGGAATCAATGAGTTTCGACTCCATTAAGATGGCCTAGGATGTACAGTGTGTGTATGTACCCCTGTATGGGGGAACCATGATATTATTTTGAGAAATATATGACATAATGCAATTATTCATTCTCGATTTCCACAATAAGGATGGAATAATAAAATGATACAACTGTTTGAAACTAGAGAGGGCTTCCCAAATCATTTGTGAGGGATTCGTGGATGTTTAATAACATACAGAGAGGTTAGAGAATATAATTATTCTCAAGAATTCCAGAATGGTTCATAATCACATCATAATTCTGTGCAATGCGCACATTCATACCGAATGAAGGTTTCTCTGCAAAAGGTAGAATGATGAGCACCATTGGTCAAGTTAGAGGATTTTGACTACTATTAGAGATATCCCTAGGGTGACCTATAAAAAAATTCATAATTACTACCTGCTCATGGAATGATAGATGAATGAGGTTGATACTAAGATGAATGCGGCTGATCATAGTGTGGTTGTCAAAGCTCACCCTGATCAAGTGGAACAAACGATGGTGGAAGTGAGCCTAACAGAATATTTTGTGAGGACTATGTGTGATGTCCACTATGTAGAGCCTGCTATGTGGTTTTAGTAGAATAAACAGCTCGGATAAAAGTACTGGACAGTGCATCATATCAATTCCCATATCCATGGTTTCATCATTTTTTGTGTCTACTATGGACTTTAGGAGGAAGATTATGTCGTTCCACATCATCGAGAAACATGTAGGGGTCCACTAGCTCGATGGGGTTTACCTACACATGGTCATCACATGAAGAAACTACCATCATTGGGTAAATTATGAGATAAATCCCCATATTTGAAGGAATGATGAAACAGAAAATGAGGGATGGCTTTGGCACTAGATGAGGACTTTTCCTTCCCTTTGGTTATCGATGCCTACCCTTCCGATAGGTGGAAGAATAAGAAGAGGGTGTAGAAACGACCTTGGTAGGAGGAGAAATAGCCTCATAAGGCTCATGCTTGTTCCAGTGGGAAACAATTAAATAGTAGATTCTAGTGAATTCATTGCGATCCATATAATCTTAATACATCTATGTTTTGTTACTAGAGTGTTATTTCCCTGGACCCTCACTGTTGCTATCGAGCCTTGCTGACACACATTCCTTTTATCCAGGGCTAGTCCCTGTATGACTATATTATTTTAAACAGGGCACTAGAGACAATAAATGAACACATATCACTACTTGAGAGTATGACCTAGTATATGGTGATAGGGACAATAGTTGGGGTGGTTTGTCCGATTATCCTCTTAGGGTTTTTTGTATACACACAACCTCAAGATTACCTAATCCAGATAACTTTGAAAATAACCACGAACATAATAATTTTTTAAAGAGGAGGTCCAATTTCTCATTTCTGGATAAGTGACCATGAGAGCTAGGTCACAATGAGGCGATGGAAGCTAGAAATGAGGAAAGGATAGATTATCCCTCCTGGGTATCACCAGTAGGCAAGGTGGTGTTGAACTATTCTGATGCCGGAAATACGATCATTGGGGCCGATTTAGAGTCTATTGTCCTCGGCGGGGTTACATAGGAGTTTCTACCAGAAATTAGTCCACTTTCATGGGGGACATAACTTATTAAAAAAAAATATTCCTCAATGTTGGTGTATTTTCCCATAGGTGTAGTATGAGAAAACAGATGTGCCTGCATGGCTTGCTGGTAGGAACCCTATAGAAAATTAGCCTTGTCATAGATGTTTCAAAATCCACTGAGGAACTTCTGAGTGGTGAGGTAGGGGACATGTTCAGTAGTTATATTCACCAATCACAATTTTAGATGCAATTCATGATTTAGTGGGAAATTGAGTTAATATCAGAGGACCTTCCACCAGATGAAAAATACTGATACATGCTCATCTAGATTTTTTTCACTCAAAGAGTTCAATAATACAGGTCTCTTGAGTGGAAAAATTGTATTGATAAAATAATTTCATTCATAGATCATCTGAACCATCTATTGACCTAATGGGTACCTGGTTGTAATATACAAATATTGGCCCTTCTAGTGCCTGTACAAACCATTAATGCTTGGAAGCATCCTGTTTTTCTGGATTCCCTAGCATGGGTCCACACCAAGAGATAAAGTGGGACATATGTTTTAGCAGGTCACCCATCCTATTAAATGGGATGAAAGTAGTATTTAGAAAATCCATAGGTGATGGAATTTCTTCTAACCATGTTGGGTACGACTATACATCAGGTAGGATCACCACATTTTGTGTCTCAACAACCTTCAAGTAGACAATGAGGGTAGCCATATGATCGACTAGAGGGGGTTTCTATTAGGGGGAGGATTCTTGAAAACCAGTATGTTGGAGGGTTCTTCAAAATTGTAGGCAAGCCCAATGAATGATGGAGCTGCTAGTGGAACAATATGATGGACTATTTGAGTCACTGCATATGGATTGGATGGAGGAATAACATGAAGGGCGGCCATATGATGATTCACACATAGTTTAGGTGGGTTCGGTGATGCATACCATAGTCTCCTGACATATGATATGGCCTCTATAGTATCCAGATGAGCGAGGATGGCATGATCAATGGGGTGAACCTCCTAAAAGATGGGCCTACGGCTTCCCCTACTGCCTCGGTGGTGGATGAACGAGATCATACCAATGATCACCATTGTATGGACGACGTTCTGCAAAATGCCTTGTTAGAAGTTCTTCACTGGTACTTTTCTGAATCATAATTTGCAGGGACAATACATCCTTCTAGGGATCATTTTTTGTATTCTACACTAAACCAGATGGTTCTGATGGATTTACAGGTCTAGGATTTTTTCCCCTTGTTAGGGTCACAATAGAAAGGAAATGAATCATTGGGTGCATTGAGGGTAAGAAAATATATTTTCTGGTGAGTGAAAATGCCCATGGGATCTAGTAGAGTTGTAACTACCCAATTATATAGGTTATACTTAATTAATTATTTTGTGGTTTCCTTCTATAAGATTTGGTCAATGTTAACCATGACTACACTCGGGGTCATATCCACGATGTCAAATAGCAGATCTTACCACCGCAAGATCAGGATAAAATAAATAGAATCATACTTACCCCCACCATGGATCTGAGCATGTGTGGATTCCTTAGAAATATTCATGTGGAGTACAATAAATCTCTGAAAACTACATTTTTAGATGGTTTGATAATAACTGGGCCATGCAGAGTGATGAACGACGGGAAGGAAAGCAAAGTCGAATATGAGGCATTGTTGGATGATGTTGTCATAGTGGTCCTAGCTCATTGGATATGCCATCTGAGGGTAGAGGAGGTGGAAATGAATTTCCCAAATCTTTTAGAAAAAACATGTGATCTCATCCATGGTGATGGACTCTAGAATGTTGAAGTATCGATCAAAGTCGGCCATATCATTTTAGAGAAGTAATCTATGTTGAGTATGTCACACAAGATCAGTAGCTCATAAGGGGGATTGGATGTATAATTTCATAACTCTTTAACTGAAGTTTCTAGATAACCAAAATCATCATTGATATAGATCACTATAGTGGTTGACTAGTTGTTTAGTATTCTATAGCTTGGGATGAGAAACCACTATGCATTAGGCTATCTTCCAGGGGACGTACCGACTACATCACCACTTCCCTATAGGATGGGGTGTTGAGCACATCATACTACTCTATGGTGGTGGTCATTGGTAGTGTATTAGGCATGGGTTCATCATCTACCAAACCCCATAAAAAACACTCATTGATCTCGCATCGAGGTGAAGAGTGAATCAGGCGTTTGTAAGGAAGTATGCACAGCGAGAACCGGGAAAGGAGTCAAATCCTCCGCCTCCTTTATGTATCTATAGAGGGATTATGGGATATGGTGTATCTCAATTTTTGGGAGGATTAAGCTAACACACTAATTTCCCACCCTAGACCTAGATATAGATGATCAGGGTGAAGGATCCACCCTCGAGTCATACTATAATTCAGAATCTAAGAAGTGGATGGGATATATGTTGATCTGGTGCTTCATGGAGAGCTTCCTACATGGATGATGGTTTTCCGTCCTTCCCTCAAAGGATTCATCAGATTAAGGGTGATATTTGAAACAAGGAGGACCCCTATGTGGGTTGGTTCTACGGTGTGGAGGATGTGCACCTATATGTTGATTGTGATGCAAGGTGGACCTTCACACCTATTTTTGTCAGAGATAGTACGACCTCTACTTTTGTTGTCCATGGTCTAAGGGGAACCTAAGCATATGTCCAATAAAATATGGGGAGGACCTCTATGTATATTTTCTGGTGTAAGTGGAGGGCCTATGTGGCAAGTATTATTTAGGTGAGGGGGTGTGAACTCTGCAGAATCTGGTAATAACATGGATAGGGCCTCCATGCTCATTGATGATGTGGTTAGGAGGACCATTGTTCTAGTTGGTGCTTCCATGTGGAGGGCCTCTACTTGTAATGGTGATGATGTCAATAATAACTTTGTGTTTATAACCGGAATCATGGGTATAACATTCATACATGAGATCATGGGAACATAAAGGACCATTGTAATGTGTGTCGGTGAGGTGGGGAGGACCTTCGGCTGGACCCGGGATGAATGCTTTAGGTTAACCTCCATGTTGAGCATGATAATGTTGAGGAACTCCACTATGACTGGTGATGGTATTAGGATGGATTTCATTCTGAAATCTATCTTCATTGGTCATCCCGCAATAACTATTAGTCGTGCTAGTGACTGAAATAGTCAAATAAAACCTCATTAGTGGTGGCTATGGCCTCAATATCAACCTGGTGTAATAGTGCCCCTACTTTTTAGAAATAAGGTATTGATGGTATGTTTCTATGGTGTCTTGGGTCATCAAAGCTATAAAAGATTAGTCCCCCTAATGTGATTTCTACTGAGCCTACTCCCAATGTTGACACCAGGTCAGCTGAAATAGGTATGGTTGTGGAGGGGTGTAGATAACATACTCCTCAGTATGTGGGACCAGATGGAATCATTAAAATATCATGGTATGAGCCCTCTATTGTAGACACCTTGCTGGAGTATCCAGGATGACTCGAACAACCCATATCATGTATATGCAAGGGAGAGAATCATTACATCATTCTGTGGAGAGACTCCCCAAATGGTTTTATGTCTATGTTGGGAGTATGGGATACCTACATTGTCATTGGGTGAAGTGGTGACGAGGTAAAAAAAATTCTACATCTTGGTGGGAAATATCCATCATGAAAATGACTCCCTCCAATTCATATCACTGAACAAGATTGTTGAACACCCTCATATTAATAATCTATAATGGTGAGAGGGGGAATGGGTTACCAGTATCCATATCTGTATAATAAGTCTTAGTAGAGGTGGATCCATATGGGATTGCTACATTAGAATTCCCCTCATCCCATCCTCTAAACGATATAGGTAGTAGGATTCATGTGGTTGTATCTTAGGTCTTTCAAGATGGAATATTCATCCATCTATGCTGATACGAGGAAATAAATTCATAGTTCAACCACAACATTCAGTCTTCAATCATTGGAGAGAAATATCCATGTTGAAAATGCCACATATCAGAATGCCTAGTGATTAACAACCCCAAACTCTGGTGAGATCCATTCTAAGCCACCTATTTTCTTGGTGGGACCTGGTGTCGGTTATCTGAATCAGGTGACATGGTCATATTATGATGTCTCAAATGCTACAAACACCCACATTGAGGAGAATAGTTTCATGTCGGTTTCACTATTTCTATTTATAATGATTTTCTATCAGGGTGCATCGCGTGAGTGTGTCTTGACATTCGCAAATGGAAACATTCTTCCGAGAACTTTCACATTCCAAAGGAAGGAGTCATAATCTCTTTTTTGGAGGTGTTTTTTCCTTGATCAAAAATGGATGATGGGATGTTAGCCTCTCCTTCTGTATATTCCTCCTTATAAATCATTGCATAGTCTGGGTCTCCCTCGTAGATTAATATTTTGTTTCTGAACTTCATTCCCTTTGACACATCCTCATGGAAATCGGTAAATTATGCTACTTCTGTCCAAAAATTCAATGGGGGGTCTTTCTTGGGAAACAAAATTTGGTTAGTAATGTTTTCACGTAGTGGGATATATGTCATGTCTCCATGGTTTTCTCGCCTTACCATGTTTTACATGAGTATTACAAGAGTTTAATTCCTGGTAAAGGCAGATTCGACACATCATAACACTATTAAGAGTGGATCAGAAATGTACATCCATAGTAAGGAGTACCTAGAAGATTTATCAAATGGATATATAAGAACTAGTGGTGAGGATGGAAACATGATTTTGTGTCCTTAAAGAGGGGTTATTTTACACCATGGTGGCATATCTGGCCATCACTAGGGGCGGATCAAAGAAGGTGGGCCCCAGAGAGGGTCACACATAGGTTTAACATTAGTTGTGATTTAACCTCATGATGGATTTCTTTGTATCCCCAGGTCTGGGAATCAAAACCCATGTAAAATAATCACATTGATTAATGGGATTACTCAATAATATGGATTGGGAGCTACTTAGAGAAGATATCACATAGACGAATTGGTCTTACACTGTGAGATGTACTGTGAGTTGTTGGGAGCAACAATCATTGGGATGCATGGAGATTACTCACTAAGATGACCCATGGGGATGATTGGAACCCATAATGATAAGGGTGGGATGATAAAGTAGATGGATGGGGTTTCTGCATGGTTATTTACTAATATGAATCTCATGATCCCACCAAGATGTGGCATCATGGGTAAGAATCATGAAGGAATTTGTTGAAGTGTAAGAGAGGAATGGGGTGAAATCATTATGAATATAATGTTATTGGTCTTGAACATTGAGGAGGTTTCCTATGTACCATTTTAGGGAGGCAGGGATCAAAGTAAATGTATTTCTGTCTTTGGTAGACGAGTCAACTGAGGATGTGGTTCATGATGATGGGAACACGGATGTGACCCAAAGTAAATGGAACATTGGTCTGAGGAATGATCCTCCTAAAACACAAATTATAAATAGAGAGATAAGGATGAGACTTTAATGGTGAGATTTAACCTCATAAAGGATTTCTATGTATCCCTGTGGAAGGGAATCAAAGTCCACAATGATCAGGATGGAGCATAGGATTGGTGTGTACACAAAGGATAGAGACCCGAAGAAATGTTAGGGATTATGAATGCTTAGCTTCCCATCATAATAGGGATACTTTTGGATGGATGAGTATGTATTGAGTGTTTGAGGCCTAAGAATGGTTGGATTCCCTCAGGGGGGGGTTGAACACCTCATGGAGGTGGATTGAGGAGATGTGTCCCAAAAAGTAATGAAGTCATATGGGGAGGATACATCCCTAGGAGGGAGAAACAATGTTTACCATTAGTCATGGTTGATCCTTGAAGAAAATTCCAATGTACACTATGTAAAATATATGGATCAAATCCCACATAGTTCGAAAATATAGATTAATTTCATGCAGGATGAGGGGTGATCTATCGTGAAGTGGTTGAGATTGTTGGATAATGGGATTAAACCATAGGGAGGCTTCCTATGAACCTTTCATGAGGGGAATGGATCAAAGTACATAGAGTTCACCATAATGGGGATTAGGGATTATGCGTGGATGTAATCCTAGAGAAGTTTTCATGGTCGATAATTACTCTAAGCCCATGTGAGTCTTTCTCATTGGAAAAAACAAGAGGTAGCATCGGACCTGCAGATCATGATGTGAGAGGTGCGTCCATGAGGGATTTTATGTGGGGATTACGCAATTAAATAGCCCATGGAGATGAAAATAGGGACATACTTAGTGAGGTAATCCCTAGGAGGGTGTCCAGATGTATGAGGATGATATAACCATCGTATAGGGACAACCTTATCATGGTATGTGTCATGGATTATGTAGAGGCTACCTGAGGTAAACACGGAGACATAACACAATGGGGAATAGAATGTATATTGGAAATATTGGAAGAAAATATATCATGTTCTCATCCACCCCCTAATCCATTAAGTCCTACCAGACATGTGGAAAATCATAGTTTAACATCTTGTGTTGTGGAATAATGTGATTGGTCATTTAGAGTCCTACAGATTGGATGATGATGAATCACTCATCACCCCTTATACATATATAACTTGAACCATCATGCACATGGGGAAGGTAGGAAAAAAATTTCTGGCTTGAGTGAGGTGGTGGAGTGGTCCATTAGGGAATCCAAATTTTCGTGGCTATGAAATGAAACAATATTTTTTAACATGACTATTCGATGAAGCATGATGCATGATAATGCTATATGAAACAACACTTAAGGAAACATAAAATCACACCGTATGAGCCTAAAGGGATGCACATGAGAAGTGTTTGTGAAGAAAGGGACTTCAAAGAGATGGTATTTGTGATGTTCTATTACTTCACAAATAATAGCGGATTCATAAAGTAAGGGTGCCTCAAGATGGAAGGGTACTTTATAAAGGAGAGGTTTGGGTGAAACATAGCTTCACATTGGATAAGTGATCTTATTTTAGAGAGTACTTTGGGAAGGAATAATGATTTTAGGAGCCTTAGCAACCCAAATAGGAACCCTCATTACTGAATAGATAACACCTTTGAAAATGGAAGCCCCACCAAATGAAAGGGCCATAAAAACTCAAATGAGGTACGACACTGAAAAACTAAATAGCATGGGGAATACATCTTTTTTATCAAAGAGCATTGAGAAAGATTGATGGGAATTAAAAGGGATAGAGAATTAATTGATTATGGAGGTGTTAGACATTAATTTATATGTAGTTTATGTATTAGGGATACAAGAGGATATCTATATCGAACATCAATAGTGCCTTGAAAGAAACATAGCATGAAAAATGGCATACGTTCGCGATCGGTTCCGCAAAGGAAACTGTACGCATTGTAGTAGATCAGTTTGAGCACTAATCTACGAAGGCTGGTGGATGTTGCAGAGGAGGAATATATGTGATTTGGTTCATAAAGGGAGATGGATTCCCAAATGAGATTATTTTACGAGCTGGTACATCAATGGACATGGACGCCTTGGAAGAGATTCATATGTGACATGTCTGTGATGTGATTTAGATTTCATTGAGGATATCCTTTTGGGAGAGGGTCTGTGAAGGGATCCTGATTCCAAAGAGGAGATACTTTTATGTGATGTTTTAAGGAAGGTGTTGGAATCTATAGGGAAGATCTGTTTTTCAGAGAACCCATGAGTTGTGGCGCGTCTTTATCTCACCCCAATATTTTTTTGATATATCTGATATCTTTAAGAAAATATATTTTTTATCATTGATGAGATATATTTAATAACTTTAATAAGATATGGGATATCTTTTAGGGGATTTATGGGATATCATGCGCCATATATCATATATATATATGAGATGTACAGCTCCTCTCTCGGCAGTTGTTGGAGGAAGTGCATTTGCGTTTTCAAGGAGCAGTTTTCATATCTGCAAACGGTGGAACCACACTGATTTGATCGGCTATCATATGTGGTATTTTCTGATCTTATCCCAATTTTTTGCATCTATAAATTTGTTCAGACATCAATATTATACTTTCATAGTCATATCTATAGGGTTTTCTTAAGCAGGTTGTTTTCTTCTTTTCAAGCTTCATTCAGACTACATCTATAATTTGATTTTGATCCACAATTTTTTTGAGTATTACTTTTGAGATCCCTCAAATTTTTGGGGAGTATTTATTGTGTACTTATCTTTTTTAGTGGATCCCTCTTTTTGGACAAGGTCCCATGGTTTTTCCCTTTTTGGGGTTTCCATGTAAAAATTTCCAATGTCAATTTTATATTCTGCACCTATTTTTGTCTCTATGAATCCGTTGTTTGAGTGAATGATTTTTCAATTGTGCATTGGTGTTCTTGTTGTTTTCACGTTCATCATTGTCATCATTTCCATCATCTGGTATCAAATGGTTTGGTTTTTATTTCATATTAATCTTTTTCATCATTCCTAACATCTGGTGTTTAGTACCCAGAAGCCAGAAATGATGTTAGAGGATGAATGGGTGTTCAAGAATGAGATGGTTTGTGGCTTCATTCTCCAATGAGTCGAAAACAACGTGATGAACCACATTGTCAACAACTCGCATGCCAGTACATTGTTAGAGAAACTAGAGACTGCCTATACTTCCTAGACAAGAAACAATAAGATGTTTCTTCTAAAAAAATGATGAAAATAAGGTAGGGAGAAGGTATGACTATTTATGATAATTTAAGTTAATATCAGGGAAGTTTTGATCAGTTTTCTAGCATGGTTATCAATTTGGAAGATGAGGATTTGGAACTTTTATTGATTAAAATGATACCTGATTCTTGGGAGAATTTACTTGTTACTCTTACCAGTTCTGCCCTTAATAGTGTTGTGACATTCAGTTTTGTTATGTCAACTATTTTTAATGAAGAATTCAGGAGATATACTCAAGAAAAATCTTTAGGGCTTTTAGTCACAAAGAACAGGGGGAGATGCTATGAAAATAATCAGGGATGGAGCAGTCGATGAAAGAGTAAAAGTAGATGCAAATCCAGATCAAAGCAAAGAGATTCTGAATGTAATCATTGTGGAAAGAAGGGGCATGTTACGAAGTTTTGTTTTTATATGAAAAGTGAAAACATAATGAAGGAATATCAGCAAATGAATAATGGTGATGGAGAAGATCAGGTCACTACCGCTACAGTGGTTGATCTTGTTATTATTTCTGACTCCATATATTTTGCTTCTGATCATTCTTGCTGGTTTGTTTATAGTGGTTCCTATTTTCACGTGACATCAAATAACGAGTTATTTACATCTTAAAACCCAGGTAATTTTGGGATTTTGAAGATGGGTAATGATAGTCAGGCTGATGTCGTAGGTATCAGGACTGTTTGTTTAGAGACCAGTAGTAGAAGTATACTAATTTTGATGAATGTACGACATGTACACGTGGTTCTCTTGAATATTATTTCTACCAGCTTTCATGATGATGAAGGGTTTATCAACACTTTTGGTGATTTCCAATGGAATATTTCCAATGGATCTTTGATTGTTCCTCGAGGGAAGAAGCCATCCGAATTGTACTAGACTAGAGGGTTTATTTCATGTGATACTTCTTGTGTTGTTGAGTGTAATATTTTTTCAATGTTATGGCATAAGAGGCTCAGTAACATCAATGAGAAATTTCTAGGCTATTTGAACAAGATAATCTTCTTCTAGATTTTAGGATTGTGATATTTGACACATGTTATCATTGCATGGCTGGGAAACATTGCAGAGTGAGTTTCTGCAGTCATCCTCTAACAAAAAGTCACAGGTATATGAATTAGTATAGTCTGATTTTTTTCGATTGAAATGTAATTCCATTACTGGAGGTCTTTATTTTGTGAAATTTATTGATGACTACTCATGAAAACTCTAGTATTGTGTTTTGAATGCCAAAATTTAGGTTCTTAGTGTTTTTAATGAATTTCATGTTTCTACAGGGAGAAAATCAGGAAAGAAATTGAAATGTAATCACATTGACAATAGGAGACAATATTCTGGTTCATTTGATCATTATTACGGGAAGGAAGGTATTCGACATTAGAATACAGCTCCCAAGACCCCTCAGCTGAATGATGAAGCTTAGCGGATGAACATGACTTTATTAGAAAGTGTTTGTTTATTTCCTTCAGAATCAAAGTTTCCTGGAAACTTTTGGGGTGTGGAATTAATACTACTGCTTATATTATCAATTTATCTCTTGCAGTTTCGTTGCAGACAGACACTCTGGATAAGTTTTGGTATGGATAAAAATAAGGTATGATCACTTGAATGTTTTTGATTTCAAGGCGTTTGTTCATGTTCCTAGAGATGAGAGATCCAAGTTGGATGACAATTTTCGATAGTGCATTTTTATTGGATATTGACACGATGAGTTTGGGTACAGGTTTTATGATCCTACTTTGAAAAAAAAATTCAGATGCATTGATGCAGTGTTTAAAGAGGACTAGGCTATTGCAAATATTTATAAGGAGGAAAATTACACTTATCTAACTATTGATGGCTTTAATTATGCTCATGATGAATAGGTTAGAGTTGATATTCCTAATTGACATTTTTTTGGTGGTCTGGTTCATAGGGATATCAATGAACCTCTAGTTCCACTCTAGAGGACATCTCAGAATCATACCATTTCTACTCAGTATTCATCCGATGAGTATGTGCTTCTCGCTGAATGGGGAGAACCAGAATCATTTGATGAAGAGATGGAATGTGAATAGAGGGATAGATGGGTTGTGACAATGGATAAAAAGATGACATCATTACGTGACAACTATACATTTATGTTCATGAAGTTACTAATAGGTAAGACAGATTTTCCAAATCGGTGAATGTATCAGATTAAAAATGGAGAATCCAATTCTATTCAACTGTACAAGGAATGATTAGTTGTTAAAGGCTTCCGTTAGAAGAATGGTATTGATTTTGATGACGTTTTCTCAAATGTTGTCAACATGACTTCTATTCAGGCTATTATTCGTTTAGCTGCTAGTTTGGATCTATAGATTTTACATATGGATGTCATGACAACTTTCCTCCATGGAGATTTAGAGAAGGATATTTATATGGAGAATCCATAAGGTTTTAATGAAATAGTTAAACATAATCAGGTCTACAGATTGATGAAGAGTTAGTATGGTTTGAAGCAAGATCCGAGAAAGTGGTATAAGAAGTTTGAATCTGTCATTTCTCATCAGGGTTTTAGGATGACATATTTTGATCATTGTGTGTTTGTTTCGAGATTTACAGATGATGGTTTTATTATAATGTTTCTTTATGTTGATTATATGCTCATTGTTGGCCATGATTCTTCTAGAATTTACAGATTGAAGAAGGATCTTTTTCAATCTTTTGTGATGAAACACTTGGGTCCAACATGACAGATTCATGGCATGACAATCTACCCTGACAAAATTCCATGAAATTGTGGTTATCTTAGGTGAGATACATTGAAAAGGTTATTCAGAGAATTTATATGTATAAAGAAAATGTGGTTAGTACACCTCTTTCATTACATTTTATGCTCAGCACCAGTCAGTCACCTTCTACTGATGAAGAGAGAGAGGATATGTAGCACATAACTTATTCATCTATTGTTGGATGTTTTATGTATGTTATGGTATGTACTAGACCTGATATATCTTAGGCAGTTGGCGTGGTAAGTCGATTTCAGTCAAATCTAGAGAGAGAGCTCTAGAGGGAAGTGAAGTACATTTTCATTATCTTCGTGATACTTCTGATATGAGACTGCGTTTTGAAAAAGGTGAACCTATGATTTGTGTCTTTACATAATCATATATAGAATTATATATCAATTCAATGAAGTATACTTCAGGCTATTTGATTAATTTTTCATGGGGAGTTGTATCTTGGTAGTTTAGGTTGCAGAGATGAGTTGCTTTATCAACCACAGCGTCAGATTTTATTGCAGCTATAGATGTGTGTGTATAATTGTTGAGGATGAAATATTTTAATCTAGAGAGCAATTTTAATCAATACATATATGTTTTATTTTGTGATAGTAAGAGTGCTATTTGTTTGGGAAATAATTCTACATTTAATGGAAGTTCGAAACATATCGATCTTTGGTATCATTGGATCCACAATGTTGTAAATTCGAGACAGTTAGAGCTTAAGAAGATCCATACTAATGAAAATGGGTCATACATGTTGACCAATGGTTTACTCAAATAATAATTTGAGACCTTTTGACAGCTTGTAGGGTTGGTGAAGATCCCCTATTGAGTCGGTGGGAGAGTTTGTTGGGCAGCCACCTCACCTGCGCCGATATTTTTATGATATATTTGATATCTTTTAGAAGTAAAATATATATATTTGATGATATATATTTAATATCATTAAGAGGATATTAGATATATTTCAAGAGATACATGGGATATCATGCGAAGAATCTCAGATTTATGTGAGATGTACAGCTCCTCTCTTGGCAGTTGTTGGTGGCAGTGCAGTTGTGTTTTCAAGGAGCGGTTTTCATATCTACAACCAGTGGAAATACTCTGATTTGATCGGATTTCATCTGTAGTTATTTTAGATCTGACCCAGTTTTTTTCATCTGCACTTTTGTTCAGACATCAATCTTATGCTTTCACGGTCAGATCTATTTGGGTTTCTTTAGCTGGTTTCTTTCATCTTTTCAGGATCCATTCAGACTACATATATAATCTGACTTTGATCCAATATTTTTATAAGTATTAGCTTTGAGATACATTCCATTTCTTGGGAGTCCTGATCATGTAATTATCTTTTTTAGTGGATCCCTATTTCTGGAAAAGGTCTCGTGGTTTTTTCCTTTTTGGGTTTTCCACGTAAAAATTTCTTATGTCAATTTTATATTTTGCACAAATTTTTGCCGCTATGCATCCGCTATTTGAAGGAATGGTTTTTCCGCTGTGCATTAATGTTTCTTGACCGTTCGTCGTTTTAATCATTCCCAACACCATGAAGTGATCTGGAATCTACAGAGGAGATTCATTTGCGAGCCGTTCTGAAAAGTGAGTTGGTCACCGTAGAGGTGATCCATTTTTGAACTGCCCCCAAAGTGACTTTGCAGAGGATCTTATTGAAACATACCACAATGATTATTTTAACCAATATTGGAGGAAACTCGTGTATGAATTTTTTCTTTTATTTGACCATAAATTTGTTTATTCCTTCAAAAGAACAAATTTCGGCTCCAACATAAATAATACAGTGTTATTCTATCTTTAAAATATTTTAATTTATAATTTAATTTATAACATTTATAATATGATTTATATTTTATGTCAATGAAATTTGGGTTCATCACACCCAAATTTTCAAGAGGTATTATTTTATATTTTTTTAAAAATAAATTACATTGTTAAATACTCGTTACCCTAGTAAAAAATGATAATGTAAAAACCTAAAAAAATTAGATTAACTATTTTTAAAACACCCATGGAAATAAATGGGGCAGGATTGATATACCCAATATTAACACTAAACTAAATTATTTAAAACCATTAAAGTATTTGTTGCTTAACTAGGGCAATTATATCATTGGAAAATAAAATTTTTCACCTAAGATTACTTTAATATAAATATAAAATGTTGAAATTAAGTCCCTTCATGCCAAACATATTATATAAAATTCCATCTTAAACCACAAAAATATTTTACTTCTACAAACTACTATAATTTTCATAAGAATCTAGTATTAATTTCTTATCATATTCACTTCATGTTGAAGGAGACATTCAAGAGAATGTTCAATGTCCCAAAGCGAGAATTACATAATATTGAATATTTTCTTCTTCATATTTTGATTCCAAAACAATATGTACCCCTATAATATAATATCCTAATAATAATTTTTATCCAAAATAGTTTTTAACATAATTGAAGAAACATTATTTATTCAGTTATATTCACATAGTAAATCAAATGTAAGTTAATTGTGGATTGTACGGGCCACCACATCAACAAAGTAATAGTTTCCATTTTCAAATTGATTTTATTTCACTAAAACCCACTTAATATATTATAAATTGACATAATAAATTCTAAAAAAATATAAATATGTATTTATCCTAAGGATATTATACAATCCATTAACCATACATACCCATTGAGATATAATGTGTTCATGGTAGGGTTCCTTTAACCGTTTAATCAAATAATTATATAAAACTCTATAATTTTTAAATATGGGAACATAAATACTAATTTTATAATAATTTCATAGGAAAATAAGTATTTTCTATGGGTATGTATGTTTTTTATTGATTATTTAATTTATTATTAAAATATTATCCACATTCACTTACATTATCAAGGAAAGTCGGCATTAATTCAATTTTTGTGAAAACAATCAAAAAATCTATACAATAAATTAATAGAATATGATAATAAATTTTCAATATTAAATTAAATAAATGATTATATGGTTTATAATATTTTATTTAAATTGGTACTTTTATTAATCATGATGTTTGGGGCATGCACATATCGAATATAGAATATGGTAAGGGTTCTCATCTCAAATTAAACTCTTGGAGGCATGTTCGGTATTATGACCCTAATTTCATTTATGTGTTGATTATATTATATAATTATTTTATCATATCATTATTTATATTTTAATCATGATATTTTATGTTCAATTATAATCCCACTATTTCAAGGGGTTTATATTTACGATTTACTCAACTAGTAAGTGTTATTTCCATCAAACCATAATTCATTGAGAGATTTTTATGTTATTCACCATTTTCCCAATAAATGGTGTTGTTTTTACCCATGTATGTATAATTATAAAAAACTTTATTTATGGAAAATATTATTCAAAATACGATCCTTTAAATCCAATTTTTTCTGAATTGTTACGTAGTTATAAATCTTTTTGGTAAGTTCATTTTCGTTAACTGAGATTTGATTCATCATATTCAATAAAAATTTTGGGATAATTCTACAAATTTATTATATTGTGAGGTAATATATTTGTATACAATTAAAATATTTTTCGTGAATATAATGCATCTTTTGTAATTATTTTTTCCTCAATGAGTTCATTTCTCGTAAGGGATATTTATAAATGAAATCTCCATTCCGTGAGTTATATTACTTTATCATGAATTTATATATTCAATGATTATGGTATCCCAACATAATATTTTATTTATATGATATTTTATATAACTATTTAGAATAATTATATTTTAATACCTAGAAGGTTTTGTTAATCTATTTTCCATGGGTAATGTATTTAGGGGATGGATGATGAGGGCTTGTTTATGGTGGCAACATGATGGGTTCTTGGGGCCTCATGTTTTCAATCATTTTCATTTAGGGTTGTCTGGTAGAGGTCTTGGCTCCTTGAGTGGCCGACTAATTATTTTTTTCAAAGTGTTATCTTCATGGTCTCTCAAATCGTCCTCAATAAAACAAAAAGTGATTTTATTTTAAAACAAGCAAAAAATGTTTCATGGAATATACCATGGAGGTTTTTAGTAATGTTAATTTTAAATAATCAAAATCTATTTTATACTATCAAATATTGTATTTAGATCCACATTATTTTAGGAAAATAGTATATTATTTCGATAGATACAGTATTGGGAGTTATATATAAAAGTAAACACTTTCAAAATATTTCACTTCACATTTTCTATGGTTATGTTTGATAGTGATATTCTTGTTTTTAATTTAAAAAAATACTAAAAAATCTAAAAAAGTTCTTTTGTTTTCACTTCCACTTTCCATTTCATTTTCAAAATGATTTATTGTCAGTGGATTTATGTTACATGATATATTTCCTGATTTATAATTATATATATATATATTTATATTATATTTTGGGAGATTGGAATCATCATACTAGAAAATCAAATTACTAATCCCTTCTTGGGGTGTATCGTTCAATAATTCTTTGGCAATGCTATTTTTCATCATTGTTAACAACTTTATATGTTTCCATTATTACAGAAAGTTTATGTTATTTTATAAATATCAATGTTCTTAATTTTATGGGCTACGACCATGTAATAAATTTTATATAAATGTGTAAAATTATTGTAATAATGTATTTTTTTATTCCAATATAGACGATTTTTGTATTGTTGACTACATATTGGTTAACCATCTAGATTTTTCCTCAAGATTGGTTATGATCATTTTTCCTAATTTGCTGAGATGATAAATTTATTATAATTAAATATGTTCTTATTCAAATATTTATGATTATCTAAATATATACTATATATTTTTTGAACATCATTATGATATATTCGGATGGGCTATGCCATGTTATCTCTTTTATTAAAATGGGAATAACTATTGGTTTGTTTTATTTTATTATTTTAACATAGATGATTATTGGATAATGTTATTATGTATTATATAACCATTTTTAATATGATGAATGAATTGGACTTAATCAAGTGGATGGTGGGTCTCGATATTATATAGTCCCTTGATTCCTTGATTGGTTTTATAAGAAAAAGAAATATGGTTTTGGTGTATCCTCTCCTTATATTAGTATAATGTCATGTTAGCATGACTTTATAGAATATTTTGATGTTTGGAATTATTAATTCTATTATTATGATAGTATTATTTGTTTTTATCCATTATTTCATTTAATTTAAGTTATATTACATCCTCTTATTTTCCGTTGGTAAGGTAATTATCATTATTACGTAATATTGTAAAAATATGTATGACTTTTTTATGTCATGATTTTGATAGCATTATGTTTTATTCTATAAAGGCCTTTCTATATAACCCCTTATTGTGTTTCCATTTCCTAAGGTTATAAAGAAAATCCAATGTCATAATATATATAATAGGATAGACTTCTTAGATAATTTCTGGGTGATAATTATGGCTTGTTTTAGGTTAATTATTTTTTTGGAGGAAATAATTTCATTTACTCGAGAAAGGCATGTGCATTATTAGTTTTGTTTTTTCTTAATTTCTTAATGTTAGAAACATAGATGGTATTGTTAATTTAACTAATGAAATATTTAATTTAATTAATTTAATTATAATATAGTTATTTCTCAAAAAATATAGTTTGTATCAAATGAAGGATTTAATGTTTTTGTTTGAGGCACCAGATCAACGAGAATTTGTTTGGGGAATCATAATAGTGGGAAATAAGAAAATTAAAATAATGACTTTATCTAGAAAGCACAATTTTAATATATTTGAAAAAATGATGAGGGTGGCGTAAATTGAAAATTGTGTTGTTGAAATCATGGAATGATGAAATGAAAACATGTTGTGTCGGATTAATGTAGACCACCTAAAATGATAGGATATTTTTATAAAAGTGTAATTATGAAAAAATATTCCTAATTAAAATTATATGTCACACTATAACATTTTTAAGGCATACTGGGCTATAGGATTCACTCAATAGGACAAATACATACATTTTTATTCATGGGTGGGCCGAATATGAATCACATATGTTATCTCCTAAAAAATGTTTCATTTGTATTATATTTACTCATTACCAGCTATCATGGAAGAAATGTAACACCCAAAGATTACATAGTGTGTTATTTCTTCAAAATAATTCAATAACTTGCACTACACGCAACACCGAGTTAAAGCGCACCATGACTTACCAAACTAGCCATTATGAATAGTAAAACCTACTTTTTAAAATTTTATAAATTATATCTCTCAAAATGGACTTCATTATTGGATTAGGAATATCAAAATTAGCCTAGGGTGAAATATTGGTACTTTTCAGATAACATTAATATTTTGATGAATAGTGAAAATTACTAAATTTTATTTAAAAACACCTTTTTTAATAAAAATAAATAATGGTGATAAATTATGAATTTGAGTGGGTTTAAAGCACAATTATAATATATTTTTACCAATTTATCCAATGGTTCTCATTAGAATTAATTTCACTTCGGAATTGGATCTAAACAATTGTCAATCTTTTGATATATATTGTTTCTTAAAAACACGATATTTATTGTGACAACGAGAATTAATAATAAAATTAATTAATGCAAATTATATTTTTGGAATTTTGTAAAATAAATATCATTTTTTAATTTGGAATATCAATTATAGCTTCGGGTGAAATTTTGGCATTGTTCTGAAAAACTTCAATTTTTGATGAATAGTGAAACTACTCAGTCGTAGTTAAAAAAACTGAATTTTTCATAAAACATAATTTTACCGCTACTGTGAATGGAAATTTAAAAAATCCAAGAGACATGGTTAATATCAAGAAGTAAAATGTGGTTCATTGAGATGAAAATAATTATTGGGGAATAGTAACTTTTTACTTTTAATTACCACGATTAAAAGTAAATAGGGTAATTAAGGGAAAAATGATATTAATATTACCCTAACGGATGTACTAATTCTATTGGACAAGTTTATCTCGACCAAAAACAACCTTAGGAATAAAATATTATCATTTAGGTCCCCTTAGATTAGATTACGACATTTATTATTATTTAATTCAAAGAAGAGTGAAAAGAGTTAAAATCAATGTTTATTTACTAAAACATTTTTAATATATTGTTATACAGAAGATAAAATCGATTTTAAATATTAATTAGAAAGATAAAATTATTTTCTACAAAATTATATTTTATTTATAATTTTTAGACATTAAAAAATTTAATTTATTTATGACATAATGATGATGCAGTAATTACCTAAATAATGAAAAATTGGTATAATTGATATTATAAATACCCAAAAAAATATAATTTGAGACTTTTTAGGAATTAAACTAATTTTTTAGGTTAATAGGACATGTTAGGATTGATTTAATTATATTTGGGCGAAGTAATCATTCTGGTATGAGTTTAAAAAAAATCAACTATTGAAGAGTTTCAAAATTGACATAAAAGAGTTTTTAAAACAAATATTATATTATTAATTGATATTAAATTAATAAATATTTAAGGATCTTCCAAGAGACTTATATCATGATAGGTGTATCATTAATGGACCACTTGGGGGTTTCATGGATTTATATAGTAAGTTTATTAACTATATAATATAAAAATACAGAGTGACATGGTAAATGTCAAACTAATTAACTAAGAGTTGAAACTAACAGATAAGGTTAATATAGTAACCCAAACCTGTCTAAATTATATTTTTTGAATGGTTTTCGACCTATACCCACCTTGGCCTTTGAATAATAAACTTTTGAGATATTAGAAACCGAATACGAATTTATTATACATTAATATTTCTAGCTTTTCCAAAGGTGCCCCTCACCCTCTTATAAAAGGGTACTCCCCCTTATCAATAATTCACACCATCATAGCCTTTTGGTTCGGCCAAACTCTGCCCAAATACTCTCTAAACGTCACTAAATACAACCTAGAGGCCTTATATTGATTAGAAAGCCAACCTATGGAGACCTTTTGATCAAATCAAATGGAAGAACCTGAAGAAGAGGTAATGTTTTCACCAACCTTTTTCAAATTCATTTCTTCTCCCACTTGTTCTTTCTTTGTTATTACCATTCTAAAATAATAAATCCAGTATCTTATATATACTGTGATGTTATTATAAATATGGTACAACCATATTCAGTATTCTATCTATCCTTTGAATAACATGTCACCATACGTGCATACGTACGGCATACCGTCTCCACATCGTGGTGTAATTGTTATTCAATATATTATTATTTGGATGGTTATAATAATGATGTGTAATTCGTGTAAATAATGAATATAACATGATAATGATTATTTATATATGATATACCATCCAATTATATATTATTTTAATATCAAAAGAATGATATTGTCGGTCGTGCGTACGTACGGACTACCGTCTCCACGAACGCGATGAGATTCATTCTCCATCATATCCATTCAAGTCTAAATTTCATTTAATGATTTATAACAGTATCTAAGGACTTGATATCATTCTGGATATGAATAAGATACAACCTATCCATGACAAACATGGCTTTCATAACAAAACATATAAAATAAAACAAGTAAGTTAACACCCGAAACAACGATAATACTAAGATAATATTAAAAAATCAATGTTAAAAGATCATATATGATATCATATTAATGTATATGATTCTTTTTTAATTTAATAAAAATTATTTCACCATTATACAGGAGGTTAACCTACCCCCAACCAAGGAAAAGTACAAGGTAAGGTTTTAGTTCGCAATCTCTTCATTAACCAAGGTTGTTTATACGTAATAATCTACTGGGATTTCATTCTCATCCACATCCATGTTTCTTCTAAATGTATTTCAAATTTGTTTTACTATTTACAAAGAATATGGGTTAAATTCATTTATACCACTATGTGTTTTTAAAGTAATCTTTCCGTCGTTTTCCAAACAAGGCACTTTTAACCATTCGACAAATTTAAGGTAAGAATGTTTTTTTAAATTATACGGAGGGTGCGGCTATTTACCACCGTATTAAAATCGTCAAAGCTTCCCTTACAAGCATATAAGAATATTTTAAAATTAAATTTTTTATTTTATAATTATGTGAATTTTAAATGATTTCAAAATGAATAATTTAAGAATTTTTGAATAGTACTCTTTATCAAGATCATAATATTAAATGTTTTAACGATTTAGCTTTCTAAATATTTTTAATTAATGTCCATGTTCTCAAAATGATTTTAAGTATTTATTTATATAGACATGAAGGTTTTGAAATGATATTTCTTTTAAAAAGTTTCAATGTGGTATGGGACACTTTTATTCAAAAATATCTTTTAAATCACTTCATTTATAAATGTGTGACTTTTCAATGATTTCGAGAAATGAGATATTTCTCTCAAATAGTTTTTATTTAATCTATGTCAACATCCTTTGATGGAATTTATGCTTATTTGAAGTTGATTTATTATGATAAAAGACTTTTTATTTTATTTAAGGTTTTGTAATATGTTTTACTGTGGATGTGTTATTTTTATACCATTCATGGTTTATGGAGAATGTATTGACATTTAGTATGCTTGTTTTAATACAAATGTTTATGTGATTTTTAAACCTTTTCATATGAGAATTATTTGGACTTAGTAAGTGATGGGTGGAGCCCGCTATAGCTCCTCGATGCATCGGTAGGTCATATGAGACAAACTAGTGTCTTGGCACAAGGCCTTGGCAAAATCTTATTTGTAGTCTTGGCACGAGGCCTTGGCTATGTGGTTATGATAGTCCGGAATTATGCATTCCATCATTATGAAAGTGGTTATTGATATTGAATGTGATTATTCGATTAGTAGAATATCCATGTGAATAAGTAAATGGCATTATTTCATTTTATTTTTTCCATACTATGTTGATGTTCAAGTTTAAAAGGCTTTTGTTTTAGTTATACATTGCCTAAAATGTTAATGCTTATTTATGAATGTTTCTGCTGTACTGCTTACCCTTACAGAGCATTTGAGCTCACCCCTTTCTATGTTTTATTTTTCCCAAGATTCCAAGAAGTATATTGTGATTGATAAGAATGGTTAAGACAAGGGAATAATGGCATTCATAAAGGAATATTTATGTGGTTTTGTATGTTATGAAGTGTAATGTAACATTCTTGAATGTAATCTATTTTCCAAGACTGCTAAACTAATCGGTCTTTAGAGACTTGATTCCTTGTAATCTTTCCAATGTATTAAAATAATGCACCGACTCTGGGTAACTACGGTCGGGGCATTACAGTTGGTATCAGAGGAAGTTTAGAAATAACCTTGGAAACTAGATTTTGATAAACTCTGATTATATCACATAGCCCTAAGATAGACTTTGAGGATTAGTATAGAAGAACTTCCTAAAATTTTTTAATTGTAGAGATTTTGTGAGTTTTCTGATCAATACATCCCTGTCTGGATATGAGCAGGTAGAGACGGCTCTGGAGCAGATGTATCTAGGGGTAAAACCCAAAACCACCGCTTTGAGCTGGACTCGGACGGGAACTGGTGCACAACAACGGGCCTTGCTACACTCCTGGTTACGACACTCCTAGGGATATGCTTAGGATAATTCTCATTTTATTTACAAACCATTAAGAAGGGCTCATGAGTATATACTTACTCAAAGAATTTTTTTTATGATTATGGATTATATCCATAAACTGTTCAATTTGCATTAGGAATCATTTATTGCAATTCATAAACTGACCTAGTTTATGCTATTGTATAGAAATGGCGCCCAGTAGAAGGAATGTGAACTCCAGTAATACGTATTATCCAATGAGTAAGAAGGATCATATCGTTCATGCTACTAAGACATCATTTACAAGGGAAATAGTCTCCCATGTATTATCACCATATGAAGAAATAATATCATGTGTTGATAAGATAAGTAAAGAGTTTACTGAGTCCTATGGCTTTGAAGGGAAGCAAGAGGAGAAAAGGATGGAAGAGAGAAATATGGATAAAGGGAAGAGGGAAAAGAATAATTTTCCCATATGTGATAGCTGTGGGAAGAAACACCCTGTAACTTGCCTCAAAGGAATGGGAGTTTTTTATAAGTGTGGAGGAAAAGGGAACAATGTACATGATTTCAAGGGTAAGAAAATGGTTTCAAATGTACATTTCTTTATTTGCAAGGAGTTTGGACACTACGCGAAGCTATGTCCCAGTCATCAGACTATGCCACAAATGATGCTATTGGATAATAATCAAGTTATGATACTACCACAGATAAAGAGGAATGATTAGAGTTCTTATGTTGATTATGTCATTTGAGTGTTGTATCAACAATGTACTTGTTATAATAATTATGGAGAATATAAGGATTGTACTGCAGTACTATTTCATTAAGGACTTGATATTGTGTGGAACAATGAAAAGTGACTCAATAGCAGGTTAAATTTTTGGAAAATATATGGTTGAGAGAAAGATAAACCATAATATGGTTCTGATACCGAGGTAGTGATTTTAGAATAATACATGATTGATTTGGATAAATTAAATTGGATATTATTGACTACCTTGAAGCTGATTAATGATTTGTATATTCCATCATTGTTGGGGTTTAAAAGATTTTTGGATTGATGATGTATATCCAGCATTCTATATGGAATAAGGGAGCATGAATGTAATCAATAAAGATTATGGTAATTCAGGATGTTTTAGTGTTTTAAAAGAATACATGATGAAGGTATTCATATGCTATTATGGGGTAAAAAGGATCTACATTATGTTTACCTTCCTTATAAATGTTGGACTGTGAGTTTGGACAGAAGTATTTTGGATAAATTCTAGTTTGAGATTAATTTTGTATTTCCATAAATTGACAACCCGGAGGTTGGGCGGCAACCCGTCGCGACCGGAAAGGCCGCTAGACATGAACCCGCAACCAAAGGGCGACAAGGGTGTATCACCTACCATTGGCCCATGAGATGTCCTGGATTAAATAATGTTGTTTTTTTAAAAGATCTGGTAGATGAATTATAAATTCGTTTATTTTGGAACCCGGTATGAATAGTATAAATAGAATTTTTTTACATTATATTATTTTTTAGAGTGAAAGATGAGTTTGTGGCCGAAATTTATTAATGGATAAAACTCTAATTATAAATTATGTATATCTCCTTATGATCTTAGCCAATATCATAAATAAATTCCTCAACATTAAGAAAAGGAACATAGAAAAAAAATGTTGTCCTAGATGGTACCTTAAATCATCACTAATTTACGGCTTTGGGATTGTAGGCCTTTTCAAAGCCATGTTCTATACCACCCTCCATTAGATAATTGATGGTTATATTTCTCTTCCATATCCAAATTTTCCTATATGGAACCCTAGTATGTGTTATTTTCGGTAATATTCATTCTTTCCACTCTTTATTTTAAATTGAGGCCTCATTAATTAATTTTTCGATGTGGGATTTGAACTAAGATATTTTGAAACGTCAAAAATGTGTTATGCTAATACCTTCTGTTTGGTTGAATCGATGGTATTTTAAATCATCATAGATTGATGAATTTAAGGACCTCAATTTTAAACTTGTTTGTGATTGATGACCTCAATCACTACCTATAAATATTTACGTTTTTCCTCCAATTATATTTATCTAATTTCCACCAATGTTCTCCTAATCGAGATCATAATTTGGTGGTAACCCTTTTATTTATCTTTTCCTCATATTAAGACTAAATTTTAGTAAACCAATTTCTGATGTGGGTTTTCCCACCAATATATTTTTTATTTTCAACCTTTTATTTTCTAAGAACAATTTCAAATTGTGAGGATGCAATTTATTGAAGGAGGGGAGAATGTAACACTCTAAGATTACATAGTGTGTGATTTCATCAAAATAATTCAATAACTTGCACTACACGCAACACCGAGTTAAAGCACACCATGGCTTACCAAACTAGCCGTTATGAATAGTAATACATACTTTTTAAAATTTTATGAATTCTATATCTCAAAATGGACTTCAATATTTGATTCGGAATATCAAAATTAGCCTATGGTGAAATTTTGGTACTTTTCAGATAACTTTAATATTTTGATGAATAGTGAAAATTACTATATTTTAATTAAAAACAACATTTTATTCAAAATAATTAATGGTGATAAATTATTAACTTGAGTGGTTTTAAAGTATAATTAGAATATATTTTTACCTATTTATCCAATGGTGATCATTAGAATTAATTTCACTTCAAAATTGGACCTAAACAATTGTTAATCTTTTGATATATATTGTTTCTTAAAAACATGCTATTTGTTGTGACAGCGGGAATTAATTATAAAATAAATTAATGAAACTTATATGTTTGTAATTTTGTAAAATAAATATAATTTTTTGAATTTGAAATATCAATTATAGCTTAGGGTGAAATTTTGACATTGTTATGAAAAACTTCAATTTTTGATGAATAGTGAAACTACTAAGTGGTAGTTAAAAAAACTAAATTTTTAATAAAAAATAATTTTACCATGTCCGAGAATGGAATTTTGAAAATCTGAGATACACGGTTAATATCAAAAAGTAAAATGTTGTACAATGAGATGAAAATAATTTCTGGAGAATAGTAACTTTTTACTTTTATTTAACACGGTTAAAAGTAAATAAGGTTATTAAGGGTAAAAATGATATTAATATTACACAAACAGATGTCCAAATTCTATTGGACAAGTTTATCTCGACCAAAATCAACCTTAGGAACAAAATACTATCATTTAGGTCCACTTGGATTAGATTAGGACATTTATTATTATTTAATTCAAAGAAGAGTTAAAAGAGTTAAAATCAACATTTATTTACTAAAACATTTTTAATATAGGGTTATAAAAAAGATAAATGCGATTATAAAAATTCATTAGAAAGATACAAAGATTTCCTACATAATTATATTTTATTTATAATTTTTAGAAATTAAATAATTTAATTTATTTATGACACAATGATGATGTAGTAATTACGAAATTAATAAAAAATGGGAAGAATTGATATTATAAATATCCAAAAAATATAATTTGAGACTTTTTATGAACTAAACTACTTATATAGGTTAATATGACATGTAATGATTTATTTAATTAACTTTGTAAGAAGTAACCATTCTGTTATGAGTTTCACAAAAATGAACTATTGAATAGTGTCAAAATTGACATAAAAGTTTTTTTAAAACAAATATTATATTATTAATTGATATTAAATTCATAAAACTATATGGATCGTCCAAGGGACAAATATAATGATAGGTGTATCATTAATAGACCACTTTCGGGTATCTTGGAAGTATATAGTATGTTTATTAGCTATATAATATAAAAATAAAAAAGTGACATGGTAAATGTCAAACTAATTAACTAAGAGCTAAAACTAAAAGATAAGGATAATAAAGTAACCCAAACCTGTCTAAATTCTATTTTTTGAATGGTTTTATACCTATCCCTACCTTAAACTATGAATAATAAACTTTTGAGCCATTAGAAACCGAATATGAATTTATTATAAATTAATATTTCTAGCTTTTCCAAAGGTGCCACTCACCCATCTTATAAAAGGGCACTCACCCTTATCATTACTTAACACCTTCATAGCCTTTTGGATCGGCCAAAATATTCCCAAATACTCTCTCAACATCCCTCACTACAACCTAGAGGCCTTAGTTAGATCCTAATGCCAACCTATGGAGCCCTTTTTATCAATCGAAAGGAAGAACCCGAAGAAGAGGTAATGTTTTCACCATCCTTTTTCAAATTCATTTATTCTCCCACTTCTTCTTTCTTTTTTATTACCATTCTAAAATAACAAATACAGTATCTTATATGTACTGTTATGTTATTATAAATATGGTACAACCATATTCAGTATTCTATCTACCCTTTGATTAACATGTCACCATACGTGCGTGTGTACGACATATAGTCTCCACGTCGTGGTGTAATTATTATTGAATATATTATTATTTGGATGGGTATAATAATGATGTGTATTTCATGTAAATAATAAATATAACATGAAAATGATTCTTTATATATGATATACCATCCAATTATATATTATTTTAAAAACAAATTAATGATATTTTCACTTCTGCGTACGTACAGACTACCGTCTCCACGTACGCGATGAGATTCATTCTCCATCATATCCATTCAAGTATAAATCTCATTTAATGATTTATAATAGTATATATGGACGTGATATAATTCTTTATATGAATAAGATACAACCTATCTATGACAAACATGACTTGCGTAACAAAACATATAAAAGAAAACGAGTATGTTAACACCCGAAACAACAATAATACTAAGATAAAATTAACAATTCAATGTTAAAAGATCATATATGATATCATATTAATTTATATGAATCATGTATAAAATAATAACAATTATTTCACCATTATAATGGAGGTTAACCTACCCCCAACTACGGAAAAGTACAAGGTAAGGGTTTATTTCGCAATCTCTTCCTTATTCGAGGTTGTTTATTCGTAATAATCTACTGGGATTTCTTTATCATCCACATCCATGTTTCTTCAAAATGTATTTCAATTTTTTTTACTATTTAAAAAGAATATGGGGTAAATTAATTTGTACCCTTATGTGTTTTTAATGTAATCTTTCCATCGTTTTCCAAACAAAGCACTTTTATCCTTCCGACAAATTTAAGGTAAGAAAGTTTTTCTTAACTTATACGGTGGGTGCAGCTATTTACCACTGTTATAAAATCATCAAAGCTTCCCTTACAAGCATATAAGAATATTTTCAAATAAATTTTTTATTTTATAATTATGTGAAATTTAAATGATTTCAAAATGAATATTTTATGAATTTTTGAAAGGAACTCTTTATCAAGATCATAATTTTAAATGTTTTAAAGATTTATCTTTCTAAATATTTTCAATTAATGTCCATGTTTTCAAAATGATTTTAAGGTTTTATTTATATAGACATGAAGGTTTTGAAATGAATTTTTTTCAAAAGTTTCAAAGTTGTATGGGACACTTTGATTCAATAATCTATTTTAAATTACTTCCTTTATAAATGTTTGACTTTTCAATGATTTCGAGAAAAGAGATATTTCTCTCAAATAGTTTTGATTTCATCTATGTCAACATCTTTTGAAGGATTTTATGCTTATTTGAATTTGATTTATTATGATACAAAACTTTGTATTGTATTTAAGGTTCTGTAATATGTTTTATTGTGGATGTGTTATTTTTATAACATTTATGGTTTATGGATAAAGTATAGACATTTCGTATGATAGTTTTAATACAAATGTTTATGTTATGTTTAAACCATTTCATATGGGAATGCATTAGACTTAGTAAGTGACGGGTGGATCCCGCTGTAGCTCCTCGATGAATCAATAGGTCTCATGAGACAAACTACTATCTTGGGACAAGGCCTTGGCAAAATCTTATTTGTAGTCTTGGCACGGGTCCTTGGATATGTGGTTATGATAGTCTGACATTATTCATTCCATCATTATGAAAGTGGTTATTGATATTGCATGTGATTATTCGATTAGTAAAATATGCATGTGAATTAGTTAATGGCATTATTTCATTTTATTTTTTCCATACTATGTTGAAGTTCAAGTTTAAAAGGCTTTTGTTTCAGTTATACATTGCCTAAAATGTTTATGCTTATGTATGAATGTTTTCGCTGTATTTCTTACCCTTACAGAGCATTTGAGCTCACCCATTTCTATGTTTTATTTTTTTCCAGGATTCCAAGAAGTATATTGTGATTGATAAGAAGGTTTAATACAAGGGAATAATGGCATTCATAAAGGATTATTTATGTTGTTTTGTATGATATGATGTGTAATGTAACATTAAGGTATGTAATCTGTTTTCCAAGACTGCTAAACTAATCAGTCTTTCGAGACATGATTCCTCGTAATCATGCTAATGTATTAAAATAATGCACCGACTCTGGGTAACCAGGGTCGGGGCGTTACAAGGAATATGGTGATTCATGTTCACATTGAATAAATAAATTATATGGGAAGATTATTATAAAATGTAAATTAGAATATTCTTGCTCAAAAAGGACTAAAAATAGAAATAACATATTATTTAAAAGGAACATAAGTGGAAGAGGGCTTATAAAATGATCTTGGATCGGTTGTCTCGATGTTTCTAATTATCCGAATAAATAAAAATTAATAAACGTGTAAATCAGGAAAATAATATTTTTATTCCAAATGGAGAGTTTAATTTAAAATTAATGGTATGAAAAAAGGGAAAATATTAAGAAGAGGGGATTAATAAAGATGAATTTTATAGCTCAGCCAAGGATAAATGATTCATGGATTACTACGTGTCCTAATGTAATCAAAATGATTGCATATAATGTTATTTTATTAAAATTTATCTTCATAGAATATGTTTATTGTATTAAAATATTATTATAATTATTTCAAAATTATATGATTGTGGTGGGATGAGAAATGGAAATTTTTGTTGTGTCTGATGTAGGATATTTAGATGTTTATCTATATCCCAAATTAATAGCAATATAGACACACATATTTCATAAAATATGTATATAAAGATGTATATATCCTTAGAAAGAGAATTATGTTGTAACTAATGGGTTCTGATTTTATTGAAAGAAGAATGCATCCTTACTTGATTTGCTGAGTGTATCAACACTAGAGACAAATAAAATGTTTCCATCCTAACATGGTGCTACTGTTTCGGATCCTCCAAAAATGTTAGGGGGCCCAAATACATGTAAAAATGAGTCATCAAAGGGGAAACATATTTAATATTACCATGTATTAGAAAACCACGATGTCTCGATGTACCATCTAAAAATATTAATATGGCAACATGTAGTTCATAAATAAAACCAGACATTCTTTTCCTTCTATAGGGTAATAAATGAGATAATAACATCGATATAGAATTATATAATGTATGATTTATTCCAAGAATTTATCTTTCATGTAATAAAATTATGTTTTATGTAATATACCCTTTGAAGTACATTAATGGTCATGTTGGGTGGACCATATTTCGTGCAATTTAACAGGTTCTTAAAAGAGTAACACCCCAAACATTATAACCCATATACAGTGTATAATTTATTATATTGGTATTATATATAATTTATCTCACTAGTTAGGATTGATCATTTTATATTTTATTAAAAACTAGGAACATACATTATTTCTATATTACATAATAAATTTAAAAAACAGCATATGAACCATTATTACATCATAAGATACATTAATAAAAACATTCGTTGTATCCTAGGGAATGGATTAAAAATAAACCATTATACCATATATTTATTAAGAGTTATATATAGTGTAATTAATCATGAGTAATTAAACCATACTGAATATGTAATGTGGAAAATCCAAACACATTCAATTCTGTTAAACAATTGATATCAATGAACATCCATTGATAATGTCAATATAAAAATTCCATTGATAATTAAAATTGAATTCCTAATAATGAAAGTACATAAACCAAAAATTAATGAACATTACATCAATTCCTAAGTGAAGATTACATGCATCTTACCTTCAAGGCCTCTCAAACGTGAAATCATTTCTAAATAATGTGTAGCTATAAACAAAATTCCCATATAAAATGATATGCTTCTTGTATTACATCATGAGACATGTTGATCTATCGAGGTAATAGTGAAAACTAAGACACTCCCATAACATTCATGTCTTATATATTATTATTATTTTTAATGATTAATATGTATTATATTTAAAATTACATGTAAGTTAATAAGTATCTATATTTAATTACAAATACCAAACATTAGTGTTTCCCCAATCAAGGAAATAACATCTAAAAAATATTCCTTCAAATGATACATAATATAGATATTGAATAAGTAAAAAACATCTTCAAAGTAATAATAATTATTCTTAATTCATACATTATGTTAAAAATATGGACATGAAAGAGAAAACTAATGTCCAATGAATAATAGAGAGTGACATAGAATATGATAACAAGAAAGCTAATGATCTAAAAATAATCTGATCATCATTAAAGGATGATATACGTCAATGTATTCATCATAAATATATGTTTTAAAGAAAAAAAAATTAGAAATGAAAATAGTGGAAAAAAATTATGAATAAATTCCATTAATCATTCTATAAGAATAGAGTTACAAATCAATTTCAAATTTCATTTCAATACATGATGAATATAATATCCTTTTAATTCGATATATTTGAAAACAAAAAATTCCAAAAAATATTGTGAATTCATTTTTGAATAAAACCTTGGAAATTTCTAAATTTATCATGATAACATATAATTACTATGATTGAATGAAAGTGATATAAAGCCATATAAAATATTAAAACATATTTTTTGTAAAAGCTAGAATTTACCTTTACAAATAACATTGAATAGATTTATTTAATACCCTATGAAGTATTTATAAAATTGTTGAAAATGATATATATAAAAATTCATAAATAACAGCATTCACGAAACATATTAGAATTTTCCAAAAAGAAAATGAGTTTTAAGGAAAACATAAATCCATGATTTTTAAACAAAAATTGTTACATATGAAACACTTATTGATTAGTATTATATAATGATAAAAAATTGATGACAATAAATTAACATTAAATATTACTAAATATAAGAAAATAAATGGGGTTTATAATATTAGAATAATATTATTTTTCCAAAATGAAATTGGAATGTAGACAATCATGAAATAAAACAATATTTTACCAAAAATTTATAGTCTTTGGTGTCCACATACTTATACATGTTTAATCTATTTATATATAATTTTTAAATTTAATAAATAATTTTTTAAGAATATTATATATATATATATTCCATTTTTAATTTCTTTTTTAATCACTTGATTTTAATTTATTGTGTACGTCTCTCTTATGTTGACCACTTATGGTTATTCCATCAATTTCTCTAAAATTACATCGGAATGTTGACCAGGGTTATTAGATTTATGAAATGGTAACAATACATATATAAGGATTATAATTTCATGAATATAATTTGTATTGACTATAAATAATTTTATAATCATCGACACATTGTAATAATATAAATATAATTTACATCGCTTTGTGAAGGTGGTATTTCACATGTATGCATGCACAACATTATAATTTTCTTGTGGTTTAATGTGAATATAGGTAAATGACATATTATATTAAAAATAATTATTATTTCATTAATATTATAAATATTTAATCATTTTACCTCAATATTCATCCATATAATGCAATTATAAAAATTCATCGTTTTGTCAAGACTGTAGGATAAACATATGCACAAGAAAAGATATGAACTTCCATTGGATAGAAAGGATTAGGAAAGTTTTATCACAAAGTCATAATGACAAAAAATTGTTTTTGTGATGATATATTCAATATACTAGGGTGAATATAATATAGTTTGTAGATTTATAGTGACAAATAATATTTTTATGTGATGGTTAAGATGATTAACTCTCATTTTAGATACATCCATTTGATGACCCCTTTACAAGTATTATTATGGTTTGATGGTAAAAAAAGCATATCACTAATGATGGTGATAATTATATTAAGGTTTTTGGATATGTATTGTATGATATATATATATATATATGGATCATTGTTGGGGAATAAGGGAGGAGATGGGTTTCCCATTAATACGTGAGTGGACGAACACACAAAGAATTACTTAAATGATTTTAATAATATAAAATTACATTTTTCTGAAAGTGGATCCAAAAATTCATTGATTAAATGTATGATAAGGGTAAGGTTGAAATATAACCAGCCAATCTAGTTTATTAACGAGTTTCTTATCTTAAATCCTTATCCATTAATTTTTAACCAATTTTTCCATTTACTAATGTGATAAATTTCATCCACGGTAACTATTCATTTAAAAAATATAATGACCTTGTTATATCATTATAATTATGATAATACAAAATATTTAATCCATTTTAAATGTTTAAACTTCTACAAGTTTTATAAAATACATTTATAATATGTTTATAACACGAAATACTAAAACTTTTATAAAAATTACTATTTTAAGAATAATAATGATTATGAAAAAATTTAAAGTATTATATAAATTATATTGAAATTAATTCGATTCTTATAAATATATGGATTTTAATTTATTTTTAAATCCGAACCCAAATAAAATTGTATATTTTAAATATTTTATTAAATTTAAATAATAGGAAACAATTTTAATTTGAACAACACCACCACTTATATTTTGAACATGAAAAGTATTTATTTCTAATTTAAGAATTACATTCATATATATATTATATTTAAAATTTAGTACATATTTTTTAGCGAAATCATTTAAAATATTTCATGTTATTCTTATATAATAATAATATCATAAAAGTAGTAGTTTTTTAAAATACGTATTTTTGACTATTCACTTAAAAATATAGTGTTTATGAAAAATTAAAATGGTTAGTCCTAATATATTTTTGAAATGATGAATCCAGTAATGGAATTTTTCCTTAAAATTAAATTTATAATTGTTTTGATTTATTTTTTAATCACATTCACGAATAAATATATGTTTGTTGTGTTATTGATTCATTAGAAAGAAAAGATTAGTTAATAATAATAATTTCCCAGTTTTTAACATTCCACTTCTTTAAAAACCCAATCCTAATAATTTCTAAAATATCACCACATGAACATATGTGGGTATTTATTCATCATAACGTCATTATGTTCCCACGTTGTCTCTTTAATTTTATAATTTTATCGAAATTAATTATCCAATCAAGTTTTTTGATTCTGAAAAAAGTTTCATCTTATTTTAATAATTTGTATTGGCTTCTCATAGTAAGAAAAACTAGTTTTCAATTATATACTCTTAGATATTATAACATTCAACAGATCAGGCATGTAATTCCTCAATATCAATATTTATAACACATCAAAAACTATGAAAATTCATGGTGGTATTCCCAAATGGTAAACCACATTTCAAAATCAGGGAAAATTTCAAAATGATTGATGTACCTTGGACATAGTTTTTCATTATTATTGAACCATATAAAACTCATCCATATATATATACATTCAAGGAAACATGATCTCCATCTTAAAATTCTACATCATTCCTTCATTTATCCATATAACTATTTTTTCTTCTTAGATATATAATGAGATCACATTGAATAGTTATCACATTAGAAAATTTACCCACAAAATATTTTTGTCCTATAAACTTTATTTAAAATTTTTCATCATAACATGTTTTGGTATGAAAAAACATTGCCATAAAAGTATTCATATAGTTGGGTTTGAATGATCAAATTGAAGCTTTTAGTATAATAAAATTATACCAATGGTAAAAAACGAACTTGAGTAACTTTATTATCACATGATAATGACCTCAAAATGTATTATAATGTCTTAATAGTCCTTTTAGAATATCCATTTTCTATGGATGATAGGTAGCGCTCAACGTTTTATCATGCTTGAGAGTGTAATAAATACTTTTTTAGAATTTTGATATAAATAGTGGGTGATGAGAAGATACAATCAATGTAGAGACACCAAGATATATCACAATTATGTTAACATTGAGCCCCATAAGGTAAAAAGGTGGTATATCGTCACTTATTGGGAGGAAATGAGCTTCATTGGTTAGGCGATAGACAATAACACATATGGTATCATTATTTCATAGTAAATATCTATAAAGTGACATCGTCTATACTTATTTCCACCTATTGAAAAACAAGAATGGGTGGATGTCAAGTGAATCCTTTAGAATGACGTCTCTTAGCATTTACCTATTTTTGAAGGAATAATGTTACAAAGTCTGTAATATCTATTTTCATGTTATAAAATATTCCCTTAAAATCCCAAAAAAAACATTCACTAATGTGTATTAGGATATTTGAGCTATTAAATTCATCTAATAAATATATTTTTATCTCAGCCATGTATAGAACACATATCATCTTTCACAATTTGAAACAACATCTTTATAGATGAATTATACCAACACCCCATCATACAAGGCATTGATTATTATTTAAATATTTTTATCATCATGTTAGGAACATTTAATTTTCTCTATTACCTAATTTTTTAAATATATTTGTAATATATGGTGTGTATCCCCTTCCTTAATGATTCTGACATCCGTTATTACAAAATCTATCAATATAAGACATTTTTAAAGCTAATTTCAATCAAAACACCACGATATTTCTTAATTAAAACATTTACCAACATATTTTCCTACCTCGGATGGTTGTTTTTAAGAATTAAAAATCCTTAAGTAGTTCTAGATATCTCCCTGTCCTCAGGTTGAGCTATTTCTGTTAAAATGTGTAATTTATCATTTTTTGATCCCTATATATTTCACATTTTCACCATAAAGGTAACTCATTTATATCTTCAATAAAAATATTATTACTTCCATATCTAAATCACACACTGGATAATTTCATTCATGAATCATGTACTACCTTTATACATATAAAAATAATCTATTTTCATCATATGGACACATCAAACTCCCTTCTTTGATGCATCACTATATATCCCAAATCCATCAATTCTCAATGGTAATGTGAATATTGGTTAATTGATAAATATCATCTTCAATAATTTAAAGTGTAAATTTTATTTTAATTACCATACAAACATAATCACTTTATGTTTAATCATTAGTTAACAGATTCTCGAATCGGGAAATTTTTAAAACAAATCATCAAATTTGTCAAACTAATACAAGGAATATATGAACATTATTTATATTAATTAGTTTTTCTCATTCCATCACAACCTTTTTATTTTATGTATTTAATAAAAATATATACATAGAGGTAATATATGCATAAAATGAAACATCAATAAATTATAATTGACATTCTAAATTTTTTTCATACAAATTTTTTTGACTAAGATACTTAAGAATGATTAAAAAATGACATTTTTTGAAAACCAATGATTTTTTTGTATATAAATATATCATTAATAAATAAAATTAATAATTTTTTTAGATTTTCGTGGAATACTATACATTAGATCTATAAAAATAAAAGGTACACTAGTTAATACAATGGGAATTACAATAAATTCACAATGACTATATCTTATAAGAAATGTCTGCATTTACTATATCCCTTATTTAATCATAGTTGATGATATCTAGAATGAAGATCAATTCTTGAAAAATAATTATCTATCTTTATTTGATCAAACAAGTCATCTATGTAGCAAAGTGTATACTCGTTATATTTTATTATAGAATTTATTTCTCTATAATTGATAAACAACTTCATTGTACCATCATTATTCTTAACAAAAAAGTATAGGTGCTCCCCATTCGTGAAACACTTGAAAATATTAATCACTTATCACATAGTGCTATAATTGTTTTCAGTTCCACTAATTCTATTAATGTCATCCTATATGATGTTTTGGATATTGTTTTTGTATTACAGATGTGGTAAATAAAAAAAACATCAAACTCATATAGATTTTCGAGTACGTCATCTAGAAACACATCATTGTACTATTGGAAAATATGTATATACTATATTATAAGGATACTTTTACCATTAAGAGTATTGTATATTTTTTCCTCTAAAATTTCATAATGAAAATATATTAGGGTGGATACTTATAAAATTATGATGATGTAATGTACCCTATGATGAAAAAGGATTCTGCATCTCCATTTCTAATCACAGTATCATTCTCCTAGAAATATATTTTTTATTATAAATTGAAATCCAATCAATAACAAGGGTTATATTAAAATAAATTGAACGCATAATGATCATGTTTGAAAATAGGGTTTTCAAATGTGTCATAATGGGAACTCACAAACACATCCCAATGGAAAATGATTTTCACAATGTGTCTTGGTTGGAAACTCCCTGATTAGGGGTCTAGGGAGATACCAAATTTTATGGGAAATCTAAGAAGATATAAAAGTATATTTATATAAAAAATAAAATAAATATTTAGCTAAATATTATATTATGATCAATGTACATATCACCACATACATAAGATCTTCAAACTCAGCTATAGTAAATGCATAATCCTATCATCCTACCCTTTGAATCATTTATATGATGATCCCTAAACAATGAGATAATATGATTTAACAATTCCCCAATCAATTTCAAAATAAATCACTGGATAATAATTGTTTAATTCATTACCTTGTATTTATGGGACTTATAATCCATATTAAAAAAGATAAAAAACTATTTTCCAAATTAATAAAGTACCTAGGTATTTCTTTCTGCAATAATCACTTATTGGAAAACAAATTTTTTTTCTTCATTATTAGCAAATTTTACTTTTCATAGATCTCATCTGACTTCTTATTTTCATTATTTTACGTGACAAAATAAATCCTTAAGAATTTATTCACTAGCATTATGTATCATGATACTATATCATCATATGTTGAATATATTTTTGAAACCCTTACCCTTGAGAGACTCGAGATATTCTAATCAAAGAAACAATAAATCATAAATTCTGGATATTCATTATAGTTCATTACATGCGTAAATAATCATGAAATGTAATCCTCATACTCTATAAAAAATTCATTACCCTTGTGTTTTAATGTTTGGAAACTACTCTCAATTCCATCTCATTTATCTTAAATACTCTATTTCTCTAATAATATCTCTATAAAACATCTCCCTTCCATTCATTCAATATCATCAACCTATTTAGTGGTGTAGATCAATGATCACTATTGATATAAATATCCTTTAAAATGATACACTACCAGAATAAAATTTTCCTTTTCATTTCCTTCAATTTATGGAATATCTTTTCAAAGGAATTAATTAATTTCTAAGATACCAATGGATATATATTTATATTAAAATAGAGACCATCGTCACATAAAGGTACCCAAAATTGGGGAATTATGCTATGGAACAACTAGTTTCTCCGTATTTTTCACTATTATTCATTATAAACTGATTTATAGGTTGTGATATGGAAATAATATATTTATTTTAAATTGCAGTTGTATTGGATTTCCCTGCATGGAGAACCCAACATTGACTATGGATATTTATTCCCATTTTTTCTAGGTGGAAGCTTTATAAAATTTCAAACATGAGGTTATCTCAGAATAGTCCAGAATATTTCTCAAAAAAATAGATAATCCCTATGATGGAAAAATTTGTCCAATTATATATGGGATTATCATAATTATCATTTTACTAAGTCTATTTAAAATATGGTTCCCAGCATTCCTACAAAACATCCTCTAATACCAATTATAACACATCAACTATAGTAACTGTGAGATGGTGTGTATTTATAAACTTGCTAAATTGTACATTAGATTTTAAAATGTTATATCAATAAATTTAGAAATCTATAAAAACTAGCTACATATAGTATTCTAATATTACATTAAAAATGATAGAAAAACATATTATAAGAAAAATAATTGTATCCTTGAGATCATTCCAAATATCCTTCTGTATTTCCTAGAGTAATAAATAATACAGGGTGATATTAGTTACACGGTATTGGTATCATATAGTGGGTATTATCATTAGTAAATATGGTATAATAAATAATGGGGAGTAGAAAATATGAACAAATTTCATCCAATATATAAATTTATTTCTATGAACATCATGAGATAATTTCAACATAGAAATCACAAAGATAATGAAATGTGAATCCTTAATAACATAAATATATTAATCAAGGAATAATAGAACTTTTATTCCTAAACTCAACTAGTTTATCCTAAAACATTCATTCATGGCCTCTCCACCAAGTCATCATTCATTGTAAATGTGTATGAGTAAAACAAATACCCATAAAATATGGCATGTATGCTATTTTTTAATGATAAATTCCAATGTATTGAGGGGATATCTATTATCAATTTCTATCGATCACATTAATTTATTAAAAATTATTCATATTTTCATGGATTAAAAAAATTCATTCCAATAATGTATTATAATTCATAAAAAATATCCTTTTTGAATGAAGAATATAAAACATTGATATATCCCCAATAAATGTAATAACTCATGTATTATGATTTCATCAATTAGTAAATTTTATAGTTATGGTATATGGAAGTTTCATCATCATTGTGATAGAAATAATTCAGTATTCATCCATGATATTAAAAATATATACATGAAGAATAATAATAATTTTAATTCAAAAATGGAGAGTGATTGAAAAAATTATTGCAAGAAAGTGAAATCATTCAAAATAAAGTATAATATGTAAATCATAAATTATATTATAAAACCAATAATTCATCAAATATAGATTATTGTTTTTTAAAATAATTCCTTTATATTAGTAAAATATAACCAAAACATTAATAATTACCTCTTGGTAAATTTTTGGAATAATGAATTTATAAATCACTTATTGAATTATTTTGATTATATTATGAAAATAATAACCCTTTATTTTGGAATCATAAGAGAAAAAAAATTTATAGAATATAGAGAAAAATATTTTTCATTGAAAATAACATTAAATACATTTAAAGGGCACCTGATAATGTATAATTTCTATGACTGTATGAATTTACAGTCAATCTGTATTAGTTATTTTTTTTACAATTTTATAAAAAGATAAAAAAACACATATATAAAATATTTAATATTTTGCATTTTAATTATTTGTAAATAATTATAAAATATATGAAAATAATTAATTTTAAAAAATTATTATTCCGTAATAATATTCATAAATTAATATACTATATATTAATATAGAAGAAAAGGATTTGGTAGGAAACCATTAAAATCTGTTTTTTTATATGAAAATACCTTACACGTAACTTACATGTTGATTTTAAGTTTAAAAAGAGATTAAATAGAACATAAAATTGTAAAACCCAATAAAAAATACGATAATAAAATTATGGTGTTTAAAATATTAGTATTATAAAAATTTTCCATTTTGAAATCTGAATATAAACATCTATAAAAATAATGATATTGCAAATGGAATCCCTTACCTTGGGTATCCTCTTTTATGTACATGTTTGAACCAATTTTATAATGAATTTAAATTATTATATAATTTAATTGGAATCATTTTAATCTATATTAAATTATTATGGACCTTTTATAATCATTTTAAATTCTTTCATTGAATGGTTCAATCTTACATTATCCTCTCAAGGATATTTAGTTAATTTCTCCAAAATTAATATGGGGTATTGATCATGATTAAAGGAGTTATGAAATGATTTTATCATATAAATAAAGTTAATAATTTCATGAATATAATTTTTAATTTTTATATTAAATCTTATAATCATCCATGTATGGTGGTAATATAATAATGACTCAGATCACTTCATGATGGAGGATGTACAAATGCATGCAGAGGTGAAGTAATCATTTCCTGATGGATGGAAGGGTATGAAATTAAATGATATATTATATTTATAGAAGAAAAGGTTGGTCATAAATATCATATATATTCTTTAAATACAATATTATAACCATTCAGGTAAAACAATGATGAAAAACAATTACACAATTATGTGGAGATGGTAGACTGTATGAACACACAAGCGATGTTTTCATTTTCCATATGAAGAAAAGTATATAAAAAATATCTATCCAATAATAATAATAACATTTAATGTTATTTTTTGTAATTAAATATTTATTTTATTATGGATATAATATATTTATACTTTGTATAATAAGAAATAAATTTTGAAAGAGTTGAGTAAACTGATTTTTTTTTAGAGATAAATATTTTGTATTTTAGTATAATCTATCATTGGATGGTATTAGTGTAAGAAAAAGAGCTCAATAATATATTAAATTACTATATAAATGTTTTTCATAAATTCATGGATGATATATAGGGATCAATGTTTGATAATAGAAGAGGATAAGTGGACCCCGTTTTATATGTGAGGGGGGACACAATTGGAATTACATAAATTTTTTATAATATAAATTAATTTTCTCCTGAAAGTAGATTAAAATTTAATATTTTTCATGATTATAATAGACATTAATAAATAAAACCTAAAAATATGGTTTAATAATGTATTTTATGTTATCGTGAATCCTGATCACATTATTTTTAACCATTTTAAAAAAAATTATCCGTAACATTGGTGATAAATATTTAACATGGTTATTGATCCTTTTGATTGAAAAATAATCTAACAATATTTCCTAATATTTATTTTTTTAAATTAAAATATTGAATAAATATTTCATGATTCAAATTTTTGAAGTGGAATTTTCTATATTTAATATAAGTTCACAAAATCTAATGGGAACCATTTTTATAATTTTGTTTATTTTAAGCATAAACATTATTTTATAGGAAATTAATGTATAATGTTTATTAAAATGAAATTAATAATTTTTTGGAAATATAAGGAAATATGTTTTCCTTTAATAATAAAAATAAATGTACATTTCAAATTCCTCATTAAAAGAAAACTGAAAATCAGTTTTTATAAAAACAATGTTTACCTAGAATTCAAAAAAAATATTGAAAAATTATCTATCCATTAAAAATAGTATTTTTATAGTATTTATATTAGCTATTTGATATATAATTTTCTATAAAAAAATTTTCAATATAATTAATGTTATTGTTATAGAATTATTATATCATTAAATTTATTTTTTAGTAAAATATATAATTTTCACTATCCACCTAAAAATAAAGTATTTTTGAAAAATCCCAAAGATTTATCAAATGATAACTTTGACATGATGATTTAAAAAAAATCATTTCATAAATTAATATTTGTAAAATTTCGAATTATATAGTAAAATAATTTTTGTGGGAAATTCTATATGCATTTTACTATAGTTTAAATAAAAAGAAAAGCATATTTACTATAATTAAATATCAGGTGTTAAAAAAGAACTAATTTATCTCCTAGTTTTTGGTCATATTACTTGGAAAATATTCCATTAGGTTTAAAAAAATGTGTGAATAAAAATAATAAAATTATTATAAATTCCTCACATAGGAAATTTCAATCCCAGTATATAGTGTTGTGATGCTTTTGTTGATACACCATTTGTTAGTGTTCAGTGATATATTCACTCCATCCATTATTATCAAATATTTTTATCCATTAGATTAAAAATATTTATTATATAATCCATATAAAAGTTTGGCTCTGGAGTTTGTGTATTCTTATAATGTTACATCATAATTTTTATGACTAAAAGAAGTGCACCTAGAATGAAAGATCAAAGGTGATTATTCTTATCTAATTCTCTCAAATTAGGATTTTAATGAACTTATTAGTTGTGAAATTTCCATAATATTAACCCCCACCGAATCATTAAAAATGATTTAATTCTATTATTTTATTTTTCATCATTTTCATCAAATAAAAAATTACTCTATCAATGGTAAAAACTAGTCATCAATAGGAAATTCATATTTATTCCCATAGACCAATGAATATAGGGTATCCCATGTAGAAGTACATGCTATGGTGAAATAATCTCACAATGCATATTGAATTAAGTATGATTTTTTTCATGTTCTACCATCTTTTAAATATTGTTTTATTTATTTTTATTAATAATACCAATAAATCCATTAAATTATATATTATTGATTTATAAATTAATTTAAAATATACTATAAGAAAAATAATTTTTATGTAGATCAGAGGATCAATTGATGATTCTGTTATTATTATATAATTTTATGGAACATGCAACATCATTATAATTTTGGAATTCAATATTTTTGTAATAAATATTGTCTAAGTATATTTTAAGTTCAATGAATAAAAAAAATATAATTCGTTGGTAGAGGAAAGGATAAAGATGAACATCCAATTATTTGATATTGGATTTAGAAAAAATGAATCAACACACCAAATAGAAAATAGATAAGAGTACATATGGGTGTGTAATAACTATAGGGTATGATGGATGAATTTTAAATGTAACAAAAAGAATGTAATTTCATTGAGAATTAAAATAAATTTGGAATTGGTTATGATAATATATATCCAATTCTCTAGATATGATGGATGAGATTTGTCTTTAATTGTCGATAACTATAGGTGCTAGCGTGGACTTATTATATGATTGTAAAGTGCTCTCCTACTTCAATACAAGAGTGTTTTACCCTATTTAATCATCAATTTATTTGAAATTACATGTATGTTTGTATCATCATAAAATTAAAAATATTATCTCTATTAATAAATATATTCTTTTTTACAAAAATCTTCTTGAAAACTAATATTATTAATATACATTACCACGGATGACATGCAGTTTATATTCAAAATAAATTCAAATATGAGGGCTCCCAATTAGTTGATATTGTATCAAATCCAATGATATTTTTTTATATATTCTTTAATAAAATAAGAGAAAAATCTACATTGTGTAATATGGATGATTATTTCAATCAATCACAATTTGTGTGGGTGTTGGCTATGCTATCCAGGGCATCGACATTAGATTTGTGTTAGCATAGATTAAAAAATAACACTAATTACAATGTATGATTTTTCATCTTCTTAGAAACATGATCAAGAAGGGGTATTAGTTCATCCCTCCTATGACCATAGACACACATGATTTTCTTAATCACTAGTTCTGAATCTCTATTTATGTATAATTAAGAAATTTATTTTTAAACTGATCACTCTTAAATTGTATTGACGTGATTGTGTTATTTAAATATGTTTTAAAACCATTTTAAGTTGAGGAAATAGTTGTGAAGAAGCACTTTTACTGGGGAAATGAAAAAAAAATCTATACGGACCAGATTTAATTTTGAGTCTTACATCTCTATCCCCATCAAACAATGTAATGGTACACAATATTATATTTATAATTTTGTCATAGTATCATGGATATAATAGACTTATTCATCAGGTTGTTTCATGTATAATGGTTATTCCTTTGGGATAGAGTGTGCTTCGATGAAATGTAATAGTGTATTTCACTTGATCTTGTCTTGAGAGACAAACTCTGTGTCAAATTGATAAAAAATTACATGTAATCTCATCAATAATTCTATTAAAATATAGAGAAAATTTTATTTTTGAGGATACTATTTTTGGTAAATGAATATTGCGCTTGATGACGTTGAATTCAAGGAAAATATTTTTATAATAAAAATAAAAATTTGATATAGTATGTTTCAATATAGTTGTACTATTTTATTGATTTTAACATAGTTTTTCTATGATAGAATTTACAATTATATTTTTTCATAATCCATCCCAGAATGTTGTAAACCAATAGATATATTCAAAGAATCCACTAAAATGAAAATCTAACATCCTGTCTATGGAATCCATTAACACTAGTAGAGACAAAATAAAATTCTTCTCTTTATCAAATTCCTTATAAAAATATTTATCCATTAGTTATGTTTCTAATTTTTTTTATAAAATTATTCAATTGATAACGATTACTCTTGAGGATTGTGTAATTTTTTTTTGATGAAGTAGATGCTCCTAAGGATTATGCTAAAGTCTCTTAGTTATCATCGATTAACATTAACACTAATATGAAAGAACATGAAATTGATAAATTTATTTAACATTCCAAAGAACTTGTATTTTATATGTTTCATGGTTTTTTATGGAATCTATATTTGGTGAAAATAACTCACGATTTGTAAGGATAACATGAAACTGGAGAGATTTAACAACTAAATCATTCATATAACATTCCATTTTTCCCCATGAAGGAATTGAATATGAATTTCATGTAATTTTGGAATTTTTCCACAACCTTATTCAAATTGATGGAAAAAAAATAAAATATATATAACCATTAGGGTTCCCTATGGGATATCGATTCCCAAACCAGAGGATCTATTCAAATATGGTTATATAATTAATATGAATCCTTGAATGATCGGGGAAATAAATTGTTCATTCAATCAATTAAATGCTTTTTGATTAGGACTGGGTAGTCAACCTATAGAATGTGACGATTTAAATCCCTAAAATCAATGAAAACCTTTATTTAATTTTTTTTTATAATAGAGGATAACATGGGAAATTAATTTTGGATATGGGACCTCCCATTTGAGTTTTTCCTTGAATATGTTTCTCATTAACATCCATTATAATTATGTGAGTTTTTCGAATTATTCACAGTTCCTATTTATAATCAAGATTGTTTTCAATATACAAAAATATTGAATGAATTATTGTGGTTCCATCAATATAATTTTCATGTAATTCCTGGAAATCATATATCATTGATGTTTATGAAATTTAGCATAGTTATCCTAATGAAAAGGAGTTACAACTACAATAATTATTGCTAGCTTTTGGTATTCCCTATTTACCAAATTGACCTACTCAAGTTCACTGATTGTAGTTTGAAACACTACATGAATCCTAATATGAATATCCTTGATCTATCCCATGTTATTATTTTTCAGTGTTGAATACAATCTTATGCCAAGATATTTGGGTGAAGGTACATAAGTTTCATCATCATAATCATTTCCACACACATATGATGTGTAAGAGGATTCATTTCTCCCTATCAATACCACATAAATTAATGTTAAAACCCAATTCCTTTTGTTTATATTTTTATTTAATTTCAAATAAATCAATGAGCTCTGGGGGAATTAACCTAATATCAATTAAACTCACATATTTGTAGAATTTCTCAGAGGGATGATTTATTTATAATGATTGAATGGGAATACCTTTCCTAATTGATAAAGAATTAAAAAAATATAATTTCCCATCATAGTATTGGATAGAAGTTATAGATCCAGTTTTAGTGATAAATATGACCTTGTAACATCAATAATATTGATCCATTTCATTAATATTTGTAATGGGTTAATCAAAATCATTTATGAATATAATCCACATATTCATTAGGGTATCTTCTATCCCAATATGGGTAATTGAATATACCTCATTCACACATGGATTTATCCCCTCCATTTTATAATATCCAATGTTAATGTATTAATATTTATAGGATTCATCTAATGAAATTTCACTATAGAGATACGAAAAATTATCATATGTAGAGTAATTTATACAATGGTGGTAATAAGAGTGTACATCCACAAGTAAGTGAAGTGGTGGAATTCAATGAAAGGAATTAAATGATATGTTATACTAGAATAACATGAACTCAAAATCACATTTTTTGTACATGAACTGAATTTTTTCTTATAATCATATAGTTATCTGTTCTCTCATTCTGTACCTGATCGAGACCATAATCCATTGACTTTGAATGATGAAAATTAATTATTTATAATCCCTATTAAAGAAAGATAGATGGTGAATTTCGGTAGATCGACATGGAAAGGACTTCTAAAAGTGTATATGACAAAGTACATGGTTGAAAACTCAAAATAAAAAAGTGAAAATGTAATGGTAATGGTGATGTGATTTATAAAAAATGATATAGATAAGTTTAAATAGCCATAAATTTAAAGAAAGAGGAAAAAATAAAAGAAACAATGAACAATATAAAAGTGAAAAATGGAATTCGATTGGATAATTTTCAACATAATTTTTTTTTCTTTTTATTTCATATCCTCATACATTAATAAATGTAAAAATATATAATCTAATGAAGTTATAAAGGTTTCTAGAATTTAAAATGTGTTGGTGAATGGATATAATAATCTCTCAACTAAAACATTCATTAATCCACACCCTGATCTTCAAGTTTAACATCAGAAAAAACATCTGAATTTCTTCTATATTGAATTACTTAATGTTATTTTCTCTTCTTAGATTTACATCTAGATGAAATGTAGTTGAAAATAAAATTCCAGCAAAATGAGTTTTCCCTGGTTCCCAAAAAATATGGATTTCTACTACCTGAATATTTAAGAAAATGGTAGCTTACGGAATTATGTTATTTATGAACGAAACTAAATTGTATACGTGCTCAATATCCTTCCCCTATCTAATATTTTGAAATAATCATGCTTAAAATATGAAATTTTTCCAAATTTTAATAATAGGCAGAAACAATTAGATGAAATGAATAAATAAAAATAATTAGGATGATCTTAATGAGATGAACCCAAAGTGCCTCTATATCACCAATATATTTATTACCTACTTCCATCCCCTTACATTTTATGTTCCATACTTCCTTCTTTTTCCTTTTCCATTATTCTCCCGCTATCTGTTTCTTCACTTTTACAATTTTTACCACCTTTTATCAGATTTATTTTATTTATTGTACCACTGAATATGTGTTTCCCATTCATCTCTTCTACCTTTAGGTGGTAGTCCTCTTCTTCGGTGCCACAACGATCGGTGGTTATCTAAAAATATGATTTGGTTGAGAAATGGATGGATCTCCATTCAAGGGGTGGAGGGTGAAACCATATTCTCCAACATTGTTGTATCCATAAATCTCAGCCTTAAACGGTGTCACATGGTTACAACTATTATTCTAATGATTGGGACATCAATGAGTGAAGGATTTTATTCTTTAATGGTGGATAGATCAAGTATATTATTTTTCATCATAGAAACTAAGACAGTTGGTTCTTGTCCATTTTTTATAGATATCCTTATTCAAGTGATTGTGATCTTTGGTTATCTACACTTCCAAAACAGGTTTATGTTTCATCTTTGGCCTAACATTAGATCTCATAATATGTAAGCCTTTGCTGACCCAAACTCTCCTCATGAAATTATATACTTGATTGATCATTTTCTTCTAAAAACCATCACCACCACAATCTGGCTGGTGATATATTCTCCATCTTGCTCGGTGTGTTATTGTAACTTCAGTAACTAGTTTTTTGGAACAACCATGTACACAGTTGTTTCATCAAATATGATATCATTATTTTTTTCATCGCCTGTAGAGGTTTAATTTCTTCGATCAGTTCTTGAATCTTGTTTCCTTTCCTATATTGTTGAATATCCTTCATAATTGATCAGTTTGTGTCAGGAGGTCAATTGATCAGTTTTGGGTGTTCAGGAACATGGTCTATAAAAATTATTTCTTCTGGTAGTTGAAAATAATCGGTGATCACGTGGTAATGTTGGTAATGATGATGCATCATCTTGTTTTCTCTTCAGTATAAAAATTTTGATAGTGCATTCACTTAAATTTCAAATTTCATGAAACCTTCAAGAGTTTACCAGAATTTTTACATAGTGTACAGGTGCATGGTTGTTCTGATTACATGAAAAGTTGATATTATTTACATTTAGTCGACAAAAAAAATGAATGGTAGATTTCATTTTTTATATGAATTTGCTTTAATATATTTCCAAAATTTCACATGTTATGTTTTATATTTCTTACTGTGGTCACACCACGCAAGGCATAACCTATTTATTTGCACGTGTTTTTTCTATGAAAACTTCTAGATTATAATTTTGGATACTGAAATAAAACATCATATTATTTGGAATGAAATATTGTTAAGTTATAATAAAATATCAAATATATAAATGGATAAAAATTCCATAATTTCCAATAAAAACGGATCTTCTAAAAAATAACTGGAGTGATAAAAATCAACATAAATTAAATCATTTTCATAGAGAATATCGTTAAATTCATTAACAATAAAATCATTAATGAGTAGGAACTGAAATATTCTCAAATTATTCCTCCCAAAATAGTAGTATTAAAAATGGGGAACAATTAAACTCTCTATACCATAAATAACCATTTCGAAATAGGTTTTTTTATGATAAATGCATCCTCAATTAATCAAATAATCCTAATTTCTCCCTTAAAATAAAATTTTATCATTTAATAATACATTATTTCACCAAATTAGATGTGGAATAGTGTTATAAAATAATTTCACATCAAATTTACACACAGTTAATAAATTTTACTCCAATGAAATAAAATTCATTATATTTATTTACTTTTTTATTCCTAATAAAAATGATGATTTTCTACCCATCATTAACTGATTTTTTAGAAATAAATAAAATCCTTGTGTTATCTAATTATAAAATCATCATTCGACTAATATGAATTAATCACACTAACCTACATCAACACTAGATCGAATTCAAGTATTAAGAGATAAAACTAGAGAGATTATAATTGAATTAAAAATGTAACAAGAGTAACTAAAAACATTCACCCTCCCCAATGTTCCTCAATCCCAAGTTCTTTTTTTTGAATTAGTTTATATAACTAAAAATATATTCTAATGAATCCACTGTATGTTGGCTGATTTGGGTTCAATATTCATCTTACCTAATTGGAGTCATTTTTTGTAAGTCCACTTAATTACATTTTTCAGGCATTTTTTTTGGAATATCACTATGAGAATCCAATATTGATTTTAAAAATGTATTAATTTCTATAACACACCCAGTTTCCTTATCTCAAGGACTCACTATGGGATCCCAAGCAAAAATTTTACACTACATTAAAGGATTTAAATTAATCTTGATTGATTTGTATCCCTAATATGTCCCATTTTACTGAGCCCACAGTAGTATGATTATGTTTCAACATCTAGATTCATAGTTTTACAATTCAAATTCTAAAGAAATATATCATATAACTCTTCCCTTATAGGTTTCCAAAGACTGTTTCCTTAAAAATAGTGGAAAAATCAATCAAAATAATTATATTATAATACTATTAGACAAATTTGAATATTTCAAAACACGTATAAATTTTTCCTAGGTTTGACACACTGATGTATTATTTTAATAAACAATAGAATGACCAAAACATTGATTTTATTCAAACATTTCCCCATATGAGTCTTGACAGGGAGGCATGAAGAAAAATAAGCATTTTTTTATGTATATTGATGTGAGCCCGATAATGAATAATTAAATTCCCATATTACCTATGATTAAAAATCCACATCACCCCTAATTTGTAATCATATGGTGGGAGAAATATTTATTTCAAAATAATTTGGAAGCTTATTTGTTACATGGAATATTGAATGGGTGACATAATGGTTCAAAATAGCATAATTTCTACAACTCTAGTAAATTTTCATAATCTTTTTATAAATTTCATGATTTTGATTATTATTCCTCAAAAAAATATTTCCCAACTCTTATCACAGATATGTATTCTAGAATATGATGTTAAGTAACACATGGAATCTTAATCGTAAAAGCTAGTTTTGAAATGTAGTTCAACTGGATATTTAATTCCATAGTAAAAATAAATATAAACACCATAGGAAGAGAAAAATGTTTTATTCAAAATAAAAAACAATAATTAAAATTAGTTTAGAAATTGTATATATCAGAATGAAACATAAAATTTTTGAATTAAATTTTTTATACTGAATAATAATACTCCCATAAATTTAGAGGCTTTTATCATAATAGTTTGTGCATTTTAACACTCCATTTGACCAATAGTAATATCTATCCGGATATCATAATCTATATTCGAGAAAATGGGAATAGGAAAATATTAGAATCTAGATTTTAAAATTGGAAAACTAATATATATATATGATCTGGTATAGGATAATATTTTCTATAATTATTCATTAAAAAATTCCCTTGATACATTTAGATCAGTTGAAATTTTTTCTGGGGAATTTCATAGTAGAAATATCTTATTAAAATACTAGGGATAACTATATTATAAGAAAAATTAACTGTAAATGATTAAATTTAATTCAATTAATGAAAAAATAACAATATGTGCATGACATTCTTTAAGAACTGTGTTAATAGTTTTCATACAGACTTCTGGAAAGGCTCAAATTTCAAATATGGCGATAGAATTCATGAAATTCTGACTCAACTCAATTTAATGATTTATTATGTTTTCATTTACAACAATAAGTATGTTATCCTCACCACCTCGATCAATAACCCCATTGTCTAGCATTCTATGAATGGTGAATGGGGTAGACCACTTGGATTTTGGTTTTTTTATTAAAAATATTCATCCATGAGATAAATAGTAAAACCAATTTTAAAATCATGAATTTCAAATTTTAAATAATAGAATCATGAAATTGCATGGTTCATTATTTATAAATTAAGGAATTATAATATGATTTCCTCTGGATTATGTCTATATCAAAATGTCTAAGCATCTGCCTCCATACATCCAATCTCAATTCATAGTTAAGAGCCTTCACTATCCTGAAAGACATGTGATGAAACTCCATTGGTAGATTTAATGTATTTCCAATGAGTGTCCTATAATGATACATCCCCATGGGGGGTTATAGGAAATCCTATAAGTTCATTGAGTTGACTCTAATTTTATTGGATAATATTTAAATGAACATGATACTAAATTGACTAGATTTTATTTATCTCTCTGTTTGAAATTTCAGTCTTACCACATGACTATGGGTGATAGGTGATTTCAGTTTTATCAGAATACCCATATTCATCCTTAAAATCCATAAACTATTAATTATTGAAACGAGTTCCAAGTTATATGATGAATTCATTGGGAACTCCAAGCCCTATTATGATATTTTTGGTCATAAACATGATAACTTAAGAAGTAATATTATTGAAAATCGAAATAGAATCAACCCTCTTAGAAATATATTCCATATGGATAATGAGGTTGTCATTACAATTATCGGATGAAAATATTCTAATAATTTCTATCCCTTATACTAATAAAACATTATCCTCCAGAATTTTTGTTAAGGACACTAATTCATTCATACAACATTTTTCATCTTATAACACATATCATATCTTATGTTAAGAATTATATAACCATTAAATTGTTTGGGCCCATAGCAAAAGCCCTAGATGATTTTTTTTTAATTTTTCTCTCCTCCATGGTGTCTGTCACAAGGTGATCAGTTAAAAATACCTAGAATGCGAATGATTTATGACTCAACTACTAACCTCTGTAGAATTCAATACATACATCATCAAAACATAAATGCATCATCCATGAAATGATATTTTAATTCCAAAATTGATTTCCAAAATTTCCCTAACCTAGTAGATAATAAGTTGGTTCCCCGAGATGGGCCTCCACATGACCTCAATCATTCCTCCCCATATTCTATAGGATTGAAACTTTCAAAGAGGGTCTCGAAGGTCATAGGGGCAAACTATACCCCCATTTTTAGAGTATCAAACAAAATAAACAATAAATAATTAATTGAAACATGAATTCATAATCAGTTCCCAAAATGGGGTAGAATCCCACAATCAAGAGTAATCATGCTAGCTATCTTCAATACAGTGTCATGTGTAAGGAAAATACAAAAGAAATGAATAATTGAAGAATCCCTAAATGGATCTGAACTTCATGAATGGATCCCTCATTCGTGCACCTCCCAAGCCCAAATCAACTCTTTAACATGTTGCCCTTCCCATTTACCTAGCGTCCAATCATGAAATCTTCATGGGTAGTCAATTGTACTCTAAGCGGGGTGTGGGTACAACATAGAAGACCACCACCAACGATGTCTCCAAAATATCGAGAATAATAATTTTCTATATTAATGCGCTAATATATAATACGTAAATAATGAATAACAACATTTCATTTGTTTATAATTATTGAAATGAACTATTATCATCATGTAAATCCATGGGTTAGATATTCCACTTATTGAATAGTGGCGTCAGATGGTATACCACTATTAGTATGATAATAAATCAATTTACCTATCTCACCAATGGAGAAATCACTAAAATAAATTTATTACACATACCATTTAGAGTCATTCAAGGTAATCTCAACCAATTTCATCATACACACCTTGGATCCCCAGATAGGGTTATCATCCAATACATTTGTTAGGGTCCTAGAGCATATGTCAGACTCCCCAACCAGTGCATTATTGTGGTGTGGATTAAAGCCTCAGTCCAACACATCCCATGAGGGTAGGGCATCAATCAAAACCCAGAACAACCAAGCCATGTGCACATGATTCCATTAACCATTGTCTATATTTAACATATTCCATAACATATGCAATTATTTAACATAAAAATGATAATTCAATTCTAAATCAACATATTGATTCATCTTCATTCCTTAACTCGTTAACTTATTCCCAATTCAATCATGGTCCATTTTTCACAATCACATTAATTAATTTAACCCACTCACTATGTTCCAAATTATCCCATAAACCACTATCAATGAAAACACCCAACCACTATTAGTTACATTCATAATTTAAACTAAATTTTCATCGCATATATCATGGGATATATTTTTACATATGAATATCATGTTCAACATCATTATTGTCAATTTTTTAGAGGATGGCACACCCCATGGATGGAACTATGTTTTGTGTAATCAACCTCAGTGAATCTTGTGTGGATCAAGAGGAGTTAAATTAATCTTTTATCAACCCAATATACAAAATCTTATTAGAGGATAAAAATTCACAACAAGAGTGAACCAAAAACACAACCACCCATTCCCAAATAATGTTCAAAACTATGGGATATAACATCCACACCACCCACCTAGATTCTGAAGATGAATGGAAAATTAACCATATCCTTTAACACATATTCAACAACCCTTTAGAGACCCAACCTAGAGCTTTGATCTACACCCAATGGTGCTCTGAATAGAAAAGAATCAATGATCATAGACACTTGGGAATCCTTGATCATTTTGGTTTGTCACTTTGGTTGTTGAAGAGGAAATGGAGAGGGAAATTGGGAAGAGCACATAAAAATCTAAGGGTGTAAAATGAAAAAATCCAACTTTAAAAAATGTGCACTATTTTTCATCATTAATTGAAAAATCGGTCCCCAACACTGCTCCTACATCTTTCTAAGAGGGGACAATGTCATATATTTACCTGGGGAGCCAATACGATTTGAAAAACCATAAGCCAACCATACATAAAGCCTCTTTCCAAGCCCGCATATTTTGTCTTTCACCCATGAGTGGTTCACATGACTATGCCTAATTCCTCCTAGCCATCACTAGTTGGGCACATAGTTTCCTGTAATCATTTTCGTACCATACAACATGCACCAGATGGCCCAATTTCCATTTTTTCGATACCTAAACCCCAGAAATACCCCCAAACCACTTCACACATTGGGTAGAAATTTAATTAACCAACATTATGGGATTGAAACAAATATTTAAATTGGAACATACCTCCATGATATTACGGATCTTACCACATCCTCAACTTATAATGGATCATCCTAGAGCCACTCTTTCCATGAATCGTGGATATTACAAGGTAAAAAGGATCAGTCCACTAGGCCTATATGACCATATCCGCATTCCACGTTCATTCATGATCATTAAAATGGAACCAAAATATTAAAAATAATTGTACAATATTTAGTCAAAAAAAAAATCCACAATATGTACTGGATGACCCTCAAATAATAAAGCAGCCTCAAGTTCCATATCCTCAACATCAGACAATTTATATGGGTCATGATGACAATATCAAAGCAATTATTCCTATAAAAAGGAATTGATACCATTCTAATGTTGTAGAATACGAAATTAGTACACTATTGGTACGATCCTCTCATCCATCTAAAATGGAATCACACAAATTGGTTCCAACATACCCTATTTCTAAATCCAATGGAAAGCCAACCATGGGGATAGTCGAAGAAGCATGCGATTACCCACAAAAAACTAAAGTGTTCTATGAAACTAATCCACATATGATTTTTGAATTCTCATAGAAATTTCCATAATATTCTGAATTAATTGAACTTTCTTTGATATTTCCTGCAAGATACTCTGTCCCACCATCTAGAATCCCAATTACTCCATGGAAATCAACAAAGAACTGCACAGTCTACCATAGAGTTCATTATATTTTATAATTTGAATCATATCAGTTAAAATATTTTAATATAAAATATCAACAAGCAACAAGTACTTCACCTATGATCCACCAAATCCTAGGACATAATCCCTCAGTATGTCCTCTTGTAATTGAATAGTACACGTAGCCTTCCATTAGTCTATTTGTGGAAATCCATACTCAGAAAAAATGGGTCCCAAGCTTCTTCTATAATCTCTTATAGAAGTTTGATGTAAAATTCACGTCATGAACCCAAAATATAGACTACGACACCCCATGTAACTGTACTATCTCCCAAAACATACAACTCACCTAACTGATCTACTATGAATGTCTCTCTAATCAACATAAATTTGGACTCCTTAGTAAAAAATTCCAAATCTACCCAGGTTGATTCATTCTTCCAAGGCATCCTCTGAAGACCCAAAAAAAATTCATTGTCATGTCATCTCATTTCCATCCCAGAATGGCCAGTGGCAGTAATAAACTACCCGACCGATGTTGCTCTACCTTTGCATGATGATATATATGACATCACGTCACAAATTTGACCACCTCTTTCGTCATTAGTGGACACCAATAATACCTATCTAGATCACGATATAGTTTTTTGAAACCAAGATGCACTACCACCATTGATTCCTGAAACTCAAAAATAAACTCTTCTCACTCGCACATTATCACAATAAACTAGCCATGAACATAAATAATCTCATCCTATCTAACAACCCAATAAAAAGGTAACTCCATACATTTATGAAATTACATCGAAGATAACTATCACAGATTCTCATGTTTCATCCCCTTGATATAATTTAAAAAAGGGACTCAACTTCCAATGATGTAAGGGTTATCTGCTCTTTCCCATCCTACCACACCAGGTGCATCTAAGAAAAAATGCAATCATTCCATACTCAGATATGGATTCCTAAACTTCCTGATTTTGAATATTTTGACTAAATGTAAACAATAGACTTTTTCACATTCATGTTGTGTATAGAAGATCAACATCAAAAATCAGCATGTACCTAACCCCTACTCTCTGCTGAAGGTTCAAATAACTCTATGCGAAAATGTACTAATGTTTTTAAGATCATTATACATTGTGAACTGTTCTCCCAACAAGTATTGATACCAAAAAATTAAATCATATACCACCATAGATAATTCATGATAACGATTTGGGTAGTTTCTTTAATGAGGCATCAACTTTTCTTACCCAAACATGAATAGTCGATCTTCTAGCATCATCATTTCCCCATGACCAACACCTGACAAATAAAAAAAGGTAAACCACTTAATATTCTTAGTTAAGTTCAGATTTTGTGCGTTACAAAACATATAATTTAACACTTGGAAATAATTATAACATTTTTCCATACATTAAAATTTAATGCCCTTCATGGTCATACCAAAATGTGGTTATATCAAATGGGAAAAGTCCTTAATGAATCTATTTTAAAAGCACGCCAATCCAAGAAAACATATAACATCAAAAAAAATTCTTTGGCTGCTCCTAAGATACAACTTTTATCACTTTCTCTTTGTCTACTTGAATACAATCCTCAAAGATTATGTGACCTAATAAATTCCCCATGTTAAACAAAAAATGATAATTTTATAGAATGATGTATAGGCAATTATCTTTCAAAGTACTCATAATGGCGTAAAAATGATTTCCCATATCCTCACATGTTTATGAGTACACCAATATTTAATCAACAAATACATCTATGAACTAATCCAAGTATATGGGAAGGATTTGACTCTCTATATCTATAATCATTTCTGACTCATTGGTTAATATGAAGGGCATCACAACAAACTCATTCAACCCAACCTTATTTCTGAGGGTTCTCTATGATATATCATATGGTCTCACACTTTACTGGTGATACCATGATCCTAGATCAATCTTGTATATCATTAAACCACCTATCAACTATTTCAAAAGATAGATGATTCATGGATTATGGTGTATGTTCTTAATCTTCATTTGATTAAGGTTCCTATAATCAACAAAAACCCACAAAAATCATTCATCTGTCTTGGAATACAATAACAGAGATCACCAGGGCAATATACTATGGGGGATGAACCCATTATATTCTAAATACTCAAAATGAGTTTTAGGTTTAAGTATTTTTTTCCAGTTCCATTCTATATTGTGGATTGGAAACTGGTTCTTCTTATTGTAGTTACTCTAACATGAATTCAACATCCCTCTTTGGAGGTATCCCTGATAAGTCCTTAGTAAACACATACAAGAACCATTCCACCACCAATTTATATAGAATCTACCATTCTACCCCATAAAACCCATAAAACAAGTCACTTCGGCAGTGATCTCACCCAAATGATGATAGTCTAGCCCTTTAATACTTTCTTAGATGTCATATTTTCCATGATATACATATGTATCCCAGTGAATTAACATTAAGGATACACAAAAATTGTAAAAATAAATGTGGTCCTTGTACGACACTAGAAAATCCATTCCCAAAATTCAGATTGAATCCAGACATATCTAGCACAAATAAGTTCCATTGGAAACAATACCCAAAATCTTCAACAACACACTTTTCACACTAATAGATATATTCTTCTCTCAGCCCAAATAGTTTATCAATAACCATAACCCCATGTATAAATTCCACCACCATTGTAAACATGACCAGTAATACTGTGGAAAATAAAATAATGTGAGGAACCTAAAACCAAAAATGCCCTAGCAATCGTATAAGCTACATAAATCCCACCTCTAAATGGCAGTGCTCTATACTCACAAACTTCATAAGAAGGCCGAGTTGCATGAATCTGACGTGTACCTCTGCCCCGGGCTCTGATCTAGGATCTTGGTGTTGTGCATCCCTATGGACAAGGATGGATCACTATTAGAGAACAATATCTCCCACCTCGATCAGTTCACATGGTAGAGATCCAACTATGAATTGGATATGGGGTAACTGACCACCTACATTAAATATACACTAACCTTGACCATCAATAATTTCCTAAATGTCAAGGGATACTGAATAACCTTTTCCCATGCACAACCCTGTCACATTCTCAGAACTCAATTGGTGGCCATGGACACTAACCTAGCATGATTCCACGAAAACCACAATAATAATAGAAGAATAAGTCATTTCCCTAAGAAACTAATTCCCTTTTTAAAATAAACTATCCACTACAAAATTGGTGGAGTCGCTCAAAAATTTTATTCATACCATTAGAAATCTCACCACCAAATCACCAAATTGAAACACCATTTACATCGCCATAAGACCCCTTGGGGTTTTTATAACGACCCATACTTTACATACATTGTTAATACTTCAAAATTTAAGCACACTTATTACAACATATGATAAAACCACAAAGGACCGTATAGGTATAGTGTCTTTAGAAACTGGGAAACATAAACAACTGGTTCATAAATCTTCTACAGTGTCTCCCATTTATTTCATCATATCTAGGGTCCCTTTTAGCATATTCTACTTAATATCCATCTTCCTGACCTGGGGAAAAGAAAACATAAAAGGGTGAGCTCAAATTCTCAGCAAGGGCAAATAAAGGAAATAAAAATCATATCATATCTTTTTGAAAATAAAAAAAAAACCTGCAAAAGAGATCATAATATCTTAACATGGAATAAATCATAGAAGTGAAAATGAGATCCCCATAATCATAACATAAAACTTCAAACTTTGTGGAATGCACACATAATCATGGAAAATCATTTCTTGTTAGTCATGACTCATTGCCAAGACTATCTTAGTGGACAAAGTCCCTTTCTGAACCGAGTTCACTCCTCGTTTCAGTCCTGAATCACTGAACCGAAATAACCTTCCGTTCCAGCCATGTCTATCTCATGAGATATAAAATCTTTACCCAATGCATTGGAGGGAGATATAGGTCCCACCCATCTTATAATGAATCCTTTCTTATGTGTTCCACATAATCATAAAACATACATCATCGCATAACACATGTAACAAAAATGGGATTCTTGAAACATCATGACATCATAAATCAATTCATATGAGATAAAGGAATTCATAAAAATAATTCCATCACAACATGATAAAATCAATGTAATAATAGGGATAAAAACAGAACCCTTTATTATCTTAGATGGAAAATAATTTTGATAAAACACTTGAACTCAATTCTTGAGGAAAATATCCTTTCTTATTCAAAAACACTTTTCTTTCCTTAATATGTCATACAATTATAGACTAAAAGAAGTTGATTAAAAATAAACTTGGAAACTTGTAAAGGAAGCTTCTTGGAAATAATGTTTTAAAAATCCATTCATGCCGTATAAGTTAAAAAAACATTCTTCGTACTTTTGTCGGAAAAGTCAAAAAGTACCTCATACGGTAAAACGACAAAAGATTCCTTTCATATTCTTTACTAAAAACTCACATAAGGGTAAAATTGGATTTAAACTATTGCAAGGGGATGGAAACAATATTAAATATTTAGGGAACATGGATGTGGATGATAAAATACACCCCAGTAAATACTTACGAATAAACAATCTCGGATAAAAATGAGATTGTGATATTTCCCTTACCTTAGGTCCGATTTGCTTTGTTCGTGTCCGAAGCTCCTGTATAATGGTTTAAATAATGTTATTGACTTATTCCAGAATCATACATATTGATATGATATCATATATGGTCATATTATTAGCTTCTTGTTAGTAATATTTCATTGTTACTTCTTACTCGGGTCTTTATAACTTTTTGTTCTTATGTGTGTTTTGTCGAATAAATTCTTATTCTTATCTTTAGGTTATAGATAATTCATTTCCAGAATGGTATTAGTGTAGTATATACCATATTCATTCATTCAATTCATTTATATAATCATTATGAAATGAAGATCATGTAGAACGAGTCGCATCACATCGTGGAGACGGTATTCCGTACGTACGCACGAGTGATGATATCGTTCCTATGATCATGGAATTGTATTGGAGTATATTTATATTATTTCAGTATCAATATTACTTCATAATAATCATATATAGTTACTCATTACACCATTATACCCATCCTTGTAAGGTGATGGTGGAAAATAGATTACACCACGGCGTGGAGACGGTATTCCGTACGTACGCACGCGCGGTGATTTCATTTTTCCGTAGGATGGACAGAAGGTGAATTAGGGTTGTTTCATATTTATAATAACATATCAGTATGTAAGTAATACTTATGTTATTACTTTATCATGAAACAACTAAATAAGAAGAAGTTGAAGAAGAAAGAAATTGAAAAGATCGGTAATGAATATTACCTCTTCTTTGGAACGCCTCTTTGAATCCTCCACTTAGGGAACTAAGATTGGTCTTTGGAGACGACCAGGACCTCTAGGACTATTCTAGGGAAGTGGAGAGGAGAAAATGGCAGGGGTTGGCCGAGCTTGAGTGCTCAATTTGGTGTGAGGAGGAGGGGGAGGAGGTGTCCTTTTATAAGGGAGGAGAGGGGCACCTTAGGAATATCTCAAAATATTATTTTATATTAAAGTCAAAAATCGGTTTATAATGGTTCCAAAGGGTCTTATTTCGAAGATAAAGTGGGGAAGGGTCGAAATCCTATCAACCAATAAGATTTAGACAAGTTTAGGGTATTATTTTAACCTTATCAATTAGATTTAACTCTAAGTTAATTAATTTAACTTTTACCGTGTCTTTTGTTTTCTTTCACTATATGGTTAATACACTTACTATAACATGCCAAACGAACCCCAAATTGTATATTATTAATATATATATCCTTATCTAAGTCATTTGGCCGAACCTTAGATTTTTAGGAATAAAATAACAATTAACAATATAATATTTGATTTAAAAACTATTTTGTGTCAATTTTGACACTATTTGATATATGATTTTTGTGAAAGTCATAACAGAATTATATGTTCGAAAAAAGTTTATTAAATCAACACTAATATATCATAGTAACCTAGAAAATTAGTGGAATTCATAAAAAGTCTTAAATTACATTTATTTTGGTATTTATATTATCAATTATGTCAATATTTCATTAATAAGATAATTACTGCATCATCTTTGTGTCATTAATAAATTATATTATTTGATGTCTAAAAATTACAAATAAAATACCATCATGTAGGAAATCTTTTTAGCTTTCTAAGGAATATTTACAATCGAATTTATCTTATGTATAACCCCATATTAAAAATGATTTACTTATTAAACTTTAATTTTAACTATTTTAACCCCTCTTTAAATAAAATAATAATAAATGTCCTAATCTAATCCAAGTGGGCCTAAATGGTCATATTTTATTCCTAAGTTTGTTTTTGGTCGAATTAAACTTGTACAATAGAATTAGGACATGTGTTGGGGTAATATTAATATCATATTTACCCTTAGTTACCCTATTTACTATTAACCGCGGTAAAAAAAAGTAAAAAGTTACTATTCACCAAAAAATTATTTTTATCTCATTGAACCATATTTTACTTACTGATATCAACCGTGTCTGTCGGATTTTCGAAATTTCATTCACAGAAGCGGTAAAATTAAGTTTTATGCAAAATTCAGTTTTTAACCTACCACTTAGTGGTTTCACTATTCATCAAAAATTGAAAGTTTTCAGAAAAATACCAAAATTTCACCCTAGGGTAATTTCGATATTCTGAGTCCAAAAATGAAGTCCATTTTAAAAAATAAAATTTATAAAATTTCAAAAAGTGGTTATTACTATTCATAACGGCTAGTTTTAATAGCATATTGTTGTTTAGTGAAACTCAGTATAGCGTACGACGCAAGCTATCGAGGAAGGTCGCGATTGCGTGTAAAGAAAGCCAAGCAAGTGTTGTGTAGAAAAAGATTCCTTTGATGATTTATATAACATAAAAGTCTCGGGTGTTACATTCTACCCCCCTTAAAAAGAATTTCGCCCTCGAAATTCGTCACTTTGCAACAAACAGATGAGGATACTTCTCCCTCATCATATCCTCAAGCTCCCATGTAGCTTCTTCAAGTTGGTGGTTCCTCCATAAAACTTTCACCAAGCGAGTGGTCTTGTTTCGTAGGACTTTTTCGCTACGATCCAGAATCTCTATCGGCTGTTCTTCATAAGAAAGATCTTGCTCCAGCGGTACAACTTCTGAGCTGAGTACATGTGAAGGATCTGGTATGTACTTTCTCAGGAGAGATACATGGAACACATCGTGAACTTGAGAGAGATTCGGTGGAAGCGCCAATCGGTAAGCTACCTTCCCAACACGATCCAGTATTTCAAAAGGACCGATATATCTAGGGCTCAATTTCCCCTTCTTTCCAAATCTCATAACCCTCTTCCAGGGAGATATTCGTAAGAACACTTTATCACCCACTTCAAACTCTAGGTCTTTTCTTCGGTTGTCGGCATAACTTTTCTGTCGACTCTGAGCTGCTCTTATGTGTTGTTGAATAGATCTGACCTTTTCTGCCATTTCATGAACGAGATCAGGTCCTAATAGCTTTCTTTCCCCAACTTCATCCCAGCAAGTTGGAGTCCTGCATTTCTTTCCATAGAGAGCTTCATAAGGAGCCATCAGAATACTGGAGTGAAAGCTATTATTATAAGAAAATTCCACCAAAGGTAGGTGTTGATCCCAACCTCCTTTGAAATCCATAGAGCAAGCTCTCAACATATCTTCTAGGGTTTGAATTGTTCTCTCAGACTGACCGTCTGTCTGGGGATGATAAGCAGTGCTGAAACTCAACTCTGTATCCAGAGTATGCTGAAGACTTCCCCAGAACTTCGAGGTAAATCTCGGATCCCGATCAGATACAATAGAATGTGGTACTCCATGCAATCTTACCACTTCCTTTACATATATCCTGGCAAGCTGATCTAGAGAGAAATCCTCTCTAATAGGAATGAAGTGTGCAGACTTTGTAAGACGATCAACTATGACCCAGATAGCATTATTTCCTTTGGATGTTTTAGGAAGTCCTGTGACAAAGTCCATAGTGATGTTTTCCCATTTCCATTCGGGTATGGGTAATGGTTGTAACATCCCCTTAGACTTTTGTCTCTCAGCTTTAACTTGTTGACAAACCAAGCATCGAGAGACATATTCAGCAACATCTCTTTTCATGCCATCCCACCAGAAGTACTCTTTCAGGTCCCTATACATCTTCGTGCTTCCAGGATGAATAGAGAATGAAGAACTATGTGCCTCATCCAGCAGCTCCTTCTTTAATTCGGGGATGGGAGGAACACAAACCCGATTCCTGAACTTTATTATCCCATCACAATCAAGGTTGAATTCAGGAACATTTCTCACCTTCTTTTGTAACTCGACATCTTCTTTCTGTGCCTCTTTAATCTTCACATGTAAAGATGGTTGAACATTCATTTGAGAAAGATAAGATTTTTCCCCTTCCATTATAATTCCAAGATCCATCCTTTGTAAATCCATAAATATTGGATCTTTTGTGATCCTCATCATGGATAAACTAGCATGGTCTTGTCGACTTAATGAATCTGCCACCTTGTTTGCTTTCCCAGGGTGGTAATGGATTGAGCAGTCATAATCCTTAATCAGCTCCAACCATCTTCTTTGACGCATATTCAACTCCTTTTGTGTGAAAATATACTTTAAACTTTTATGATCAGTATAAATATCACACCTTTCACCATAAAGGTAATGCCTCCAAATCTTTAATGCAAAGATTACCGCAGCCAACTCCAAATCATGTGTTGGGTAATTTTGCTCATGGATTTTCAACTGTCGTGAGGCATAAGCTACCACCATATCATTTTGCATAAGAACACACCCCAATCCCTTCTTGGATGCATCACTATAGATCACAAACCTTTCTCCACTACAAGGCAATGTGAGCACAGGTGCACTGGATAACCTTCTTTTCAACTCCTTGAAATTCTCTTCACATTCCTCTGTCCAGACAAACTTAACTCCTTTCCGAGTCAACTTGGTGAGTGGATTATATAATCGTGAAAAATCTTTTACAAAACGTCGATAATATCCAGCCAAACCAAGAAAACTTCGAATCTCAGTTACCGTTGTTGGTCTCGACCATCTTTCGATAACCTCTGTTTTTGCTGGATCCACAGATATCCCCTCTTTTGAGATTATATGACCCAAAAATGCAACTTTTTGAAGCCAAAATTCACACTTGGTAAATTTGGCATAAAGCTTCTCCTTTCTCAGGGTCTTCAATATAATTCTCAAGTGATCTTCATGTTCTTCCTTGTTCTTTGAATAGACAAGAATATCGTCTATAAAGACTACCACAAATTGATCAAGATAGTCTCTAAAGACTCTATTCATTAGATCCATGAAGATAGCATGGGCATTAGTAAGACCAAATGGCATCACTATAAATTCATAGTGTCCATACCTTGTACGGAAAGCCGTCTTTGGTATATCCTCCCTTTTGACCCTTAATTGATGATACCCTGAACGAAGATCAATCTTGGAAAAGTATTGAGCTCCGCATAGTTGGTCAAACAAGTCATCAATGCGTGGGAGAGGATATTTATTCTTGATAGTGATCTTGTTAAGTTCTCGATAATCAATGCAGAGTCTCATTGATCCATCTTTCTTATTAACAAATAGAATAGGTGCTCCCCAAGGTGACGCACTAGGGCGTATGAATCCCTTATCAAGATTCTCTTGGAGTTGCTTCTTCAATTCTTGCAACTCAATTGGGGCCATTCTATAAGGTGTCTTTGAAATTGGCAAAGCGCCCGGTACGAGTTCTATTGAAAACTCAACTTCACGATTTGGTGGAAGACCCGGTAATTCCTCCGGAAAGACATCATCAAACTCCCGTACAATGGGAATATTCTTAATCATAAGTTTCTCTCCAACCATTTGAGATAAATAACCTTCATTTAGTGGAATCAATACCCATAAGATGGAAGAAATTTCCACTGGAAGGTTATGTTCATCCTTGCATTGATAGACGATCGTAGATTGATCTGGAATATGAAATGTGACTTCCCTTCATTGGCAATTGATATGAGCTCCATGTAGAGAAAGCCAATCCATGCCAAGAATCACATCAAATTCCACTAAAGGAAGGATCACAAGATTTGCAGGAAGCACTTTCCCACAAACTTCGATCGGAGAAGAATTATAAACTTTTGATGCGATTGATGTGCCATTAGGTGTTGTCACAGCTAACTCAACATCTAATTGTTGAGGTAATACGGTGATACCCTTAGAAAATTCTTTAGAAATAAAAGAGTGGGTGGATCCAGAATCAAATAAAACATTTGCTACTTTAGAGTGCACGGTAAGTGTACCTTTCACCACTTCGTTATCGTACTCCACATCGCTGATAGAAATTGCATGTGACTTTCCTTTGTCTTTAGCCTTAAGAGTTTGTTGACGTCGACCATCATCATCAACCCTTGGATTTGGGCATTGATTGGCATAATGCCCCATCTCCTTGCACTTGAAACATTGAAGTGTAGTAGGTTCATTCTGTGTATCCCTTCCTTTGTTTGCGTCATTAGACATCTTCTTCCCATTATCACGGCATTCAAATGCCCGATGACCTTCCTTTCCACATTTAAAACATTTACTTGTCCCTTTAAGACAACTCCCTCCATGTTTCTTTCCACACTTTGACCATAAGGGAAAGTTCATCTTCTTTTCAGTGTGCTCTTTAGAGTTTCCTTTGAATTCCATCTTCCTCTTCTTATCAAACCCATGTGACTGATGGGTTACTCCAATCTCCATCTCGACTTTGAGAGCACATCGAACAATTTCCTCGTAGCTATTGAAGTCCCTTATGGCTAACGCCCTTCGAAGACTTGGTTTTAAGCCACTAAAGAATCGATCGATCTTACTCTCAGGTTGGATAATAATACCAGAAGCGTACCTTGCAAGTCTTGTAAAATTTGCTTCATAGGTACTAACAGATTCATCATCCATTTGCTTCAGTTCAAGGAACTCTTTCTCCATCTTTGTTCGGATAATACGAGGGAATTACTTATTGAAAAATAAGTTCTTGAACTCGTCCCATTCCATAGACTCAATTTCATCCCTTTGCCTCGTATTCTTAACAAGATTCCACCATTGATCCGCATCTCCTTCCAAACGATACACTGCTAGGATGACTTTATCATGTTCAGAACATTGAAGAACTGAAAATATCTTTTCAATAGTACTAATCCATTGTTCAGCAACTAATGGATCAATAGACCCGCTGAGAGAAGGTGGACGTTGCCTCATGAAGGATTCAACAGAATGTTGCTCCTTCCTTTGCTCGTTTGGAAGTCCTGCATGATTCATAGCTTGAGAAAGTTGTGTGATCATGGCTACAAGATTTTGCATTCCAGCTCCCATATCGTTTGGTTGCTCAGCGGGACAATCATTGCATTGCCCATCGCATTCCGCATTAACACGGTTCCTTCGGGTTCCAGCCATTGACTAAAACCAAGAAGAATAGTGTGAGCAACACTAATTATAATAGGAAAACCACATAATTCAAGAATACAATTTTCATGCTTAAGGTCTTATCCTAGGTTATTCAAGGACATTTCTAAAACACTAAGATTGTGTTCTATGCTTAGACTTATCCTTAGGGTTCTTACTAAGGCTTTCACATCCTAGTTTCCAAAGGTTGACTATACCTTTCCTCTGATACCAACTATAACGACCCATACTTTACATACATTGTTAATACTTCAAAATTGAAGCACACTTATTACAACATATGATAAAACCACAAAGGACCGTATAGGTATAGTGTCTTTAGAAACTGGGAAACATAAACAACTGGTTCATAAATCTTCTACAGTGTCTCCCATTTATTTCATCATATCTAGGGTCCCTTTTAGCATATTCTACTTAATATCCATCTTCCTGACCTGGGGAAAAGAAAACATAAAAGGGTGAGCTCAAATGCTCAGCAAGGGCAAATAAAGGAAATAAAAATCATATCATATCTTTTTGAAAATCAAAAAAAAACCTGCAAAAGAGATCATAATATCTTAACATGGAATAAATCATAGAAGTGAAAATGAGATCCCCATAATCATAACATAAAACTTCAAACTTTGTGGAATGCACACATAATCATGGAAAATCATTTCTTGTTAGTCATGACTCATTGCCAAGACTATCTTAGTGGACAAAGTCCCTTTCTGAACCGAGTTCACTCCTCGTTTCAGTCCTGAATCACTGAACCGAAATAACCTTCCGTTCCAGCCATGTCTATCTCATGAGATATAAAATCTTTACCCAATGCATTGGAGGGAGATATAGGTCCCACCCATCTTATAATGAATCCTTTCTTATGTGTGCCACATAATCATAAAACATACATCATCGCATAACACATGTAACAAAAATGGGATTCTTGAAACATCATGACATCATAAATCAATTCATATGAGATAAATGAATTCATAAAAATAATTCCATCACAACATGATAAAATCAATTTAATAATAGGGATAAAAACAGAACCCTTTATTATCTTAGATGGAAAATAATTTTGATAAAACACTTGAACTCAATTCTTGAGGAAAATATCCTTTCTTATTCAAAAACACTTTTCTTTCCTTAATATGTCATACAATTATAGACTAAAAGAAGTTGGTTAAAAATAAACTTGAAAACTTGTAAAGGAAGCTTCTTGGAAATAATGTTTTAAAAATCCATTCATGCCGTATAAGTTAAAAAAACATTCTTCGTACTTTTGTCGGAAAAGTCAAAAAGTACCTCGTACGGTAAAACGACAAAAGATTCCTTTCATATTCTTTACTAAAAACTCACATAAGGGTAAAATTGGATTTAAACTATTGCAAGGGGATGGAAACAATATTACATATTGAGGGAACATGGATGTGGATGATAAAATACACCCCAGTAAATACTTACGAATAAACAATCTCGGATAAAAATGAGATTGTGATATTTCCCTTACCTTAGGTCCAATTTGCTTTGTTCGTGTCCGAAGCTCCTGTATAATGGTTTAAATAATGTTATTGACTTATTCCAGAATCATACATATTGATATGATATCATATATGGTCATATTATTAGCTTCTTGTTAGTAATATTTCATTGTTACTTGTTACTCGGGTCTTTATAACTTTTTGTTCTTATGTGTGTTTTGTCGAATAAATTCTTATTCTTATCTTTAGGTTATAGATAATTCATTTCCAGAATGGTATTAGTGTAGTATATACCATATTCATTCATTCAATTCATTTATATAATCATTATGAAATGAAGATCATGTAGAACGAGTCGCATCACATCGTGGAGACGGTATTCCGTACGTACGCACGAGTGATGATATCGTTCCTATGATCATGGAATTGTATTGGAGTATATTTATATTATTTCAGTATCAATATTACTTCATAATAATCCTATATAGTTACTCATTACACCATTATACCCATCCTTGTAAGGTGATGGTGGAAAATAGATTACACCACGGCGTGGAGACGGTATTCCGTACGTACGCACGCGCGGTGATTTCATTTTTCCGTAGGATGGATATAAGGTGAATTAGGGTTGTTTCATATTTATAATAACATATCAGTACGTAAGTAATACTTATGTTATTACTTTATCATGAAACAACTAAAGAAGAAGATGTTGAAGAAGAAAGAAATTGAAAGGATCGGTAATGAATATTACCTCTTCTTTGGAACGCCTCTTTGAATCCTCCACTTAGGGAACTAAGATTGGTCTTTGGAGAAGACCAGGACCTCTAGGACTATTCTAGGGAAGTGGAGAGGAGCAAATGGCAGGGTTTGGCCGAGCTTGAGTGCTCAATTTGGTGTGAGGAGGAGGGGGAGGAGGTGTCCTTTTATAAGGGAGGAGAGGGGCACCTTAGGAATATCTCAAAATATTATTTTATATTAAAGTCAAAAATCGGTTTATAATGGTTCCAAAGGGTGTTATTTCGAAGATAAAGTGGGTAAGGGTCGAAATCCTATCAACCAATTGGATTTAGACAAGTTTAGGGTATTATTTTAACCTTATCAATTATATTTAACTCTAAGTTAATTAATTTAACTTTTACCGTGTCTTTTGTTTTCTTTCACTATATGGTTAATACACTTACTATAACATGCCAAACGAACCCCAAATTGTATATTATTAATATATATATCCTTATCTAAGTCATTTGTCCGAACCTTATATTTTTAGGAATAAAATAACAATTAACAATATAATATTTGATTTAAAAACTATTTTGTGTCAATTTTGACACTATTTGATATATGATTTTTGTGAAAGTCATAACAGAATTATATGTTCGAACAAAGTTGATTAAATCAACACTAATATATCATAGTAACCTAGAAAATTAGTGGAATTCATAAAAAGTCTTAAATTACATTTATTTTGGTATTTATATTATCAATTATGTCAATATTTCATTAATAAGATAATTACTGCATCATCTTTGTGTCGTTAATAAATTAAATTATTTGATGTCTAAAAATTACAAATAAAATACCATCATGTAGGAAATCTTTTTAGATTTCTAATTAATATTTACAATCGAATTTATCTTATGTATAACCCCATATTAAAAATGATTTACTTATTAAACTTTAATTTTAACTATTTTAACCCCTCTTTAAATAAATTAATAATAAATGTCCTAATCTAATCCAAGTGGGCCTAAATGGTCATATTTTATTCCTAAGTTTGTTTTTGGTCGAATTAAACTTGTACAATAGAATTAGGACATGTGTTGGGGTAATATTAATATCATATTTACCCTTAGTTACCCTATTTACTATTAACCGCGGTAAAAAAAAGTAAAAAGTTACTATTCACCAAAAAATTATTTTTATCTCATTGAACCATATTTTACTTACTGATATCAACCGTGTCTGTCGGATTTTCGAAATTTCATTCACAGAAGCGGTAAAATTAAGTTTTATGCAAAATTCAGTTTTTAACCTACCACTTAGTGGTTTCACTATTCATCAATAATTGAAAGTTTTCAGAAAAATACCAAAATTTCACCCTAGGCTAATTTCGATATTCTGAGTCCAAAAATGAAGTCCATTTTAAAAAATAAAATTTATAAAATTTCAAAAAGTGGTTATTACTATTCATAACGGCTAGTTTTAATAGCATATTGTTGTTTAGTGAAACTCAGTATTGCGTACGACGCAAGCTATCGAGGAAGGTCGCGATTGCGTGTAAAGCAAGCCAAGCAAGTGTTGTGTAGAAAAAGATTCCTTTTATGATTTATATAACATAAAAGTCTCGGGTGTTACAGTTTTCCTCAGAGAAAAGGGCATGATCCATCACCTTCAAATACCTATTTAAGAGGAATATATATACATGGGGAATAATTTCGTTTCTAATACCATTATATAAATTTCTATCAATAGTTACCTAATCCGTTAAAATTAGCAGAAGAAAATATTCCATGTTAGTGAAATGAAATTCATATTCCATCACTGACATAGTCCCTTGGTTCAACCACATAATCTATGTAGTATTGTTTATCACCATGTTTTTCATATATTAATGTTCCATAATCATTTTCTGAATACATTTCCACAACAAACCCTCTACCTGCTCAATTTGAAAAAAAATACATCCCACCAAAGCATTGCTTAACCATTAAACATGTAGGTCTCCAACTTGACTCCCTTTTTGGGAGGAGTCTCTATGTGATCAAGAATCATCTGGATTGACTTTATCAAGAACTCAAATGCCTCTTACCCCACTTATATAGAAAATATTGGGGGTTCTATATCTACACCTCTCTAGTAAACTCAAACATGTTATCTACAACCCCCCCTATGTCACATTCCATCATCTTCATAAAAAGATAAATTGTCTCCCACAGCTTCCCCTATCCTTGGATACCAAATATAATTAGGGTCTCTTGCTACTAATCTAGTGTATCATTCTTAGGGATATACTATTTTCAGCCAATCGATGCACGTGATGGTTTTAGAATTTCACTATTATAAAAAACACGAGTCTTAGAACGCATAGCTTAAAGCATCCATAATTTACACAAAACGAGGATCCCACTATCAATAAACAACCCATTTTTGCAAATTACCCCCAAATAAATCATCACACATCCAAAAATAACTTCAATCATCTCTTTTGTGGGTCATGGTCAACATGGGTTAAACCAAATTACATTTTTGAAATATTTTATTAGACTCCCTTTGAATTTGACAACCTGTTACAACCAAGATTTTTACCAATGAATAACTTTTCAATAAAATAGATCTTTACCCACTATTAAAAATTCATTAAATTTATCAATTTTTATCATTTTTATCATACACAATTTTGTTAAATTATTCAAATAACTAAAAATCATTGTACCCTTCAATTTTAAAAAATTCATATCTTGTGTGCTTACCATGATGCATTCCACCTGCATACCTAGTTTCCTCTAATGATTATTCAATGTATATACTCATTCTATTTTTTAAGAGTAAAATATTTTTTAACAATCACATAATACAAAAAAAGTTATTAACCAATTGTGAAACATCATTCAAATGTGACATCACTTGAAAAGAATATTAATTTCCACACTGGGTCTTCGGATTCCCTCGTACATGGGTTAGAAACATCCATGCATGATCTAATTGGCAATACAAAATGATGCATTATCCCTAGTATACCATACCCAAAGAGTAAGGAATAAAAAATATTCGGTCTAACACCATATTGTACCATCCCCAACCTAATATCCACTAAACAGTTCCCTCGAGCTGGGTCACCACATGACCTCATGTTCGTCACCCCATACACTAGAGGTTTTCGACTACCAAGGAGGGTATAAAAGTTCATGTGGGAATAGCTTATCCTAATTGTTTTTTGAGAAATCCATATTATAAAAAAATAAATTAACATTAAACATTAAAAATAAACATGTATTCCAAAAATTTCAGAAAACTCGGTACAAGCCCACAACCAACTGTAAAAATAGTATGTTATGTAAATAAAGATTCATGTGAATAGAAAATCCAAAATAAAGAATAACTATTTAATCCATAAAATGGGACCTCCCACTATGTTCAGCTCCCTAATCCGTGAATATATCAAGCATAGATCAACTTTCTAACATAGTACACCTGTCATTTCCCTCACATGAAATCCTAAAATTTACCTAGGTACTCAATTGGAGTGTGAGACATGTGCGAGTTCAATTCAGTAGGCCACCACTAAAAGTGTCTATATAATATCTAGTTTATGAATATATTAAATTCTTTCTCTAATATAAAAAATGTAAAAAAGGATTAGCCATATTTCACAAGTAAATCATTATTTTACTAAACCATTATCATAAATTAATTCCATGGGTTAGGTGTTCCATTTTTTGCACAATGGCCAATGTCAGTCAAACACTATTAAAAAGGTAATAAATCATCTTCCCTATCACATTAGGGGAGACATCAAAAATATAATAGAGTGCCAGTCCATGTAATCTCAACAAATTTCAAATAATCTATCATTGGATCCTCATTCCTGGTAATCATTAAATGAATCTATTATGGGACTAGAGAATCATTATAACTCTCAACCCATGCATTCTAGTGGTTACAATTAGAGCCTTAGTCCAACTCGACCTATGGGAGTAGTGTATCAGTCAATAAACATAGCTACCATGAAATGTGAACATGCATTCGTTAACCATTAATCAATTTTACTATATCCCATAACATTTGAAATAACTTAACCTAATAATTTTTAATTCACTAATCAATCAACATATCTATTCATAATCAATTCATAAATAATTATAATATTCTCATTTCAACCCTGATCCATTTTTCCTAATCACTTTTAATTCATCTAATCCAGTCACAATTTTCTGAACAACCCCATAAACAACTATCATTATCTACACATGACTTCCATTATTGGATTTCATTATTTAAACTAACTTTTCATTAAATATATCATGGGATCTATTTTATAATAATAGTTCCATGTTAAACATCACAACTTTTTTGGGGGGTTGGTGCACCCCATGGGTTGCCCCAAGATCAGTCTAATCTACCTCAATGTGTCTCATGGGGATCATGAATAGTTAAATTCACCATTTTCCTACCATTTTTCCAAATCCGATTAAAGGAACCAAAATCACAAAAACCAAAATCACCACAAAAGGTGAAAAAATAATGTTCAAAACAACGCGATATAACTTGGAGGACACCCACTATGATTGACAGGAGAACATATTATTAACCTTAAACATTATCTACGATTCATTCACCCATTAAATCAGAAATGAGGAACGTCAATCTATAACCAATGTCACCCAAAATGGATTATAATTGAAGTATATTGATCATGGGGAAGCCTTGTTTGTTTTGGTTCATCACTAGGGTTTTTGATTATGAAAGGGTGAATAAAAGTGGGTAGATCAGTTAAAATCTAGAGGTGGAAAATAGTAAAAACTTGACATTTAAATTCATGCATGGTTTGTCGGCACGATTTAAAAACCATATGCTAACCATTCCCTTCCTCTATCCAAGAGGGTTCCATGTCACATTATTACTTGGGGATCCCACATAGTTTGACAAACCGTGCAAAAAATGTACATAATACCTCTGTCTATCTTGCATGATTTGGTTTTTCCCTTGAATTATTTATCTAACCGTGCACGAGTCCCCTGTGGTAGAATGGTTTGGCACAAGTTTTATACAAAATATTTTCAAACTATGAAACATGAAATGGATTTCCCTATTTTTATCCCATTCATGGTTTGAACCCCCAGAATAACCCCAAGACCATAGACACACTAGGTAAACATTTAGTGGACCAACTAATAGGTATTGAAACCATTATTTAAATATGAATATTCAACCATGATGTCCGAGATGTTATAATTTCAATCATCGATTCTGTAAAGTATTCAAGGTCATGAAACCTATAACTACAATATTGTAAAAAAAATTACACCAAGCACATTAACTGACAATAAATGAAAATAATTTCTCATCTAGAAATGATGTTTTAAATTATTTAGTTCTTTAGAAACGGTATTTTGTAACCGGGTTAGTGGGCTACTATCCATGTTCTCAAATACATTCCAATAATTGATTTAGAAATTAAACATTGGAGTATAAGAGTCTATCTTATAAGACTTGGTAGGGAATAATTTATATATAACATAAACTTGAGTGTGTAGAGATTAGTGAAAATAATAACCATAAATATAATAAGGTATTGTTTAAACATTTATAGATAAAACATCATAGTATCCAATAATTTTTGTAGTATAATAATTAATTTGGGAATAATTAAGAAACTTGTTAGAATAAAAAAACACATTTATCCTCTTCTCCCTCCTTTACCACAAATCTTGACCGACATCAACATCACTAGCATCACACATAATCTCAAAAGGAAAATTCCAGTCATGGGAGGGGATAATGGGGAATCTTTTGAGTTTCTCCATGAGAATAATTAATATATATAACCAATTATCATCAAATTCAAACGAGGAATCCTTAAGCAATAGTCAAAAAAATTACTAGTGATATTCAAAATGCCCATGATGAATCTATGACAAAATCTTGCATAACATAGAAAGCTTCTAAATACACTCACATTATCTGGTGGTGGTAGCTTATGGATCACTTAAATATTAGAGTGATCAACTTAAAACAAACCTTATAGAAATTTTGTGATAAAAAAATTCCCTCAACGACTATTAATAGAAACATTTCCAATTTTAGAAAATGTTTTTTTCCCTGGAATGTCTCTAAAATAAAATCTATATTGAGTAAACAGTTTCAAAATTTAGTTCCAACAACCGGAAAATCATTCATAAAAACATAAATAATCCTAAAAATGATATCATATTAAAAAAACAATAATGTATATTTGAATAGTGTATAGGGAAACACACATTCCAAATGTAATTCAAAAATCAAAACATATCCATAATAGACAAGTGAATGTTGTTTTATCCTAATAATCCTGAGATATGGAAATTTGGTTGAACTCAAAAAATTCCATCAGGAAAGTAGAATAATACATTTATATCCATACTATAACAAATTTTCCAAAAAATGGAATTAGTAAATGGTATTTCCGGGTGGAATCATTCAATTTATTTTGGTCTTTAAAGACCAACCATTTTCATTCTTTCCTAACATAAACTTGATTATTTTTCTCATTTGTGAAAAATGTGGTGGCACTATTTTTAGGGGAAACATGTAATGGTTTCTCCCTTTTACTAACTAAAATGTAATAAAAAAACCCATTCTCTCAGAATAAAATTACATTCTCTCTCACTACTTAATTAATTCTTACATTCAATATTTTATATACTTCAACTACATGTTTTTTGTTCAGTTCATGGAAGTGTTTTGTTTGATGTAACAATATCTAATACTTTTAATTTTGAGTAATGTAAAGTAAAATTATCTATATAATATTTGATATAATAAAATACTATGTAGAACAATCACCAATAAAATAATATTTCAAATGAATAGGAAGGGTTTTAGCTCTACATCAGGATCTTTTTCATGTGATGAAAGACACATGCGATTTGGATGACTAAGGTTTTCAATGGGTTTCGTAATGTGTGTTTGAAATATGAAATGATCATGAATTTCAAAAGCATACATAATCTTTTCTTTACTTCTATCCCTGCTAAAGTGCTCATTGTTCTCTAAAGGTAGACCATATTTCAAAACATTTTGTCCGACAAACTCATCAATGCGTTTAAAAAGTTCCTCCTAGAAATAGTTAGGGGGTTTTGAATTATTTATACTGGGGGAATTCTCATTAAATTTTTATTGAAGCTTACTTAACATAGTAATTATGAATTTATCATCTAATGGGTTCATTTTTATATGGTAAAATTTATTAACTTTCTCTGGAAATGTGTCTGAGACATCATTTTGAATATTCTTCACATTATTGGAAGACTCACGGTCCTATTAAAAATAATTTATTTTTCCATATTTTATTTCTAAAATTCCCTAATATGATCAAATGAATCCTATAAATCAGTCATGTCGACTAATTTGTATTTTTATCTTAATTTAGGATTGTTTTCATTTTCATTACCCAGTAAACACCTCTATTTTGACTCCACATTTAATTTTTTTTCCTTAGATTCATAATGATATCACCTTATGTGGCTATGAAGGAAATAAACATGAGTAATTTAATCTTAATTTCCCCAATCAATATAGAGAATGAAAAAATCATACAATAAGTATGCATTTCACACTCCTTCCAAAAAATCATTAAATCAGGTAATTGGGTGACTAATGGACATATTATAAAATTGTAATAATAAAATGATAGTTTGTGGTTATCCTAAACATAGGTGTTGGATTAATGATTGGGGAAACAAATTTATAATAAAATCAAGGACATAGAGATAGTTAATTTGGACACTCTATCCTATATTTCTTGTGAATAAAATTCTCCCAGGGTTCTGAAGCTTATGATGTATCTTGTTTTGTAAAATAGTAGAACATACATTTCTGAAACTTTATATAGAAAAAAATTCCAATGATATTATGTTAGACCAAGTTTTCATTATATATTTATAATAATATTTAATTTGAATTAATGATTATAAGAATGTTATCTTAATCTAATGTTTGATATAAAGATCAATAAATTTACAATGATATATTTCATGTTTCTATTTTTGAATTCATTCATAGAATGAATTCTTGTGGAAAAATTCTCCACAATAATATAAATTACCATAGTGGGTTCTTCAAGATTAATTTTACATTTATTATCATTTATTAATAAATTTTCATCATTTTTAGTAGGTACACCATGTTTCAATGGACATAAATTTAGGCAATGTGGTTACCTAGATTCTTCATTTAATATATTTTAATGTTCAATAAAACAAAAAAAAATTATTTATGTCATCTTTTGCATCATTAAAATCAACTTATTTTGTTTTAAGACTAATCATAGTTCTAAAGAATATTTTATTCTTCCTAGGATTTCGTTTAGTGTTACTCGAATGTTTTCCCCTACCAATACCTATAAAACCACTAGCTAGCTACCACATGGGTAATTTTCTTATTTTTCTTCCTACCATACATTAGTGATATGAAAAAATAAAATATAGTATTATATTCATCAAGCATCCCCCTCAACTGAAAAAAAATCCCCCACATTTCATCATGGGAACTGGAATGTTTATCCTTCGGTAGGGGTTAGATTTTAGTCTTAGATTATTGTTGTAATATTGGGGGAGAAGTAGGTATAAAATCACCTACTCTATCGAAGAAATTATTGGATTGTTTATATAGTCTAGGTTGTATGTGCTTGATAATTATTGACTCTAAAGTAGTATCGTAGGATCATATCAATCAACATCATCACTCTTAGGACAATGGGATGCCATGTAAAAGATGGGACACAATGATTGGGAGTTTTCTAATAATCCATATTTGTGAGATTTATCCCCAAGTATGTTTTGAGTATTTTCAATTTATAATATATAATATTCCACTCCATTTTGTTGATATTGTTTGGAATCCTTCCTAACAATGTTTCTTCACCTAAAACAGTTATGGTATGAATTTTATTCTAATGTGTTGAATATCTGTTTTTTCACAATGATAGATTTGTTAATAATTGTTTTCTCTAGAATAAAGATCCATTAACTTCTTCTAGTTTGGGGTTGGAAAATTCTAAAACCATTAGATTAGTATATGTGGAGTTAATTGATGATTTTCAAATTTTATAATTAAACGCTTAAATCTATACCATGATTCATAGAACATTACAATATTATCCTAAATAAATATAGTAATTTTGTGCCAAATTTATGTATTCATTGATTTATGGGAACAGATTCCTAGATTTTCCTTAAAAAATGGGATGAATCTCTATTTCAGTTCCACTTCACTCATCCCTATATTTGGAAGCACTAACACCAAAAAATATAATTACATAATGAAGTCAGGAATGTCATAATTATTCATTCCATTGATGGATAATGAAATTGAAACATGACATTTATTGATTTTATAATTGAAGGACATTGTTGTTTACTAAATTCATGATGTTATTCATGAAACTAGTGGCACATGGAATTCCCAATTTATGGCTCCCACTATCATCTAATTTATAGGTTGTGATGGATTTTCATTATTATTCTGATATTTTCGTAACTTAAATCATTATTTTTATTAATTTATTATATATAAGCTTTTTTTTAGTTTTAAATAAATTAAGTGTTTGTTGATTTTGTAATTATAGGCTCTATTTGTTTTTTATAGACCTTGTCTGTATTAAAAGATTCATTAGTTTTTTTAAAAAATGTTTTTGGATTTTTTCTAGGTTTTTTATATTCTATTTTTGGGGTTTTTGGACATTATTAATGATTTGTTGATGTTCCATTCCATAAATTAGTTCCAAATTTTCATTGGTATCCTAGTTCATTATGAACATTGGATGTATATTAATTATTCAAAAAATCTACAAAAAATTGTAAATTGTAAATTTGGGTTCATCCCTAGGGAAATGCTTCCAGAATTGTGCATAACTATGTAGATAAAAAAATCAACGTACAGGATGTGAAAATATTAAGTTAGTGGGGAAGATATGGACGTAGGTGCTTATGATGATTATAAAAAATTAAAAATAATGATAATGAGAAGAAATATATGAAATGTTCGTGGAAGAAGGAATAATCTCTAATTATGATAGTTGAATATGATTAGATGGTGTTTATTTTTTTTCTTTTTTGGATTGATTTTTTGTATCTTCATTCATGGTAAAATCTCACTAGATCTATTATAAATAAATATAGATGTTCTCTCAAATTTCAAACATTTGGGTGAATGGGTATTATTGTTTATCAATTATAACATCCATTAATCTACAAACTATGGTTACTAGTTTTACATCAAGAAAAAATAAATAGTCGTATAGAATATTATACCATCTATCAGATTTTACTATTCATAGATAGAAATCCAAATAATAGTTAGATAGATACAAAAAAATTCTTAATTAATCTAACTTGATCCTATGAAAATAATAGCTATTACTTGAAGATTTAAAAATGGTAGATTATACATTAGAACATTATATTTGAATGATGTTAAAATACTTTCCAGCTAAATATCATCCCCTTATCTAACCATAGATAAAATAATGCTCATAATATAAAAATAATTTAATATATTGAAAATTGACAGTCAAAAATAGATCAATATTGAAAAAATAATAATGATTAATCTATGAGTGATAGAGACTCAAAAAACCTCTGAATCCACAATTTTTGTACTTCCCCTTATGATGGATTGTGTTCATCGAATGTGGAAGGATTGGGTATCAGATTATTCAGTAATGAAACTAGAATGGGAGAAACATATCCATTTTCCTTCATAGATATGTTTCTATAAGATGTAGTGATATTCAGTGTTCACCACTTCTATATTTGGTTTGAGATTCATCTATAGTACGACCTCAGATATCATAAACCTATTGCCTTGGAAATCTCTAAATCATTTTATAAGGGGAAATAATGGATTCAACATTATATTCTATATATCATTCCAACATAATATTAGCTTCTTGTTCTCCTCTCTAGAATATTGGGTGTGGGTTCGGCTCCTTATGATCCAATTCATTAGGACAAATAACTATTCATATGTTTCTTCCAATTTTAGATTAGTGATTTTTATATTTAATTTGTGTGGTTTAATGAATTTAAAAGTTTCTATTATATATTTAGATTTCATAGATTTATTATTCCTCTTCATGACCGATCATTGGTGGTTTTGTGGTTTCTTGATCATTTTTGGGTGCACAGCCACATAATAGATATTAATTTTTCCTTTCTGTTAATGAAAATTATGTGCAGACTTCTGGTAATTTTTGTATGCATAATGCATCATCATTTGATCACATTAGTGATTTTTTTTAAATGTTGATATTTTAGTTTCATAATTTAACATTTCATGATAGCATCATGACCTGGATGGAATTTTGAATTATTTAATATGTGAACATTATATCTGATTACATGTACAATTTATCTTTTACACTTTTAGTCTCTCTAACCTAGGCATGGTGACATTGAGATTTCACATGTAGTAAATCCAAACGATTTCCAAACATTCATGTGGGAAGTTTTATATATCACCCATCATACACTCTAGCTAAAGAATTGTTTTTAATTATACCCTATAATCACTATATCTAATTTCAAGATTTTCATTGAGAATATTAATAATATGCAGTAAATAATTATGAATTAATAATCATGATATTCTAATTGAATATCAATAATGAAAACTATAAAAAATTCAATAATTTCACATCAAATAAATTATTTGAAAAAAATGTTTGTATAATTCAAATCAAATAACATTAAATCATTCTAATGGAAAAACAACTAATGTTATAATAACTAAAATATTCAATGAGTAAAAAATTTGAAAAAATAAAAAATATTGTTATGAACATTTGGGAATTCAAAAAAGGGAACAATTTAATTTTTTAATACTAGAAATCACTATTCTAATAAATATTTTCAATCTATGTGAAATGAAAACCATGATAATTTGATAATCACAATTTCTCCCATAGAATTAAATTTTATAATTTAATACTCCATTATTTAGAGAAAAAAATATGTGTATAAGTGTTATTAAATAATACCATCTTAGTACCCCTATTTGAAAAAATTGAATGATCCAGATCATCCTTTTAATAGATTTAGTAGTGGAGATTCCAAAAACTAATGGAATTGATTGTATAACCAATATCATTCATGGATTGATAAATTCCCATGTCATAAATGTATATGCATATATACAAGTGATTAATAGTCTCGTGTATGGTAGTATCCAAATCCTACATCATAATGGAGATGATTGTATGGCATTTAGGGGAACCAATTTCTGGTTGATATGTCTCAAATAAAACCACGTAAATCCAGAACTATCGTGGTCTTGAGAAATATTAAATGAGGTAATCCATGAGTACATTGGTGAGGTGGAGAGCATAAATAAATAAATTTTTGTTGGTACAATATATATTTATTTCAATATATCATATTATTGATGCAAAAACAATTTCTTTAACCTTGTGTATCTTCCATGTCTTGAAGATTGGGGCCATATTATATTATACTAGTCACCATATTCTTTAATCTGAATTGATGGACATTTTTATCTATAGGTTATGATTAGTTGACTTTATTACATGAATATCTGAACTATGTGATATCCTTTCTACTAATCTGTTGATACCACTTTGTTTGAGATTTCATTATTTTTTTCAAGGTATTTAAATACATTGAAAAGGTTTATTATTATAATAATTTATTCACATGGGATTTCAATGGGTTCAAGAAGATGAATTGAGGTTTTATTAAGAGAAAACATGCATGGTAAGAATATATCCCATGAATATTGTTTATGATCATTATGATTTTTGGAATATTATGTTTCTAGTTTCATTTCAAAATAGTAATGATAAAAAGAATCATGGTCCATATTTTTAATAATTGAGATATGTGTTTAATGATAATGGTGTGGGAAAAATGAATTTATGGATGGTGATGAAGTATTAATTAAAGAGGATAATAAAATGTAATGTGGGAATTGTTTCATGTTTTTGAAATAATATTTTAAAAATAAATTATATGAGGAGGTAGAAAAAAAATTACTACTCCTACAATGCTCAATAGAAAATTAGGCAAGCATCCACCAGGGAAGTACATAGAATCTCACATAGGTAGCACTGTCGTAGAGTGGTTCTGAGGTGAGGTTAGACCATATGCACTTTCAGGTGTGAATTAATGTAATAGAATGGGTTGATTCAAAAAGGAAATAGTTTATAAGGATCTCATGTGTGGGGAAACAAATGAGGCTATAGGTTGAGTACGGACACCCAATGGGTCTTTTTGTGATAAAATTATAGAGAGCATTGTATTATTATATATTTATTCTATAAATTAAATTCTAATATGGGATGATGTTTCAATGATGTAATATTTATTCTAATATGTGTCACATATATTATTTAGTCAATTATATTAAGAATGAGAATCATTAACATAATTCATATTAACACATGAGATTTTGAATAATACACATGGTCTATTCAGTGACCATGAACATAAGAAATGTGTGTTGAATATTGTGATTCGATTCTCATTAACCATATGGTTATGGAAGATATATTTATGTAACCTCACATGTCCTGGTAGGATAACTATCATCATGTTTCTAAATTCAATTAACTCAATGCCTTGGGATATAACTAGTGAACATACACCATGTAGTTAATCATGTGATCATATGTCACGTGTTTGATTTTTTGGTTCAAGATTATACATTCAGACGATAGATAGTAATTTTTTCTTAAATGTACCACATATAATCATTATTTTAATTCTCAAAAATAGAGAAGAAGATAAATAATTAAGAGGTCATAAGCTCAATGATAAAATAATAAGTAAAAATGTTCCCTGTAATATATTTATAATGAGATGATAGTTTATTATTGTTTGAGTGTTTTTCGATAAACATAAATAATGGTATCTACAATTTCATGAAAGTTGCGTAATGGGGAGTTAATGTCATGTAAGGGTTTTTATGATATCCCAAACATAGTGTAATTGTTATACTACTCTATTATAAAATTCAATAGATCCAAATGTAAGTTTATTGTTGATGCTTAATTACTGAAATAATGGTTTTTCGAGGCCAATATAATGGTATAAAAAATCAACATAAGGGTAACTCAAAAATAACTATATTTATGTGAGGTTAATTATTTATAGATATTTATTAATCAATATAGATTCATAATGAATGATTGAATATTATATTAAACTATATTTTTATAAGAGTTGTGTTCTTTTACAAAAATAAATATCACTATTATTTTTATTAGGATTTAATTTTATTTATAAATATGAGAGATTTTATATTTTAAAATTATTATTTATTGAAAATGAAGGTTATATGATAATAGTAAATGAAACACATGCATATATGATTTTTTTTATATTCTAATTAATGTGTATAATGAAATATGGGATTTTTAATGAATGAATCTATACTTATACATGATTGATGTGAAAATTTATTATTGAAGAGAGAAGGGAAAACCATGAATAGATGAATATGACCACATAATATAAATGAATAGTAATATGTAGATCTATTGATTTGAATATAGGAATATTTCATGGATAAAATGAGTAATAAAAGAGAATATAATTATTCATATCCAAATTAATATGGTGAATAAATAACTTCATTATATTTATTTTATTTTTTGAATGAATATCATTATTTTAGTTTCCATTATCTGATATATCATGTGGGTTGATTTACTTATAAATCATGCTATTCAAATTTAATATATTTATGTTGGTTTTTAAATGAAAAAATTATGAATAATTAAAAGATAGTATAGAAAATAAACAGCCATGAATTAGTATCATTATATATATATATATATATTTATATATTTTCAAAGGAATGTTTTGGGTGTTTAAAACCATCAATTTAGACATAAATATTTCTGTATACAAAAAACATTTGTGAGATTATATGACATAGTTTCTAATATGAATAATAACTATCAATTGAAGTAGAAATTATGGGGATGATATTTTTCTATTTTTGTTTATCTGAGGATGAGAAATATATGATATAAGTGTATGTAGTAGAAATAACTAACTTTTTTCATGAAGTTTACTATATGAAGAAGATATTTCGGCACCCCAGTTCACATAAACTAATATATTAGTTGAATAGTACAATGAATATTAGTTCTCTTCAGAAATAAGAGGAAGAAAATTATGTATCAAATTAGCTTGATACTATTAATAAAGAACAAATATTATATATATTGTTGCAATACAAATAAATATGCAGCTTTCTACTGGGCATGGGATAAAGAAAAAAAGCGTAAAACATAAAAAACTAGCAAGTATTCATAATTGAGGTTATAATATCATTTAAACTATACATTCATTGTATAGGTAGTAGATAAACCTAATATTCAGACAAACCAAACAAGTTGTCACGATGCACACCTTATACTCTTTGTAGACCAAAGATTATGATTCATATGGTTTTACTAGTTGGTTTGGTGACCATGGGATTTATTGTATCGCACCAATGACAAAGATTATATTATATATATGTTAACCAGTTAAATTATATTACATATTTTGAATTGATTTTTATCATATCAGGCCATGGATTATAAATATCATACTAAGAGGTTATCCTTGATTTTTTTTATATCTTGTGTGTGTATGTTTTTCTGGTTATGTTGTGAGAAATTAAAAAACTATGAATAATTAACAAAGAGACCGATTATATTTAACTAGATATAGAGGTAAATAAAAATAGGGTTCAAAAATATATAAATTTTATTAAGAGTCACCAAATATTATTCAACCCCTAATACCTCTTAATGAAGTACATATCCAAGATTTGTCCCTTCTATTGGAATCTGTTCATTATTATCCTCTGATTGGATTTACATATTTTATGTTTTCTTCTTTTGAATATTTTATGTTTCATTTCAATTTTACTATTATTTGTAGATTTCATGAATATTTATTTACCATAAATTACAATTTAATTTCAACTATTACCATGATGAATAGTAAAAAAATAGACGAGGGTGAAGAATATGTCCCTCTTGACTAAGGAGAATATTTCTTCTTATCTTTGCTATATAAATAATTATGGTATATCCAGTGTTTATGAATGAGAACATATGATTGAGTCTACCTCTAAGTTATTAGAAATAACATCTACCTTAATATGATTAAGTCATTCAAGTGATCATGAGGTAAGTGGAAGTGAATTTTAAAAATATGCATAAAATGAAGAACCATGTGGGAGTTATCATATTTCAACACGGTGTTTCTATTTAAGAAATAAAAGATATAATTCATATTCTCCCCAAAAATATAATTTCTATAAATTTTTGGATCGTTGGATGAAATGTAGGAAGATATCATTCAACTTTATGATTTGTATAATAATGTATAGAATAATAGGAATGATAAGTTTCATTTTTTTCAAAATTTATATGAATAGATTAATTGGGTTGAAGAAGAAATATTAAATACTGAAGAAATGTATTTCAAGATTGAGGAAGTGGAGCTCAAAATAATTCATGATCACGAATAAATGGAAAATTTCTCTGACCATAACATCTATACATTAGTGTCAAATTGGAAAAACAACATTGATGGAAAGAATGCACAATGGGATGTAAAATTCTAGATGATAAAGAAGATTAACACACTAAAATAGAATTAAAAAAATCATAATTAAGTTGTTTAGAAGTTATGAAAATATTTCAAATAGAATATTACATTTATTGATGATTATAAATAATCCATCAATATGAAATATATTACATTATAATTAGAACTATCCAACCATTAATTTCACATATTGCATCTTCAAAATTAGAGAATAAATGTGTTCTTACCATATATTCGTGTTAAAATTATTTTTTTAGTGATTCCTATTTCATGTTCTAAGAAAGAAACTATATTAATTTACGATCATTATAAATAATACTCAAATATGGAGGTATGATCCTTACAAATTTTTAATGATTTATTTTAATCTCTTTTATGGACAATGCGTGATCAAAAAAATCTATAAAAATATGAATGATTATAAGCATTGATATGACTAATACCATGTAAACTAAAGAAGGAAAAATTATTAAAAGTATTGGTTAATAAAAATAATTCAGTCCAATGGTTTTAAAGGTTTGGAAAACAATTTCATTAAAAAATATATTATTTGTACATCAAGCAGTTATGAAGATAATATCCTGATTTGTGGGATTCTGTTGGGGCTATAATAGATTTATGAACAATACTATAGTTTTTATTATAGTCTTGTTAATTGTAAAGATTAATGAATACAATTTACAAGGCATTAAAAAAAATTAATAATAAATATCCATATGTTTAGAATAATCTATCAAAATCACATAGATTTTAGATAATTGATGGAATCTATGTTTTGTTTCAATGGGTGTGGCCACCGAAATCTTGTATGTTCATCCAATCATCTCATAAAAATAAATTAAGAAAATATTAGGAAAATCATTAGTGATAAATAGAGTTCCATATAATGTCAGTAATGGAATATTAAAAAATAAATATTCTCTAATAACTATTCAAAAGAAGAATTAATCATAATTTGACAATGAAGTTTTATATCCAATGTAATTCCAGGATGTTCAAAAGGACTAAAACATGTAAAAGAGTTTATGTGAATAAAATAACCCATGAGGATCCATTCAAGTATTCTAAATAAGATGTAAATATACAGAAATATTTTTTAGTAATTTGGTTAGAGTATTTGGTAAGAGAAAACAAAATTTTACTATCATATGGAAAATATAGTTATTAAAATATGACATATATTTCACATTATTAAGAACAATGAGATAGTTATAAGATGTATGAAATCAAATATAAAGGATGGTTGAATATTATAGAAGAATAATGTGTATCCCTAAAAAGGATGTGTATTAAACAATATGAGGCATATAATATTTATGGAAAAAGAAAGAATGAAAAATACAACACTATGAAATAGAGGTTATAAAGGGTTTCATGATCCCCTAGTCAAAAAAATATCTCAAAACTAGTCATGGTTCCATGAATAATGGAAACATTGGTCGAGAAAATTATCCCAACATATTTTTCTCTTTATGGAATATGAATAACCACCTTATTCCATTAATAATTTTGTGTTTTAGATAAACATAAAATACAAGGATTTAAATGTGAATAATAGTCTCAAGACGATAACTTCAGTCATAACTAATTGATGTTAATACCCAAGAGTATAGAATAAGAATCCAATATCTATGATTGATCTTTTAATATATATATGAAAAACCCCTAATACTGAATCATATTTAGTAAAGTGGAAATATGTTGCATCAACACATGGAAATATGTTAATATGCTTCCAAATTAGATAGATATCATATTTTTTTATTAAATAATATTTGGGTAATTGATATCATCCTTGGTGAATATGTGGAAGATATCTAATTTTTATATCCACATTAATATATTCCACTTTCATGTTCTTCAAAATAAAACATCATTTTATTCATCTTTAGAATGTAATCATCATTATTAAGAGGGTTTCCAGTGTCTTAATCATGGAGATACAAGTTATAAATTATGAAGTATGTTCACAAGAATTATTTCATGAAAATTTTCTTACTATAAAAATTTATTTACGAAAATATCATTGAATATGTTTGGTATCAAATTATTCCATTTATTTTCTAAACTAACATCATGATATAAATATAGTAATATTGAATAAATCAACAACAAAATAGGAGTTACTTGGTAATGTTTCGAGAATATTACAAGACCTATATTTTTTTAGGTTCTAATATATTTATTCATGTGGTGATATAAAAATATGATAATTTACATCATGATAATTTTTATCGCAATTGCTATCATCATTTTTTATAACCTAATATAGTTATAAATACCTGTGAATATTGTTATTCAATTTTCTCATTTTATTTTATTTTTTTTAAAAGTTGTATGTTTTATGAATAGGATAAACCTTATGTTTTTATACAGTCAGCATAGCTCATGTCCTAGAACATTGATTATTTGTTAAAAATTTACCAAATAAATTGTATTTATTTTATATATGGGGTATTGAATGTGAAATTAATGTTTCATAATATAGTTAAGAGGAGTAATAATTAGAATTGAACATATTTAAAAATAATTAATAAATTATTTCTAACAAATAAATAGTTGAAATTTAATGGGATGACTTTTTGTGAATTGTATTTTTAGTCACAGAAATCAAAAATATTGTATAAGTTTTTCGAAGAAAAAGTTGTAATATACAAGTATGTTATATGTAGAATAAGTGTCTTGGAATTTTTTTCAACATGACCAAATAAATAATTGATTATATCCAAAAAATATTTTTATGATCAATATGTATAATAGAATATTATATTTTATGATTCTTATCATTTTTTTAATTAATTTGGAATTTTTTTAACATTTTTATCTTTTGGTAATATTTTAAATACAAATTGTGTTTGAAGATTGATGTTGGTGATGGTGATGAAGTATTTATTAAAAAGAATAATAACTGGGAAGGAACGAATAGGTTCATGTTTTTGGAATTAATATATTACAAAGTAATTATTTGAGGATTTTGGAATGAAATTTCTGTCCCTGGCCAACATCGAACCCTAGAATCCCTACCACTACTTGAGTATCCCATTTGAGTTCACATAGGTTGACATGACATAAAGAAATATTGAATAAATGGTAATGTATGTGGAGGGTCTTATGTGAATTAATTAAAGTGCATGGATTGATGAATTGAGGAAAATGATTCTTATACTCTCACATGTTGAGTAGCATTAGAGGCCATAAAAAGACCACCAACACCGAATTGACCTTACCAATACATAATGTTGAATATGATTTTATTATAAATTGGATCATTTATGAATGAAACATTGATTTTGGATAAATTTAAATTCATTAAAATTTTATTTTAATATATGATCAATTAATTATTTTATCTTATTTTACTGTAAATGATAATACTCTAATTTATTCATCTTAAACCACAATAGTATGAATAATAAACTTAGTTGATTTACAGATCATGTACACATGAAAATAATGGTTCATACAGTGGTCATATATATAGTAAACATATAGTTGTAGAAAATAAAGTAATGTGACTGCACACATCATGGTAGGAAGTCTATTTTCATATTTGGATGATTTTTGACAACATATATTATGGTACAATTAGTTATTGTTAACCTTTTAGTAGATTATGATTCAATATGTCACATGGTCAATTTGGCTGTTAAATCTACACAATTCAAATGATTCAAATTATGTTGTTCATAAATGAAACAAATATTAATGTTTTTTTATTCTTGAAAAAATAAGAGTAGAATAATATTTGAGATGTTTTGAGATCACTGAGATAACAATCACATTAATTTATCAATAAAATATATAAATATATTGAAGTGATATTGTGAAGTCTATTAAATGTTGAGACTTAACCCAAGTAATATAACACCTATTATCTAAGAGGTTCATAAGTGGGGTTCAAGGTTACATAATATCTAATCATACATCTAAATTCCAACATAAGGGTAAAATTTCTATTCTTTAATGGTCATTGGATTTATTCACAAGGTTAATGTGGAAGCCTCAATTCCTTTGTATTGTTTATTCAATGCATATGTAAAGGTAGAAACAACATACACAAGGGTTGATAAAGAATGACCAAATTTATTTAAAATTCATTATTTTTGGAGGGTAAAAAATGTGTATAATGGGGGTGATAAGTATAACAACCCAAGCATTTACACAAATAATTTCATGAATTTAGGAATAATTAAACATCATATTACAAGCCAATGATCATGGAGTTTAATTTATTTTGAATATTATGTACGTAAATTAAAATCTTGAAAAAATATTATATTTAAACTCTATAATGAGATCCTATATTCAATTGACCTACTATAACTAAATTGAATGACATGGGGATAACATGAATAACGATATGATCTAAAAAGATGAGTAAGGAAATAAAAATAATAATAACGCATAGAACATGGGTTAGTTGAAATAATGAGATGAACTAAAAGTTATCTATATACCTAATTAATGATTAAATATGTAATAAGGATATCATACGATATGTGGAAACAATATAAAACATTACTTAATAATGGGTCAAGGCTCATTGCACATGAAGGAGCGTGTTTCCAGGTTAAACACCAAGACTATTCCACATAGAGCAAGAGATAAGGCTAAGCACTGAGACTGTGGAACATAATGACTAATGATATTATACATTACCAAAATAATTAAAGAACTATCTAGGTTCACCAATTATAACATTCTCATAAATATGTCTTCCACATGAAAAATAAACATAAGGGTTTCCCATGGAATGAAATGAGGATCATAAGCATGACATAAATCATAATAAATGAATGTATCATAAAAGTGTCCATTAAAGAAAGGAATTAAATCATACATGTACATTTATAAAGGAATATCAGCATAGATCATGATATTTTTTGTGAAACTGAAGTGATAACATATAAAAAGAGTATTTAAGAAACTATATTATTAAAACATTTTACTGATGTTTTAAGAAAATATTAAAGAGAATTTAAAGAAGAAAAAGGAATAATCTTATATTTAAAAATAGAAGTGAAAAAATATTTTATAATAAAATGAGTGACATTATAAAAATAATATTTACTTAAAATTGATTATAGAGTGTTCATGAAAACAAGAAATAATTATTGAGGTTCCCCCATATTGGGATTGCATATTTGGAAGAATTGAGAAGGGAACCATAACAACATCTATATCCGTAAAATAGAAGGTTGAATGGATCATGATACATAAGTTTGGAAAATATAAATAGAATTTATAATATGTAAATATTAAAAATTATAATTTAATTTTGGTAAAAATAGAAGGAGAGTAGCTCAAAGGAATAATAGTGGTTCAGGAAGAATCTCTTACCATAAGTGTTGAAGGTGTTATTCACATGACAATAATATACATGATAATAAAATTAGATTCATTAATTAATAAGTCCAGAATTTCTTATATAAGTATTTTTTCACTAATTTATTAAGATCATTTATGGATTATTGATGGTTTAACAGATTCAATTTCATCATTCAGGATTACTGGTTTACTTGGTTTTCATGATAGGTTTACTTGTACACTTGTACGAAAGGACATGTAAAGTGGGGATAATTATCCATAATTAAATTTTTGTGTTATTAATTATATTCCAGAGGTTAAATAAATTTTATATATCCTTAGTCATTATGGAATAAGAATGAATCATTAGATAAATAGTCAATGATAATCGTTTGGGTTTATTTCGGATGTTTTTGATCACAATGACGAGATTTTGTTTTATAAATTAACATCATGTATGAAAAATGATTCAAAAAAATTACATAAGATAAAATACATATATTATAATTTGGATCAACCATAAATATTGTTTCATGAATATCCTTGAATATGGTAATTAAAATTGAAAACTTCATAATCCATGAATGTGATAAATTAACACATCAGGGATGATGTTTAAATTCGTAGCATAAATTGAGGCGGAAGGGGAGATTATGAAGAATTATTCAATTGGAATGACGAAATTAAATTATATTTATGTTACTTGAGTTATCATACATTTTAGTAGGGTATTTGAAAAGAGAAAAATAAAATAAACTCAAAAAGAAATTAAACGAAAAAGAATAGGGGTTTACCTCTAGATTTATTCTTCTTAAGAACCTCTTTAGTGTATTTGTATTTTCCTATTTGTAATATGAATAGAACATGGATGCATATAAGGACCATCTGAATATATTTGAAAATATTTCTGACAAGGTACAAGGCTTGAGAGGTGTGAGGAGGACAGGTGGTGATCGATGGTTATTATTGTGGAGGAGAGGAGTGTTTTGTAATTATTTAATTCATTAGTTTACAATTTTCTCAAGAAAAGAAACATTTTTGATTATTGAGACTAATAATAGTTATTAGATCTTGTTATTTTGAACCAAATGTGATTAGATCATCTATACATCATCCATGACTCGGTAAATCAAGTATTTATCTTATTATGTAAATTATTTTATTCTATTATTCACAAAATAATCTATTATTTCAAAAAACTTCCAAAACATCACCCTAGCCATTATTCAACATGTTTAATTCATAAATGAACTCCAAATTATGAAAATAATTTTTTAAATTTTATTAATTTTTTTAAATCAAAATCCTCAATTACATGGAAAATAAATTTATAAAAACTATAACAAATTTTAAAATATATAGAAATGTTAATTAAGGTCCCATAAAGTTATATCATAATCATAAGGAATAAAAACTACAATTAATAAAAAAATTACAAAAAAAATCTTTATTTAAAATTATTATTTTGGCCATTAAAGTTTAATTAAATATTTATGACGTACAAAAATACCAACATATTAGTAATAATTTTTTAAAAAATTTAACTACATATAATATTGTATAATTAAAAAATATTTTCACTTATAAGATGGATAAATTTTATTTAGAAATTCATTGGTGAGGTCACTATTCAATTTTATGGTTTACTATTCATAAGGGCTATGTTATTATTCCAAAGGACAAGTTACTATTTATTTGGTATATCTTCCTTCACATCTAGAAATACCTTATATTTTATTAAATCTTAATTTATAAAGTATATTTTTTATTACTATGATTTACTTTTATTATATTATATAAAATAATAATAACAATGTATTTCAATTGATAAATTCATTGTCATTACATTCATCCCCGTTTATGAAATTCCACCCTCAAATTTTTATTATACATCTTACGATGAAAACAGGCATAGGTACTTTTCCTCCATTTCATTATCTAGTACCCATGATTCCTCTCCATTATTATAGTTCATTCATATTACATTGGGTAGGTGAGTAGTATCAGTATAGATAACTTTTTCTCTATAATCCATGATCTTCACTTCGTTCTCCTCATAAATAGATCATTCTATAACTCTACCATCTATGAATTTTGTATATGTGAGTAATCTGGAATGTACATCCCTAAGTAGGATATGTGGAATACATCATGCACAAGAGACATAGTTACTATATGTTTTAGTTGATTTGACAAATCTTTATCATGATCAAGGATCTCGATGGTGCTGATGTACCTGGGACATAGCTTTTCCTTATTCCAAAATCATGTGATCCTCTTCCAAAAAGCTATGTGGTGGAATACCGTGTCAAGAATCATAAACTCAATGCATATCTCTTTTGCTTAATTTGGGATTCCTTTATATGATACTGAATGGTTTTTAACATCTCATCAATTTATTTGGAATTTCTGGTCCAAGAATCTTAATCACACTGTTTCATCCTAGTGTGCCAATGTTCTACACGTTTTACCATAAAGGGCTTCATATGGATCTATTTGGACACTGATGTAGAAACTATTACTGTAAGGTAACTCAAATAAAGGAAGATGATGGTCCAATAATCCTTTGATTTCCAATGAAAATGCTATCAACATGTCTTATGGTGTATGAATATTTTGAAGAATTTGGCAATATTTTTTGTGATAATAATCCATACTGATGTTTAGCGCAGTGCTTAGAGAATGTTGGAGACTATTCAATTACATCACGGTGAATTTCAGATCTCGACTAGATAAAATTGATAGTGGTATTCCACGCTTCCTTACCAATTATATAATGTATATCAGTGCATGTTTATCCAATGAGAAGTGTTCATGAATTCTGATAATGTAAGAATTATTTTTAAGATGATCAAAAACAACCCATATTTTATTGTTCACTCCATTTTACTATGGAAATCCTATGTCAATGTCCTTGGTATTGTATTCTCATTTCAATGTTGGTATGGGTAATGGTTTCATAAAAACATTATACATTTTCCTCTCAACCATCACATACTGACATACTATGAACTTTAATATATATTAAAAAATATCTTTATTCATTTTTTCAGCCAATTGTTATCTTGGATATCTCAATACATCTTTGTGATCCATATGTTAATAGAGAACTTCGAGCTATGTACATCATTTAGATGACCATTCAATATCTCTAGATCTGATAGTAAACAAAACAATGGACCAAATATTATGACTCCATCCTTATCAATCTTGAATACGGTTTATTTTCCATTTTTGATAGATTCCACCCTTTTCTGAACTACCACATCATTTCATTTATCATCCATTATTTTCTCTAACTTGAATTATTGATAAATCATTTGAGAATGAATTGATGAGATTAATCCTGTAATGATTCCCATGTTCATCCAAAGTATGTCTATGAATATTGAACCCCTCTTTAATTTCATTAATGATATTAATGTACATTCCATTCTAATTAGAGCATCTTTCACCTTATATTCATTACCATGATGGTAGTAGATTGAGCAGTTACAATCCATGAAGAGCTCTAAAAATATTCATTGATTCATATTATGCTCATTTTGTGTCAATATATATGGGAATCTTTTGATCAGTATATATTTACACTTCCCCCTATGGTGATAATTCCTCTATATATTCAACGTAAAGATCACAACTGCCAAGACCATATAATGAATATGATAGTTTTTCCCATGAATTTTAATCTACCATAATTCACAAGCCATAAATTACTCATTGTTAATCAGTACATATTAAAATACATTAATTGAATCATTACTGTATAACACAATATGTTCTCCTCTTTTCTCTAGCGCGAGTAATGAAGTTGTAATGAAACTATTTTTCACCTCCTTAATGTTTTCCACACATTCTTGAGTATAGAAAAACATTACTCTTATTCATTTCATCTTTTTCATTAGGTTCGAAAATCATGATATGTTCTTCACAAATCATCATTAACACCCATTTAGGAAAAGTGAACTACGGATCTCCATTCCTGACATTGGATTGGGATACTTTTCAATAGTTGTTGTCTTGGAATTGTCCACAAATATTCATCTGACAGTGATTAAATTCCCCATGAATAATATTTTCTATACCCATAACTCACATTAATGTAATTTCCATAAATATTAACCCTTATCAAACACATTAGAAAAGTATTAAAATGGTCCTTGTGTTCCTCCTTTCTCTTGGCATATATCACAATATCATCGATTAAGACTACCACAAATTATTTTGCAGTAATCTCTGAAAATATATTCATTAAATATAATAAAATTTCAAGACCATTAATCATTCTTAATGGCATCACTCTGATCTCATTTTGTACATACCACATTCTAATGTTAGTATTGGGAATATCTTACATCTTCACCATTAATTAGTGATTCCTTGACTGAAGGTCCACTATAGAGAAATAACTGTCCACACATAGAAGATCAATCAATTCATATATCCATAGTGTGTAATACATTTTCTTTATATTAATTTTATTGTGCTCAACATAATCAATATATAGACACATTTATCCATTATTCTACTTGATGGAGAGGTCTGGAACATCTCAATATGATGCACTCATGCATATAAAATCCATATAAATATTATATTGTAGCTGATTCTCCATATTTTCCATCATAATAGTGGCTATTATATAATTTTTTTAGGGATATAGAAAAAGATCAAATAATAACCTCAATTGATAACTCAACCACTCTGTCAGGTGGAATACAAGATAAATCCTTGGGGAATATATCAGTGTAATCTCTTAGGATGAGAATGTCTTTCAGCATGATTCTCTTCTTTGTTTCAAATATTTGATCTTGATATGATTTGTCATAAGGAAATAATATCCACAATTGAGGTCAGGATTTTGAATGATATTAATCTTCCCCTATACACATATAATGAATTGGAGGATTCTTTAGAATTTTAAGAGTGATCTTCCTTTCATAATAGTTGATGTTATTTTTGTATAAAAATATCCAATACATGACCAATATAGAATCGAACTCTACCAATGTATGTATGAAAAGATCTACTATGAGTTTCAGTCAAAAAAAATTAATGAGGGATAAGTTATATACATTGGATTTAATAATTCCCCCATTTTCATTTCACATAGATAACTCAACCGCTGTATTTTTAGGTGATATTTGAATAGTTTTTGTAAACTAGGATGATATGAAAGAATGCGTAGAACAATAATCAAATAGTAATATTTCTATTCATTAATAAATATCTGGCATACCAGTCACCACATTATTTTTAGGATCTACCTCATCAGTAGTAATATTTCTATTCATTAATAAATAAGTGTTATTCTTCATATCCATTTGTAAATTCATAGCCAGAATACCCATTATTCTGAATTTGATTCATTTCATGGTTCCCATTATATAGTTCCCATATTAATTTTCACACAATGTTTACATGTGGGATATTCATTGTTCTTTCAATTATGGGATTTATCTATAGATCCACCCATATAAGTCTGCATTTTCTTATTTTTTCACTAGGCCCTTGAGTCCATAGAGAGTCTCTGATCTCCATTTCATCCTTGAGGAAAAAATGTAAAATCCATTCATAACTATTTATTTCTTGATTCGCCAACACTTTCCATATACTCGACATTAGTACACAAAAGAAAGGATCCACCTTTCATTTTTTGTTCCTGACAGAGTTGAAGGTGTATCTTACAATCTTGTAAATATTTATTCATACACCTTGATTGACTCAATTTCCATTTGATTATGTATAAGGAACCATCTTTCCATTATGATACTGTGGGGTTGTGGAAAAAATATTTATTGAAATCATTTTCCTGATATCCTATCAATCCACATATGCAATTTCTTATTTGGACATCAGGTTTCTGAAAAAGTGCACCACTGATCTGCTTCCCTATTAAAATCATACACCTCAAGCAAAAACATTCTCTTCTTCTAATCACTAGAGGACATATAATATCATCTGGACTCACCTATTTCGATAATCCCAAATCATGTTTTCAAAATCCCAATTCATGTTTCATTTATATAAATCATCTTGTTTCTCCTACAAGATAATCCTTTATTTGAAAATAATGGTTACGTCAAAGTAATACATATTTAATGTTAATCTCAATGCTCATATTTTAAGATTACAATTCCAAATTTATCTCTTTAGAAGGTCACCAATACAAGGTCACCGATACAAGGTCACCAATACAAGGTCACAGATACTATGCCACCGATACAAGCTCCCTAATACAAGGTCACTGATACATGGTCACCATAACAAGGTCACTGATACACGGTCACTGATACAAGGTTACTACTGAAGGTTATCGATGGATGGTTATAGTTGGAGATTGCTGATGTGCATCTGCTATTGAAGCGTACCAATGTGAAGGCTACTGTGACCAGTCCACCAAACTCTTCTACTCCTTACTTTTTCAAATTATTATGATTATTCTAATGGTCATATTTTCTAACTTTAATGCTTTTGAGTTAAGTAAATCTTATTGTAGACATATCAATTGACTATATCTAAAGAGTATGATGTACGATAAAGATTTAATGTGATGAACATACTCTTATTGTATGACCTCAAATATGAAAGTGAAGACTAAGGAATAAATATATCTATATATATATATATATATATAGGAACAAAGAAACATGAGACATATATCGATGTTCATAATTTAAATTCATGACGATGAAATTACTTAAGAACAATGAAGAACCATTCAAGAACCTTCACTGAGAACCCCATGAACTTCAAGAAGATCATTTTTGGATAGCAACATGAGACTACCTTTTGTGTCTCATAATATTTTGATCAACTCATGATGCAAAACACTCAATTCCTGAAAGCTATTTCCAAGAGTTGTGACACTTTGTTTTTGAGAAAACTTCCAGAGATAGACTCAAACCATAAATTCATCACATCAAGGAGTCAAGAGATAAACTACAAACACATAAAGCCTTCAGAACTCTATCTCATCATAATTTTTCTATTGTGTTTTTTAGGTTTCATTTCTATGAAGTGTGTCTGTCTGTCTGTTTCACACACTTTCTCCTATGATAAAAGTGGAGGATACTAAATATCCTCACATAAAACATCATCTACATTTGTTTCCCATGTCTAGATTTGGAATATACTGTGTGTGGCTTTTACTTCTTGTTTTTTTCACGAACAACTAGGGAATAGGGTTTGAACACTGGACCATATGCGAAAACTATTGTAATGCCTGGTATAGCCTATGTATCATGTTTATTTCTAATATAAACTGCTTGGTGGCATGTGATCACAAAATGGATAGTATTAAGTCCCATATTGAGACTGAACATCTTGTTTTAGTTTAGTGTGCACTATATTTTGTTATACTTTGTTTTATCTATTTGTTCACTGCTATATTTTATAAAACATAAATGTGTTTTTCTTTCACATTGATAGTTAGTATTTCTTATTGTGTGTACTTTTTTAATTCAGAAATCTTGTTTCAAAAGTTGAGGAAGTATAATACAATTATTTAACTGAGGACTAATCATCTTTTGAGAACATGTTTACCAATTAGACATATATATCTCTACTTCCTTAATTAACTAGGATGCATTAAAAAATAAATTGATATCTAAAATAACGTTTTTAACATAAATTTTAAGCAGGAACTCAATTCCCTCCCCCTCTTGAGATTCCACTCAGACTAAAATTTGGTATCATAAGATTTTATTTTCAGGATTTCAAATTCTTTTCAACTATGATTTAAGTTGTATCTTAAAGATATTAAAATTTCTATCAAATATAAATTTTCAGTTCTTTATATTTTAATTATCAATTGATAATAGAGCTGACGGTGTTGCTACCATCATGACACCTTTATTTAATTGTAACAACTATGCTATGTAAAAATTAGAAATGTAAATGTACCGAGAGAGCATGGGACCTGATATCTGGGAAACAATTGAAGATCAACATGTATTTACTGCTACGGGTAGAGATACATGGTCTCAGATAACTAAAGCTACATATAATAATAAATATAAATCCATGAATTTATTTTAATATTCCCTTGGTGATGAAAAACTCAACAGAATAATTGACTGTAAAAATCCATATGAAATTTGGGATGCAATATCAATTTATCATGAGAGAACAACCAATGTTAATGAAATGAGATTAAATACCTATACTATTAGATATGATTATTTAAATATGAAGCCTGATGAACCTATTTCTGAAATGTATCTCTGGTTAAATGATATTGTTAATACCATGAGTCTACTTGGGAAACTAGTGGACAATAAGGACCAGATTATAAGGTTGTTTCGATGATTACCTGACAAATAGAGAGAAACATCTATCTCTATATCGGAATCATGTGATATAGGAATTCTACCAATGAAGGAACCAATTGGAATGGTTATGATATATGAATAAGAACATAAGGTGAATCAAGAAGTAGATGAAAAACCAAGGAAGAAATCTGTAGAATTTATGACTGCTTCCCCAAAAAATAGAGGAAAAGAAAATTTTCAAGACCACGTAGACACTTCCACCAATAAAGGCTCATCCTCTGACAGTGAGGATGAGATGTATCATCTTGAATAGATATTGATGAAGTTAAACTGAAAGAAAATGTTTTTTAGAAAAAAAATTACAAAGAAAGGTATGATAATAAAGGACAATGGAAAAAGGATATGAAATGGAATGATAACACAAATGAGATATTCTGTTAAGAGTGCAAACTAATAGGGAATATTAAATCTGATTTCTCCAATATGAAATTTAAAAAAATGCATGAAGAAAAGGGGAAATGATATATATAGGCTATGAAATCCACATGGAGTGCCTCAAAATATAGTTCATGTGGATTTGAAACTTTTGATATATGAAAGAAAAAACATGCAAACATGTGTTTAATGACAGAAACATCAGAGGTAACACCTTATTCTGCTGTAAATAATTCTTAATATTCATAGAATGAAAGTGAATCAAACAATGATTAAAATATTAATAAGGATGAACTATTTGAATACATTGAAAGTCTTAAGGATACGTTATAATAAATTCAATGATAAATATAAATTATTGAAAAGGAAAAATTCCCTAAATACCAATTATAAATCAAATCTGGATATTGAGAATGAAAAATTTTCCCAACTATTTAGGGAAAATACTAAACTCAAATTATCAAATGGGAAATTAAAGAGAGATATCTTTGGATGTTTACTGCATGTAGAGATACATTGTCTTAGTTACAAGGAAAATATATTACTCCAAAATATACAACTGGTCTAGGGAATCAATTGGAGAGGGTATGATTATTAAAACTAAGTTTGTCCCAAAATCTGGATAGTTCACTGGTAGTTCATGTCCTGGACCATTTCTTGAAAAAACATACTCGAAAGGACCAAACATAGTGTTTATATCTCAAAATATATATCTTGAATATAGGAAATCTATGAGACAAGTATGGGTTCCCATCATTTTACTTGCTAATCTCTCTAGACCCAAGAAAATCTGGCTACGATTGGTACCCTCCATTTTATCTGATTTGTTGGAAAATTGTCTAAAAAGATCATGTAAACTCTTTCATACATGGAAAGTAGATGTTGAAGACACATGACAGGAGACTTCTCATGCTTCAAAATACTAATTAATGTTGATGGTGGTTATGTCACATTCGGTGATAATGAAAATGGGAAAATTGTTTGCATAGTCTATATTAGTAACTATAACACTGTATTAATTTGAGAAGTAGTTTTTGTTGATGGATTAAAGTACAATTTAAATACAATCTATCAGTTTTGTGGTGATGAATTAAATGGTAAATTTGAAAATGTTGCAGGTAATGTTTTTAATTCTAAAAATGATTTAACATTTACTGCTCTTACAAATGAAAATTTATACGATGTGTACTTAGATTATTTTTCAAAGAAAAATGTTTCATGTCAAAATGCATTTCATAAGGAATCCTGATTGTGGCAATTAATATTAGGACACTATAATGTACACTCACATAGGAAACTGACAATGAAATTATTATTTAGAGACTTACCTAAATAGGAATTCCCACTAAACAATGTTTTTAATCCCAGTCAAAAGGTAAAAAAACACAAAATTTCTTTCAATCCCAAGAAATAAGTATCTACTTCTCAACCACTAGAGTTGGTTCACATGAACATGTTTGGACCATCAAGTGTTTCATGCTTAAAAGGGAAAAATTATGTCTATGTTATTTTAGATGATATTTCGAGATATACTTGGGTATACTTTCTAGATCACAAAAGGGAATCTTGTTCTTATTTTATCAAATATTCAATGTATGTAGAAAATCATAGTGTAGATAGAATTATGACCTTGAAAAGTGATCATGGCTGTGATTTTGAAAATAATGACTTTGAATCATTTTCCTCACTAAATGGTTATACTGAAAATCTCCCTGCTCCTAGAATACCTCATCAAATGGGGTTATTAATAGAAGAAATAGGAAACTTCATGAGATTTCTCAGACTATGCTTAATGAGTATAATATACCTATCTATTTTTGGGGTAAATCTATTAATACAAATTGGTATATTATTAATAGTGTCTTGATTAGACCAGTTCTTAATAAGACCCCTTACAATCATTGGAATAATATGAATCCTAAGGTTAATTAAATTAATGTTTTTGGTTCAAAGATATTATCCTTAACACAAAAGATAATCATTAAAAAATTTCTTCAAAAAGTGATGAAGGAATTTTCCTAGGTTACTCAATCTCTAGTAATTACTATAGAGTGTTTAATAAAAGAACCAAATGTGTGGAAGAATCTATTTATGTAAAATTTGATAAGACTGAGCCACATGAATCCAGAATCTCTCTTGAATTTCTTGTGCAAGATAAGTCAACTCTGGACCATAATGATAAAGATAATGAACCAACTATAAAATTAACCAATTCTAGGAATCCTTCAGATGCTGCATCTGTAGAGTCTGAACCTGTACACAATAATGAGAAGTCTAGTACAACTCTTTATAGAGGTATTAGAACTATCAAGAATCATCCTTTAGATGTTGTAGAAGGTGATCTAAGTAGAGGACCTCAAACTAGAGCTTCTCTATGAAACCAAGTTGAAAATCATGCATTTCATTTACATCTTGAACTGAAAAATAGTAAGGATGCAATCAGTGATGAATTTTGGGTGATAGTTGTGCAAGAATAAATAAATTATTTTGATATAAACAATGTTTGAATATTTGAAGATATACCTAACAACAATTTTACCATAGGCACTAAATGGGTGTTTAGAAATAATGTTGATGAATCTGTAAACATAGTTAGAAACAATGCTAGACTGATAGCACAATGATATAGTCATTAAGAAGGGATAGAAAATGAGAAAACCTTTGCTCATGTAGCTAGACTAGAATACATTAGGATACTAATTGCTTATGTAGCTCATCTGAATTTCAAACTTGAACAAATGGATATCAAAACTTCATTTTTTAATGGGTACATAATTGAAGATGTATTTCTGGATCAACCTGTGGTTTTACAAACACCCATTTTTTAAATCATGTTTTTAAACTGTCAAAAGCCTTATATGGTCAGAAAAATGCTCCAAGGGATTTGTATGAGAGAATTAGTTCTTTTCTAATATCAAATGGGTTTACTAATGTAATAGTGTATCCTATATTTTTTATTAATGGGATTTCAAAAAAAAATTTAATAGTAAACTTTTTTGTAGTTGATATATTGTTTGGATCCTATAAAAACTCCTTTATACTATTTTCTAAAAAATGGTGCATGACGAAATTGAAACTAGTTTATTGGGGGAACGAAAATTTTAACTTGGATTTCAAAATTTCCAAAAAAATTTGTTTTATTATAAATCAATGTAAATATACTAAGGATGTTTTGAATCATTTTGGTTTGTATTGTAATAATGCTATTGATACACCTCTGAGTACCACATGTAACTTGGATGCTAATGAAGTCGGTAATCCAGTGGATCAATCAAATTACAGAGGCGTGATTGGGAGTCTATTATACCTTACTACTAGCATACCTAAAATTAGGTTCACTATATGCTCGTGTGCTCATTTTCAATCCAATCCCAAACAATATCAATTAACAACGGTTAAAAGGATTTCTACATATCTAAAGTTTACTATAAATATTGGAATGATTTATCCAAGGGGACAACCATGTGTCATAATATGTTTTTTGGATACTTACATTGCTGGTTGTATGTTAGATAGAAATAGCACCTCTAGAACATGTCATATGTTAGGCAAGTCACTAATATCATGGTGTTGTATGAAACAGAAATCTCTTGCATTATATACTTCCAACAATGAACATATAAAAGATGGTAGTTGTTGTGCTCAAATTATGTGGATGAAACAGACTTTCCTTTACTATGGATATTAATTCAAACATGCATCTATAATGTTTCATAATACTAGTTCTATTAAAATATCTAAAAATATAGTATCTCGTGCAAGGACAAAGCTTATTGATGTGAGACATAACTTCTAGAGAGATCATTATCAAAGTGGGGATATCACTATTGAATTAATTGGTACTGAACATCAATTGAATCTTATATTCACAAAGCCTTTGAATTTTGAGATGTCAAAATTACATCAAACATGAGTTAGGTATGATAAACTATTGAGTTAGATATTACACTGTTAGACCATACCGATTTGACCTCACCATGAGACCGTATCGATAGGACCTCACCATTAGATATAAAATATAGGAACTCACCCATAGAACTTAGTGATAGGACCTCACCATTATACCTTACCAATAGGACCTCAACATTAGACCTTACCGATAATACATCACTTTTAGACATTACCGAAAGGTCCTAATTGTTAGACAATACCCATAGGACCTCACCATTATAACATTCCGATAGGACCTCACCATTAGACCATACTGATATGACCTCACCATTAGATATCAATGATAGGACCTCACTGGTAGACCTTACCAATAATACCTCAACGTTAGAACCTTACTGATGACGCAGTATCGATAGTCGACTTAAGTCTGGAACATTAGCATTATTCTACTGGAATCTGAAACATTTTTTCGATTTATTTTCGTGATCCGTAAATGATAAAATTAAAACATAGAAAACATTTCTTTCCATATCAATACTTCTCCTAAATATCTTGCTCCTTCACCTAAAACCTCTACTAAAACCCTCGAACCGCTCGAAATTGATGGATAGATTGAAGTGGTCGCTAGCTAGTGATGAAGGGGATGTGCCAGATCCTAAGTGACCAAGATATGAGTGTGGTAGTGGAATCCAGATAGTGGAAATGATGCCTAACATGAATTTATCGAAGGGGGAAATAGTGATTGAGAAGAATTTTAACTCGGAATGGCTGCTGACAATCCGGTCATTTGTGCTAAATGCACTTGTAGCTCAAGGTTGGGTCGAGTGCTTTACAAAAAATGATGGTCTATATTATCCCAATCTTTTAAATGATTTTTCTGAGTACTTAAAGTTTGAGAAGATTGTGGATGTGCACATAATTTCTTCACAGGTGAAGGAGTATGTGTGAGCTTATCCTCTTCTGAATGTGTTGAATGTTTGAGAGTATCACATGAAGGAATTTTTTACTATTTCTCAAAAGTGGTGCATCTCAATTCTGAGTTCTTTTGTTATGAAGAGGTTCTAGATGAACTGATAGGGAGTGAGATCCATAGAAATGTTATTACTGCTAAGATGGAAGGAGAAGACAAACTACTATTTATGTCTATCCAGCATGTTTTGAGTCCCAGGAGAGTGGAGTTTGCTATAGTAAAATTTCAGGATTGATTTCTTTTGTATCTGTTAAATAATGTACAGAAAATTAATTTATGTAGGCTGTTGATGATTAAAATAGAATATATGACCAGGCCGTGTTCTATATCTAATCCCCTATTTCATGCTATGTTGATATCCCTTATGTTTAAAGTGGAGGAAATTTCTAGAGCAATGGAGGAAACTGTTGTTGTGGGGAATAACCATTGAATCACCAAAGTGATTTGCAGGTTGATGAAGTGCATCTGGAATCCATGGTTGAGGAGATGGGTGAATGATGAGGGTAAGATATATGTAGTGTTTAACCCTGTGGCTCATAATACTAGGGCTATAAATAAGAGAGACCATGGTATTAAGCCTGGTTAAGTAGAGCCTTGTTATTCAGATGAATAATCAGAGGCTTCTCTTGTAAAATAATGAAAGGATTCTCTTATAGATGAAAAATGAAATCTGGAACATCCCTCAAATATTTATATTAATACAGTATCCTTTGGTGTTCCTAGCCCTCCAATGAGATTTCCTAGAATGGATACTATCCTAAGGGACATTGATGAGGAATCCAATGAAGAAGAAGGTGATGAAAATTTCATAAGAGACATTGGAGATACCTCAAATGACGATGCAGACACTGAGTCAAGTCAGGCTGACTATGAAATAGTTGATGCTGAAATTGTTGATGAACGACAAATTATTAGACATCTAATAGGACATACAGAAATGGTAAAATGTAGAGATGAACAAGTTGCTGATTCAGTATAATCTGGACTCGTTTTGGATGTTTTTGAAGATATTTTGGAGGAATTGGAAGTGGACCTTCATGTTAATGAAGTTGATCGATAAGTTCTGATGGAGATAAATGTGGCTGATTAGAAGAATTCTCCAAGTGAGTGGGACGATCCTGTTTCTACATGATCGGTTTATGTTGGTCTTGAGAAAGAGGATTTGACGGATGCTCTTGGCTTTTTGGTTTTAGGATTAGATTATGGAGATTCTGAAGATGACCTGCCTATCAGAAGTTCTCCGATTACAACACTCTCATAAACTACAATTGTGCAACCAGTGGTTCTATTACCTTGAGACTATGTAATAAACGATGAATTGGATTCTTTGAAATGAGACCTAAAGAGGGATTTTGATGATAAAACCACTGAGATAGTGAGAACAATATCACACAATCAAGGACTCATGACATCTACAGTGTAAAAGATAGTCTCTATCTCTCACTCATCAATGTTACATGTGGTCATGGTTTTTCAAAATCCGGTAAAAGCATTGGCAGATTCTATTGAATCAGTGAAGCAGTCTGTTGCTAGCATAGATGCATATATGGATTCAAGAGCTTCGGTGGATAGAGATCTCCGATATATAGAGAGTGTGGTTCAGTAGTTGGTAATTGTGTTTGAGTACTTCAAGATGTCATTGGAAACACATGTCAATGGACAAGATGATTATTTGGAAAAGCTCATTAGTGGGATAGGAAAATCTATCAAGGAGACAGTGGATTTCTCAATGGCACCTCTAAGTGCATCTTCTTCCACATCAGCCTATTCTATAGTTGACATAGAGGCATTCAGATTTTTTGTTAGAGAAGAAGTAGAATGATTCTCCAGTGCTAGTACCGATGACCCCCAATCTATGACTCAAGTCACTTCCATTACCATGGAAATTTATAATCCCTTGGGAGATTATTTAATAGAAGCTAATCAACATCATAAGGCCATCAAAGGTCAAGTTTAATTTTATTACAAAACGGTATATACTAAGCCTCAGATGGATGGACACTTCAAGTTATTGTGGGAGAACTTGACAATTACACCTAACACATAATCCTTTAAAGATCAGGTTAGCAGACATCAAGGGCTAAATCCTGCTTTAGAGAAATTAATGGAGAATACGGATGATTTTATTTTTGATTTGGAAAGAGGAAGCAGTATTATTTTGGACTTCAGCAATCTTCTCTTTCATTTTCTCCATGTGGACTACACTCACATATTTGTTACTGTAGCTTTGACTTTTACCTCACATGCTTCATGTTCCACTAGTTATACTCCTTTTATGTCTCCTTCTCAGGCCATCAGATGGATGGCCCCAATGATTCCTCATTGATGTAATCATTATAGGACTACTTATTCCTTGGTGGTTGTTCCTCCTACACTGCAAGTTGCCATCCCTCGGCTTATCCCTCCACCTTCAATTCCTCCATCCTCATCTTCCCAATCCAAATATCTAATAGACATATCTTATGTGGATTGACAGTGAACTATCTTAATAGATAGGTATCATTTTATCTCTTTTTGTATATTGTATTATTGTTTTATTAATACAACAACACTATTTTCTATGTTTTTGTTATGTATGCTTTTTGTTAATCATAAAAGAGGATAAATATTTAAACATGAATTTCTCAGTTACCCAAAGGGGGAGAAGTTTAATCTCTCAGTTATTAAAAGGTGGATAATTGTTTTATCATCAATTAATATGATCTGACTTAAATTCAAGGACATAATTTGTGATTATCCAAATTGGGGAGATTGTTGGACTCAACTATTTTGATAATCCCAAATCCTGTTTTGATAATCCCAAATCATGTTTTGATAATCACAAATCATGTTTTAATAATCCCAAATCATGATTCATTTTTATAAAGCATAGTGTTTCTCTTACAAGGTAATCGTTTGTGTGAAAATCATGCTTATCTCAAAGTAATACCTATGTACTATTAATCTCACTACTCTAAATATTAGCATACAGTTCTTAATTTATCTATATATAAGGTCACCGATACAAGTTCACCGATAAATGGTCACTGATACAAAGTCACTGATACAAGGTCATCGTTACATGGCCACCGATACATGGTCACTAATACAAGGTCACTAATACAAGGCTACAATTGATGGTTACCGATTGAAGGTTAAAGTTGGAGATTGCCGATGTACATCTACTATTGAAGCCTGCTATTGTGAAGGCCACGATTACTAGTCTACAAAACTCTTCTACTCCATACTTTCCCAAATTCTTATAATTAATATAATGGTCATATTTGATAAATTTAATGGTTCTGACTTAATTAATCTGTTCTGTAGACTTATTAGGAAAACATATGTTGACTGTACGAGGTACAAGAAAGATTACATGTGACAAACAAACTCTTATTGTATGACAATAAATATGAAAGAGAAGTCCGAGGAATAAAGATATATATAGAGGCATAGAGAAACACAAGACATAGATAAATGTTCACAAGTTAAATTCCTAAGGAAGAATTTACTGATGAACAAGGAAGAACCATTAGATCACCTTCCTTGCGAACCCAAAAAACGTCATGAAGAGCATTTCTGGACATCAACTTGAGACGACACTTTGTGTCTTTTAATCATTCAATAAGCTCATGAAGCAGAACACTCAATTCCTGAAAGCTAGTACCGGGAGTTGCGACACTCTGTTTTGAAGACATCATCCAGAGATAATCTCATACCTCAAATTTTTCACTTCTAGGAGTCAAGAGTAGAACTTAAAACAAATAGAGACTTCTAAACTCTATCTCATCATAATCTAAATATTGTGTTTATTTCATTTTACATTTTTGAGAAGTGTGTCTGTTTGTATATTTCAAACACTATCTTCTGCACTAAAACTAAAGGATACTAAATATCCTCACATCAAACTTCATCTACATTTTTTTCCCACGTCTAACTATATAAGACACCATGTGCGGTATTTACTACTAGTTTTTTTTCAATGAACAACTATGGAAGAGGGTTTGAACCATGGAAAATTCGTGAAAACTACCGTAAAGCCCGATACAGGATGTGTATCATGTTTATTGAAAACACAAACAACATGGTGGAAGCTGATCACCAAATGAAGAGTTTTATGTATCAGCTTTAGACTGCACCTATTGTTTTACTTCAGTGTGCAATATATATTTTCATACTCCGTTTTATCTATTTTCTGCTGCTTATATTTGATAAAACATAAAACTATTTTGCATTCACATAGATATTTATTTTCGGTTAGTGTGTGTACTAGTTCAATTTAGTATGCTTGTTTCAAAAGTTGAAGAGGTGTTATACACTAATTCAACATAGGACTAATCACCCTTTGAGAAACATGTTAACCAATTAGACATCTATATATCTACTTCCTTAATTAACTGGCTTGTTTTTATGATTTGGGGGATCTTTATAATAATGTTTTTAACAAAAATTTCAAACAGGAACTCAATTCACACCCCCCCCCCTCTTGAGATTCCACTCCGACAAAAAATATATTTTCAATGGAGTTAATCCACTATTTCATGAAGAGGGAATCAAAATATACACTATACATGGGAGACATTTTCTGCTTAAAGGATTTAATGGAAACTTTCTCTTTCCTTGAAGAAGTATGGTGTTTCACACAATTTAAGTTATTATTCCTAACATGAGACATCTGAGCATGTACTTTCATAAATGTTTGAGCGCGTATTCAAATAATATATTGAATATCATTATGAAAATAATCACAATTTCTATCACATTGATTGTTAGATGAAATTTTTCAATATTCCAAAATTTACATAGAAAACTCTTGTGCCCTTAGGGGGATAGAACACAAAACTAATAAGCATAAAAAGTAAAATTTAAACAGTAATGTATAAACTACTAAAGGAAATATATTTCCTAACTTTTGATTCCATAGGATACGATCTGGATTATCCTAGATTTTATTCCTAACATTTATTTTCTTGTGGTCATTTTTTTGTTCCCTTAGTAGTGGTTTATAATGAGAATATGAATTTAACAAATCATATCCCCCTGGAGATTCAAACCAAGTCCACAATAAAGTCAATTGTTATGTACCTGTTTAATCCGCGTTAGGGCCATAGCACATTGTTAGACTTTTTACTCTTAGGTACTTATATTATAGAACCACATCCACCTATAGTATGTAGACATATATTAATTTTTTTGATAAACACGTTACCCTATACCTACCAAAATTTTGGTATGTTTTCTTAGACATTATATTATATATAAAGTTTTTACTAATGTCCCCTTTTCCAAATATCAATAAATAACTAGACCTTTCTTTGATATCACCTATAGATACCCCAAGCATTTTATACATATCTTTATATGAAATTAGGTATAATTAAACATAATATTTCAAGACAAGGATCATGAAGTATAGTGTATTAAGAATTTAGGTAAATAATTTAACATCTTAAAAATAGATTTTATTTAAAATTAATAATGGGCTCTAAATATTTATTTTTCTTGAGCAACTTCATAGGATAACCTTGGGATAACATGAAAAATGTGATGATCTAAAAATCTATGTATGAGAATAACCATAATAATAAATCATAGCCTAAGGGTTAGTAGTAATAAAAAATGAAAATAAGGAAATGATATACATAAGGAAGAAAAATATATGTAATGAGGGTATTAAAAGATATTTGGAAACAACATACAACATGACTTAAGCATGTGCGAGGGATCATTTCACAAGAAGGATTATGAGTCAAGGTAATCCACCAAGGGAATTGTATATGAGGTCTCAGGATACTGAAAAATTCCCAATGCATTGGAATGCTATTTGGGCACAAAAAGCATAACATATTCATGAATATATATGTGACCTAAAAAATAAAAATAAGGGACGCCCAAGGAAAGATAAGGGTATCAAAATCCTGTCGTAAAGCATAATAAATGGGAATATTAAAAAATTGTCCATGAAAAAAATAAGTTAAACCATAAATGTATATTAATAAAGTTATATAGGAATTGATCATGATAATTGATTTCTAAATGATGTGAAAACATGTAAATGGTTTATTTAAGATACATAAGAATTAAATCATTTTTGTATGGACTATGTTAAAAATAAAATAGAATTTAATGTAGTGATGGGAATAATGTTTTATAAAATTCCAAATTTGAAACAATAAATCATTCATAAAAAATGGGTTATTTTAAGAAAATAATGGGGTATTAAAAAGATAGTAGAGTGCACTTGGAAATGGGAATGACATCTGGATGTTCCCTCAAATCAGGCTATCTTATTAGGACAAATTGATTATTGAATCTTAAAAATATGTATATCCCCAAAAAATAAGGTTGAATGGATCGTGATACATGATTTTCAAACACATAAATGACATTTAGAAAATTTAAATAATGATAAAATATATTCTCATTTTTTAAAAAGAGAGTAATAATAACCTGAAGGAATATTGGAGGTTTAGGTAGAATCCCTTACCATAAGTCGGAATGTGTAATTAACTAGATCATAATGTCCTGGATTATAAAATTAGAATCATTAATTAATAATTACAAAACCCTTTATTCATGTATTTGAAAGGCCATGTTATGTTGGGGTAATTATTCAGACATAACCATATAAGTTATTAATGATTTTATAGAGGTTATATATTACATATCTATCATTAATTTTTATTTAATTAAGATGATTCATTAGTTAAAAATTTAATTATAATATCTTGGGTTAATTCTGGGGGGTTTTGATCACAACTTACAGGTATTATTTTATAAATTTATATAATGTGTCAAAAATTATTCTAGAACATTACATAATATATAATACATATATTATAATTTGTTTCAAACATAAAAATGGTTTAATGAATAGTGTTAAAGATGAAAATGGAAATTGAAAACTCCATCATCCTTGAATGTGATAAATTAACACCTAACCGAATATGTTTTCATTTTTAGTATAACATGAGGGGAACAAGTGATAATGATGAATAACTAATTATCATAACAATATTATATTATATTTAAGGAACTAGTGTTGTCGTAAAATTTGGGATAGGGAGGGTGATGATAAAAATATAAAACAATGGAAATTGAAAAGAGATTAAATGAAAACATTTAGGATTTTACCACTTCATTCATTATACTTGAGAACATCTATAGGGGATTGGTTTTATTATTTCATTAATACCAAAATCATTAAAACATGTGGTAGGGTATTATAATGATATTTGAGATAATTATGGACAAGGAACAAGGATTTAGAGGTGTGACGCAGAGATGTGGTGAGGTGTTGTATTTATAGTGGAGGATAGGTGTGTTCGTCTCATTATTTAATTCAATAGTTTTTTATTTTAATAAACACATTCAATAATATTGATTAATGATAATAAAAATTTTCATTATATCATGAATGATTTATAAAATGGTGATTAAATGATACGTACATCATCTATGACTCAATAAGTCAAGTATCTACCTTATACCGCAAATTACCATATTTTACAATTCGATAAAAAATAATGTATTTCAAAAAATCCAAAAAAATTAACACAATCAATTTTTGAACATGTAGAATTAAATATTTAACTATATTTTATGAAAAAAATCATAATATGATAAATTTTATCTTCAATTAAATATTTATTTACATGGATAATACATATCAAAAAATTATTACTGATTTTATAATTCAATGAAAAAAATTATTTGATAAATCATAAAAATATATTATAATAAAAATAAATCAAAATAAAAATTATTGATACATTTTATGAAATAAACATCTTTTAAATAGTCAAATTATTCATAAAATTGTAATTAAATATTTATGACTTACAGAAATATCAATATTATTTAATTTTTTAAATATTATTTACATATAATATGATATAATTATATCATATTGAAATTTATAAGAGATGAATATTAATTATAAATTCGTTGGTTGTGTTACTATTCAGTTGTCTCATTTACTATTCATATGGGTCGTGTCACTACTCTAAATTTCAAGTTACTATTCCTTTAGTATATGTTCATGAGCTTACTGAAATGACTTTTATTTCATTAATTGTTCATTTATAATTTTCTTATTGTGTTCGTAATGTGGTTTCAAGTGACCATACAATATAACATAATTATAAGATGTGAATTTACATTGATATAATTAAGGGTTGTTATAAAAAGAAAATATTAAATTATACATTATTAGGAGTTATGATCTTTACTAAAAAATATATCCCAACTATTCTAATCAGAATTCATAATGATTTATAAATATCATCTAGGTTGCATTATCAAAATTATTCGTGACATCAAATGAAGGTTCTATTATCATAGTTAATTCCATACATGAATAAATTGTTTTTGTGAGTTGTGTTGATTATCAAGGATATAAAAGGAATGGATGTTTCATATATATATATATCATTATATGTGTGGTAATTTCATGTAAATATTATGGGATGAATTATACTATTATAATGAAGGAAGATAGTTATAATTGTAAATAAATGGACACATGCATACATGGTGATCTAAATATATAATAATTTCCAGGATGAAAAAATAAATAATGTTGACATAATTTAGCGTATTTAAATTAACATGGATCATGAATAACTGAATTTTATTTGATTTAGATATGAATGATGATTTTTTTTCTTTTAATGAACTTATGTTACAAGAGTGTTGAATTATCGAGAAATATGGGTATTTTAATTCAATGAATTTACATGATTCTATAAATACAATAATTAATTAGAAATATAATATCATGTAAATGAAGTTTCTATGTGAATTACAACAAACACAAACACATATTTGTATATATATATATAAATCAGTGTTTTGAAGATAATTTTTTTGGTTTTTGATAAAATTATTTTAGTAAAATTAATTATCGTGATCAATGAAATTTTTTTAGAAGTTCTAACAAGGATTATAATTTGAATAAATACTATATGTTGGAGTAACAAATATAAAAAAGTAGATGAGAATTGTGTAATGGTTTTTTTCCATTTTATAATTCAAATAAAATAATAGAATATGATATAGAAGAATATTGGTTCTCTGTAGTAAAAAATAAGAAGAGATTTTATATGGTATTGTTCATGTGAAAATAATAAGTGACTTTAAAATGTGTTATAGAATAATAAAAAATGGGAAACACATAATCAAGTGGCATAATTTTTAATTAATTTCTTAACATCTTGTTGTTACAGCTAAATTATCTGTAATTTGTTTTGATGTACCTATGAATAAGATTCCCCGACCATGTGTTTGAGAATCACACTCTTTACTATTAAAGGATAAAAGTGTAAGTATCATTAGTTTTTAATAGTTGTTTTTGAGACCTCTTGATTTTGAAGATCCCATTATGGAATATACATTTAATGTTGAGAGGTGAAACTAATAAATTTTGGTGTCAAATGTTTGTGTCTTTTAGGTTGTGTTATGATAGTTAAATGAATGGATAAGAGATAACAAAGAGTCATATTCACTTTAAAAAATGGTAAATGTAAAAAAGGATAAGAATATTATATTTTATTAAATTTCACAAAATATAATTCACACCCCCAATCTCAATGTGGCTTTTGTCCCATGTTGGTTGCTTTATAATAACTCATGTTGTATTATTGGTTCAATGATTTAAATTTACAATTAATGATCACAATGATGTCATTGTTGAACTTGTTGATGTTCTTATATTTTGGTTTTGATAGTACGCATTATTTTATTTGGAATTATAACTCAATTTTGGATACTATATTCACATGAACTTCAATGACCATTAGTCCTCCTCTATGACTTCTTGTAAAGAACCCTGGTTAATATTTTTAATTTTCAATAGTAATAGTATTCATTTGATATAAGATTTTTACATAATCATTTTTTTCTCCATAATATAGAAATAATATTTGGTGTGGTGGTTTGCATCAATATAACAATCCCAAAACTAGTAACCTATAGATTTTCTCAATTATTACATTACCTCTATATACAGGTAATCACATCCCAAAGGGATGAATAGTTTATTAGTTTTGAAGAACCAGATACAAAAATTATTCCCATAACACATTAAAAAGATAAAAAAATATCAGAAAAGTATTATTTCATCCTCAATATTGTTTATAACATCACTCTTCATATCCTATGGACAATGAAACAAATAAAATTTTGAGATCAGAGTCTTAGTAAGGGTTATGTACAATGAAATATTTCATTAGTAAATAAGGAATACTAAATATGATATTGAACGTAAATAGAAACAAATTATATTTAATAAAAACCAATGTTCAAAATTTGAATCCATAGATAATAGGAATGAAATAATATAATGTATTACACTAATTTATTTCTCAATAATGGAAATGACTTATTTTGGACTCCATGATCCCATTCATTTCATTTTTATACCATTGGGTCCTTGTTTGAAGAATGTATAAAACTATGGGTATGAATACATAAAAACTCCATTTAGTTCTATATTTCAGGTTTATCTTATTGTACCTATTAATGATTGGAGGGGTAAGGTAATTTCGTGACCCCCCCCATCACTACATGGACAATCCAATCCTCATTTATTGTGTGACCAATTTATGTAGTGAACAACATGACATATCAAGAAATATATTTATTGAGTAGAGAATAATGATTTATCAATAATTTCCTAGTCAATAAAATAATTTTAAAGTATAACATCAAATGTATAAATAGAATATGGTTTAGGTAATAATCATATCCATGATATGAATAATATAGATATTTAAAAGAAATTTAATATCCAGTGATCATATGTAGGTGAATGTTTTCAAAGGATGGTAACATTATTACATATCACATGTGTTGAATATGTAAAATATTGTGTATTTATCATTAATGAATACAATTACAATAAAAATTTCCTTAATTTTTTTTGAGTAGGATATTATTTTAACATGGAAATTCATTTTTAAAAACTAAAAGATTACAAATATAACTGGTGAAATTTTCTATTAAAATAAAATTATAAAATTTACAATGGAATGTTAAGAACATTAAATGGTCATTATAGTGGAAAATTCTATTCATTTAAAGTAATTTAAAAGAAAAAAACATTTCAAAATTTTGTAAGAATGATACCTTGTTCAGAAAATGACAATAAGATTCTTTTAAAACAATTTTGTGAAAAAATAATTAAAATTTTAATTTTAATTTTGATAGATCATTATGGAGTTGTAAAATCATTTTGAAAAAATTATATAAAATATAGAAATGGAATAAAAATATATCTGATGAAAAAAGTTCTATTGGTATCTTTTTTAAAATTTTCATTATTTGATTTATGTTTCATAGAGTGGGAAGATAGAAAGAAAATATGAAATCAACTTAAAAGAGTGAAAATTAATTAAAATTAACAATAAGTAATATATATATATAATAAATTAAAATGTAATTATATAAACGAAATTAAACTAAATAAGTACACAATACCAAATATGTCTCAACCGAGGTAAAATTGAGATGAAATCCCTAACCCTATATCTGACTTGTCACATAGGGTCTCTAACCAACTATGTAAAACCTTTAAATTTATTATGCCTACATAATAGAACCAAATATGTATCTATAATATTATGTATATATATAATCCATTTATAATATTTTATAACCCATTTTTTATGATCTCATTAATACTATAATTATTTTTGGTTTTTAATGCTTTGTTTTTCATTTATGTCTTGATTTCGTAGTTCCGGTACATGTAAATTTGTTATGAAATAATAATCTCTAGAATTTTATTTCTATTTTAAATATAATATGTATTAAATATATATTTTTATATAGTCATCCAAAAAATATAGAGATACAAAAATGAACAATGTCGTTCTTCAAGATGGTAGGTCATACATCCACATGAACATTATATTTTACTTTTTTTTGGATTGAAATAATTTTTTTAAAAATTATTAATCATTATAGAATCATTATTATTTCATATATATCCCATAGAGCCACTATATCCAACCAAATTACCATCAATCATAAAAAAAATGAAAAATGTATCACATCGCTTTTTGTTGTGGTAGTCCACATGTGTACACAAACCATGTTATCATTTTCCAATGTATTGTAAGGTAAGAAGTTTTTTATGATAATATAATTATAATAGAGTATTTATAACATAAATATCATATAAAATCTTTATATTTATATTTTTATCAATCCAGGTGAAATATTGATGAAAAATTAATTATACTGCTATATGGAGATGGTATGTCATACATACACAAGAGAGATGTTTTTCACATTTTGTAGGATTAAAAAGAGATTGAAGGTTGTTTTAATATAATTTAATAATATATTATTATATTATAGATATCTTATTAATTTTTGTATTATGGTTACAATATTTTATGAGGTTTTATAAGAAGAAATATGATTGAAGGACTCAGTAAAGATGATAACCTCTTCCTCAGCAGGCTTCCATATGATCCCTTCTTATGGGACCTCGGATATGTCTTTTAGAATGACTACAACCTATATAAATTATCTATACATGTTTAAAAGAGAATTAGGTGGGTTTTTGATGAGTTATATGGATCAAAGTGATATAAATATTTGAGAGAAGTGATGTCTTTTACAACAGCAGGGAGGGGTATTCTTTGAATTTATTAAGTACTAAATTAATATAATGTATTTATAATGTAAAAATGTGTCCAAATTAATATAATTCGAATATAGAATAATTATGAGTCCAAAAAATTATCATAAAATTAAATTTGGTCAATTTTGGATCACATTCTGTCCTTATCATTTTGTTTTAACTCTTAATTAACCCTTTTGATAATTACAAAAATATTAAATATTTATACATTTAAATGGTCAATAATGTTATCATACGATGAAAAAAAGACCAATGATTGGACCATGATTGACATTTAATAAATTATCCCATTAACTGAACCAAATATATTATTATTTTCAATTTCAATTCATTTAATAAAATATTATATATTTTAAATTTTTATTAAATTAAAATTGTAGACTATTAATTTAATTGAAATATTAAACATACGAGAAAATGGAAATAAATGAAAAATAATAAAAACCCGTCAAATATTTTAGTTATGTTTATAATCTCATGTAAAACTAAAAATCTCTCTTATAGTGTTAATTTTTTATTTTTCAAAAATAATTTTATTTATATTTTTACTAATTACAGAAGCACTGTGACAGTTTTTCAAAAGAATTATTGGATATTATTTATGCCCTAAAAACAAAAAAATCAAAATAATGAAAAAAATAAATTATATTTTAATTAATTATTTATAATATAAATTATATTAGGTTTATCCCTATTTTTTCACAATATAATAAATTTAAATTTCATAAAACTAAGAGAATGGTAGTTTTTAATTTTCATTATATAAATTAATATAAATTGTTAAAATCATGTCCAATTTGAAAAATGAAATACATGATACATTTGGATGATTATGGATGTGATATACTCATACAATAAAATCAGGTAATGTGCGAGGGTCATTATTTATTTATTATCCTTTTATTTTTAACTTTAATTACTAATTTTTTGATTTACCATAGTAGTAAAATATGTAAAGTTAGAATAAATAATTTCCAAAAAATAAAAGGGAAATTTTTACCCAATTTTTACATCTAAATTAAAAATTATGAATCTATTTTTTTATATTTAATTCTCAAAATTGGATGAAATATACTTTTAAGTATATTTATAAAACGCAATGAATAAAGTATTTAAAAAATGTTTTTTTATTCCCTAAAATGTAGTTATACCAATAACATGAATAATTTTTATGAAAATAAAATATAATAAAAATATATATAATTAAATAATAATAATTTTACTTTTATATGAAATAAAAATCATAATGAATCTTTTTATTGAAAATAAAATATCAATTTTACAAAAAAAATTACATTCATTATTAACCGAAAAAGTCAATATTTTTTTAAAAATAACAAATTTTCATAATTATAGAATTTTTATAATTTTATATTAGAAACATTTACTTTTTTTCAAATAAAATTACTAAATATTGCAAAAAAATTGTTAGGTCTACAAGGAGGAATACCCTGAGAGGGGGGATGAATCAGGGTATGACTAATTTAAAAATAAAGCTCGTTCTGATCCTGTTTCACTGTTATGAAAAACACTCTTCTCTCTTTTCCTGTTACACAATATAAACAGAATGTAAAGCCAGCACGAGACACAACAATTTTACTTGGTTCAACGCTAAGGCCTACGTCCAAGGAGCATATGCCGACAGGTTTCCGGTCATACCAAATTCCACTATACTTCACTAGTTGTGGATACAATGGTTCAGGCTAGACCACTTCTATGCCCAGGCTCACTGCCCTTACAATGTTTTGGGTCAGCTCACTGCTTTCCCAAGGGAAACTCCCTGTTTCTCTCTCTTTGGCTCACTGCCGGTGGAGAGGATCACCTTCTTTCTCTTCTTAAGCTCACTGCTCTGGAAGGAAATCCACTCACAGTTGATAGACCTATAGGTCTCTTCACTTGCAAGAATAAATGCATCCTAAACTGTTGATAGATTCTCTGTTGAAGTCCAACTTTCATCCACTGATGAATACCACTTTGCCTCTGATCCACTGGGAAATTCACTTTGGAAACACCGTAAAGCACCCTACATCGCTTGGCTCCCAATTTTGCGAAGCTCAAACAAGCCTTCGCGATGCTCCTGCCTTTTCGCGATGCACTCTCGTGAAGAACTTTTGCGAAGCACTCTCGCGATGCTCAAGCCGTTGCAGAGAAATGTCCCTCACGAACTCACTGAGCCAATGCGGAGCTCACAACATTCGCGGGGCTACAATAGCCGCCGCGAAGCTCCTCTTCCGCGAAGCACACTAGCTATGTGATCCCCCTTCGCAATCCAAGATTAAAATATCTTCTCTGAAAAATATCTCTACATCACTCGAGGGTGTCAACCTCTATTTATAGGCGATTTCACCAACCCTCCAACATTCCGTGTGAAGTAAACGCCACATCATCTCAAATCGTGAAGCTCCGAAGATTCCGACGGAATTCTATCCAAATCGCAATGCACCGCGGAAATTTTCGGATCACGGAGCTCGTCGTAATCGCGGAGCATCACCGTCAACATTTTTTGCGCCTTCGCCGCAATGATTTCTCACAAATCCTTTCACTGCCGCGATGCACTTCGACTCTACCGTTCGCGAATCATTGACGAAATCACGAAGCATCAACGTCTCCATTTTTATGATCTTCACGAAATCCAATCCTTGCATCCTCTCTTCGCGAAGCATCACCGCCTCCAGATCGTCCTTTCTTTTGTCATCATTCTTTTTCAACATGGATTGTCAAAAAATTCTCTGGAACTCGACAATTCCCCATGGAAACCTTCTTTTTCAACAAACACAATCTACCCAAAAATACTACAATATTACCTTGGAAGGTTTTTTTCCAACAATCTCCCCCTTTGGGTTTGTTGAAAACTCTTCATAACACTTCTCAGAATGATTTCCTTCACGTTGATACCTCACTGAGTCTTCTTCCAACTGCTACCACCATTCGCCTCTTGCGATTCTGATAGGGTTCAAGGATTCACTAAACACGTACTATAAGCCCACATAAGCAATGCTCGGTGTGAGAAATAAGAGTAGTATGAAAAGATCATCAATGAATCACTTCATGTCAGACCCCAATTGTCGATTCCAACCTGATACTAATTCTTAAATTGATACCAATTGTTGAACCACACTGATACCAATTGGTTATGGCTGGACACCTTCTCACACCATTCTAACACCACTGTTCTGCTTTTATCATAATCCTCAGCTGGTGCGATTTCTATGCTTTGATCGATCACTTCAAGCATCGTCAGATTTAAAAATCTCCCCCTTTCTCATTTCTCCCCCTATCTAGATACTCCACTGGTCATCTTCTCCCCATATCTGTCATGATTTCTCAAATAGCCACACTATCTCCCCCTTGAACAATCACTATTTTCTCCCCCTTTGTCAACGAACCCAAAGGTCACTCTTTTGTAGTCTGTAACATAGTAGAGAACACATATCAGTACATTAGGGAAAAACACATCTTACCATTGGGAAAGGTGGTGGGGTCCCATATCCACACTATTTTACGTGTGGGGAATCGATTGAACTCCCAGAGCTAGTCGATGCCTTTCAAATGCTTCCTTGGGTAAGGCCTTTATAAGAATGTATGCAACCTATAGCTATGTAGGTACATAATCAACTTCACGATTCCCAGCTCAACCTTCTCCTTAATAAAATGATACTTTATCTCAATGTGCATTGTCCTTGAGTGATGGATTGGATTTTTTCTAAGATTTATAGCACTTGAGTTATCGCACTAGATTCTGATCGGAGACTTCACCTCAACTTCCATATCTTCAAGCTGCTGCTTCATCCATAATAACTGTATGCACGCTTGAGTGGACGCAATATACTTAGCTTCCGCGGTGCTCAACGAAATGAAATCTGGCTTATTTCTTAGACAAGAAATACACATTCCACCAAGATAGAATGCACCACCTGACTTTGATTTTCTATCTTCTGCTGAACCGGCCCAGTCTGCATCAGTATATCCCAATAACTCTCTCTGAGATTTATCAGGATATGTCAAGATGAAATCCAATGTGCCCTAGATATACCGAAAAATTATTTTCACTGTAAGCATGTGGCTTTCCTTGGGATTACTCTGATATCTTGCTGCTTGGAATGTGGAAAAAGAAATATCAGGCCTTGTTGCAGTTAAACACAACAGACTTCCAATAATTTGTCTGTATTTTGTGATATTAACTGCCTTTCCATCCTCATCTTTTCATAATTTCATCCGGGTAGCAACCAGAGTCTTCATCTCCTTGGAATTCTCCATTCAAAACTATCTCAGAACCTCCTTGGCATATTTAGATTGAGAATTTAATGTTCCATTCCTTCCTTGTGTCACCTGTAGACCAAGGAAAAACGTTATCTCTCCAATCATTGCCATTTCCAACTCATTTTTCATGAATTGGGAACACTGTCTGCACTGATCTTCATCTGATCCGCCAAAAATTATGTCATTGACATACACTAGCACCATCATCCATTGATTACTGTCATTGCAGAAATAGAGGTTGTAATCAAATCCTCCACATTGGAAACCAATATTTTCCAAGTACTGATCATGCCTTGAGTACCATGCCCTTGGTGCTTGTTTTATCCCATACAATTTCTTCTTCAGTCTGCAAACTTTGTTCTCATCCTCATGAATGAGAAAACCAACTGGCTGGTCAATATACACATCCTATTCCAGAAATCCATTTAAGAATGCATATTTGATATCCATCTGGAACACTTTGAACTTTTTTTGCATTGCAATGGCCAAAAATAGTCTGATCATTTCCAGCCTTGCAACCGGTGCAAATGTCTCATCAATATCTATTCCCTCTATCTGGGAGTATCCCTTGCACGCTAGTCATTCAGTGTTATGAATAACTATGCCATATTCACTCATCTTGTTACGATAAACCCATTTATTCCCAATGAAATTCTTGTTTTCTAGTCTCGAAACGATCTCCAATGTTTGGTTCTTCTCAATCTGATCAAGCTCTTAATTTATAGCATGAACCCAGTTTTCATCTTCAGCTGCATCGAAAAAACATATTGGCTCCACCTGAGATAAGAACGATGTTTGCTGTATTGACTTCACTCTTTGAGTCTGGACTGGAGCTGTCTGATCACAAATGATATTCTGCCTATCAATTTCATATTGATTCATTGGCTTCCTTGCAGACACAGACTTAACACTTTCTTGTTCTTGTTCATCATTAGTATATTATTCTGAGTCAGCCTCTGCCACTTCTGCTCCCCCTGAGTTGCTTTCCCCATCATCACTTTCATCCAGGAACTGTTCACTGGGTCTTTGAGTATTCTATTCATTTTCGACTATAGTGACATCATTGCTCTCAACAATGTCTCCCAGACTTTTGTTGAAACATATATATGACTTGCTTTTTCCTGAGTATCCAAGGAATATAACCTCATCTCCTCGTGCCTCAACTTCCTGTGAGTATCTTTATTGAGAATAAAAAACTTAATTAAAAATATTCGAATGTATTTCAATGATTGCTTCTTTCAATACCACAGTTCATACGGAGTATTTCCTTGATTCGGACACAACAGAGACCTGTTTGAAACATAGACCGATGTCAAAACTGCTTCCTTCCAAAATTTCTCTGGAAGGTCTTTATTAATAAGAATCATTCTAGCCATGTTTTTGATGATTTGATTTCTTCTTTAAACCACTCCTTTCTATTAGGGAGTTCTTAATGATGAAACTTGATACATTATCCCATGCTTCTCGAGATAGTTTTCAACTTCACTGTTTGTGAATTCTGTACTGTTATCAGTATGAAAATTCATAATTTTCTGTCCATGAATCTTCTCTGATTCCCTCTAGTACTGCTTTATGCAACTAAACACCTCTGTCTTATGGGTAATGACAAATACCCAAGCCATTCTGCTATAATCATCAATGAATAGAACATAGTACCTTTTCCCATTTATAGCTCGTGGCGAGATAGGTACACATACATCAGCATTAACCAATTTGAGCACTCTAGTTGATTCTTGTTCCTTTTTCCTGTATGTCTTTCTGATGATCATTCCTTTTTGGCAAGCATCACACGTATGAGAGTGATCACGTGATAGTTTGGGATGGTCTCTAGCAGTATCACACTATACCAGATCCTCCATAAATGGTTGACATAGATGACCAAGTCGCTTATTCCATAGCTGGTTTTCTTCCTATCTGGATAAAAGACACGTATCTTCTTCCCCACCTTCAAGGTAGTGATTTCCCTTTGTCCTTTTTCCTTGCAGAACAACTGCTCCATATTTTCCATTCACAACACTCATCATCTTGGTGAATCGAATAGAGTGCCTAGAGTGACATAGTTGACTGACACTGAGTAAGTTATGACTAAGACTCTCTACTACCAAGATATCATCATGTCTCATTTCTTTTCCCCCAAACATGGCTTTCCCTGAGCCAACAATCTTTAGACCTTCATCGTTTCCAAATTTGACAACTCATTCTTTGTCATATTTTATGCCTGTAACATGATCCTTATTACCCGTCATGTGGGATGTGCAACCACTGTCAAGGATCCACACACCAGATTGATCTGATGCTTTAAGGTCAATTTCCACAACTACTTCCTTTTCTTCTTTCTTCTTCTTGGTCCATACTTTTTCCATCACACTCGGCGTAGATTCAGACTTTTGTTATTTCTCAGAGTATGATGGACCAGCCTCATCTTGCAAAGACGCAAATATATTCTACAGTTTTAACTCACCTGTCGGTTTATTGACCTGCTGCTTGCAAACGTTTTTATTCTTCATTGGAAAATTTATCTTAATGGTCGAAGTACAGTACCTATCCATGTTCCCAAATCCTCCACACAAAAAACAGTGACCTTCAAAATATGTTCTGGAAAACCGTTCTCTGTTTGGCTTCCATCTCTGTTCAGGTTCCCTTCTATATCTCTTGGCTATGGAACACACATATTGTGAATGTCCCATTTCCCACAGCAATAACACCTGATATATGATACATTCCTTCCTGATACTTCAGCATTATGATTTTTTCCTTTGGGATCTCTGAATATTATGATTTTGTTTTGTGCCAAAATCAACCATCAATTTCAGGACAGTTTTCTGCTGTCTGACTGCAATTGTCATAGATTTTTGTTCCTGATTAATCCCTGAAATGACCTTAACATCTGAGCTCAATTTCTCCTTCTTCCCTGCTGAACTACTAGGATCATCTTTCATCTTCTTTGTCTTCTGAATGGCCTGATTTTCTAATATCACATTAGGGGTCAAGAGTTTTTCTTGATCCTTAATTCTTTGTCACAGACTGACCACTTCTTCTTCAAGCGCATTAATACGTCTGGCCTGCTCCTTTCCTGTGTTATTCAAACAATCAATTTCCTTCTTTTGTTCCACAATTTTAAGCTTATACTCAACAATATTTTCTGAGCTCTCTGGTGTTGAGGATTTTAGTCTTTTAATTTCTTCTAGTAGATCAGACTTTTCTTAATCCTGTTGTTGCGTATTGAGTTTCGCATCACGGACCACTTTATTGGATTTCTTCATTTTGGCTCTCGAAACATCTATCTCCTTAAGAGATGATTCCAATTCGGCTTCCATATCAACTCTCCCTTCAATTTCTTCTTCTTCTTCAGTGTCAGCTTCTTCCTTTCTTTGAGAACTGCCAACAATCGCCACCAAGGAATTGACTCCATGATCTCTACAATTTTCTATTTCCTCAACCTCTCCATCCTCAGACTCCTCTGAACATTCAATTTCTTGTGAAAGGAGATTCTTTTTTTTGATGAAATTTCTCTTGAATTTCTTCTTCCCTTTCACAAACACTGAAGTCTTCTTCTTTGGAATTTCAACTTCATCATCATCATCATCTTTATCTTGAAATTTCTTGGGGCATCTTGCCACAGGATGACCAACCTTTCCACATCGAAAGAATTCTAGTGGAATTTTACCTTCAAACACTCCTCTTCCTCTTTGTAGATTTGATGAAAGGAATGACATCACCTCATCTGTTTCTTCTTCTTTATTAGAATCTTCAATGGTGAGTTTCTTCATGGCCTTGAATGCCACCTCTTTGGATTTCCCATTTTTCATAGTCTCGTTATCATCGTTTCTCATTTAATTTGAAATAAGAATGCTGTGTAGGTTATCCAATGTCAGTTATTTTGGGTCTTTATCTTCCAAAACAGAAACATTCGGATTGAACTGAGGTGGATGTTTTCTTAATATGTGCTACACTATTTTTATATCTTTGATAATTTCTTCAGGACCCCGCATTTATTCTACCACAACATTTACCCTGTCAAAGAATGCATCAATAGACTCATTCGGGTTCATTCTCAGATCTTTATACTTCTTCGACAACACTTGCAGCTTTTCCTCTCTCACCTTTGTATCCCCTTCATATATATTGAAATTCTTTTCCCACATGGCATGTGATGTTTTTTCATGGCATCATCGTTGTGTAGATGGGATTAGAGAGGACTCCCCCTAAGGAATTTATTCCTTTGGAATCAGTATCCAACTCTTTGTGATCAGCTTCTGATAATGCACCACTAGTAATATCAGCTGTGATACCATGCATAGCTGCTGAAAACACATCCATTTCCAATGATTGGAAATAGTGTTGCATTCGATTCTTCCATATCTGAAAATTTCATCTATTGAAGATGAGAATCCCTCTATGATTAGTGACCTCCATTGAGAGAAGACTTAATATCAACCTTTCCCTCTGAAACCAATTGTTAGGTCCACAAGGCTGAATACCCTGAGAGGGGGGTGAATCTAGGTATGACTAATTTATACTTAAAGCCCGTTATGATCTTATTTCACAGTTCAGCAAAACACTCTCTCTCTTTTCCTATTGCATAATATAAATAGAAATTAAAGCAAGAACATGACACATCAATTTTAATTGTTTCACCGCTAGGGCCTACGTCCAAGGAGCATACGCTGACAGGTTGTCGGTCGTACCAAATTCCACTATACTTCACTAGATGTGGATATAATGGTTCGGGCTAGATCACTTCTATGCCCAGGCCCACTCCCCTTACAATGTTTAGGGTCAGCTCACTGCTTTCGCAAGGGTCACTCCCTGTTTCTCTCTCTTTGGCTCACTGCTGGTGGAGAGGATCACCTTCATTCTCTTCATAAGATCACTACTCTGGATGGAAATCCACTCACAGTTTATAGACCTGTAGGTCTCTTCACTTGAATGAATAAATGCATCCTCAACTGTTGATAGATGCTCTGTTGAAGTCCAACTTTCATCAATTGATGAATACCACTTTGCATCTGAACTACTGGTAAATTCACTTTGGAAACACCGCAAAGCACCCTACTTCGCTAGGCTCCCAATTCCGCGAAGCTCAAACAAGCCTTCGCGAAGCTCCTGCCTTTTTGTGAAGCACTCTCGCAAAGCACTTTCGTGAAGAACTCTCGCGATGATGAAGTCATCGAAGCGCATTGTCCCTCGTGAATCTCACTGAGCCGACACGGATCTAACAACATTCGCAGAGCTACAATAGCCGCCGTGAAGCCCCTCTTTCGTGAAGCACACTGGCTACGCGAACCACCTTTGCAATCCGAGAGCAAAAGATCTTCTCTGAAAAATCACTCTACATCGCTCGAGGGGGTCGACCTCTATTTATAGAATATTTCACCAACCCTCCAACTTTTTTCGTCAAGTCAACTCCATTTCATCTCAAATCGCGACGCTCCGAAGATTCCACCGGAATTCTGTCCAAATCGCAAAGCACCTCATCAATTTTCAGATCGTGGAGATCGTCGTAATAGCGGAGCATCACCGTCAACATTATTTCATGCCTTCTCCGTGAAGCTCACTCTCAAACCCCTTCACCACCGCGATGTGATTTGACTCTGTCGTTCGTGATGCTTTGACGTAATCATGAAGCATCACCACCTCCATTTTTCTGATCTTTGCGAAATCTAATCCATGCATCCTCTCTTCGCAAAATTCATGACTTTGCCATATTAAAATATTATCTTCAAGGATATCCACTTTTCACGATGCTCACCAAACTCCAAATTTTGGATCCCAAAAATATGGAAAACACTGGGAAATGGCGCCACCTTGTACTGCTCTTTTGTACCGCCTATAGATCGTCCTTTCCTTTGTCATCATTCATTGTCAACATGGATTGTCAACAAATTCTCGGGAACTCGACAATTCCCCATGTAAACTTGCTTTGTCAACAAACACAATCAACCCAAAAATACTCCAATGTTACCTTAAGGGATTTTTGTCCAACAAATTTCCTCATAAAAAGAAATGATTTTTTTAGAAAAACATATTTTTGAGGAATAAAATGACTTTACAAAAAATTCAGTAAAAATTTACAAATAAATCATGAATATATTTTTATTGAGTAGTATATTTTTTTATATTTCATAAATAATTTTTTCATATTGATACCCACCCATTTAATGACTAGATTATAATAGACATATTTAAATAATAATATTTTGGTGTTTTATTAGATCTCGGTGTTGTAAGTCACATATTCTATAAATATTAATATTGGTATTTTAAACGTTCTATTTTAAACATTCTTCCAATCCCCATAAATCAATATAATCCTACTAATTTTATAATGAACTTTGTAATATATTGTTTGAAATTTGATAACCCACATCGTGATAATTTTAATAAATCCTTGACTTCAAAAGAGGGAAAGGGAAGTGTGAAGGTCACAATAAAACATGATTTACAAATTTGAGAACGTCAATGGGAAGTGAATATTTGGACATAGAATAGAAAAAATATTCCAAAAAATTAATAGATTTATAGATATCATATTCATGATAAATTTAACCATAACAATACCTTAAATATTTGATTTCTTAAAAGACCATTGATTTCTCAGTAAGAGAAATAAATAAATATGGTTTCTATTTTAAGGTAATTTTCTTAAAGTTGAGGGAGTGACTTGATATCTAGATAAATCCTTCAATAAAATTAAATACATTATTTATTTAAATTTAATTGGAATTATTTCATCATTTGGGGTTTCTATGATCAATTTCTAAAATATCTCTAACAACAGAAATTTTTTTTTCAAGAAGAATTTTATTTCTTATATTTTTTTATACATGAATGTTTTTTATGGAATCATTATATTGAAATTTTATACCATTATCCTATAAATATTTACAAAAAATGGTTATAAATGTTTTTCTATTATGATAAATCATACTTTAACATCAAACAATAATATCAAAAACTAAATTTAATATATTCCACATGTTATTAACATTAAAACTCATCTAAAATATTACGAACCATATTCAAAACTCAAAAATATTATCAAATATTTATCCATTGGAAACCTAAAGTATTTGATAATGTTACATTCCAAAAATTTGAATACCTTGATCAAATATACTAATAACTCTAATCACTGTAATCATTATCCTTCATACTCAAATATAATAAATCCTCAAATATATTAAAATCCATCATAAATCCATTTTTCAACAAATCGCTAACTAATTTGAGGGTCACCTAAACGTTAAATTTTATTTAATTGGGGTCAATATTCTCTTTATCCAAGAAAACGTTAATAACTCAACATCATTGACATATTATGTCTTATATATCCCTTATTCATGCATTCTACAAAAAAAAAAAAAATTTTAAAGTAAATTGATTTTTTGGTAATCAGTGTCATTCAGTATATGCTTTCTAATCTATATATAAGACTAAATTTTCACAACCCTTATATATTTTATGATTATAATATCCAAAAATATCCTTGATACAATTCTTAAATAAAAATTACAAAACACTTTAATCATTTTAAATAATATATAGTAATAAAAAACAATCTCATTCTCCCATGGGCTTTTTATATGGCAGGTTCCCTTAGTACTTGGGGAACCAGTTTGAATAATTCACCATCTCATTATTGTTGATACAATATATAATAGTGGATTTTTATATGGATTATATACATTATCTAGATGATCTTTATATCCAAACCTGGTACAAAATCACATTCCCCTTAAGAATTTTCTAGAATATTTCCTTAAACATATTTTAAATGATGTTAATTTCATTATTCTTTTATTCTTCTTTGATGTGTTCCCTTTTTCTCAACATTTATCTGATTTCTTATTCTCGTGATTTACCTTGAAGAAATATAATCTAGATAATTTCATCACATTAAAATATAATTTTTATTATATCATCATATGATGTTTTATTTAATATCTAGTTCCCTTCAGAGACTCAGATTAAGTTTATAAAATAAACATTAAATCATGTTTTCTAGATATTGTTTTTTGTTCTTGGAATTAATTTCTAATCACGTAATTTCAGCATGATAATCTACCACACATTCATCTTCCATATTTGGTAAATTGATGAGATTCTTATATATTTCAACTCATTGTTCTCATGGTATGTATTTCTCATTGAAAATTACATTAATAGTTCTATATTATATACTTTATATTTCATTTTCCACTATAATGTTTTTGATCAATAACTTCCATTGATCGACAACTCCTTTTAAATAATAAAATTTTAAAATGAAATTTTCATTATCATTATATCTCAATGTGATGAATATATTTTTGACAGATTTAATCCATTTATCAACTTCTAATTTTTTAGTATTTCTTGTAATATATAAAGTCTTTTTTCACATTATGTGATCAAACATAGGCGAATCACATTTTATAAAAACATGTTGTTCCCTATAAGAAATTCTATTTTTTAAAACTGAGTTAACTACCTTAATATACCCATGTTCATCTTTGTTTGAACCCCAGATGTATTGTATTTCTACGATAGGAAATCCCCATATTATCTATGGGTTTTGAATCATGTTATTTCATTATGCGCCATTACTAAATAATGGCACACACTGAGTTATCTCATAATCACCATAAATTTTTAACAATAAAATAAAATCACTATAAGTATAAATGATATCAAATAATATAAGGTAGTAACATAATTCCGTAGTCATCTATGTTTATTGAAAATCAATATCCCAAGTATTCTAAAAACCTTTCTCTAATACTAGATGAAACAACCCCAATTCTAATAAAGATGAATTCATATTTTTTTATTACATAGTCACTTGATACAAGTAGTCACATCCCAAAGGATCAAACATTTTAGTAGCCCGGAAGAACCAGATTTATGCATGATTTCCATATCAAATTGGAAAAAAAAAATACATATCTAATAAATATTCTTATATCCTTGTCATTAACAATAATATACTTTTTCATATCTTGGGTAAAATAAAAGAGTGAAACAAGTGATATTATATTCTTAGTTAGGGCTACGTACGAAAGAAATTATTATGAGTAAATGATTCATAATCAACATAGAATGGTAAATAACAAGAAAAAAATTGACATTATTCAATAACTTAAACAAAAACTGAATCAGTGTATAATATCAATCCATGAATATAATATTCAATAATAACTAAATTAACAATTAGGGAAGTTCTTAATATTTTATTTCATGATCTCATACATAATGGTTTCTATAACATTAAGGCATCATTCAAAGGATTTTTAAATTATGGGTAGGAATACAGTAGACTAAAATTTAATTCATGTTATCTAATTTTTCTCATGAGACCAATCAATGCATCAAGGGGCTGTATAATTTCTGGCCCCACCCATTATTGCATGTCCAATTTATTACTCGTAAATCAGATGATTTATATAATTCATGAAAAACATGTCTTATCAACATATATCTGTATTAATTAAACAATACATATTTACCAATAATTCCACAAGCAATAAATTTCATTCAAACTATAACATTATGTGTAGATATGTAATATTATTTAGCCAATAATAATATCCACAATGAGAAGAATATTTTTATTTAAGAGAAATTCAAAATAAAATGGATATTATTTAGTTAATGATTTAGGGGTAGTAAAATGGAATTATATCCCCTTTCGAGAATAAGAAAAATAAAGGTATTTTTTAATTTAAGAGTAAAAGTGCCATAAAAATATCATTAAAATCATTAATTATAAAAATAAATTTTTAACAAAGCTTTTTATATTACAAAATAAAGATTTCATAAAAATGAAAGAAAAAACTTCCTAGAAAAATAATATTTTAAAATTGAAGAGTATACATAAAATAATTGAATAGTCATGATGGTCGAAAATTCTCTAGATTCCATATAAGTAAAAAAGAAAACACTATGTGTACACTTATTTAAGAAAAGATTCACTTTCATAAAATGATAGGTTGATTTATTTTTAAAAATATTATAAAATAATATAACATGGTTTAAAAATATTTTTTAATAATAACACTATTATTTTAATAACATATTTTGAAATATTATAATGAAATTATTGAGATGGGATAAAAATAAATTGTACAGAAATAGAAATAAGATCATTTTTTCTAATAAATATTTCATTGTTTGATTCAAGTTCCAAATTGATGAAATGATAGAAGAAAATGTATAATGTATTTAAAAGAGTAAAATTGAATTGAAATTTATTAACCATGAATATATATATATATATATATTAAATACCTCACATAAAATTATAAAAACCACACAAAAATAAATAGAAGCATAATACCAAATATTCTTTAATGAAGTTGAAATTGAGATGAAATCCCATTCTTTTGTTCTAACATATCATGTAGATGATCTAAAATCCTATATAATATATTAAAATTTATCATAATATTGCACTAAAACCATATAAATATCTGTAATACTTCATATATGATCCATTTAAATCATTTTATCCTTCATTTTTCATTGATCATTGTTATTATTATCATTATTTAATGTGTTAACTACTTGGATTATAATGTATGTTTTGATTTAGTAGTTATGGTACTTGTCATTTTATTATTGTTAAATAATACCCTAATTTAATTCATGATATAAATATAACATATATTTAGTAAATATAACCATATTCATCAATATAAGATAGGGATAAAAATCAATTACAATATTCATATAGATGGAAGACCGCATGTATGCTTGAAGGAGGATTCCCTATTTGATGGATGGGATTAAGGAAAGGTGAAAACTAATTAATAGTTAAATAATAATTTTTATATAATATATTTATCTTATATTTTTATTAAATAAAATATTATTATCATCCATGTAAATCATAAATGAAAAAAGGACCACAATTATTTGTGGAGGTGGAACTCCACATGTACACATATGCGTCATTATCATTTTACAAAGGATTCAGATGAATGATATACAATATGATATTTTTATTCTAGAAGAATATTTATGTTATAAATATCAAATATAAGAATCATATCTATCTTTATTTACATCCATGTGAAATGGTGATGAAAAACAAATTACACCGCAATGAGGAGATTGTATTTTTTATATTGATATGAGTGATGTTTTCACTTTTCATAGGAAATTAAATCATTAAAGATTGATTTTATCATAATAATAATAAAATATATGCATATTTATTGTAAATTAATAATAATATTAGTATGGGGACAATTCATTAAGATGATCTATAAAAAGAAAAATACATGAAGGACTTAGTAAAGAAGATTACCTCTTAATCTATATACTTCCTTTAGATCAATTCTTAAGGGACATTGTGTAAGAATTTTGGAATGAAAATAACATCCAAACATATATAACTTGATTTATAAGAAAATTGGGAAGGGTTTTATTGACCCGCATGGATCAAATTTTTGTGAATAATTGAGATAAGTGGTCTCTGTTTATAAGACAGAGGAGGTGAAATCATGGAATTTATTAATGTATTAAATTAAAATAAATTATATTTCATGTCCAACTACCTTAAAATTGATCTAAATAAATGATATGATGACTATGAGTGTAAATAATCTCATAAAACAAATTTTTTATAATTTTGGATCAAATTGATGCCCTTATCTTTTTGTTTTAACATTTCATTAACCCTTTTGACAATTAGCGCAATATTATCATTTTCTAAATACCGTGTATTAATTATGCTTCTATAAATTAAAAATAATTCCATAAATGAATAATTTTTTACTTTTAAAAGCATACAATATTCAATTTTACAAATATAATAATTTATTTCAGTTTTAATATTTTTAATAATATATTATATTATTTAATGCATTAATTTAGACATTGGACCAATTCATTTATTTTGACATTTAAAACTACAAGAAAAAACATTAATTCAAATATAATGTTTCAAAAACTATATAATATTTCGTTTTTATAAAAAATAAATTAAAACAAAAAACATAATTAAAAAAATTTTGTGTTTTCAAAATAATTTTATTTATTTTCTATATCTTGCACAAACACTATGTCAGTGTTGCATAAGTTTATAAGGAATTTATTTTCATCACTAAAAATAAATAATTAACATTACTAACTAATAAAATTATATTTCAAATTAACATTTAGTACAAAACACAATATCCTCTCATTGTCCCTATTTTAAAAATTTAATGATAATAAAAACAAGTGAATAAATATTTTGACATTTCATTATAGAAAATAATATAGAGGTTCAAAATCATGGACTAGTAGAATAAAAAGGAAATATAATATAATGTTTTTATAGATATGAATGATAAATTACCTTCAAATAACAATAAGTAATTTTTATGGGTCATTTTTTTGTCCTCATCAATATATTTTTTCCTTTAATTATTTTATTTACCATGTATTATAAAAAAAATATACTACAGATAATTTTCCTAATGTAAACGAAATCTTCCAATTTATAAAATATTTATATAATGATTAAAAATTACAAATCCATTTTTAAATATTTAATTCACATATTTTGAAGAAATTGAATTTACTATAAATGCATAAAATGAAAAAAATATGTATTTAGAAAAAAGTTTTAAGACTAAAAAAGAATATATACCAAAACTGAATTGAAATACAAAATCAAAAAAATGTAAATATTTTTTATGTCATTCAATAATACCAATTATAATAAAGAAAAAATTCAAATCATAATGATACATTTTAGTAAATATAAAATGTAAATAAAAAAAATTAGTATTTTCAATATACATGGAAAAGATAAAAAATTTCATAAAAACCAAAATATAACCATAAATCAATTATTATATTAAAATTTCAAAAATAATATAAATTTAATCAAATAATCCTTATGAAATTTCTAGGAAAAATATTCACTCATAATGAGAAATGAAAATTATTTTTCTAGAAAACATTTTTTAAGAATATATTTACTTTACTAAAAAATGTGGGATAATCTACTAGGAATTTATAAATACATTTATATAGATTATAAAAATTATTTATATTTTATAAAAAAGATAATCATGTTCATACCGTCCAATTTAACTACAATGTTCTAGCGGTCATATGTAAATAATATTATCTTTTTGGTCAATTGAGCATGGTATTGGGTCTCATATACTCTATCAAACATTATGTTATTATTTTAAATTCTCAGGGTTTTTTACTAGTTCCAATGATGGGGTTAAAAAATCTAGAATAAATTTCTTATTTCTAGTTTCCCATGGTATTTACTTTTCCATTTTATTTTTTTGATAATAATTGAAAATACATTGGGAATGTTGTAGAGATGAGGATATTATCACTAGGGTTTTAGAGGGAATTGTGGTTATGATTCAATAATTAATTCACATGAACATGTCTACTTCTTCATAGTCGACCAATTTCAATATTTTTCACTCACCAAATATCATCCCATTATATTGTGATATTCCCTTCCACTATATATCTTATACAAATGATGTAGTGTAGACACAATTCATTTAATTTGGGGGTTTTAAAAAATTTTACTCACCCACAAGCTTTCATATTCATGAACAATTATTCGAATAAAATGAAATCCCAGATGTTATGACCTTACATAAAATAAGTATTGTAATTTTATTGATAATTTATCCCCATATAATTTGAATTTTTATCACTACTCATGTGAACAGATTGTCCTAAAATGGAAGCATTTCATACCGTGGGGATTACTTGTTTTATAATGAATATCCTTTATTCTTTCAAATATCATTGTTCGATTCCTTTTTTATGTCCGAGTGGTGGATTTTTTATTTTACATGAGTAGGCACCATTTTATATTTGTACATGAAACGATGTTATAGATAGAACGGATGTTTGTTTTTGATTGGTGATCTTAGTTTATTATCTTATCGATTTAGAGTCCAGTATTAATTATTTCAATCGAGATAGAGATGGGAATGTTACAAATAAATTTCTATAGTAGTCAAATCCTTAAATGAATATGCATATTTTTATTGAATGTGATGTTTTTATATATCATGTCATAGATTTTCTATGTAGATATCCATTAGTGTTTCCTCTAGGTAACACATGTTAATATAAAAGGGTAATCCTTTCCATCCGATGATAAAATCCAAAATCTCTCATTTTTATGTTATTTTCTATTTAGGAGGTCAAAAAGATTAATCTTCATTAACATCAAATTGAACATGTATAAGAAATACTCTTGGATAAATTCATAACCTGTAATTCATAGGGTTTTCAAAATGTTTTAATAGTTAACCGCGATTCCTTATAATCTATGTGTAAAATATTTTAGTTTTCTTTATTCCTGTTAATCCAACGGTATTATAATACTGTCTTATTATGTAAAAAAATGAATAAAGTGATCATTTGGATCTCTCTTGACATTTAATTTTTTATATATTGGATTCTCAAAAATGGTTTAAAGAAGATAAAATTTAACCACTCTTAATAAAACATCCCTTTCCGATATATGAACATATTTTTTTATTACAAACATCCTTCTAAACAATAATGGAATCTCAAAGCAACTATGGAACATCTACTCTAGCTGAATAAGGAAAATATTTTTTGATTATAAATCTAGTATTTTTCTATTTTCATGTGGTTGGTAGAAAAACTATGTAGGCCAATGATTAATTACACAATTTTTTGGCTTTTCCCCATTAGAGATAATTTTGTATCATCTATTAGTGATGGGTGATTGGGTAGAGATTAAATATTCCAATCCAACCATATAACTGCTTTACTAAATAGGTTTCGTATTGAAAATTAAAAATTTAGTAACATATTTCAATTCATGATTGATACAATTATTTTTTATCACTATTACAAAAGATATATTTCACTTATTTTGATTATTTCATTGTAGGTGGAGGTGAATTGGAGAGAGAAAGATAAAATTCAAGTAAAGCAGGCCAAACTGTGCAAGATCCCAGGAACACATATTAACTCAAGAACACACATCGACTAATATATACATCCCATTAGGAATACATTTGTGATATGATCCAACATTAAGTGGAATATATCACTTTTAAAGACTCACAATTCTAATTCTTCCATTAAGTAGTACAAACAAGAAAATTTTCCATGAGAATGAATCTACTTGTAGTCAAAATCTTGGTTATGTATTTCATCCATATCTTATGAGGTACATTTCCAAATGATACAAATTTTTATATGTACTAATTAATTAGTTTGGGTTAAAAATTTATAGTTTTCTCCAACATGATATAATGATTTATTCCCACCCAAAAACCCTAGTTCAAGTGGTCTCGTGAAATCATGGTCCGCAAAACATCCTTCAACTATTTATAAAAAAGGGAACCTTTCAAACACTATTTTTATGTTAAAACATTAGTACAGGTGATACTAATTGGTATTTACAAAGGATTCCACTATTCCATTTTGAGGTTCTAGATATCTTTATCGTCATAGTTGGAGGTGAGATGACGAAGAAGATCCACTTGAGCTTCCACGTCCTCTGGAGGGTGAAATAAATAGTTGGCATTCATTATGACAGAGTTGTGGAAACTCAATTGAGTTTCATATATTATAGTATATACATGTTTTTAGTAATTAGGTTTTAAAAATATATCATTCCATGAATCTTACAATATTTCAAAATTGAATATTGGTCTTGAATCATGTGATTGGTATGATCGTAATTTTTAACCGTTCGGTTTGAGGTTTTGAAGACGTGACATATGTTGTTCAGATTGGCCAGTATATGAATCCATTTTATACCCAATTATATAATCTTTTAATATATTTTGGAATATCTTCTTCCATTCGTAAGTATTGAACATGATAATATCGTTTTATGTAACTATTTTGTTTTGAATCATTGATATAATATCATAGGAAGTAATCAGAATTTTGATTAATTTCCCCAAAAGTCAGACTAAAAAACTAAATTAATCTACAAAATAAATTAAATTTAAATGTGTTTAGTAATCTCAAAATAAACCATTATTCTCATTTTTTTTAAATACACATTTTTCCACTATTATACACTTTAAATTAAGGCATTTTATTTTTAAAAATGTTCTCAAAACCAATATCCTAATTCTGTACTTTTTAATAAAATTACACACACTAAACCACCAATTATACATGATATACATCCAAGTGTATTCTGTATGTCATAAATTACAATTAAAGGCAAAAAAATTATTTTCCAGGACAATCCATTCAGATTTTGGCATCATTTCCATAGAGTGATTTAGTTTTTAGTGTGTAAAGTTTAATAAAAACATTGTGTATTTTGTTAATATTGTTGGGATTATATTATTAAAAAAATTATGTTGATTTCTAAATTATTAACATTGTAGGAATTATTCTTGATGCGACATTAAAAATAGGAACTACATACCTTTGAACACAAAATATAGAGGATATTTCATCATAAACATCAAGAATAACTAAACGATCCCTTAAAGGATGACACACAAAACATAGAAACTATTCTTGATATTTATTCTTATTCTTCTAAAACCAACATCATTAATAAATTAAAATTAAAAAATATGTATGAGTATAAATAGAAATTAAAAGAGCAGATATCTCTTGATGTATATATGCATCCCTTCATATATTCAAATACAAGGACAAACACCTAATTTTGATATAAAATCTAGCTTAATTCACATATTACCAATGATTTCATGGAATATTAGGAGAACACCCACATACAAACATAAAATAATTTCAAATTATGTGTTCAACATTAAAACCTAAAAATGTTGATAATGAAAATTAAAACATAAATTATTCCAATTCTATTTATAAGACATTGTAAAATATAGGTAATGTTAGGTTAATTCCTCAATTAGAGGTTAGGTGAGCAAGGAATTACTTTTTCAATGAAACTATATCCTATCCTCTCAATATTCAACAATAAGGAATGAAATATATGGTATAATAAAATCAGATGCGTAAAAACATCATGAATATTGTAAATTATTTAAGAGGTTATGTTCATGTTATCTATGCCACTAAATTATTGCTCAGCATTAAATATACTATTTTCATAAAGGTTTAATTAATATTGATAGAAAAATGATTGATGGTATTATAGGTGATACCCTAGTTGATAATACCTCGTTTGTTGTAAAAACCCGAATTTAAAATATGGTGCAAAATACAGAACCATTTCATTCAAGGTTAAGGGTAACCGTTCGAGGAGTCCCTGAGGTGATGTGTTATAAGTTTGAGAAGAAGATGGACAATACGTTTGAAGAGGTATGTACCATTATAAGAAAACATTCACTTTAACAAGGGAATACCCTATCTCATCCTCATAACTATTGTAGTATCTATTCAATTGACACCAACTATTCTGACCAATTCGATCAACTGATATATATTTCTACTAGTTGTGAGGAAATCATTAAATTCCACCGATTTAAAAACCCTATTATGCATGAACCATACATTCCTTCCAGGCATTGGAAGAAAGGAATCAAATCCTATAGGTGACGGGGTATTCATACCAACCTCAATAACCATTGATCAAATTGGGGAAGAGTAGTCATCCACTAACACCACCTCCAAATCCTCAACCACCATAATGGTCTTTCCAACAAACACCTCTAAAACCGAATCCAAGCCATGAATAAATGATGAAAAAAGTATGAAAGTAATATCCAATTCTAAAAAACCTCCCAACAAATCCATATTTGACCTAAAAACCCAATTACATCGTCTTGCTTACTCGCTGGTGTGAAATCCAAAGTCATGGGTTTGGAAAACTACTCTATCAACCAATAATAAACCAAAGGGATAAGGTAAATGTCAATGTGATCACCATTAAAATTGTAAAACAACATAAAATAAAAATTACCCCACCATTAGATTAATCCCCTCATTAGGAAACAACCATCCCAATAAAGGAACTTTTTCCAAATCTGGAAAAACATTTCCACTAAGAGGAAGAATTAAAAAGGAAAGAGTGTTTCAGTTGATAAACCACTAAGCTAGACCATTCCTCTTAAATTTACACAAAGGGACACCCAACCATGGAATTAAGGAAACTAAAATTTATAAATATCCCATGAAAACATGTAAAAATGTGATGGTTAACATCCCCTTGATTGATGTTGTGTTGAAAATTATATGATATATTCAGGTTTCTAGAGGATATATATACACAAATATGGAAAAATTTAGGTTATCAAAATGTGTTCTTGGAAGGAACATCTCTTTGTTTATTGGGACATCACTCCACACCAAATCAAACAATCCAATAACATTCTTGATTTCATGAATTGTTGGGGATTTTTTCTTTTTCGATGCTCTGTATAATTTAGTTTCATATATAATTGTGATACCTCACGGTATATTCTATTCATTTATGTTTGGTTAATTTAATTCCAAGTGATGTTTTGTTCAAATATAAAAATAGAGTACCATACACCCTGTCGTCTTGTTATAGACTGTTCTTATAAGGGTGAAATTTTTAATTTTTCATACTTAATTTTATTTGCTGAAAATAGAAGATGATATGATAAATAGACACACCCTGATTATATTGGAGGGGCCATTATTGAAAACATCCATAACCCTAATTAATGTTCCAAATGATACATTATCTATGGAGTTTATTGGTGAAAATTTCCCCTGCAATATCCTTGATTCCATGATGAACCACTCGTAAGAGCATTCCCCACAGTTAATTATAGTAATATAATCGCTTCCCCTAAAATAACCCCTCACCATGACCCTAATCCTATTTCTGGGGTTTCACCCTTGATATATATAAATGGTAATGAATCATTCATTAAATGTTGAAGGGTCTATTAAATTTTCAATAATGTTTGTTATTTGATGATTTCATGATCACTAAGGATCCAATAAAAATCAATGATATCACTATAGTTTTAAAAGTTCATTCCTAATCATAGAATGTTACCATTGTGTAGTTAGATAAGATCATTTTCCTCTAACATTCAAATCCACTCCCATCAATTTAAAAACCTCTATAATTGGAACATATACCTTTTCATCAAAATTTGGAATTTCTATATATAGATAATGGAAACAATCTATTTAACATCATATCTAGTTTACGCGTTCATGATTATGAATTTTTACTCATAAAATTTTTGAATAATTATAAAAAAAATTAAGATGGAATATTACCGAAATTTATATTACTACCCATAAATTTTCATCCACCATATGTTGATAATATATGAGGCTAAACCAGTGATGCCGATACAATGCCGACTAATGAAAAAAACACATCTATTTTGTTAAATAGTGGGTAACAAATTTTTTTCGACTAGAATAATTTACAGAATCTCTAATAACCAATAGATTAGTCCAAATATGGTCATTTTCAAGATAATTGGTCTAATCATAATTAAAAAAATATGGAATGGCTTCCAACCGTTGTGTAGAATCAATGGCATGTCTGTATAGACTATCTCCATCCAAACAAAAAAAACTAAGAAGGAACATTTCCCTTTGTGGGATATTGAAACTATTTTAGAGAAGCTAGCATGAAAGTTCCACTAGATTTTTCATGATGGGTGGTTTGGATATTTGTAGATCCATATTTCCCCCTGTGTTCATGAATGGAAAACCGTTACTTTCCAAATTAAAATATTTTCATATAGGAGGATGGCATTTGATATGTTCAATACTACAGGTACATTCTAGTGATGCATTCTTGGTATATTCTCAAAATTTGTAGATGTAATGATGAATGAATTCACTATTTATGGATCTCTTTTTTTTGAATGTTTGAGTATATATTGTTATTTCCTAATTCTCTTTATTGATATAAATATCATATTAAATTATGAGAAATACATTTCATGGTATGTCATGTTAGAGTACATGGACATGTAATTTATGTGGAAGAAATCTATGTGGAAAAATTGAAAGTGGATGTAATTTATTCCCTACCATTCCACCAAAATGTATGGGATGTGTGGTCATTCTTAGGTCATGCTAGGGTTTATCATTACATAATTCAAATATTTTGTATGATTTCACTCCCCTTTACTGGAAATATAAATGGAATAGATTTTTGATAATGAATGTTAGGAAGATATTAACAAATTCAAATGGACTCTCGCATCAACTATTGTAATCGAGCATACTTGATGGGAATTAACATTAATATCATGTCTAATTCATCTACATATTTTGTCTGGTATTCCTTTTCACAATGGATCAATCGATCTCCACATCTCATAGCCAATTCCTCACACACGAGACGATGCCAAAAAAACTACACTAAAATGGAAAAATAATTCATTTTCATTGGATAAATTTTAGTTAATAACATTTCTGTTCCAATTTAATTGATTTTCTGGACCATGAATCCCTCTGTTATCTCCTTAAGAAACCATATGCTAAGAAACATCACATTTCATTTGATTCTCACACTTCATGAATTTAATAATGAAATTAGGGATACAAATGAGCCAAAAATGTGGTGGATAACTATATCAGTATGATCCTTATATCCTCATATATTGAATCATACCCTTGTATTCCTAAAAATGATAGGTTTGATGATTGGAATGTGTGTTGAGTGTATGATGTTTTTCCATATGATGCAGGAATTGTAAATTATTTTATATCAACTTTCATTCCTGATGATTTCAATAAAAACCAAGTTGATCGTCTGAAACATGAGTCTTGTTGGTAAATTTTGTATGAACCATACCACTAGAGAAAATGTAGTGATCATTTCTTTTGGGGTTTCATTCCGGATATATATTTTCATTTTGTCATTAGGTTCTTACTTACTTGTTCTTGAGGGGGTAACTATATTCCCAATCAAACTACTCCAATGTTCCTCATTTCTGGTCTCTTTGGATATAGTTGTTTTGGTATTCCCATGATATCCTTAATCCCTGTCTTTATTCTAAAATAATTAAAAATGTCTCTAAATGAAATTAAATTCCAAAATAATATACTTGATCATCAATTAAATTTTCAATTTTGGGTGCATTTCCATTATAGTCCCATTTTCCAATTCATTTTGAAATATGTACATTTTCCTGATAGTTTATTGCATGTCAAAATTTGAAGAGGTACACGTAACAAGGACTAATTATTTTAGAAATGTGGTGGAATTTATGTTAACCAAATTTTTTTATAGGGTTAAATTACCTAGCATCATCTTTAGTGATCATGGTTCTCATTTCTTCCACAAAATAGTTTAATCAAATTTTCAACGATATCGGGTCGGTCATCCAGTGTCTAATTAATATCACCCATGAAAAAAAGGTAAATATGTAGTTGTTAATATATATTAAAAAACAATTCTTGAAAAAAAGTTCATCCCGATATAAAAAATTCAATTTTTAGACTTTGGGATTCGTTTGGGGATTACCGTACATCCTTTAAGAAACCCATTTTAATTTTACTTAATAAAAATCTTTTAAAAAAACTATTCAAATCCCTATAAAGATAAATCGCCAACCATACCAATCAATTAAATAATTTAATTCTAATATTTTTTGTGTGGGTGATCATAAGAAGTTGCAAATACATGATATTTTTGAAAATTACATACAGTCAAATGGGAACCCTTAGATCTATAATGTGAAAACCAAGGATAACCATGATTGATTCATCCTTCATAGTAAATTATATATTTGATTGAGGGCCCTTTTTTCAGGGAAACTGTTAATTTTTTTCCATGGAAACATAATTCCTACTTGTTTAGCCGAAATTGTTTTATTAATTTTTATCCATTTGGTTATTATCAGGTTACAAAAGGTGAAAAAAACCATCACTATTAATGGGTAGTTGATGAATAACATTCAAAAATCTATTCTAGAGTCCATTATGAAGGAACTCAAAATTCTAGAAAAAAATTACCAATGAAACCCACTAGGTTTTATCCTTACTTATCACATTACAAATTATTATTGTGAGGACACTACATACACTGGGTTTAGGGATGTGTATATTCCTAAGTTAGTTATGAATGTTTATCATCATTCTTATTTTTATATTTATTTCTTATTTATTGGTATTTTTACTCCCCTTCATTGAATATTCATCTTTGATTCCAAAATAATCATGTAGGTTTTTCTAAATGCATAAGGAATTTCACTATTTCATGTTGTCTTGATATTTAATAAATTATTTCGCTGATGAAATATGTGTTTTCCCTTGAATCTATCATTGAGGATTAAATTTTAATAGTAAATTGGGATTTTCATTAATATTAATCATTTTTATCATTTTTCAACCTTTAGAGAAGAATGTTCCCCTCGTTGTTAGTACTTTATGAGAAAAATGTTTCAGAAATATCTGAACATAGCTCTACATCCAACTATGATGCTTGAATTTTTATAACTCAATAGAAGGTAAATAAAAGTTATATTTATAGTTATGTTCTCTACAAAATTTATTTTCTATATGTTTATTCTATTTTGTAACATTTTAATTACTATAAGAGACTAACCTATGCATGTGTATGTATTATCTGACTAATATATAACCTATGAAAACTAAAAAAATTATAAGAACAATGAATAATAAAAACAATATAGTTTGTGTCTTGGTCATGTGAAAAAAAACTCTTTATCAACCATTGATATTGTGATTATTTTTATAATTAGTGTCATGATGAGTTCGAACAAGGGATGTGTATTTGTTGTTATATTTGTTCAAAGTTCATGTTTTGAGAAAGAAATAATAATAAATGAGGGGAGTGATCAAATATATCATATATGGGGATATCTAGTTCAGGAAATTAATTTTTGACATATAAAAATGATTTGGTGAGTGGTTCCAGAAATTTGATTGCAAGAGGTGTAGGGAATGTTTGTTTGATGAAATCATTAATGGGAAAAATTTATATAACAATTATTATCTTGATATAAAGTGGAAAGAATAACATGAAATGGTTTTCAAACAAACACACAGAAAATGAGTAAAATTTATTAAATTCATATTATTTCCATTTTTTGGTAACATTCATCTCTTTAAATTTTATTCTGATACAATTTATGATACATCTTTTTCCATGATTGTCTATAATAACTCCATGGTGTGATTTTTTAAATACTCAAATTGTTATCAAAAAATACAATTTCATTTATATTTAAATCAGCATGAATTTGGGAATATCACATTGCATTTTTTTTTTTTGAAATTTGGCATTACCTAGGAGTTAAAATTCATATGTATGAGGGTTTGATCATGTATCGATTCACTATTCATCTACACCATTAAATTCACTATATTAATTTGGTTTTGAATTGGAAATTTATAATTTAATAACTAATTTCACATCATTATTGATTAAACTATTTTGTATATATAATTATTTAAAATGGAAAATTTAATATCTTTTGATGATTTACTTATAAGTGGATGTGATACTGATACTACACAATTGAATTCAAGCAATGTGGTCCAAACAATGTGGGACCTGAGAACACATGCGGAATCAAACACACACTGAAACTTATTTTTAAATCAAATTGAGAGGGAATTTTTTGGAATGATCTAAAATCAACCATGATACAAATCATATAAATAAACTCATTATGAATTCATGAAATAAGGGACCCAAACGAACTGATTAGTCCGAGAAAAGAAATATGATTGATGTCAAAATTTAGGTTTTGTATTTCATTTATATCTCATATTTATATTTTTTAAATTGTGACATTGTTTTTTATAAACTAAATATGTTGGTTAACAAAACATCAGTTTTCTATGAAGGGATATAAGGTTTTCAACCCCCCCCACCCATACACACACAAAAAAACCATGGGTCAAGTGGTTTATAAAATCATGATGCCCAATACAGCCATACAATTTTCCTATAAACTGGAACCTCGGGACTCCATTTGTATGTTCGACCAAGAGGAAAGGTTCTAATAATTTGGAGTCTCAAATATCTCATATAATCCATTATGTTTTGGGGCTCTCTATTCTCATAGGGAGAGATGAAATTAAGAAGGATATCCATGTGATCATCCACATCCTCTCTATGGTGGGATAAATGGAAAGTGTTCATTGTGATGATGATTCACACATGTCAAGGATGTTCTGGAACATAAAATATGTACATGTTTATATTAATTTTTTTTGAAAAACATATCATTCCATATATCATAAATTATTTCAATTTTGAATGCTTGTCTTGATGCATGTGATTGGTAGGCTCTTAATTTGTAACTAACCGATGTGAGGTTTTAAGTGAGTGAAAAGTTTTATTTAGATTTAAAAAATAATAATTTTATTACCTAGTTTATTGTGATTTCAATATTCTTTCGAAGCCCATATTCCATTCATAAGGAGTAGTCTTTATAAATAAAATTATTATTTCAAGGATTGGAATTTAAATCATTGATTTTAAACCATAGGTAGTAATTGGGATTCTGATAATTTCCATCTGAATCCCTATTTAAATATAAAATAATCAATAAGAACTATGAAATTGAAATGTGTTTAATGGACACATAATGAACACTTTTTCTCTTATTTTTCAAATTTATTTTTTTTTCATCTTTTTAACTCTTGAAATTAATTCATTTTTTTAATTTTTTTTCAAAATAATCCTGTATTTTTGTAATTTTGTTAAAACAAATAAACACTATAATACACCAATTCCCTATTGATAGATGACCTAGGTTCTTATTTATTCTATAAATCACCTTTAAAAACAAAATCATTTTTATATTTCATGGATACAAGTTCAATGGGTTTATAAACATGGAACAATTTGATCAAATGTTTACTAGATGAAATTTTACAACCCTTATTAGTTGAATAGTCTCTATCTATTGAAAAGGATCTTGCATAGACATGATTTCTGATTCTAGATATGAATATCATTATATGGGTGAATTTATATTAATTATAAAATCAATGACCTATTTTTTATTTTTTATCATGGCATGTTACTAATATGTGGAGAAAATTCAATTGGTAGAGGGTGGGATGTACATGGGACAACACATTTCCCAATTTATTTTGTAGTGGCTCACTATGTGGGTGATAAAGGAATGATGAGAAGATATTATAAATCAATATTTATCCTCTAATTTTTAATGAAAAAATACACTTCTATAACATCAATATAGATGCCAGTTTGAGTGGATATATCTTATTTCCATAACAATTAAATTAATTTAATGCTTCAAGTAATTTATTGGGTTTAGATCAATGAAATTTATTGACATTAATCTCTTAATAGAAATATTATTCCAATTCAGATCTAAAAATTATGGGGTCTTTTCAATATTTGTGTATCCCTCATAGAAAAGATCATAATCAACCCATATATTGTATTTTCTAATAGATCACTGGAAATTAATCTCTCAATTGACCTTTAAACTCCTCATTGAGTGAATCCCTATTAAAAAAGTGGTGGGTATCACATGGATCATGTTTGAACAAAAATCTCTTACAATAGTTTTCAAATTCGATTAAGTTGGTTGTGGTGAGTCCTAAAATGATATCATAATAAATTGTGGGGTTAAAAACATAGAATTATATATACTTTAAGAAAAGTAATATTTCTCTAACTTGTTTCACACACTAAAACCTACATAAAAAACAGAATGTATTAATCATACATTAATAATAAATCTAAAATAAATAGTATGATCACAGAACGTTAATTCTTATTACTGTTAGAAGATAAATAAATAAATTGTGTAAACATTGAAAATGATATGACTAAACACGTTTTTTATATTATAAATTATTTATAAAATCGAATTTTAAAATTTTAAAATTAAAATTTAATTAAATAAAATCCAATTTCTAACTCCTATCATGAAACATTTCATTTTTTGAGTTTTGTTTTTTCAAAAAAGATGTACTTTAACTCCAAAATATGGTTTTTATTATTTTACCACTATTTTATCAATTTATAATAGATTATTAATCCTTTTATGTGGTAAAATATATATTTATGTAATAAAATTATTAAATTTAAACTATCATTTGTTCCTATAAAATCAATGTCTATTATCTTTAGAACTAAATAAACATGTTAGTTAAATAATAATTAATTTTTGTATTCCCTTTGAATGAAGTATTTTCATGGTGAGATTAAATTTTATTTTTTTTCAAAAGAATAATAAAATTAATACGCTTTATTATTAAGATATTTATGCCATTAAAATTTAAAATTATTATAATTTTACCTTTTTTATAAATTTAATGGTGAAAATACTATTTTTCAAAAAAATTGTTTTTACTTGATTAAGTGTGTTTATTTTAAAATTATCATTTCCAAAAAATTAGAAATATGATATTATAAAATTATCCTTAAATTTAAAATAATATTGTAAAAATTACAAAATAGTGTAAATCTTTATTTTAGTTTTTATCATTAAATAATACGATTAAAAAGTAGTTCCCACAGTAATAAGTAATAATTGTGAAAAGTATTTACATAAGTGAAATTGGAAACACTTGTAAAAAATGTTTTTAAATGAAATTTTGGGATTATTTTTTAATTAATATTATCCTAAAATCTAATTATTTATAATTTAGATCAATTTAACCTTGATTAGTGTCGTGGAATTATTGGAAAATGATGAATGTTTCCAAAAGATCCATTTTCTCCTCTTATGAATTGATATAATTTACACAATTACAAATCCAAACATAAAATATTAATTACTCCATTATATTACATCATTTAAATATCCCTATAACCACCCCCCCCCCCAATTATAAAATTATACCATTAACTCATATTAATCCTAAGACACTCAATTTAAATGTTACCATGAAGGAAAAATAATGCCTCTAATGTATGAATTATTTCATTCATAAGATTTTTTTCTTAATATTACTCCTCCAAATGTCATATCACGATAATAATATATTTAATTTGGAATAATAATTATACATATATATATTTTTATTTGTTTAAAAACCATTAGTTATCCATTTCATTCCACTTATTAAAATTTACAACATAACATGGTTAGTGCATTGCGCAAACTACCGCCTCTTAGAAGCAACCTCATTTGTTATTTGATACCACATTTGATTGATGGTCATTATAGATATAATTAAGAATAAATAAAATATATATCATATAATTATGATTCAACATTTCAATTTAATACCCCTTTACCCCTATTATGCCTTAAGAAAGGGAAATGCTAATCATGCCTACACTCAGATTACAACCCCTACAATGAAGCTTTTTTAATTTTCATTTCGATTTTCATATATTATCTAAACATCTTAATTTATGGTTTAATATTATAAAATAAATATCAATATTCTTATTTTATTATAGTATAACATCAAAATAAACTCCACCATAATCATACACGCCATCTGAGTTAAAGCGTTTATATGTTTGGATTGGTTTGACCTCTTGCATGAAAATGATATAATATTTGATTATATATTAATATAAAAAAAGAAAAATAATAAAAATATAATCTACTAATAAAAATGTAATTAGTAAATGTTTTATGGAAATATTATATTAAATATTTATCTTATTATAAATGTTAAATTTTAATTATCAAAAATTTCATAAATAAGATGTTATGAAATCATTTTCCATATAATGTACCAAAAGAACTTATGAAATTAAAAATAAAATTTTTAAAATAAATATATTTTATATATTAAATATTCATAAATGATATATCAATAATAATATTGGTATCAAATATTGGGTAATGATATCAAAATTATTACACACGCAAAATAGTAAATGTTATTAACACTCAATAGTCACATTACACTATAAATAATTAATGTACTCTTGGTAAAGAATACTAATATTGAATTATAATGGTAATATTTATGAGTTTTTTATTAAATATATTAATATTTCAGAAATATTATCTGGTCAAGAGGTTAGTGTGTGATCAACTAAGCATAAACATAATGTAGGGGATTTCATCTCAATTTCCATTCATTGAGATATAATTTATATTTATGCAATAATTCTCATTTAAATGGTATGTATACAACCTAATAAATATAAAATTTCTATAATAATCATTTAATCATATTTTTTTTGTTTTATTTCATGCAGTCTCTTTTATAGGATTTTTTAATAAATGCTTACATGGGTTGTAAGGGTTTTATCTCAATATTTCCTACTTTGAGCCACTATTTTTTGCACATAATTTTATTTATTTGGTGTATATGATTACTGTATAATTATTATAAAATGACTTAATATTTATTCATGATAAATTAATTTCACATTTAATCATTATCTTTTATGATGATTTTATTTACATGCTCCTCATGTTGTTGGATGTTTTTGTGACTCAAATATCATCATTTATTCAAAATCACTCTTCTTTGACTATTATTATATTTGATTGATTAATTATAACCAATAGTTATTTTAAATATTTATCACATTATTTTTTGGGTAAATAATGTTTCAAATCAATTTATTGTTCCTTTATTATAATATAGTTTCAAGGAAAAGAAGTTTTTTTTGTGAGGAATATTCCCCATTCCTTTTAATGGCTTATTCATCAATACAGATGTTAATACGTACCAATGAAGTTTTATTTAAATACTAGAAACTCATATTTTGTAATTCAAGTTAAAATTTTTCTACACATTAATCCTTTCAAACAAAATGTTTCATCAATATTTTAATGATGTGTCTCTTTAACAATATTATAACAGAATATTCCAATGTTTTTTCATCATTTCTAAATAATAAGTTTTATCACAAACAACAATTTTTTTGGATATTTAAATTTATTTTTCTGGGATACATTTTAAGATTATTTAACAGAAATCAAAGTATTTTAACATTTTTTTGAAATTAATATAACTTTTACAAGTTTCTATTTTGATTTTTTTTAAAAGTATGTGTTTTAAATTAATTTTCCCTTCCCCTTTTTGAAATCTTTTTATATTATTCAAGGATACATTATTAATGAATCCATTTAAATTGGGAATTTTTTTAAAATAGTTTTTGTTCTATTTTTGGAATAAATATTATATATTAAAGCCACCATTATTAAAGGTTCCAATAAATTTGAATTTATTATCTGTAATTTTACTTCCCCATTTTTAAATAATTATGCCATTTTGAAGTCTACATTGTTAAGGATTTTTTAAAGGTGAATTTTTTCAATGTATATTTTTTTTATTCATTCTCAAAACATAATATATTTTCAAGGATATTTTCTTTTGAAATAACATTTTAAATAGTAATATCATTCCCTTCAGAAATATTTTTTTGAATGTATTTTATACTACAATTTTTTTAAATGTTTTTCTAAAAACATTTTTTATTTTAAATTACATTTACCCCACATAGATTATAATTAATTAATAGTATTTTTGTCACCATTTATTTACTATTATTATAAGAATTGTTTTTTAAAATTATATTTTTTATACACAATTATTTCTTATGTTCATGTTATGGGTTGATATTTAACATTTTTGGAAACCAATTATTCTTCAATGGGTTTTTTAGTAGATGATGAGTGTTTGATTTTCTTATGGCACCCTTATATATGAATTGTGAAGGTGTGGTGCTATAACACACTCCAATGAATTATTTTAGGAATTATACCTAATTTTAGAATGATATTATGCCCCAAAATGTTTTATTCTCACAATATGACATTTGGAAAAAACAAATTTATCAATATAATGTGATGGATTTCTTTCAAAATTTGAAGTGTCCAAATTTATTTATCATATTTTGATGAAAAGTAATTTTTTTTCTCAAAATGAAGTGTGGACAGTTTTTTCATTGATAACGTGAATAATTTAAATTTTATTTATTCAAAATATGAAATTTTGGAATTCTTTCTCCCCAAAATGAATTGTTGGATTATTGATTATAAAAAATATACTATGGGTACATTTTTTTGTTTAAAAACCCAATTTGGGAAAATTTTTTTTTTTCAAAATTCAAAAAAATATCAATTTTTATGATTATAAAACATTTTCATTTTGATTATTTTATCAACACATGTTTGTATGATTATTTCATATTTTTAAATTTTTCTTCACATTTCTGACATAGACATATGTTTTTGGTTATTGAATTTTATTTTTAGAATGTTCATAACATTTATGAAAACTTAGTTGTATTTTTAAGATCATATGTTTAACTATCATGATTTAGGATTATCATTAATGTAATTTTGATATTTTTTAAGAAATTTATGTCATTATGATATTCTTATTCATGTTTATGATTAAATACATTATCATATATCTTTTCCTTGTGGATCATTTAACCTCATCCATTTTCTTTAGTTTCAGATACCCAGGGTATGAATTTTGTTATATCATGTGGTATTTATATAAATGATATAATGTAGAACAATTGTGTATAAATGTTCAAAATTTTAGTAAAATAATAATTTTTTTTAGATAAAATCCCAGGCACTAAACCATTTTGTCCTTCAATAGTGATATTTTTATAAAATTTATAATATATATCATAAGATTAAGTTATTATTAAATTTATGTTATTAATGGGTTGTTATAGGTGGTATTAGAGGATTTTTTTGTATTTGGGAGAATATTTTAGTTATTTTTTATATTATTTTATAAAATGTTATACTAAATCCAAAATAAAATTATATGGAAGGAGTCTTAGTATAGGATAAAATCAGGATATTGTTATAATGTAGAGATTTCATGGCACATTATGAAATTATATAAATTTCAAGATAGTAAAAGTGGATAAATGATATGAAATAGTTGTAACTTTGTGTAATTACCGTCAACGATTGTTTACTAGGTATTAATTAAATAGCAACCCAGTGAATAAAAGAAATAAGTAATTGCACACTTTATTTAAAACTCAAATTGGACATTCATTATTAGATAACATTTCATTATGAAAATAAATGAAGGATTTAATTCTTAGTTACTTATAGGAATTATGATAATCATTATGAAACACCACAAGTTAATAAAACCATGATTGAACTGAGAGAGTTTTATGACTAAACATTAATGAAATAGTGGAAATAAAAATATCATATATGAAAAGATAGTTTCAATAGAAAATACATATGAGGGTTCATATTTAATTTTAATATACATTAATTATTTAGGATATTATCATAAATGCTTTGGATTTTTTATTTGGTTGAAAAAAGATCAAGTAAATGAATATCTAAATGATTTTCACCTAAAAACCATAAGAATTATATTTGGGACAATTATTTTACTAGTCATAGAAAGGCTAATGAGGTGGATATATTATTAGATGAAATATGTTGAGATTTATATGGAAATAATATATTATAAAATTTGTAAATTATATTTAAAATTATAGGGATTCAATTTATTTTGGGGGAGGAATGTAATGACATTGTATTTTTGACCGTTTAAAATATATATAATGTTTATTTAACTTTTTTACAAGATACAAAAAACATAAAAAATACATAACTTATGGATAAAATATTATAAAAATATATATAATATTTACTAACATATTAGAACATATAATTTCTATTTCCTTTTTAGATAAATAATTAATATCACTTAATATTCAAAAAGCATATAATAATACCCATTTAATAATAAATAATAGTATTCGGTAGTGTACATTCATGAAAGACTCATAAAATTCATTTAAATTCTAATTAATTATCTATGTAACTAAAATCAGTAATAATTATAATTTTATATTATATATAAATTTAACAATGAAATTATTTATTTTTTCTAAAAATGTTATTACCAAATTATGTGTTATTATTTTAAAATTTACATTTCATATATTTAGAAACATTATATGACAAAATGATTTTAAAATTTAAAATCAAAATTGTATAATTATTTTATAAGGTCAATTTTTTTATTAAAATAAATTATTATTGTTAAAAAACAATTACCCTTGTAGAAATAACAAATTATAAAAACAGATTTACTCAGGGGAAATTGACAAAACAAGTCAAAATACGTTTCAAAAATAATTTCATGATAAGATTTTATAATTTATATTCTATTAGAGTATAATTTTTTATATTTTCGTTCGACTGAAAAATGAATAGTGTTCTCAAATTATTGAATTATACTTACTATTTCCCAAAGTACCTTTTTCTCTTTTTATAAAAGGACATCATCTCAACCCATTCAAAGATAGAGTCTAAAAATATTAAATTATAATTTCCCTATGGATCTATCTAAAAATATTAATCCCTCAGTAACTCATAGTTATCCCAAGACTTTCAATTTTAAAGGGAACATCCAAGTGAAAATTATGTATCCAATATAAATATTTTCTCCTTATTAATCATTTCTTCTTAGTAATAGTAGTAAAAATATCATATCAACAAAATATTATATTGTGATAAATATAATTATTATACTGATATTAATTTAAAATAAATTCATAATCTTTTGTCAGTTATTCCAATCGACAAAGAAAATTACAAAGGAGCATTATTAGTACATTCTGTGAATGAAATTCTCTACGAAGCATTATTAATTTTATTTATTACAAAAATTCCAGGTTAGTATTATTTTTTGTAAATATTTGTAAATATGATATATCTTACATAATTAAGTTTCATAAATTTTATTTTAATATCCACCTTCATCCCCAATGATACATTTGGAAACAAGAAGTCTAACCAGGCGTACATGCAGATTACTTCCACCATGATGAAACATTTTCCATTTAGATTTTTATAAATTATATAAAATAATAAAACATATTTAAAGAATTTAAAAACATTATATAATATAATTATTATTCAATTATAATTATATTACATCAAAATAAACAACTCCATAACCATACTCACCAACAGATTAATACTATCTTCTTGTTTCGGTTGGTTTAACCACCTATGTGAAAAATATTTTAAAATATGATTATAGATGAAAATCGGATCATGGAAAAAATTTTAAATATATATAATATAATATTTATAATATTATTCTATTAATATTATAATTTTTTTACTACTTTTTAATGTAACCATTCTTCTCACAAAAATTACCGAAATAAGTCGTTTCCAATTCCTATGTCAAATAACATAACAAATATACAAATATAATTAAATTTTAATTTTTATATAAATTTTGTTATATATTAAATAATAATTATTTATATATGAATAATTATCTTGTAATTAAATGATTCATATTGATATCAAAATTATTAAACAATTAAAAAATTGTTAAATTTATTAACTCCTGTTGGTCATAACACACTATAATTAGTGAATGCTGTAATTATAAATAATTTTATTAAAGGTTATAATAGGGTAATATTTATTATAAATGTTAAAAAATATAAGTTATTAACTTATATATTTTTGATTCATAGGAGGATGAAGAGTTATCAACTGAGAAAGGAGACAAGGTAAGGGATTTCCTCTCAATTTCATTTCATTGAGTAATAGTGTACATTTATGAACCAATTATTATTAAATTTTATTATATAATGTATAATTAATATAAAAATCATGATTTATCATTTATTTATTTTATTTGACGTTTTATTGCATTCTATCCCTTTTATTGGGTTTTAAATGAATTTATACTGTGTTCGTGAGGGTTTGGGATCAAAAGTTTATTTTCTGAGACCCATATTATTTTATTAACCAAATTACATTGATTTGGCTTATATATTTATTATTTATGATATAATATATTTATTAATATTTTAATCATGAAAATTTAAGATCAATTTTAATCATTCTCTTTAGAAATTATTTGATTTAAATTATCCTTGTATCGTATGAGGTATCGGGATTAAAATATATTACTCGGTTCATAATCACTTTTATTTGAATATTATATTTCAATATTGATTTATTATAACCTAATATAGTTATATGATCTATTTGTACTTTCTTCCATATGGAAATAATTTATGACAACAAGGTATTCTCATTGATAATTCTATGGTTTCATTAAAATGAACATTTGTTGAGAATAATTCCCATTTGATTTAGTTTATTTTTCATTAAAATCCATGTTTTTACATCCCAATAATATTATCATTTCCATGAGGTAACTATTATTGTATTTATATACATGGAAATTTTTTCATCACATTAATCATTATAAACCAAAGGTTTCATCATCCTTTTAATAATGTTGGTTTTTAACATGTTTAGTTGGATGTGTTCAAAATGAATTTCCATACATTTAATATAATATGTTTTGTCCTCAACTAAATATTTTCAATTAAATACTTCTATAACTTTTTATATATTACATTAAAAGAGATTCAATCAAAAAAACATATTATTTGAACTCATTTATTACAAAACTATGTGTTTATCATGTTTCCATTATTACTGATTCCTTTAAATAGAAAATTATTCCAAAGTATTTTAAATTACCTTTTTGAAAAATAAATACTTTTTCAAGGTTACATTATTAATTATTATTTTAAAAATTATATCTTTTAAATTAGTTTTAACTTATTTTTTTTGAAAAAAAATATGAAATTTTTATGTCTTTAAATTTAAAAGTGTGTTTAGTAGTAAATATTTTCAATGTTTTTTCACTTACAGATTTTAGAATCATTACATATTTTTCAAAACATCCTTATATTATATGTTTTTAAATATAATGTTTTAGATTATTTTAGATAATTTTTTTTGGAAAACATAATGTATATTCAATGTCTTTTTATAAGGAAATAATGGTTTTAAATTTTCTATATTTCCATTGATAGTGTTATTATAAAAGTTATTTCTACAACAATAATTTCAAATATTTTACGATTTTTTTATTATCACTTCAATTTGTCCAATAAGGATTATCTTTCATGAAAATATGTTTTGATAACCCTATATATATTTTATAATAATATCTATTGTGGATGATAAGTGTTTTTATATTCTAAAATTTCTTATGTTTGTGTTAATTTTTGAATTTGAATATTGTAATAAACTCATTATTTTTTCATGGGTTCCTTATGTGATGATGAATTTCTTATTTTCCCTTGGAAATATATGAATTAATGATGAAGTTTTGAGTCTTATTTCATCCTCTAATTCATTTTTATGGGATTATATCTCATTAGAAAATTATTGTATGTGTAAATATTCATTTTTATACTATATGAAGTGAATTTAATTATTTATTCACAATTTTAAACATGGAAATTTCATTTCATCACAAGAATGAATTGTGTGTGTTTTTTGTTCACAACATGTAACATGTAAAATTTTTTGTCATAAAATGAATCATGTTAGTTTTTTTCAAAACATGACACATGGGAATTTTTTTTAAAAAAAACATGACTCATATGAATTATTTTATTCACAACATGATGTGTGGGAATTTTGTTTTTTGCCAATTCTATAATTTATCTATGTCTATTATTTTTTCACATTTTCAGATTTTTTATCAAATCAATCAATTTTTTTATTATATACCTAATTTTTATAACATTACAGAATTTTATGTTAATAGAAAATGTTTTTCTATTGATATGTATTTGGATTAAGGTCATATCATTTACGATTCCTTAATAATTTTAATGATATTATGTTTCTATATAATTTCTAATAATTATCATTAATGATATTTTGATATCTTCATTATATTCACTTTCTATTTTATTATCTTATAATATAGTATATATTTTAACATTACTAAGTGTTTGAGATTACCACATTATTTTGCTTCCAATACCTAGGTTATAAAGATTATTATATAATATGAGATGTAATTTAAGTTCTAAATTATCATGATTAGGGATAAATTTTTCTGAGCGTAGTAAAGTAATATATTGATCTAACTAATTGCTATGACACTATACCTTTTTGAAAATTTATTTGTCACTGTTAAGAGATGTATAATCTATATCAGGAGATTAATGTAATGTTAATGATATGATTATAGTGGGATGATGTAGTGGGTGTATTTCTAATGGTACTACCTCAATCTTGAGATCAAAAATCTTCTAGGAGGGGAAGATAAAAATGCCCCCATACATGTGAGGATGAGTTTCTTGACTATCATGTCATCCATTATAGCATCCCTTTATATTTTCAATTTTTTTAATGGTGGATATAGAGGTAAAAATACCACCATGTTTTTTAGATAAGATATTCTTTGCGTTACTATATATATTTCAATTTCATTTATTGATTTTTGATCTCCTACTCAAACATGATTTTGATGAAGCATCCCTTTTTCCACTCTATATGAGGGACACCTGACAAAAAAAGATGATTTTATCTTAAAAAAATATACGTTCCCATTTTATACTTCTAATAATTCCTGGTGTATTTTCCAAAAATTCTATAAAAGTATTACTTCATCGAGTGATTTTATTTTTACCCTAGGATAAATTTATTTTTTGGATTAATTAACTATTCTAACCAACTATCATATCTATATGACGCCTCAATGCAGAAATATTGTATGATATGCAGCTATGATGACTCAATTGACTTGTGATTAGGGTGAAATATAGAGCTCTATAATCCCAAAAAACATAAAATTCACAAAATATGTAGAATATAAAAAATTACTATTTTTGGTAGCCATAATCCATCTAGACATCCTTAATAGAGATTCTCTTGTTTTCTCCTAGATTTAGGCTTCTGGGATACATAGAGAGTATCCTAATCAATATGAAAACATTTGTAATCTAATGTGTTGACAAGATATTTATATCTCCCGTATGGAAGGTACATAGATTTATGGTTATGTACATTTTCAAATATATAACAATGAATATGCAGTATATAATCTTCTTCCAATGTCATGGGGATGTTATAAAGTGGTGTTAAAATTGGATAGAAACTACCTAATATTTTATCGTCAGCCAATTCTCTATGTGGATTAGTAGTTTGATAATGCTAATGATGATTGTCACATCATAGGAATTACTATTAACTAAGAAAAAAATTATTTGTTTATTTTGGAGTGCCTTGTGTTGTTGGAATTTTATTATTTAGGATTCACATAGTAAAATGGGTACATATGAGGAACTATGACTTTTGGAGAACCACAATGTCTTAGATATATATCATCATGAGAAGGAATCTAAAAAATTATTGGGGATGACCTCTATAGTCATTAGTATTACTTTTTTTTATAATTTTGAGGAAATCTAAGTTATCTATATTCTATATCACCATTGGTAGTGGATATTTATTTTTTTATTAATCATTTCTTAGAGGGACTCCATATATTTCATTTTCATGATCTCCCACAAAAACACAAGTTTAGAAGTTGTTTTTAGAGAGGGTTATTCAAAACTGCCTCTAAATTCATTTATGAGGGGGTTATGAACAACCCCCTTTAATAATCAATTTTAGCGGGGGTTTAGAACCACCTATATATTTTTTATCATTATTTATTTAATATTTTATTGTATTTTATAGGTGATTATGTCAAACCAATTCTAATTGATTAGTTATTGACGCTATATATTAGGTTCGATTTTAGAGGCTATATATATATATATATGTTTGGATGTTATTGGGGTTCTGGGCCCCCTATAATGTATGACATTAGAGGCTATGGTGACCCCCCTCTAAAACAATAAATCTAATGGGTTTAAAACCCACTAAAAATCAAATATATTAGAGGGGGATTTGAAAACCTTTCAATTTATGAAATTATAGTGGGTTTTGAACACACTCTAATTTATGACATTATAGGGGATTTAGAAACAAAACTAATCTATGACATTAGAATGAGTTTCTAACCCTGTCTAGTCTAATAAATTAGAGGGGGTTTAATAGCCTAACTATTTCTAGAAATTAATAGTGTTCATGAACTGCCACTAATCCATTTAATTGGAGGTCTTTTAAACTCAACATTATTTTTATATTTATTTTTTTAAAAAATATATTATAAATTCAAATTATATAATATATATATGTGTCTGTGTGGGAAAGTATGTATATATATATATATATTACCTAATCAAATTATATAAAGGTATTTAAATGCATTATAAACACACACAAATATATTAAGACCTTTTGTAAAAACATTAAATAAATACTTGTACATATAAAAAAATGTATACATATATAAATATTGTTATTCAAAATAATAATGGAATTATAAATATATTTATACAAATATATAAAATTTATATGTTTCTTAATAAATACAATTAATTTATATTATGATTTATATTATCCATATATTATATAAACTACATTTTTATTGTATAATGATGTATAAATATATTTATATTATTGTATGTTGGAAAGTATATATAATATATGAAATATTATATATATATATATATATATATATTATATTCAAAGTATTTTATTATATATAAATATATATATATTATAAATTATTGTATACATATTTTCGTTTATCATATTAATTATAAATTAATTTATAATATATATATATATTAATTATATTATATATTTCCAATTAGTGGAATGTATTTAATTCTGTTTGTGTGTGTGTGTATACCTTATATAACACAAATTTTTATAATTACATAAATAAATATATTGTATTTAATATATATATATATATTAAATAATAAAATATATAAATTTTTAATATTTATTAAACTAACATATAATTGTTATAGTTTAAATAATATATGTAACAATAAGAATAATTAATAATATTATTATGATAGACACAAACATATATAAAAGTATATATAAATAGTTATATATATTATAATTATTTTATATTTATAAATATTATATAAATGAATAAATACACATACATACAAATATAAATGTATAAATATATAATAATAAATTTAGATATAATTATTTATATACATATTATATAAATATTATACAAAAATATAATATATTTAAACCCAAATATATTATATATTTATATTTTTATACACAACTATATATATATAATTTTTTTTTATTTCAATAAATATAAGTTAATAAATGTACATAAATATAATATATTGAATGTATTATATCAAAAGAGATCTGGGTGAGTATGTTAAGGTGCAATGCTGATTTGGTGGAAGTGCATGGTTCAATTTATCCTTACCTCGGTGTTTCTGGACCTCTCCAGTCCATGGTTACTTGTGCACGCCACAAGGGTTTGTGTATACGTGTCTGTAGGGGGCGTCAACAGTGTCGGGCGGTGTCGGGTTGTGTCTCGTGTTATGGAGGTGTCGGGGTCGATGGTGTGTTAGTGAATGTTGAGTGGTGTCCCAGTGGCATTGGTGGGTTGTTAGGGGCTGTGTTTGGGGGGGCCCAACATGTCTAGGGGGGGTATCATCTATTTCAGGAGTCATGGGGTGGTGTGATAGGGGTGTTGGGGGTCATGTGGTGGGGTGAGAGGGGCGTCCTCATGGAATCCCCCCATTAAAAAAATTCTTCATTAGGGACGGTTATACAACCTACCCTAAATTCAATGCAATTAGAGGTGGTTTTAACCACCCCAAAATTGAAATATTTGAATTATGGGTGGTAAGAACATCCCTAAAAATGGCATGGATAAGTTAAATTATTTGAGAGATTAGAGGTATCTAATAACCACTCTAATTGAACCGAAACTAATTACAAAATTATTTTTCCAACACTAACATAGAACAACATCTAATTGGAGTTGGCAGGTACATTAGTTGTGACTTTTGGCAACTGATGATAAAGTGTTTATAAGATGTTATAAACCATTCTAATGAAAAAAATACCATCTAATCGCCCAATTTTTATTACTGGCCTTAGGAAGGACATTCATAGTTAAACAATTTTTCCGTTATGTTGAGGACCACTATATCATCTTGAAGATTTATCACAATGTATAAGATTCCCATGGTTAGAGGTTTCTTTTTCACCATAAATGGGTGCACCTGAGCTTCTATTATTCTCTTGATCACTATAGGTATGAACTCTATGGATTTAAGTTTCTTATAGGATATTATAATGGGGACCTATTATTTTTATATATATTTGATCAATATTTAGAAGTCATTTATGAAATTAGGTTTTCTGATATATAACTCGAAACATAACAGCATTTTAACTACTGAACATATTATGGGGGGTCCTCTAGGTCAAGAACCCTAAAATGAATGTACGAAGATATTAATTTATAATTTAATGAAAATGGGAGGACCCCCCTTATCAATTGATCATTGTACTATTTGGAGGACCTATTTAACTATAATCATTATGAGGGCCACGATGGTTGTTGGATGTTGTTCAAAACAGTGGTGGACTAATATGTATAAACACTTAATTATTGTGGGGAAAATCATATTAATGTAGACTCTATGGAGGTCCATAAGTGTCAACAAATTGTGTATGACCATGAGGTTGATAATCATGTCTTTTTTCATGATGTTACTATGAATTAACATTTATACATGGAATCTAAATAATCATATGGAGGACCTTTGTGACATGCACTCGAGGGAAGACTTATTTCCCAACATGGAATGATACTTTAGGGAAATACCCCAACACTAAATTCAGTTTCCCACACAAATGCGGGTTTTTTCATGAGTATTCACTATTACATTCCATGTCATGAACTATGTTTTCTTATAAAATTTTAGAAATAATCACACATGACCAATTTTTGACATATATATGGGCATTTGGGGTACTAAGGGATCATCATCAATTAATTTCTCTTATTCTATTATAATTTATTTCCCGAATTTGCCACCTTAGATTCCTAGTATTGTAAGAGACAACATTTTCATGAACCCATCATATATCATCTCTTAGGTGTTGATAGGTGTATGTGGATATTTTTTTGTGCATGTTGTATTTATGGAATGGTGGTGATGTTATAAATTATGATTTAATCTAGTAATGGGTATTCAATAAGTGTGGGTATGTGGTATTATTTATTATCTAAGACAAGAAAACACTAATATATGGGTTTATCTTTACCTTAAAAAGGAAGATACTCTAATATTCTACGTTTTATGACCCTTATATATGGGGTTATCTCTACAGAAGAAAAGGTAAGGACCCATATACACCACCCTTGTGACCCAAAATGTACTTACTTTTCTATGTAAATGGGTCTTAAATATCACATTTAATGACTTTTATGTAATTTTTCCATATAATATCCATTGTGAAATAGTGAGTTACCCTTATGTACATTAAATGTTGGTAAATTTAGGTATATAAATGAGTGATACATAAACATAATGGATAATTTTTAATTAAAACATTCTTATATGTAAGATAAAATTCTATTTTTACCCAATGATATGTTTAATTATTTTTGGGAAATTGTGTTACAACTTGGTGATATTCATTGATATATAAATTTATTCTAATATAATTAATACAATTGATTGCGTTTCAAAAGGAGTGAAATTCCTAATAGTATCCAAATTCGATTCATATATTTAGATTTTAAAATTCATGGGTCCCCAACAATTTTTTTTCATCTAATCTCATTTCTATTAAACCATAGATGGACTGAAAAAAATTATTTGAGATTTATGAGAAAACACCAATTTATTTTGGCCCCCCAAATTCAAGGAATCATCCTTATATTGATTCAACATTGTAGAGGGATTCCTCAAGAGTCATTTTTCGATGTGAATATCTCCCTATATCTCTGACCCTACATAGTGATTTTTTAGGGTTTATGAGTACAATATTAAATTATATATTTCTATTTAAATATTGGTTTATCATGATTTTATTTGTATGGTTAAATGTATAATTTTGAACATAATATGATAATCATCATTAAATAATTAACTAGATATGTTTCTAGTGTTACTTTGTATGCAACTAGAAGTATTAATTTGGTTATTACATCATTATATTTTGTGGATAGTGTGTTGATTTTATTTTTACCTTTATTTATAATTCATATAATATTTTATTTGTATAATACTGGTTAAAAACATAAATACAGTTATTGATGGAATATTTTTTATACATCATTCATTAGTATCCTTTCATAGAATTTTTTGTAATGATAATGAATTGTATGTGTTTATTAGTAACAAAAAATTTATTTATAATAGTTACTATAATATTCTAGTTCATTATTTGTTGAAAAAAAACATCCAATGAAATGTATAATAAATAATCTAAATACATTTCTAGATTTATGGAATTAATAGAAAGAGGTTGAAAATGTTTGTACACAATTTGATATAAGCTTTCCTGGATTGATTGAAGAAGCATTGATTACATAATTTCATTTGATGTTACTATGATTATGATATACTTAAATATATATATTTAAAATATTAGATACTTTTCTATGATTTATGGGTTGTTGATATGGGGAGGGTTTTGTTGTATTTATACTATTGTAGTAGAGGCTTGAAGAAGTAGATAATGGGATGGTATTGATGTTGTGGAATGGTTATTGGAATATTTTTGGGATAGTTTTAACTTATTTGGTTCCCTTCTTGATTTATATATTATTATTTCTCTCTTTTTTCTATTTCCTGTTTAGTTATATACTTCTGTGATTCAGGATAGTTGTTTCTTGGATATTAGAAACAAGGACGGTGATAAAAGACAAATTAATTAAAGGGGGGGGGGTTCATTTTAGATTCTTATATATTAAAGTGGAATATATAAAAACATTTGATGTTTATTAATAATAAAAATTGAATTTATTAGTAAATTCTAATTGTGTTATTTAATTAAATTTCCATGGGTCTGAATGTTTAATGTGAACATAAATTCCAGAATTTTTGGAAGGATCATATAAACAATTTTTATTTATTAATAATTAATGGTAGGATAGTATTGAACCTTGATGATTGGTTTCAATATAAATTATTATCTTCTTACTCCATGGTTGTTGAAATTTGGTTTTTATATGGGTTTTTAGCAATAATTTGATTGTAATTTAGTTAGTTTTACATAGAATGTTTATTTGTTGTATTATTCATTATGTTATAATATTTCATACGATCAAATACTTAAGTCCATTGGAGAGGACAATACCATTATGTATCCTTATGTTCTAATTGTCTTCTTAAAATCTATAATTTTAATGAAAACAAGGCTTCCTGAAATCCCCTTGTTCCCTGCTATGATCATAGGACAATGTGTAGACATATCCATGATATGGTGGATTTCAGTTATAGGTTTTATTTTCATAAAGGAAAAAGTGGATCATGGTTATGACATACATGTATATGGTGTCCATGTGGGATTATTATTATTGTTTATTAATTATATCTATGTTATAATATCTTATAGTTACAACGTGTTCATTTATTCATGACTGATAAGTCCTGAAGGTATAGTTTTACTTTGATTGTAATAGATGTTAAACTTACTCTATTTGTATAAAGATGTATTAATGATGTGAATTTATGGTATAGTTATGGATATTATTATTTGGATTTGGTTTTTATGGCTTTTAATGGATATGCATTATGAATTATGGAGGTGACTAGAGAATAAGAATTTAAGGCATTAGTGTTTAGGGTGACCGTATAAGTGGAAATGTTAAAAAGAAATATATAACATATATATATACTCAATATTATGATTAAAACATATTAGTGTTACTTGTTTATCAATCCATGGTGAGTATTGGAATTAATAACATTATTTAGGTGATGATTTTATTTTACTACGTAATCATTGGGTCATAGAACACATCTACCACATTTTCAAGATAGGATTCGAGGAGGATCCTACTATGTAATTATATATTCACTACCTTATATTTACATATATATTTTTTGTTTTCAAGTGTTAGTTAATTATTTAGATGTTAATTACTAACTCGTAGAATCTATTTTGTGGCTGATACTTTTTTATTGTTACTGTCCCAATGATTTCTATAGAATATTTGCACTTTCATTCGTCTTTTAGTGACATTAAATTAATTGGGGTGGGTTGTGAATTATTGTATTTAGGGAGTTTATTTTCTTATTTTTTTAATTATTATTAATATATTAAAGGTTATACCTTCCATAAGTGTGTTTCATATACCAATGGTTTTAACACCAAACCATTTCACATTAGAGGAGGGACTTGAGGGTCACTTTTCTCTTCTGAAATTATCTACGAGGGGTACCAATTATAAGGCCCCAGCCTTAAACCAAAAGAAATATTGAGTTATGTAATGAATTCACATCATGTATCTTTTATATTTAATGTTTTAGAGAATTAGGCCATAATTAGTGCCTAAAAACACTTGTTTATTCAAAGTGGATATTACTAAAATAATATCAATTTCATCCAAAATATTAATCTTTATAAAAACTAAACATGATAAATTTTCTTTAAATTTTTTTTGGCTTATTCCATTCCCTTTAACATGCATATAACATGTGGAAAACATTTCAAAAACATTGTATGAGTATAAAAAAACTAGGAAGGAATATAAAATTAGGAATAAAACTATTAGTCTATTAATTTTTTAAACCCATGAAATCATTTTACAAGTATCATAGTTTTCACTCATAAACCCCAAAATATTTAAAAAAACTAATGAATAATATAATTACAATAATAATATATTAAATCATAAATCATAAAGGTATATTGTGACATCCATATCATGCATAAATTGTAGCTTTCATAGATATATGCGAAGTATCCATCATGGTTATATTTGGAATACCAATCACATTATATTGTTTAAATTTATTAAGAAAAAACTTTATGTTTACCTCAGTATCATTACCCAATTCATTGTAGAGATGTCATGGGCACACCCACCCACATTTTATCACATAACCACCTGTATAAATAAATAATTCCCAAGAACCAAAACATAATCATAACACATAAAACTAGAATAAATAAAGAAATAAAATTTTCACATTTCAATCCAAAGAGATAATATCAAGATATTGACATAATCAATCCTCTATAAAACCATTTTCGAAATGAATGTACATAATAAGGGTATACAATAGTTCTATTTCTTCTAATAATAATATGGTGTGTATAGGAGGCCAAAAATCAAATAATGGTTATAGTGGTGGAAAAATCCATTGTCACCACATACGATTAAGAAACATTCATGTTGTCATTTATTAAAATGATTCAGGGAAAAAATATTCCTTTTTAAAACCATTAAAAAAAATCAAATACATTGGGGTTGATTGTACCATATAGAATAGAAAGTTATGTATAATATCAAATTATGCTTCAATAAATAGAGATTGAGATGAAGTCACTTACCAAGAGTCTAACTTGTATCGTATATTTATTATTATTATTATTAATAAACATATATAAATTTCATATATTCTAGGATACTTTTTGAAGTTTTTTATTCCTTTTATATCCCTTATTTCCACATTATAAAATTACGAAACTGTTGATGTTCATATACGATGTTTTGTCGATATTCAATACTTGAGTAAAAATTGAACATGTTTTGATATATATTGTCATTGTGGTCAAAATTTGATACTTTCCAAAATATTATTAATGAATTAAATATCACATATATTCAGTATACATATATTTATAATAAAATATATTATTTGGAGATATGAAATGTAATGCACTGTTCATAGAGACGGTAGACCGTATGTACGCATAGACGCTATTATTATTTATTTTTCATATTAAAATAATAATAATAATTAAATTATATAAATTTTTATTACCATAAAAATATCTAATTAATTCCATATATTTACAATATTTTTAATAAAATCATCCTTAAATGATCCATGAATAGTGGGAATGAGTTATATTCCTTTGAGGGGGTAGTAGTCCACACTTCCTCAAAAGAGATATCATATTTACAGAACATGGAATGAATAATGGTATGTTCTAAATTAATATTATAGGAGAATAGGGAAAATATAAAATATATCATACTTAGAAACAATTCCCTTTATAATGTCCACCATGATACTTGGTAGGGGAAAATTTAACAATCATCATTTCGTGAGGCAGTGGTTTTCCGTACACAGAAATAGAATGTTTGATACCCCAGAAATGGAGGTGTTATTATGTGTAGATTGAAAGAATAACATAAAAACATACTAGTTTATTTATTAAAATTTTTGTGTTATGTAATCCTAGAATAAAAAGAGTTTTGGGAGTGGATAATTGAAATGATACTAAAAAGGATGAGAGAAGTGGTTGCCTCTTAATCAAGAATCTTCTTTTGTTTTATACCAAAAGTCTTCCATGGGTGGCTTTCAACCCTAAGGGAATTTTATAGGATTAGGGGAGAGATTATTGGAAGAGTATTGGGCAGGTAATGGACAAAAAATGGATATTTATATATTAGTATTACAGAAGATATGGTACCTTTTTATATAAGAGAGAAAAGGTACCCTTGGAAAATATTTAATTTTTTAATTAATATAAATTAAATTTTTATTTCAAAAGAATCCAAAATGTTATATGTAGAATATTAGTTTAAAATGTTTTAAAATAATCTGATCTAATAATTAAGAAGCATTTATTTATATTTTTTTAAAAATACTCTTTTCTGTTTACACATAAAAACTCTATTTTAATTTTATTTCACATAAGAAAAATTTTATTATTAAGAGGCTATTAATATTACATACATGGGGAAAATTTCTCATAATTAGATTCTTAATGATGTTTTAGAACATATAAAAAGTAAATTTATTATGTTGAAATATTTCTATATTTTTGAAATAATTTAATAAATTTTTATTTTTTTAGAACATTTATTATGTATATTTTTCCACTATTTATTTTTTTGAAATCAAATATAATATAAAAATAGATATAAATTCTAAAAACCCAATTTATAGTCTTCTAAAATATCATATTTAACAAGGAAAATCGTTTATGTCATAAATTATATCAAATAATATTTATTTTAATATTTATAATACTATTTAAGTGATTACTTAATTGATAATACAATCACTCCATCATCATTGTGTCATAATTTAATTTAATTATTTAATGTTTAAAAATTATAAATAAAATAAAAAGATATAGAAAATATTTTCTTTCTTTCTAATAAATATTTATATTTGGATAGATCACTTATATAAATAATGATTACTTTTTTTAGTAAAACAATATAAACATACAAAAAAATTTATTTTACATTAAATTTATAGTTATAAGTATTATAATAACACCAAAGTGGCTTACAAAAAACAAAATTAAGTTCCAATGATTATATTGGTCACCAATATATAATATAATAGAATTAAGGAATCTTTTTCGGTATATTTATATTATTATATTTTCATTTTTAGCATTATTTTCTGGATTTACGCTTTTTTAGTGGTAAATAAAAAATGTAATAAAGTTACTATTTATATTGACAAATAATAAAAGGAAACCATTTCAATAATTTGTAACATCTTATTACAAATATAGAATCTATTTTTATTCTTTATAATAACATAATTTATAATTTTTAATTTAAAATTAATCCCCATTGTCGAAATGTGATAATGGGGTTTTTATAAGTAAAAACTATCAAAAAGATTATCATAAATTTATATCTAATTTTTATGTAAAAATACTTACAATTCCAAAAATTATTTTATTTGATAGAAAGATTACATAATTATACTTTAAACCCAATTATATATATAATATAAAAATTTAAATTACAAAGAAGAAAAAGGGGTACTGATTTAAAATCCAGTATTTTTCAGTACTCAGTAAAATATAAATTTTATTCTAAAATTACAAAATGATCAAACAATGTAAATTTTGATATCCCACTTCCAAGTAATAAGTTTATATTTTCAAATATAACCTATAATAGTTTGAAAAATTATATTTAAATTGGGTTCTCTATGAAAAAGTGTTAATAATGATATTTGTTATTTAAAAAAAAATTATTTTATAGTAAAAATTGATTTGTTATTATATATTGTCTACAAAACATATAATATGAATTTTAATCATCCCATTGTGTTTATATTTTAGTAATATAATCAAAAAATAGTTATATGATTTTATAAACATAATTAATCTCATTTAAGTATGTTTTCATAAAAAAAACATCCTTTATATTTATTTGGTTTTAATTCCTATTTCTAATAAATTTTGTAACCAATGAATCATTATATAAAAATTTATAAACCATATTTTTATAAATAATTTATTACTATTAATTCCCACCATTCCAATGGATAAGTTATAATGGTAACATTTAAATAATAATATTTAGTGGTTCGTTTTACCTTGATGTAGTGTATTATATATTATATTGAAAATAATGATTCATTTTTAAAACTAAGGATGTTACATCCTCCCAACCATTAAAAAATTAAGTCCTTTCAATTTTAATTTTGGCCGATAACATGGGTATTTCTTTTAAAATTACCATTATTTCATTCCCACGTCGAAAAAATGGTTAATAAAACTACCATATTAATTTAAATAAAGGGTCATAAAATGGTTAATGGAGATAACACATACTAGGATTCCATATTTGAAAATGAGCATCTAGAAGAAAAACTAACAACAATGTTCAGATAGAGATTGATAAAAAGGGAATGTTAATAATTAGAAATCCAAAAACATGATATGTGTCAAAATGACTTTATTTTCATAGTAAAGAAAGTAAAAAAACATTTTTTTAATATCCTTTTCATAATGTTTTGGAATTATTTTACTAATACGAATAATAATATAAGGAATTATATTTATTTGACATGTATAGTATCTTCCCATAATCAATATCCACCACAAACTCTTCTTTTTCTCCAAATAAAGATTATTTATGATGAATTTTTCACACCTCAAGAACAATAATCAAATTTTAAAATCTCATATCATCCACAAAAGATTAACTAGGTATTTCTATTACCTTTAAACAATAACCAAAAATAATATGGGTTAAAAATAATAAAATTCCCAATATATAATAAACATCAAAATAATAAAGAATACCTTTATTCTCAAAAATTCAAAAGTATTCTCAAATACCACCACAGGCAATTAAACAAATAAAATTCCATAAAATTCATAATATAATCCAAACTAAGATTGAAACAGAACATTTAAAAGGATTTGATCACATAGTCTTCCAGGATATGCTATATATTTTATATCAAATTAATATCAAGTAAAATGGAAGTCTCTTAAATAAAATTAATTACCCTAATAAAATATTCTCCATGTTAGGTTAATGATTTCCACAAAAAACCTGAATTTCAATTAATTAGAAATAAATCCATTGATTTTTCAAAAATAAAATTCATCAATTAATCCTTAAAAAATTTTACATTATTCTATTTTTCTTAGGCACATTGTGTTCCCAAAATATTGAGTGTCTTCCAAAATAATTTGTAGCACTCAATCTAAAAATTATTTTACCTCCCCAAGAATATCCATTTTTTAAAACACAAGTTCACAAAATCAACTAATTCATATTGAATAATCTTTTTTAACTTTATATATATATGTGTACTAACTAGGGACTTCACGTAGGCTAGTGTTCGGTGTTTCACCCTTTTTTCCCTTCAGTTGTGGGTTTGATTCTTGTGGCCTTGTTGGATGTGATGGGTTGTCAATCATCAGGCGGGTTGTCCTTTTTTCTAAAACTCTATCATTTTTATAAAATACAACCTATATTATATAAAATGATAAAAATATCCATTAATTGTTTAATCCTTAAAAGTTGTCCTATACATCTCGTTTTTATCCCAACTCATTATGACCTCAACATCTTAATTCCTGAGGTCTTATATATATTGACATTTTTTTCACTACCAATTGATTTAATAAAAAAATTTACAAAATAAATAATGACATACCATGATCATGGTGTCCACCAGGGTTCATCGTCATTTTTTTCATGTAGAAAGAAGGTACATGCATTGCAATAATGATTTTGAAATTCCTCCAAATCACTTGCGTCCTTTATCCAAATACACCTTGTACAACATGGGTCGTATGGGTGTTCACAGAAAAATAATTTCGGAAAATGATCATGTATGATATATAATTTAATAACATAAAATAATACATGATTTTTGTAAAACATTCAAACCGATTTTGAGTTGAAACATTCAATTAATGGTCCTTTCAAAATACAATAATTATGTGTTGAAATAATATATTATCAAAGAAAATATAAATAGGTTTTACAAGGGTCCCTTAATTTAGTAGTATTTTCAAAGTCATAATATGCTTCATAATCTTATGATAAGGTAAAATATCATAATAAACATTGATAATATTTAACTCTTATGAATTATTGATAATATTGATAAAATAATATTTGATAAAAAAATTAACCCTTATCCACGATGGTATTATGGTCTAGTAGAGGTGTTTGATAACTCAATCAAATGCTTGTAATTGAGTTGAATGTTAGAAAATGATTCAAAATGATCTATACATGACCAAGAAATAATTATTACAATAATGTAATCAGGAAGATATAAGAATGTGGTTTGTCATCCTCCTCCATCAATTTTTATCTAACAGTCCTTGATATGAAAATGATATTGATGAAGGATGTGACCAAAAGTATAGATATATAATGTTACCATATGTTTAACCAAAACTCCTAATACTGAAATTTGTCTAAAACATCTATCTGATACCAACTATAAGGACCCATCCATAAACATTACATAATTTTTATTTATGTCAGGAATTCATATTTAGGATCTTTTCAGTATTATAATATTAGATAATTAGTCCACAACTATAAAATATAAACTAGATTTTTTAAAAATATGATAAAACTAAAACAATATCTATTTCTACCGTAATATAAACATTTTAAAAAATTAATATTATTTTTTTTCTTGATACAATTCTTCATGAATTCATCCATTATCTTACCCATCCTTATACCTTATATGAAATATTTAAAACGAATTGGATGAATTTAGTAACCTCAATAAGGAATATATAATACGAAATAAAAACATTTTTCGAGGAATATATTAATCCTATGAAATTTTTTTTTCACAAAATCATATTTTTCACCAATAAAAATTTAAACCCCTTAACATAAATCATGAAGTCTTAAAATTTAGTTTAGACTCAATGAAATCATAAATCATAAAAGTAACTTGTTGCATCCATATAATACATATATTATAGATTTCATAGCTACATAGAGAGTTACCTTCATGGTTTCATTTAGAATACCCATCAAAGTATATTCCATAAATCTCTAAGGAGAAACCTTAATGATAACCTCTTTCGTATTACATAATTAATTTGAGATATATTACTGACCCTTCCTCTAAAAAATTATCACTTAACCACACATATATATAAATAATTCCGAAGAACCATAACATAATCATAACACACTAAACAAGTATGAAGGATATATAACATTTCCATATTGCAATCACATGTTATCAATTCAAGATATTGAAAAAAAATTGTTTTATGAAATCCAGTTTCAATACCAATATTACCCTAAAATGTTATTTGATATATATTTTTCTTTTAAAAAAATTGCAGCTTATATAGGAAGCCATATATCAAATAATGGTTACGGTGGCAGAAAAGTCAGTATCGCTGTATACAATTAAAAATCATACCTTTTTTAAATTATTGAAATACTTCAATGAAAAATAATCCTTTTGAAATACATTGAATAAAATTAAATTTCAATGTGGTTAGTTATTAAACATAGAAAATAATGTTGTGTATTATATAAAATTTTGCCTCATTGAAAGCAGATTGAGATAAAGTTACTTACCTTGAGTCTGACATGTCTCATACGTTATTTATTTTCCCTATTAATAAACATAGTGAAATTTATATTTTCTTGAGATAATTTTTCATGTTTATTATTCCTCATATTTCACTTATTTCAATATTATAAAAATTACATAACTATTTAAGTACATATCATACATTTTGTTGATATTTAGAACGGTGGTAAAAAAGAACTTCTTTTTCGGAAAATTGCCAATGTGGTTAAAATTATATCATCTCCGGAATAGTATTAAACATTTAAATATAATATAAATCAATTGTATTTGTATTTAATATAATCCATAATATTTGGAGACAAGAAATGAAATGCACCGTTCTGAAAGACGGTAGGTCCTACGTACACATGAATACTACAACCATTTTATTTTCATGTTAAAAGAATAATAATTAAATGATATAAATTTATATTATAATACTTGAAATATTTTAATGTGATATATGTTTTATAGGTTTTATTAAACCATCCTTAATACATTCCATGTATAGTGGGAATGAGTCACATCCATTTGAGGGGGTTTTAGTACATGATTCCTCAAATGAAATTATCATATTTACACAACAAGGAAAGAATAAAGGTATTTTATAAGTAAATATTAAAGAATAATTATAAGTCCCCAGACTTAAACATTACTTAATATTGAGTTATTACAAGAATACGTATTGAGTATCTTTTCAGGATGAGAGTTTTAAAGAATTAGATCATAAATCATGCATTACATTCCACATTTCAACATGGTGGTTACATAAAAGATAGTATTCATTTTTCCAATCAATTGAGATATATTTATAATAAAATATGGACGCTTTCTTGAAAATTACTCTACACTATCATCACATCTTGTACTTTTCCCTTGACCTATGAAAAACATTTCAAAAACATGGGATGAGCATAAAAAGCTTAGTAAGGGATATAAATGTACGTAATGAAAACATTAGTCCATGTATACATAAGAATTAATTAAACCATACATTACTCATAAAACATAAGCACCTAAATATACCTCATTAAATCATATGTTTTATGAATAACTCATAGAAAACATAGGACATAATGGTAACTTGAGGCATTCATAACATTCTTACATAGGGAGTAACCCTCATGGTTACGTTTGGAATACCCATCATAGTATATTCCCTAAATATATTTGAAAAAAAATAGAGTTTAACCCCTTGGCGTTACCCAATGCATTGGAGAGATATATCAGGCTCACCCGCCCTTAGTTTATCACGAAACCACCTGTCATCATAAACATTTCCAAAGAAACATAACATAATCGTATCACATAAAACATGTATAAAGGAAACATAAAATTTCTACATTTCAATCGCAAGATATCAAAAACACATTGATAAAATCAAAAAATTATTAAAAACAATTTCAATACCAAAATAAATGAAAATTAAAACATGGTATTTATTTTTTATTTAAAAACAATTTATTGCTTATAGAGGAAGCTAAATCTCAAATAAGGGACCCGGCGGCATAGAAGTCATTATCGCCATATACATAAGACAAAAACATTCCCTTTTTTCCTTTAGTAAAATTCTTCATATAAAAATATTCATTTTTAATAAATTTCAAAGTCAAATGTGTTTATAAACCCTATAAAATAATGTTCTGTATAAAACAAAATATGCCACAAAGAAAGGAGATTGAGACAAAGTCCCATACCTCGAGTCCGACTTGAAACGATCATTATTTAATCTCTAAAATAATTAAGTTGAGTTTATTTATACTTTCTTAAGAACCTTTTTAAAGTTCATTATTCCTTTCATATCACTTCTTACCATGTTATGAACATTATCGAATTATTTATGTTAATAATGGTCGTTTTGTCGATATTTTGTACTTGAGCAAAAAATAAACGTCTTATAATTACAAGTTGTCCATGTGGTAAAATATCCATTATATCTAGATTTATATTCAGGATTTAGATATCATATATATCATATATATATACTATATACATGATTTTATAATATTACATTACATTTTGAGGTAATAAATGAAATCCACTGTTCTTGGAGACGGTAAGTCGTACGTACGCATGAACGCTACTTTCATTTTTATTTAGTATTTAATGGAATGAAATCATAATTATATAAAGGTATATTATAATTCCATTATAATATAACATATAACATCATAAACTCCATCCATTATTCATCCAACATATGGATTAACGAATCAAATCACTTTGAGGGGGCGGTAGTCCGACTTCCTAAAATGAAGATACCACGTTAACCCATAATGGAAACAATAAGGTATTCCATAAATGATAAATACAGAATAATAAGGAAACATAAACATAAATTATATCATATATAAATATATTGACATATTAATGACCACCATTAAATGTGTTAAAAGAAGATTGAACAATCATTGTTTTTTGAGGCAGTAATTCGCCACTCACAGAAACAATATATTCTTTAACCATTAGACGAAGGTGTGTGTAAGTGTAAATAAAATACATATCATAAAAAAATACTAGTATATTTAATATACTGTTCTTGTTACAAAAGAAATGAATAAGAAGAGTTTAGGGGGTTGGAGAATCAAAATAAAACAAAAGAACACTAGTGAAGACATTACCATTAAATCAGGTAACTCCTCTTGGTTTGATCCAAAAGGGTTTCTTGAAGATCTTTCATCCTAAGGTAAGGCTTCTATGATGAAGATAGGGATTTGGAGAGATAAAATGAGTAAATCATTGCCAAGCCAATGGATTGAGAGGTGTGGGTAAGGTGGTAGTGGTGGGGGCCTTTTATAAGAGGGAGGAGGGGCACTCTTGGAAAGTCAAGAAATGGAAATTTATTATATAAAGATTTTATGATTTTAAAGGTCCCAAAATTATATATTTCGAGAATAATGTGATAAGGGTTCGAAATAAACCCATACAATAGGTCTTTGACAAGTATAAGTCTTAGATTTTACATTATCTTTTCATTTTATATAAATCATTCATCAATGAGGTAATCATTGCATCATCATGGTGTCATAAATAAATAATTTTATTTAATGTCTAAAAATAATAAAAATATATCATGATATGGGAAATATTTTTATCTTTTCCATGATAATTTAGTGTCTAAGAGATAATTTACACAGTCTAAAACAAAAATTGTTTTACTTGGGTGATACATACTTTGGTTATACTTTCCCTTTAAAAAATAATATAATAAAATGTCACTATCACCCAAAAGTGATTCCATGGGGTCCCAATGTTTTTCACAAGGAATCCCATGGTCTCCCATGAAACAACCAGTAGCATTAGGACACATGTTGGGGTCATTTTCTAAAATTATGATATTATTTTATTACCCATAACTATTGGATTGCTAATTAATCACGATAATTAAAGACAATTACCATCGTAACTATTCATAATGTCCAAAAATAAAAGAGTAATAATTACATAATTTGGAAATTCTGATTCCAAATATGGAATCAATTTTACCAAATTCCCAAAAAAGAAATTTTATTACTTAATTTAAAAATAACTCCCGTTCCCAAAACTAATATCGGGTTTTTTCAAAACAATAGCTATCAAAAGTTTGACAATTGTTTTTGTCCAATTTCAATGTGAAATCAATTCAAATGACCACCATTGTATTAGACATAAAATATATATTCTATTTACACTTTAAAAACAATTAAAAATATAATCAATACATATAATTAAATTAGATGAAAAAGTAGTTTTGAAGAAGAATGATGTATTATTAACTATTCATTAAAAAATGAACATTGTCGGAAAAATACCAAACATTTATACATAGTAAATTTCAGTGTCCCGATACTAAATAATAAGTTTATTTTGAAAAATAGAGCTTATAAAATTGTCAAATGATAGATTTAAAAATGGTTCTCCATCAAAAGGATGTAAAACAATCATTTAAAAATATTAGAGAATTCAATGCTGAAAATTGGATTTATTCTCATTATAAGGCTATAAAACAATATCTAATTCATAAATAGAAATATGTATGAGAATACATAATTCTATACTTACTTGAGATTTTACATCCTTCCCCAATTTAAAAAATTTTTTCCTTGCAATTTATTTAATTATCGAATAAGTTGGGGTATTTATCCCTCATTGCATTTTCAGATTCCCATGTTGCCTCTTCAATCATGTGGTTTTTCCACAAAACCTTTACTTAATGAATCACCTTATTCCTCAATACTTTATCCCTGTGGTCAAGAATCTGGACTGGTTGTTCCTCATAAGGTAGGTTCACTTCCATCTGAACTACCTTTGAACTCAAATCATGAGATAGATTTGGCAGGTGAATCCTTAACATAGAAACAAGAAAAACATTGTGTACCTGAGATAAAATCAGTGGTAAAGCCACTTGATATGCACCTTATCCAACTCTATCCGTAATTTCATATGTTTCAATGAACCTTGGAATTAGATTTTCATTCTTACCAAATCGTTTCACACTATTCTGTGAGGAAACTTTGTAGAAGTCATGATCACCTACCTGAAAAAAGAGATCCTTCCTCCTGTTGTTCGTATAACTTTTGTGCCTGCTCAGAGCTGTTCTCATGCGTTTAGGTATCAGCTGAACTTTTTCTTCCAAATATTCTACCAATTCTGGTCCCATCAACATCCTTTCCCCAACTTCATCCGAAAAAAGAAAGAGTTCGACACTGCTTCCCATATAATGCCTCAAATGGTGCCATCTGTATACTGGAATGAAAACTGTTATTATAAGAAAACTCTTCCAAAGAAAGATGTTGGTCCAAACATCCCTGATAATCCATCAAAAAAGCATGTAGCATATCCTCCAAAGTCTTAATTGTTCATTCTGACATCCCATCTAACTGACGATGAAAAGATGTACTAAAATTTAATTCAGTACCCAATGACTTCTGAAGGCCTTTCCAAAAGTTAGAGGTAAACATAGGATCAGGATCAGATACAATGGAGAGGGGAACTCCGTGTAACCTGAATATCTCTTTAAGATACAAAAGAGAGAGTTTATCTAGGGAAAAAGTTTCTCGTATAGTAAGGATATGAGAATATTTATTCAAGCGATCAACAATAACCCAGATTGCATTATTAGATGGAGTTGTCTTTGGAAATCCCACAATGAAGTCCGTATATATATTCTCTCATTTCCACTCTGGCACTAGTAAAGGCTGAATCATCCCTTTCGGTAACTACTGCTTTGCTTTAACCTATTGACAAGTCAGACACTTCACAGTAAAATCATCAATATCTATTTTCATTCCATCCCACCAGTAATACTCCCTAAGATCCCCATACATTTTATTACTGCCAGGATGAACTGAAAACAGAGAAATATAAGCTTCACATAACAACTCTCTCTTCAATAGTGAATCACAAGGCACACAAAATATCTTCCCAAATCACAAAACACAATCATTATCAATGTTGAATTCAGGTAAAATACCCTTCTCAACCGGCTCTCCCTTTTTCTGCAACTCACTGTCTTGCTTCTATGCTTGGTTAATTTTGTCTGATAGAGATGATTTCACTGATATCTCAAACAAAATAGAAGATCAACCTATACCAACAACTTCTATTCCAATGTTCATTAAATCCTTAAACAAATGATCATGTTCCAAATGTAACATGGTTAATGAAGCATTACTTTTTTGACTCAAAGCATCAGCCACTTTATTTGATTTTCTCAGATGGTAATGAATTGTACAATCATAATCCTTGATTAATTCTAGACATCTCTTCTGTCTCATGTACTATTCATTATTAGTAAATATATACATTAAACATTTGTGATCAGTATATATTTCACACTTTACACCATAAAAATAATGCCTCTATATTTTTAAAGCGAAAACAACAATAGATAATTCCAAATCATGTGTAGGGTAATTTACCTCATGACCTTTCAACTGACGTGAATCATAAGAAATTACCTGATCATTCTGCATTGGGATACAACCAAGTCCTATCAATGAATAATCATTGTAGATAAAAAACTCACCATTCCTGGAAGGTAGTACCAAAACTAGAGCATTCCCTAATCTTCTTTTCAATTCATTAAAATAGTTATCACATTCTTTTTTCCAGATAATCTTTACACCCTTCTGAGTTAGCTTAGTCAGTGGACTAGATAACCATGAAATATTTCTAAACAACCTTCGGTAATAGCCTGCCAAACCAAAAAAACTAAGAATCTCAGTTAAATTTTAGGGTCTTGTCCATTCTTCAACAACCTTTTTTTTCAGGATCAACAGTTATTTCATCTTTAGAAATAATGTGATTAAGGAAAGAAATTTTTTGCAACCAAAAATCACACTTGATTACTTTCCAATACAATTTATTTTCTTTTAAGGTTTGAAAAATAACTCTTAAATTACTTTCATTATCCTCTTAACTTTTAGAAGACACCATTATATCATCAATGAAAAAACCACAAACATATCCATAAAATCATGGAAAATTTTATTCATACGGTCCATGAATACATCATGTGAATTGGTTAACCCAAACGTCATTACTACAAATTCATAATGGCCATATCTTGTATGAAACGCAGTCTTCAGAACATCTTCTTCCTTTACCTTCAACTGATGGTACCCCGATCTCAGGTCAATCTTTGAAAAATACTAATCTCCCTGGAGTTGATCAAACAAATCATCGATATGAGACAAATGATATTTTTTCTTAACATTGATGTTATTCAAGGCACTATAATCAATGCAATGTCTCTTAAAACCATCTTTCTTTTTATCAAATAAGACAGGATCACCCCATGGTGATGTCCTAGGTCAAATAAATGATTTCTCTAAAAAATCAGTCAATTTCTCTTTAAACACTTAAAGATCAATTTGAGCCATTTGATTACAGGGTTTTGAAATTGGCATAGAATCAGGATCTAAGTCAATAGTAAATTCATCTTCCCGATGTAGTATTATTCCAGGCAACCCATTAGGAAAAACATCAGGATACTCATATACCACTGGCACGACATTAATCTAAACAGTTCCATTTTTTAAAATATATGTGCACGGTAGAATTTATTTCCGTCTTTCACATGTATCTCAGCCTCTTGATATGTTATCAATAGTAAAGTTTCATTATTTTACAAAAACTAAAATTCTTTCTAAAAATAAACATCTTAGGCTCTACAATCAATCTTAAGAGGGTAAATACAGAGCCAATCAATACTCTGCATAACATCAAATTCCACTAGAGTTAAAACAATAAGGTTTGCAAGTAGTTTCTTTCCACGGATGAGGATATGAATTTTCATATATATTATTTTGCCCTCAACATTTCCCCCAGGTGTTTTTTCCACATGTTTATGAGTCATTTATTGAGAGGGAATTCCCAATTTACTAGAATATTTTCAAGGATGAAGGAATGTGTAAACCCCGATTCAAACAACACATTGGCCTAATCTGAGAAAATAAAAAAAGTACATGATACCACTTCATTTGAAAGCCCAACATCTACTGAAGTAGTTGAAAAGGATTTAACCACACCTTTATGCTTGTAGTCTGACTGCTTCCCATCATTTGAGCTCTTTGTTGAACACTCGTTTGCGTAATGACCAATTTCATTACACTTGAAACATTTCACTAAAAATAAATAAAATTTGGTCTTAACATCACCCTGATATTTTTCAGTGCAATCACGAGCCTTATGTCTCATATTACAACATTGGTAGAACTTTCTTGAATTCAGACGACATTCCCTAGCATGCCTTTTACCACATTTATCACAGACTGAAAACTTAGTTTTCTTACCATCGGACCACTTTGAACAATTCTTCCCTTTATCTTGCCACCTCAGTCTCTTCTTCTGTTGGTTGTTACAGAACACTTGATCATCGGAAAACTCCATTTCCACCTTCTAAGAACATCAAACAATCATTCCTAACTTTTGAACTTGTGAGAAGATAAATACCTTCGATATTTTGGCTTTAATCTTGAGTAAAAACGTTTGATTTTACTTTCAATTTCTCAGATAAAATTTTGAGCATACCTTACCAATCGAGTGAACCTTTCCTTATAAGCAGCTACTGAGTCATCCTCTTGCATCAATTCAATGAATTGTTTTTCTATCCTATGTCAAACTACCTTAGGAAAATATTTCTCAAGAAACATACCATTGAATTAATCCCAGTCAAGAGCATCGATCTCAAAAGCGTACCTGATATTTTTAACCATTGACCGCCACTGATCTGCTTTACCCTCCAAATGGTAAACAACAAAACTATCCTTTTGATTGTCTGAACACTCCATGACATTGAAAATCTACTCCAGTGATTTAATACACCCTTCATATAGCACAGGGTCAGATGATCCTTTGAATAATAGGGGATGTTGCCTAATGAAATGTTCCACCACTGACATGTTCCTCTACGGTTGATCTGGCGATCTCGTGCATGGATACCACCACCATTTATCGTTTTAGTCAATTGTGCCATTACTGCACCAAACTGTTCATTTCCAATTCTGACTATCTTAGGATGCTAATTCGGAAGGTCATTTCCTTCTGTATTCCTTCCTAGCACAGCATCGTTGTTTTTTATGCGAAAAACCATTATAAACAAACATGACTTTAATTAAGCAACATGGTAATCTTCAAATGATATATCATCTCAATTTGACCATAACAAAAAAATTTTGGATAACCATTTTATATAATTCTAACTCATAAAGTTATCTAAACCAACATATAATAAAACCTATAAGGCCCCAGCCTAAAACATTAGTTAATATTGAGTTATTACAATAATACACATTGGGGATCCTTTTAGGATTAGTGTTTTATAGAATTAGATCATAAATCATCCATTTTATTCCACATTTCAACAAGGTGGTTACATAAAATATAATATTCATTTTTCCCATCAAAGGAGATATACTAAAAAAACATGTATTCTTTCTTGAAACTTCCTCGACACTGTCATCACATCATGTACTTTTACCTTGACCTCTGAAAGGCATTTCAATGACTTGGGATGAGCATAAAAAGCTCAGTAAGGGATATAAAAGTACGGAAAGAAAAAATTAGTCCATGTATACATAAGAATTAATGAAATCATACATTACTCATAAAACATAAGAACATAAACTTACCTCATGAAATCATAAGGTTTATGGATAACTCATTGAATACATAAGACATTAAGGTAACTTGAGTAATTCGTATCATTCATACGTAGGGAGTAACCCTCGTGGTTACGTTTGGAATACCCATTACAGTATATTCCATAAATCTCTTCGGAGAGACCGTAGCGTTTAACCCCTTCGCATTACCCAATTAATTGGAGATCTATATCGGGCTCACCCGCCCTTAGATTATCACAGAACCACCCGTCTTCATAAATAATTCCCAAGAACCATAACATAATCATATCACATAATACATACATAAAGGAAACATAACATTTCCACATTACAATCACAACATATCAAAAACACTTTGATATAATCAACACATTATCAAAACAATTTTCAATACCAAAATAAAAGAAAAGTAAAACATGGTATTTATTTTTCATTTAAAATCATGTTATGGCTTGTAGAGGAAGCCGAAACCCAAATAAGGGACATGGCGGCGGAGAAGTCGTTGTCGCCACATTTGTAAGACAAAAACATTCCCTTTTTTCTTTTAGTAAAACAATTCATATAAAAATATTTCTTTTTGAATAAATATCAAATTAAAAGGTGTTTATACATCTTATAAAAGAAAGATGTGTATAAAACATAATATGCCTCAATGAAAGGAGATTGAGACAAAGTCCCACACCTCATGTCCGACTTGACTCGATGATTCTTTAATCTAAAAAATAATAAACTTGAGTTAATATCAACTTGATTAAGAACCTTTTTAAAGTTCATTATTCCGTTTATATCACTTATTACCATGTTATTAACATTATGTAATTATTTAAGTTAATAATGGTTGTTTTGTCGATCTTTTGTACCTGAGTCAAAAATAAAATTCTTATAATTACATATTGTTCACGTGGTAAAATATCCATTATATCCTGATTTATATTCATGATGTAGATATCATATATATCATATATATCCAGTATATAAATTCATTTATAATATTACATAACATTTATAGTGAATAAATGAAATGCACCGTTCATGGAGATGGTAAGACGTACGTACGCATAAATGCTACTTTCATTTCTATTTCATATTTAATTGAATGAAATCATAATGATATAAAGGTATATTATAATTCTAATATAATATCATATATAACATCATAAAATATTCCTTTAGAAAACCCATATATGGCATTAACTAATCAAATATATTTGAGGGGGTGGTAGTCCACACTTCCTAAAATGAAGATATCGTGTTTACCCATAATGGAAACCATAAGGTATTCCATAAATGAAAAATACATAACCATAAAGAATACAGAAACATAATATATATCATATATATATATAGTTAAATCTTAATGACCACCATGAAAGGTGTTAAAAGAAAATTGAACAATCATCGTTTCATGATGCAGTAATTTTCTACTCACAAAAACAACATGTTCATTAACAAATAAACGAAGGTGTGTGTAAGTGTAAATCAAATAATTCTCATAAAAAAATATTATTATATTTAAAATACTGGTTTTGTTACAAAATAAATGAATAAAATTATTTTATGGGGTTAATGAATAAAAATAAAGCAAAAGAACACAAGTGAAGACATTACATTTAAATCGGGTAACACCTCATGGTTTGAACCAAAAGTGTTTCTTGAAGAGGATTTTGCCTAACGTAAGGCTTCTAGGATGAAGAGAGGGATGTGGAGAAATAAAATGAGCAGATCTTGGCCGAGCCAATGGCTTCAGAAGTGTGGGTAAGGTGGTATTGGTGGGGGCCTTTTATAAGTGGAAGGAGGGACACTTTTGGAAAGTCAAGAAATGTTACTTTATTATATAAAGATTTTCAGATTTTAAAGGTCCAATAATTATACATTTAGAGGATAAGGTGATAAGGGTTCAAAATCCACCAATACAATAGGTCTTTTACAAGTGTATGTCTTAGATTTTACATTATATATTCATTTTATTTAAATTGTTCATCAATGAGGAAATCAATGCATCATCATGGTGTCATAAATAAATTACATTATCTAATATCTAAAAAATAAAAAAAAAATATCATGATGTATGAAATAGTTTTAGGTTTCCAATGTTTATTTAGTAGTCTAATATATCATTTACAAAGACAAATCTCAAATTGATTTACTTGGGTGATATATGCTTTAGTTATACTTTCCCTTTAAAAAATAATATAATAAAATGTCACTATCACCCAAAAGTGATCCATGGGGTCCCAACGATTGGAACAAGACATCCCATGGTCGGCCATGACACAAACAGTAGAATTAAGGTACATTTTGGTATCATTTGATATTATTATTATATTATTTTATTACCCTTAACTACCTTATTACTAATTAATCATGATAATTAAAGATATTTACCGTTGTTACTACTCATAATGTCCAAAAACAAAATATTATTAATTAAACAATTTGGACCTTCTGATTAAAAATATGGAATCCATTTTACCAAAATAACAAAATTTAAATTTTAGTAATTAATTTAAAAATTATTGTCATTGTCAAAACAAATAGCGGGTTTTTTTTGAAACAATATCTTTCAAAAGTTCGACAATTTTTTATGTCCAATTTCAAAGTGAAATTAATTAAAATCACCAAAATTGGATTAATTGGTGAAAATATATTATATTTAAACTTTAAAACCAATTAAAAAGTTCATCTCTCCATATAATTAAATAAGATTAAATAATAGTTTTGAAGTAAAATGGAGTATTTTTCACAATTCATTAAAAAATGAACATTGTCAGAAAAATTCAAAAAAATTATCCAAAGTAAATTTTGAAGTCCCAATACTATAGAATAATTTTATGTTGACAAATAGAGCTTATAAAATCTTCAAAAGATATATTTAATAATAATTTTCCATCAAATGGCGGTAAAACAATATTTTAAAAATATTAGAGATTTCAATGCTTAAGATTTGATTTATTCACATTTTAAGCCTCTAAAACACTATCTAATTCATAAATAGACATAGATATGAAAATCCATAATTCCCTACTTACATGGGATGATACAATAATAGAGAAAATATAATATATATATATATAATGTGTACAAATAGTTTCTATTATAATAGGAACCATGAGAGGTGGTAGGTGAAAATTGAATAATCGTCGTTTCATGAGGCAATAGTTCACCATACACAGAATCAATATGTTCATTACACATAAAATGTAGGTGTGTCTAAGTATAGAATGAAACCATAGTATAAAAACAACCTATTATATTTATTATTCTTTTCATGTTATTTAATCATAGAAGAATTAGTATTTAGGGTGTGGAGAATGTAAATGAAACTAAAAAGAATGATATAAGGAGTTACCTCTTAATTGGTTATCTTTTTGTGTTTTATACCAATGGGATTCCTTGAAAGGTTTTAATCCCTAAGGAAGTCTTCTAGGATGACAAGAGGGATTATAAAAAGAGTTTTGGGAAGGTATTGACTAAACCAACGTGTTATTGATGTGGTAGTATTAGGGAAGAGAGGGTACATCTTTATAGGAGGGGGAATTAGAACCCTTAGAAAGTAGTAAATTATTTAATTAATAGAAATTAATGATGTAATTCCAATGTATAATAAATGAAAAATTTCAAATAAATATGAGGATGTTACAAAATCATCTCATCTAATAATTATTATACATGTTCATAATTTATTTTACACATTATCTTTTCAGATTACCCATAATTGTTATATTTTTTTTAATTGTGGTAACAAAATTTTAATTATTAAATGGATATTAATTTTACTTATATGGGCTCAGTTTACCTTAATTATATAGTTAATGACCGTTTTGTCTTATAATATTCACATAGATATTGTAAAATATTTTTATGAATTTGAAATTATTTAATTAATTTCAATTTTCTAATAAATCATCAATCGTGTCAATTTTTACATTATTCATTTTATTGAATTTTCATGGAATCTAAATAGAGAGAGAACTCAATGAAAAACAATTTAATAGTCTTATAAATATTCATATTAACCTATAAATATTTTTATGACATAAATTATATCATATAATAATTATTTTAAACATTTTAATATAATTTATCTAATTACGTTATTAATATTGTAATCACTACATCATCACTCTCTCATAAATAAAATTAATAATTTAATTTATATAAAATAAAAATAATATAAAAGATCTATAAACTATTAATATATTTTTAATTACTATTTTTAGACTAAGTGATTATCTATATAAACACATATGAAAATTATTTTAGTAAAAATTTATATGATTTTAACATATTTTTCATTACATTAAATTAAATATTATAGATGTAATAATCACACCCAAGTAGCCTAAAATTCCCATTATTTTATCCAAATATTTATATGGTACTCCATATCTCATAAAATATGATTAGGACATGTGTTATGGTAGTTTTATATTATTATAATATTATTTCCCCTTATTTAGCTGATTTACAAATTAATCGCGGTGAGTAAAAATAATTACTAATGTTTTTATTCATAATGTCCAAAAATAATAGTGACCTATTTAAATAATTTGGAACTTATTATTCCAAAAAATGAATCAATTTTACAAAATCCATAACATAAGCTTTCTAGTAAATTATTTAAAATCAATCCCTATTATCAAAATGAGAAACAAATTTTTGTAATGTAAAAACCCTCAAAATATTGACATGCATTAATATCTAATTTCAATGTTAAATTGTTTCAAATGTCAATTATTGTATTATTTGATAAAAACATAATATGAATATAATTTAATTTCAATTAAAAATATAATCAATCAATATAAATAACATAGATGAAAATAAAATTTTTAATTAAAAATACAATTTTTTTGATTATTCATTAAATTGTGAATTTTATCAAAAAAATATGAACACTTGAACCAATGAAATTTTTGATATCTAAATTCCATATAAGAAGCTTATGTGGTTAAATATAACTTATAAAAATTTCTAAAACTAGATTTAAAATGGGTTCCCCATCAAAATGAGGTAAAAATGACTTTTTTTAAACAATACACCATTTATGCTTAAAATGGATTTTGTTCTAATATATTGTCTAGAAAATATATAATATTATTTTTAAGCATCATGTTTAGTTTACATTTTACTAATATAATCCAAAAAGAGTGATATTATTTTTTAAACACAATTATTCTCATTTAAATAGGTTTTCATAAAAACACATCCTTTATATTCAATTAATTTTTATTTCCATTTATAATAAATTTCGAAGCCATTGAATTATTATATTAACATGAGAAAACCATATTTTAACAATTCAGTTAATACTGTTAATTACCGTCATTCTAGGAACTAGGTTATAACTGTAACATTTAAATAATTATATTTAGTTGTTCGTTTAAGGTTAATGTGGTGTGTTATGTGTGCTATTGAATATAGTGGTTTGTTTTTAAAACTCAAAATGTTAGACCACTCGGGGTAGATCATGATAATTTGGTATTAATGAAATCCATTGATAAATATGATAGATCATGGGGATAATCACAAGTGAGGATTACATTGGTTGGTAGGGAAACAATACTTGTAGATCATAGTGAATTATGTATGCAATGGAGGTCAACCAAGACACATATTATTTAATACACCTATAATATGATAAAATAACATGAATTTTTCTTAAAAATATAAAGTAATGTGATTATTTTTGAATGGTAGAGACTAATGTAAGAAACATAAATGAGGATTTTATATGTATGTGATAGAATTGGGTAGTGAATGGGAATTAGGTTAGTCCATTATTAATAATTATTAAATATTCCATATTCTTTGTTTATGAAGTCCATAAAATTTTCTATTTTTTAAATATGGATCAAGGTAGAAAACCTTTTCAGTCATGGGTTAGTGTGGTTTTTTTGGTTCCACTAGAAGATTACTACATAATTAAAATTGATGAAAAATACTCTTAAATAAAAAAATCAATAGTTACAACATTATTTCCCTTTGAAGTATGAGGGATCTAATTCTAACTAGGATACCGAGGAATTAATAGATTGGGATATATAATTATTTTTTATATATTAACGGGAGTCATATAGTATTCCATTAGCTACCAATATATTTTGAGGTGTTGTTCAATATTTGTTGGTTTAATATATTTGGGATAATGGGCAGTAAAATGTTTCATGGGAGATATTTCATAAAGAATTTTTTTTTCTATTTTTAAAGAGTTCCTGGATATAAAAATATTTATTTTATGATACTCATATTTGTAAACATAGGGTTAAAGACCAATTATAGGATCTAATATTATAATATTATCTTATGAAGAATTATCAAATAAAGGGAGATGGAAAATTTGATTAATATATTGGAGAAAGGGTAGGATGATGATATCCTTGCAATGACCCTAATACTCATCTATATATAATATAGCATGACAGTGGCAGTTTTAGTTAAAATGGTAAATTTTGTTATGAGGTTTGAAATGGATAGAATAATATGATGGATTTTCCAATAATAGATCATGAATACATCGTATGTGGTTCCATATTTCAAAATGAAACCTTAGTGCATTATTGATTATATTTAAGATATATGCACTACCCTAGTGAACCATATTTTGTCTATGAATCAAACATGGGGCTGAGAGACTTCAAGTTTCCCTAGTCAAGACTATTCTAATTAGAATATGGGTTAGATTGTATGATGTATGTACAGATTGTGACCTGATTATAAGGAATCATTGGTCATTGATATATTTCCTATATATAAATATAAAACCATATATTGAGACCATTAATTTGAAATATATGTAGTTTTTATGGTCATTTTTTATTTCAATAGGTGACAAGTTTTATTCTGTAATTATGATAAAGAGAAAATTTTTTAATTTAGTGAAATCTTCAGTGAGCCTCTTCATACATACACTCCTGGATCTAGTTCTAAAAAATAATAATCTTGGGATTGGATACATTGTGAGCCTATAGAAGAAAAAAATACATATATTTCAAGATTATAAACATTACATCTCAAAAAATATAACACAAATACAGAACCAAAAGGTTTATTGTCTTCGGAAATTAGGTACATAATAATTACATTGTAAAAAAATAACAATACTATCATCATACTAGACCCTCTTCTAAAATTATCATAGTTTATAATCATTTTCTTAACATTAAAAATAGATAACATAAGAAAGGGGATATCTCAAATTATTATATGGGGAAAATTATTAAATTTACATAAACTGTAACATCATAAAAATATGAGTAATTGGGATTGTGGTATAATTATCTCATTAAAAATTACATGAAACAATAAGAGTTATCCATAAGGAATAATAGCATGAAATTTAATATAAAATGTTAAAAATTATATCCTTTCATAAGAGTGTCGATTACTGAGACAATAATGATGATACATAGAGAATACCATAGACTTATAACAAAGAAATATAAAAAATAACACATTTATAATGAAATAATAAGATAGTAAAGTATGTATTTTCACCTGATTCCAATAACATAGTCGTTGTAGACTAAAAGTGAGTGAACCCTCCTAGGACTGGGCTAAAACCACTTATTTCATATTTGGATTGGGATTAAAATTCATGTAATATCTTCGGATTAGTATATTCTCCAATGTTCCCTATCGGTATTGGGATAAAAAACCAAGTACCACTTTGTAATTGGGATAAAAACTAGTGTACATTTTGGACATGGGATAAAAACCGTTATAACCATTTTTTATTTGGATAAAAAATCATGAACTATTTTTGGAATTGGGTAACAACCCATTTAACCTTTATGAATTTGAATAATTACTAGTATACCATTTTGGACATGGGATAATATCCCATGTAACATCTTGGTCTAGCGATAACAACAAGTATACCCTTCAATGCATGAGATAAAAAAACCAAATAAATTATTTTCATTGGAATAGACAAATATATATTCATTGTAGCATTTTATAAAACTCAATAACCCTTTTAGACATGAGATAACAATCTGTGTAAACTTTTTTTATTTTGATAACACCAATTATACTATTCTGAGCATTTTATGGCAACCCATGTGCCTTTTATGATAACATTAGTAATAAATCCTTAACCAATGAATTATAGGTTCATACACGAACCTAACATTCAACATTGATACATTAATAACCCATTTGAAATAAATTTTATACAGTATCATAAAAACCCATTGAAATGAAATTGGTGTTATAAAATTTCTATATAATGAATCATAAAAGGAATTCCTGAATAAGATAAGTTGAACAAAATTTAGTCACCCAATAAGAATATATCAAAATATAATTGAATTTATAATTCATGAAAAATTACCTAAAAAGGGATAGTGATATTCTCTATAAAGAGATGTTTGTGAAATCACAAAATATGTTCTCATAAAATTTATTTAACATTAATAAAAAAATAATTTATATGTCACATTCAAAATTGTTTTTCATGAATTTGACATGAAAAAAATTACAAATTTTTTTTGAAATAAATATCTGAAATACATCCTTGAAAAACCATATTAACGTTTTTATAGGGAATATAACATAGAAGATAAAACATACTACAATGGAGGGAGAATAATCAATATTTTAATATACCATTGGTGGGAACCTCATTATAAAAAGAGTTAAAATGATTATTGTTTTAATGTTGTAAATAATAATAAGAATATCACATGAGATAAGTCATATTTAGATTTCAAAATAATAATTTAAAAAAATTTCAAAAATAAAGATTTAGGTTATGGAATAAAAATTGCCTTTAAATAAAATGATGTTATTCATAACAATGCTATTAATATATCTGAATGAAATTAATCAAAGAATAAGTATTTAATTATTTTAAAATTAAATAAATAGAAATATGAATAATATAATAAAACAATTATTGTGTAATAATAAAATAATAAATAGAATAAGTTCAATAATATAGCTTAAAGCTCAATGAAAGGGAGACAATCTAACAGAAACACTTATGGATTCAGTTACATTTAAATTAAAATACATTAAATATAAAACATGAGATTAATCATTAAATTCAATTAATTTCATGAATGTAATGATAAATGTAATCAGTGTGGTACTATATAAACAACTAATATTAAAACATTTTTTAATATGACATATTTCTCAACGAAATCTAATTGAGATGAGAAAAATCATACCTTAACTCTTAACATCAAAAAAGAACATTAATCTTCGATATAATAAACGAAACAATCTAATTGAAGATGAATATATTGATGACATTGTTTTTTTATTCTTACCTAACAAAATGTGTTATATAAATAACATGATTAAATATTAATAAATACCTAAATTAAAAAAAATATAAAAATTGTAATATTAAATAATAATGGTAATTTTTCTTCTATTTTAATCCATGAAATAAATTTATATAATTGTTCTTATATGTTGTTAAACAGACCAGAATAATAATGTTTTACAATTAATAGATAACTACGATTCAGGATTAATATAGTTAAAATAACATTATTCAAGAAATATAATGATATTATTTATATATTTTAAATATATGTATTCTAATTTTTAAGAGGTGGATAATGTGATTAAGATAATATCATATTAGTTTCATAGACGAAATCATTTTTCTTGTTAGTAGGTTTATTTTAGGATGTTAAATTAAGAATGAATGCTTATTATTAAAATTATTTATACAATGGAAAACTTATCATTATAGTATCTTAATAATTCTAAAAATATAATATTTATAAACCAAAACCATTTTTAGAACTATCCCAGAAATTTTGGGATGAAAAACGAAGCACATTGTTCATTAAGGCGATAGTCCACATGTAAGGCCAGTGAAAATTCAATTTATTAAATAAATCGGAGATGAATTTATAATGGTTGTACCATGAATATAATAAAATTTAATAATACTAATTTATTTAGGTATTTATATTAATATTATTAGAAATTCCTTGGTGGAGGATGGATGAGAAAAATATGGAATATAATTTTATGGTGTGCATAATACTCACATTGAGAGCTTGAGTTTTTTCTTGAAAGTCCTCCTATAAATGGGGGACATTAGGAGATTTCATGGAGATGAAATGGATTCACAATATTAAGGATAATTATAGGAGTAGAGATAATGGACTGGGAACATGATGAATTCTATGGTTATTTGTGTCTGGAATATGGTTTAAATGAGATCCTTTTATTGTAGAAAATTGGTTACCTTTCTATGGAAATGAACGATAGGTAATGGTTTAGAATATAATTCCATGAATGTTATGTGTAAAAATATAGGTGATTTATGTTGAAATAACATTATGACCAACCAAAATTCGTATAAATATTGTCTTTTAATGTTAACTTCTTGAAATTTGGGCTACATTTTGTTACTCATTTGTATCATTTTAATCCTTGATTAAAAATTAACCATAGTAATTATTTTTTTACTAAAAAATATAATATGACACCTATTACAAAATTTAAACATTAGTATTTCTAAATTGGAGTAATTTTAATATAATATAATTTATAAATATAAAAAATGATATTTAATATCTAAATTTAATATATTGAAAAAATCATATATTTATAAAAATAAATTTTCATATATTAATTGTTCTATATAATTATTTAATGTTAATTAAAAATGTATTTGTTTTAATGTATGATTTTTATATTTAATAATCATACTATTGATATAATTTAATATATATTAATTTAATTTATTAAAATTACATAACATTGGTAAAAATATTTCATTGATAAATAATTACTTCCTTGAATTAAATAAATTTATCCTTAATACAATATTTTTTATGCCAGAAAAAAATACTGTGTTAATCTAATTATTTTAATTCTATGATTCAAAATATGGAATCAATTTTATTTTATTCATTTTATAAAATTTATTCAAATTAATTATAATATAAAATAAAAAACAATGTAATAGAAAATAAATATATTATATAAAGCTGTAATTTTTTCACATTCAGTGTCATGAGAAAGTATTTATATTAAAATAATTTTTTTGTAAGTTATTAATAATTTCCACATTATTAAATAGTGTCCAATAGTTTTTAAAAATAAAAAATTTATATACACATTATAATTATCTTAGAAAAGGTAATTTTTTAAATAATGGGTTTTATTCTAGTTATTTATGATTGAACCCTCATTTAAAAAATTATGGATAATTATTATAATTAGATTTATGTTTAATACAATAATTTTTATTTTTATAAGTAAATTTTAAAAAAAATATTTTCATAAAAATAATTGTAATAATTGGAATATAAAAATTATTAATAATTACAGGATTATTTCATCCAAAATTATACTAACAAACCCCTCTAAAGCATATACATAATATATAAGGGTAATATATGATGAGGTGATTATCATGGGATGTTATTCAACTGTCATGGATCTCGTAGGGATTAAATTAGCATAAACTTCTCCTTTAAATGATTTTTCTCAAGACGAACATGTTAGAGTTCAGCTTGGACATGTCTTGGGAAAACCATAGTAATGATAAATCCTTTCATATATTGAATAAATTATAATTTTATGTAATACTTATACCTCACGATTCAATTTATTCTACTTTTTGAACCGATTTCATAATACAATAACAAATATTAATGTTCACTAATGATATGACTGTATTTTTAATGTTAATTTTTATTAAATATAATTTTCTCTTAATAAAAGTACCATATTTATGTTTTATATCAGTATTCATGTGGTGAATGATTTTAAAAATAGATTATATGTAATGAGAAATATAAAATAAAATCATCAGGAATTAAAATTGGTTGGGTCAGAGATGTGATGTGTCCCTATCATCAATGATGATGGTTTTGATGATGAGATTAATGGAGCTTCAGTTAGAGGTGTTGAAAATTGATTAATAATAGTACCCAAATTCCATTTTAATATGTTTTAATACAACCCCATTTTCATGAAATCATGTTTGGGATATTTTTATAGATGTGAACAACTCCAATTTTGAGATATCTATATAGTGTAGTGTCTTTTTAGCTATGAAACCTATAGAATAATATTAAAGATATTTAGTATAGAGGTTTTAATTTATCTAACGTCTCACCTTGGGGAATTAATTTCATGTTGATGAAGGAGGTTTATTATAGTCTATGACTATATATTAATTATCCTTATAATAATTAACTGATAGTGTATAAGCACTATGTAATCCAAAGTATTGATTATGAGTTAAGATCCCAACTCTAGACGACCGTAGTTTGGGGTAAATTATTTTTATTGACACTATATACATGTGATCTCATCCATGATGATCTAATAACCTATATGTATTAGAAAATATGATAAATACATAAATATCAGATTATAATTGAAAACATAACTTACAACACAAAATATTCATTGAGAACCCCATTATTCCTTTAATAATATTGTTTTATATAAATCATAATACACATCCTAACAAGCTAATGAATGTAATCACATGAAATGGTTGAGATGTAATACTCATAATGGTATTCATATAGAAAATGATATCATGAATAAAAAATGCATAATTAATATGTCAACGTAAATAACTGAAACACATTAAATTTAATCAATAACATTATGATAAAGAATAATATTGCTGGAATAAGTAATGATCCAATAATTACACATATATAATCATTAAAAATTAAAACTTATACATATTTATTCATAATAATTTAATTATCACATTGACATCAATAATGAATTTCATAATGATAGAATGCATAATATCAGACATTTTAACCATACCATCAAGTCTCATTCCCAAACATCATACATAAATTGTTAAATACTCATCCATATACCCATGAATGTTTTTATAATATGACCTAACAATGCCTCAAGGGTATATATCTGGCCCCACCTTTATAGACTAAGTTCAACGAATTTCACATATGACAGGTGAAAAACATAATCAATTTAAACCACTGTATTGACAAACAAGCTTGTGAAATGTTAATAATTTACCCAATCAAAAAAACATAATCATGAACCACCAAAAGTAATATAAATAATGGTATGATAATAGTAAATCCCTAGTCAAACTAATCATAAATCATCTAGAGGAAAACTAATGATGGAACTAATAGAGTATAATTTTAGTATGATATCTAAAAATGGTGTTGAAATTGATGAGAATACTTAAAGAATATATCTTCAATATTTATTGAGTAAAATAATCTTCTCAATTTAAAATCAGTCATTTAAAGTGAAAAAAAAATTATAAAATTTTAAGGGAATCAATTTAATTGAGAACTATAATTTAATCAAGTAATATAAGATTTAATGTAATGTGTGTTGATGATTGTGGGTGATTCATCACATTCCATATAATTTATAAAATCAATCTTTTCACACTATATTAAAAAGGATAAAAAGTAAATCATTGGAAGAAAAATTTGAATTTTTTTTATCAATTTCAAAATTGGGATAAATTAATTAATAAATAATTTCGATGCTTTTAAATTAATTTTTGAGAATATTTTTAGAAAACATGTATATGGATTAAAAATCATTTTCGACTATATTGATAAATATAATTATCTTTACAGAAAATAATTATCTCAATAATTTTATGTAACACCAATAGTAAAGTGAAACTAATATATAAAAATTTCATGAATAACATTCATATATGAAAATATATTAATTTTGAGATATAAATAGTAAATAACTCTCGTACAAGAGGCTTAACAATAACCAATCTCAAATAATGGCGAGATTGTAATATAAACCCTTACCCATTTGGTAACAATTTAATCATTTTATCTATGGATTTATTAAATCTAAATTAATCATTAAATACCATGTAAATAAATGTATTAATTCAATAAAATTTCTAATGTAATTTTGTTCAAAAAATAAATAAGTGCTAAATATGGAATTTTCCTCATTGAAATAAAAGTGAGATGAGAAACCCTTACCATAGGACTGATTTCAATAAAATGTGTATGAACTCATGTATATAACATATAAAAATATTATACATAATATTCCTAAAAAGAATCATATATATAACATATTATATTGTTTACTTATATTATCTTATCACTATGTTTTTAACAATTCTTTGCCAATATCTCTATTTTGGGTAATAACTGTTTTGTTTTTCACTTATTTTTTGGTTTGTTAGTTTATGAAATTTCACATTGATGATGATTACATAATATCAATACTATTACCCAATAAATAAATTTCTTATATATTTATTATATAAGTATTCATAATTTTATTTAAACATTAGAGGTGGAAAATGAGTTGAATCATTCATAGATGTGGTGGGTCATTCTTAAAGATGAAGAATGATTTAATTTTTATTATGGATGAACATAAGTGAGGTAAATAATTTTTCAACATTATATAATAATTTTAATTATATATATATATATATTTTTATTCATTAAATCTCTCCTTATTACCATCGATGTCAATATGAAATTAAAAATTTGTCACATCACGTCATGTAGGTAGTAGTCCACATGTTTGCACGAGAAACATTATCATTGATAAATATATTGGATTCTAAGAGGGTATAATTGATAGTACAATTATTAAATTTTAATTAGGAAATAAATAAATTACATATTCCTTAAATACATCATTATGTTAATCTGTTATATGTGGTGATGTAAAAAGATTAATATAGGCTCGAGTGGAGGTAATCTTCCATACACAAGATTGATGGTTTTGTTTCCCATTTTATAATAGATGATATTGATATATGTCATTAAATAAAAATAATAACATCTCTGTATAGGTTAAATAATTTTTTTATCATATTTTATGGATATTAAAACTACTTAATTGAAGAAATAAATTGAAAATGTATGGTTAAAATATATTTCTCTTCTTCAAAAAAAATCATTATGTTTGTAACTAAATCATTAATATATTAGTGTTGTGATAAAAAAATTACTATAGGTCATGGAGATAGATTAGATGAAGGTATTTTTAAATTTACATTCTAATAAATTGGTTAATATAACTGTGAAATGATCCAGATATGGGGTTCCCATTACTAATTGGGGGAGATGACACAATTGAAATTTTTGAGAATAATAAATTGTAATTCACATTTTTTAGATTTCAAAAAGCATAAAAATATATAATTATCCACAATTATATTATTTAAGAACAAAATATGTACAGAAAATATATACTCTACATTTTTTGGTTATTTTAAACATTATCATCTTATTTTAAAACCTTGTAATTTGTTTTAACCATAACCTCTCTAATTATTAATTAAAATGTTTAAATATAAATTATAGAAAACATTAAGTTGAAATTATTATATAATAATAATTATTGTGATTTGAAATATGTAATACCTTATTTCATAATTAACCCAATTAAATTGATGAATTTTATATAAAATTAATATCGTAGATGCGATGAAAGAAAATTATTTTTCACACAAAAAGTATAATATGTCTAAAACATATTTATATAAAAATGGAGTGTCTAATTTATTATATTAACCTAAATTCTATTAGTTTTAATATAAATTAACTATTAATATATTTAAAATTATTTTAAAAGTAAAATTTTCATGTAAATACCTCAAATTAGAGGTAGTTTTTAATCATAAAAAAATTACTAAATTTAGAAAATTATAAAATTTTTAATATAATATAATTTTGAAATTATGAATTAATAAATTAATATTATATATTAAAATAACTATAAAATTTTACAAATTATTATTTACATATGTATAGTAAACTCAATGAAACTGCTTTTTAGAAAAGTGTATTTTTAAGAAAGAAATCGATTTATTATTATATAAGAACTATACAAATTATTACATTTATTATGAAATATTTAATTTAATATATTAAATATGTTTATTTAAAATAATTCAATAAAAATGATTATTTTAATTAATTAAAAGAAAAATATATAACACACAAGAAAATAGATTTTTCAGAAAAAACATTTGTTTTAATTTGAAATGATTTATTTTTATTTATATATGATTGTTAATACATAATTTATTATAGACATGTTTAAACAACATAATTTTTATAATTTAGTGTTAATCATTCATAAATTCCAATTTAATAGATTGGATATAATAATATAATATAATACGATCCAATTAATCTTGGGGTTGTGTTTATTACAAGCTATTGAAGATATTGAATTTATTAAAAATGAAATATATCTTATTTTAAATGGGAGTAAAATTATCCCCACATTCAATAAATTGAATCATTGAAATTCTATATTAAGTTCATAATCAAGGGACTTACATTTTAAAATACCTCTTTTTAAATATGACATCATAAAATGGTTTAATAAAACATCCTCTTAAAAGAGGAGGAAAGGAAATATGAATTTCATCTTGAATAACACATTACTATGTTTCCCTATATGAAAAAAAATTGGAATATAAAATATGGATATGTAAGTGAAAAATATAACACAAGGCCATATAGAGTGCGATATATAACATCTTTAGGAGAAAGATAATAATTACAATGCCCTAAATCTGTAATGGATGAAAAGGAAATTGATTCATCAAAACTGATTGTAATACGATAATTATATAACAAAGAAAATTTTCTTACACTTGAGTAATTTTTTTATTACCTTGAGTAAGAACATAATGGAATTTAAGTAAACGATATATTTTTATTTCATAATAATTAATTCATCCTTTTTATTGTGGTTAAATCAATATTCATAACATCTCTTACTGTAATAAATGAATACATAATAAAAATGCTATGCTTGAAATAGTAAAATTTAATTTTAATATGTCATATGATCTATACAATGTAAAAACCCAAACCCCAGTATCATAGGGACAATGGCTTATGTTATTATATTTCCATAAGATACAAAGAAAGACAAAATGAAAGAAAAATATTTTGACTAGTTTTGGAAAGCAAAATACATAATTGAATCTTATATTACAATTTAAAATATAAAATAAAACATATTGAATCATTTCTTAACACCATTATTCTCCTTTATTAACCCAATAGATAAGTCATAATAAACTTCTTTTTATCATTGTGAAAAAGAACACGTATGAAATGGGTGATATCAGAAGCATAGTAAGGGTATACATACGGTGAATTATTTCTTAAAAATTAATAATAAATTATTTCATGGTTAAAAACAAAAACACATTCGATTTAATAAATACCATTAGCCTAATATAGTATGAATATACTATGATAAAATAATTACATTTTAAAATTACATGAGAATGAAATTAAATCATGGATATTATACAAGTCCAATAATATTATGGAATACCGATAATGAATATAATAATCAGGGAATGCATAAAAAGGTAATTATAAAGTGTACCACTAAGGCCTCATTCATGATGTATACATAAACATGTATGGTCTCGGCTAAAAATCGATCTAGTTTGTCTTATGGGACATACCGAGGCATTGAGGGGAAATTTTCATCCCCACCCATCACATACTAAGTCCAATTCATTCCTCATATGAAAGCGGTGAAACATAATAAACATAAATATTTATATTAAAACAAATAGATGAAATGTAAAGATATTTCATATACAATTAATTAAACAATAAACCATCTAAAGAAATATTGGCAATGGTATCAAAATAGTACAGCCACATATAAAATGATTGTAAAATATTCAATAGAATAAAGTATATGTATCATAAAAGATAAACCTCAGTATAGAAAATATTATTCAATGGATTTTGGAATGGATACATCAATAATATGAGTAAACAATTTTTGTGGAAAATTCTCTTTTTATATTTTAATTATCATATTGATAAAAATATACATAATGATTAAAAATAATAAATTTTCATTGAGAATAACAGTCAAATATTTTAAAAGAAGAATAAAATATTGAGGCATCATTATTTTAGGAAAATCCACTCATTCCATTATGAATTTAAAAAAACATTCTTTTTAAATCTTGAAAAAGAAACATTAAAAAGAGTTTTCTTAAGAGATAGTTTATTACAAATATCATATCATTGATGTGACTATTAATCAAATGAATTGACCAGCTCTAAATACACATAAAAAGGGATAATAAATTATAATATAATAAAAAATCATCAAACAGACAATCATACCATTACATAATCAATGGTTTAGGATTTTAACCCAAAGAATTGAAATTGGGAGAAGAATTATTTTACCCATTTCTAATCAATTGAAACATTTCCCCCCTCAAATTAATGGTCATAAAATGAAAAATTGAACTCCGTAAATATAAATAGATTCATGATATGATATAATATTGGGTAATATGTACACCACATATAATAAATATTGGTTTAATAATAAATATATCTCATAGAAGGAAATGTGAGAGAAGAATCCTCGACTATATGTACGATTTCCACTAAACATTTATGAACCTCTAATGTAGTGATTTTATATATATTATAATCTTATAAAATAATAATAATAATAATAATAATTATATAATATATTATCCCCATATAAAATTTTACTACTCATCTATTAATAATATATTATAAATTTCACTATTTGGGGTGTTAATTACTTTTTTTCTTCACGGTTGTTTTTCGTTACAAGACCCATTTCTCTTACATACGTTTCAATACAACATTTCCAAAATGATATTAATGTCATCATTAGCATATTTAATTATTAAATACATGTTTATAACCATTTTGGAATATTGATGATGGAAAATATAATATACCACTATGTGGAGACGGTAAGCAGTAAGTGCTCATGGGCAGTACATTCTTTTATCATAGGATGGATAAAAGGTAGAATATGGTTTTTTCATAATCATATTAACATATAATTATATATATGATTCTATTTTTATTACATTATAAGGGAAATAACTCATGGATAGGAAGTATAAGAAAAAAAACTTGATAGAGTGATTAAGGATTATTACCTCTTCTTCAATAAAATTCAATCAGATATATTCTAAAGGGATCTAGGGATTTGGTTTTGGAAGGACAAAAACCAAAAAAAATCATGGATAAGGATGTTTTACAAAAGAATTTGATAGAGTTTGGATTAGCTATAAGTCCAGAAGGTGATGGAATTAAAATAAGGAAAGAGTGCCCTTTTATAGTTGAGGTGAGGGGCACCTATTAAAATAATCAAAATATTTATTTATAATAAATTATATATTATTTTTATTACAAAAAGGGGAAAATTATTCAATTAAAATATGATATATTTTTTATATCTCATTAGAAATAATATGTTTACACTTTTTGTGATAAACTATAAATGTTATCATTTTGATTATATTTAGTTTCCATATTTTAATTTCATTTATGGATACAATTTATTTACTATTAAAAGGATTCTAATATTTTTATAGAAAATTTAAATTGGGAAATAAATGAAATATTTGTTAATGTTTTGACCAAATTAAAATCACTAATTATTTCTGAAGATTTTTTAATGAGTTTGGAATAATTTAATAAAATATTAATTTGAAAAAATCCCATAATTTCTAATTTGGTGCTATTCATTACTTGTCATTATTGAAAGAAATAAAGCATGATAATATACTAAAAAAATATTTAATGCACCCCTAATAGGTCATAATATTCTATAAAATTGGAGGATCCCATTAATTAGTTAAAAATATTTTTATTTAAATATTTTTATTATGATTTATGTGATTGTATAATTAATAAAAATAATTATTGCATCATCATTGATTAATTAATTATGTTTCTTATTTCTTCAACAAAGATTGAAAATACCAAGATGAATATAAATATGTAATATTTAAAAATAATATCTATAGACAAATATAACTTATAAATAACTCCATGTAAAAATAATACACTTATTAAAATATGAACGTGAAATCATTGACTTTTATTAAAATAAAATGATATAAATATCATAATCCCTTCAAATTATCCCCAAAATTCATAAATAAATACATCTCCTGAAAAAAAAGATTATTATGTTCAAAATGGACACTTATATTAATTCATAATCTACATTTTTAAAAATTTTATATACATAAAATATGTTTGATACAAGGAAATCATGAAATCTATAAGTGGATAACCCATTACCCATCGTAATTTGAAGATAGAAATCATGAAATATTTCAACAAAATTCGCGTTTTGAAGATAATTCTTGAATGAAGAAGGATGTAGGGAGTTTTAGACACATGTCCTTAAAAGGTAAAATATTCCAATCATTAATGACATATATGTGATATAAATAATGATTTAATATCTAAAGAAGAAACCATATATCTACACTAAATTACGTGAATCTTCATTACATGTCATGTAATATTTATCTTATATATATTGCAATAGGGTAGTGGACTTGATATGGTTCCCAGAGTAGACTTGTTTTGTTCATTCATTCCTATTTTCTTATCTTCTAATTCCTCCACCCTAAACTCAAAATTTCGTAGTCTCCATTTAATTCTTCTCATTAATAAAATTATTTTAGATGTAATTCAAGGATATTGTTCATTAATTTTTCACAAGAACCACCATTTCTCTAATTGTTCGTTTTTATTATCAACCCATGATGAACCATTGGTTCTATTTTTCTCTTCCAAATATCATGTATGCTTATAATTTAATTTTTTATTCAAGATCAATATTGTATTATTATGGTTTCATAATCGTCAACTTTAGTAATCATGATTAATTTCATGATCTTCACACAATTAATCTTCATTTTTTATAGCCTTTCAAGCATGATTTCAATTCCTTATTTATTTTCATTCAATCCTACCTTGAGTGGATAAACCAACATGGGTAGGGATCAAGATTAGTGGCATCTAAACTCAATAAATCTGTAATTCTAATCTTGGTAACCATATTAGTTATGAATTAGGAAAAATAAATCTTTTCAATCTAATTCATTTGAATACCCCGCACCATGATTAATTGGAATGAAGGACCATATCCTATAATAATGGGATCAAGCAATGTAAAATTTCTCCTGACACTTTCTACTTTTGAAGTACATCTTAATGCATCTAGGTTTTTACTATATCTAGATCATGGAATAAATACCTCTTTTGGTAGAAATTGTTGATTTAAAAATTATTGCGTAGAGTCCTCCACATACTTCATAGCCTAATCCTTAGGATCCTACCATGTTATAATTAAGATCATAATTTCTTCACAACCCCAAAAATTAATCCAGAAACCTTCCATATTCATTAATTCAACCCTCGACTGCATAATTAATATTTTTCAAAAGTGATCGAACTCATTAGGACTGATAACCCAATGGTTTTCATCCATATGATACTATTACTTACCATTTACTCTTGGGATCGACCCCCCGACTATCAATGTACTACGACTCAGTAGAATGTGATGTTTGGGAAACAATCAATTATAATATGACCATAGCCTGATTGAATTAATCAACATCTATGGGTGTGTCAAATTTTGGAACCATTTTTTGGGATAATGATATTCATCCTAAAGTAAAACTTTTGGAAAGGATGTGGGATTACCTATTCATCACCATATTTATCTTTTCTATTATTTGAAATATGTCATTACATTCATTCTATTTCTGAATATTGCATGCATTAGGACCCTTCAACTCTTTCAAGGATCCTTGAATCAAACAACTACTTACACAGAAATCACAAAATTGAAATATATATCTCTACATGATACCAGTCAACCATGACAGACCAAAACAATCCTATGAGACCCAAGGAACCTAACCCTCAAAACACGAAACACTTCATTCCTGGAGATCACCCAGTTCAACAAGAGAAAGCCATCATGAAATATGTAATTCCATCAATCCATGGTGCTACAACAAGAATCATGAGTCCTCCATTACAGGAGCACGGCTTTGAGATAAAACCTAGCTCCATTCACATGATCCAGTAATGGGCCAGTTCAGTGGGATACATTGTGAATATCCCCACAATCACAAATTCAACTTCCTTGAGGCATGTGATACCTTACGTAACAAGGGAGTATCATATGATGAAAGTAGACATTACATAATTATATTCTCTCTATGAGACCAATCCATGTATTTTCTCAAGATTCATTCTCCCGAGATAGTCAAGACATGAGAAGATCACGCCAAAAATGTACCTCAAAAAATACATACCAACAATCTAAACATTCAAACACCTAAACAACATTAGAACCATCAATCAAATTTATGGAGAACATTGTTGGGAATCTTAGGAAAAAATTAAGTAACTAATGTGGATGATCCCTTGCCATGGACTAGAAATGTGGATCCAACTCCAAACATTCTACCAAGGACACCAACTAACTGCATGCACATTTTTCAATGTATCATCTAATTTTAGACTAATGTACAAGAATCCTAAATCCATAAGATACATTTTTTAGGAATTATCTCGACCTTGTAGCCCATGGTAGAGTGATCAGGGAACACCTCGTTGTGTAATATACCATGTGGATCAAAATACAATACTATCAATGCAAGTTTAATTGCTCACAATGAAGCTAGAATCATTTCAGATTCTATCTACACCACCCCGTCCTAATATTCTAATAAATATTCAATCATGTGAAATGTGTAGTGGTCCATAATTATACGAATAATTTAGGTAAAGAGTTGATGAAAAAACTCAAAATTGCAATTACATAAATTTTAATCAGTAGAACTTACCATTCTAACTGTGCTATCAATATTATTAGTAGGGGCTGGCTCAACAGCCCCCTCCGAGTAACAAGATATATTATCAATATCGAGGTGGTAAATACACATTTTGTATAATTAAAACATTATGTTTTCCACCAATGAACCCAATTATAAGTCCTCAACCACAAAAACATCAACAAAATATCCCTCATAGAGAACATCATTAGTTTCAACTAGTTCATCCAAGACCTCATAAGAAAAATTCTCCTCCCCAGAATAACATAGAGAATGTACTATCAACTATTGTTGAAAACCCCGACTAGAGAATAACTACTAATTAGATGAATATGAAAAACCAAAGTGATACCCTATACAATCTCCATGTTATGATGGCTTAGATTTCAAAGACCTTATCTGACTAATTCCCTCGTATTGTACATCATAATACAATGACATACCCATGGGAAAAATTTAAGGTTGTAGTGATGAGAAGTGGAAATATTTTGTATTTTCAAAAACCAGGTTGAAGAGAAGAAAATAAAATGTGGAATGTAAGTATACACTAGAAGGAAATGAAAATGTTTAGGAGACTGCTCATGTATTTCCTCGATGAGGTGTCACCATCAACAATCACCCAAACACCTGAGTTACCAAAAGAGCCAGTCTATGTTTCCCCACCACCATACAAGCCACCTTTTCATTTTCAATCAAAAGAAAGACAAGGAAGATATAAGGTATAGTATATGAAGTTCGTAGAAATGTACATCCAATTGAATATAAACATACCCCTTATAGGGTTTATTTATCATATTTATGTTTATAACAAATTATTAAAATAACTTCTTTCTATAAAAATGAAAGTGGATGCTATTGGTGGCATCTCAATCAATGAAAAATTATCTAATATTGTTGATCCAAAAATCCAATTGAAATGAAATACCCAGTATGTTTTTCAATTAAATGTTCTATTGGAGAGTGTAAATTCAGAATATCATTGTGTGATCTTAGAGATGGAATCATCCTCAGGCCAATCAATGAATTTACAATGTTAGGAATTCAAGAACTCAATCCAACTACAGTATCACTAAAATTGGATGACTGACCATTATAGTACCCTAGAAGAATTATTGGGGATGTATTAGTTAATTTCCAAAATTCCATCTTTCTTATAGTCTTCTTGGTTTTGGAACTAGAAGAAAAGGTGATGCACAATTTATTCTTAGAAGACCATATATAGCCATAGAAATGGAACTGATAGATGTAAATCAATGGAATGTAATTTTTATAGTAGAAGAATAATAGGAAGTCTTCAACCTCATCAATGATTCTAAACAATCAGATGATGGATTTTATTGAAACACCATCTCACCTACAGGTGAATGATATGAATATTGGGAAATAGAAGAATAATTTGAGGAATCAGTCCTTACTTCAGAAAAAGGTTATGATTTTAAATAGGTTAGCTTCAATGAACGTCTCACAGAGGATACTTTCAAACTATTCACACCCTCAAATATTCAACCACCAACATTGGATTTGAACCCTCTAACTAGTACTCTAAATTATTTATATTTATTAGCGTAAATATCATTTCCAATAATCATTAACTCAAATCTATCTAAGTCATAGGAGAAATAAATTGGTTGATGTCTTGGGAAGACATATGAAATAAATTTCTTGGGGAGTGGCTGACCTCAAAATAATTGGTTCTTCTATGTGGAACAATAAAATTATAAATGGGGAAGATTTAAAATATAAATATCTTCCTAAATGGTGGAGGTCAATACTAATTATGGAATTATTTTTGGCGGAATTACTAAAATTTGTAGATAGTGGAATAATATTTTCAATCTCTAATAGTGATTAGGTGATCCCGCTAAACGTAGATCCCTAAAACATTTGGGGAAATATGGTTAAAACTGAAGAAAATGAGTTTATATTAACACACACCATCACTGGATGGAGAGTTTGTATGGATAACGTAATCATAAATGAGGAAACATGAAAAGATCATTTCCAATTGACCTTGATGGATCAATTGATAAAAATTCATGTTAGACAGGAATTAAAATATTTTTAAAATTTATATTTAATATAAAATCATATTATTGTTGACCTAGTTGATTACTAAAAATCAAAATTTACATGATTATTGGGAACATTCTTCTATACGAACAAGTCATTAATTTTTCGTCATGATCTAGGAGTATTTTAAATATTCATGTTGCATATATTCCATGAAATGGAGGAGGAATTCCAATAAATTTTAATGGATCTTTTTTTAATTTATGGAATATCATACAATGTCTATGTATGGAATATGGAGTCAGTATTTGGGCATTATTAACAAAAATGTCTGGTTTCGAATTGGGAAATGACATTTTATGGTTTAAGGATATGTACTACATAGATATAAAGATTATAAATATTTCATAGTATTCAATGTAGCTATGATTTAGGTCATCAAATATTTACTTGAACCATCAACAGTTAAGGCTATAAGGATAATTCTAGTCCATGATAGGTTATATGATGTTTTTTAAAATACATTCCAAATGATTCGCACCCATTTACACACCTGCTGTCATTGGATGAGCCATTATAATTCACTAAAGAATGTCAACATTCATTCAATAAATTAAGGAAAATTTTGGTTTAATCCATTATAATCATTTATCCTAATTGGGATATGGAATTTGAATTAATTTGGGATACCAATTTTTTTTGGTTCACACTATTTTAGGAAAACGATTTGGCCACATCTTCTATCCAATCTACTAAGCATGTCACTCAATTAATGAAGCTTAATTCAACAATCAAACTATAGAGAAATAGATCTTTGAAATTGTTTATTCCTTTGAAATGTTTTTTTTTCATATTTTGTATAATCTATGGTTATTGTGCACGCCAATCATGTTTCCCATATAAATATAATGACCAAAAACAATGCCAAGACATGGATGATATGGTGTATTCTCTTACTCCTTGAATTTTATATTCCTAGAAATGATTTCAAATAATGGAAAATTCGATTTCGGATCATCATTCTTGACTTCATCTGCCACTAGTCATGAATGATGATGATATTGACACTGAAGTCGAATTTCAGGATGAAATGATTTTAATTATTATTTTACAACCATGGTTTAAAAATATTTATAATTATATTTCCCAACAATTTTTACACTAATACATCTCCTACCATCAATAAAGAATACTTTTAGTTGATGTAAAACATTAATACTAATTAGAACCACTACTGTTCAGGTGTTGAATTGATGTCTTCTGGCAATGTTCCCTTCATGAAAAAAATCAAAAAAATGTAATAAATGTGTCATACCTCATCAACTGAAGGACATAATGTACATGATCACACATTATAAAAGATTCTTAAAATATTAATCAATAGGGCCATGCATGAAAAAAACACATTGTAATTTTTCAAAGCTATGATAGGTTCCAACAAACCGGGACCATTGAGAAAAGAAACATAATGACTTAAAATCCAATCATGGAGGTCAAAATCATCTATGTATGGGTTATAGAATTTATGAGACTTTTTTCCAATTCATATAGAATGTTCAATATTATTTTTTTTGTTGACTATGACTCAAACATAGTGGAAGGTTAAGCTAAATCCATGACATATCATAGGTGTTCATAATTCCATGAAAAAAAAAATATTTGTTCTCATGATTTAGATTTCCTTGATTACTCATTGGGAATTGTGGAACACATTTTACCAATCATGTTAATAAATTATTTCAAAAATATACTGAATTTTCTATTACATAGGATCAACATACCACCCACAAACCAATGGTTATGTTGAATTGTCAAATTAAGTGATCCAAAAAATCATTAAAAAGATAGTGAACAGAAGTTGAACTGACAAGATTTTCAAATTGGAAAATGAATTATCAGCATACCACATTGCTTTCAGAACACACAATGGTACCAATACACTCATTTTTCTTTATGGGAAACCATGCAATCTTCCTGTTGAACTGTAGCATCCCTCGTAATAGGAAATTAAAAACCAAAATTTGGATTCTCACAAGGATGGAGAATCTCGGGTACTATAATTGGATGAATTAGAGGAAATTAAAAATTATTTTTCACAAAATTCCATGATCCACAGAGAACTAACAATGAAATTAAATGATAAACTAATTGTAAGATACATATCTATACAAGTAAAAAAGGATCCCTTATTCGATTAGATTGAAATTATTACATGGGAAGATGAAATATAGATAGTCCAGCCCATATTATGTCATTCAAGTTTTCACCTGTCTTAAAAATGAAATTCAGATGGTAGGTGGAACACCTTCCAAAAATAATTCTCAATGGTGGAAAAAATTTCAAGAACAATCCCATGAAGGTTGTGTCATCTACTAGAAGCTCATATGAGCCTTAAAGGAGTCACTCTCTCAATGTTAAAGGAATCACTGGGTTGGAGGAAACCTTGGGTAGGACATCTTAGAGTATATTAGATTAGAAAATCCATAGTGTGGATTTGGATATTCCAGTATAAAAGAATAGGGTTTAAATAAAACTTGTTCAAAAATTTTCAATTAAACAACATGTAAACTTATAACACGATGCATAAATTTTCTGTCCCAAAATTAAAAAAAACACAACAGTACACTATCAATAATATAGTTACACATCAAGAAATCCAAGGGCCAGTTTTAAAAAATTAGGTCTAGAAACATAGGTTTAGGCACCAATAACCAACCTTCCTCCCCTATCCTTCCACCTCCCTCCTATGAAGATGAGTCACCATCCTTCCCCTACTGTTCTCCATAGTTGTCGCACCCTCCCAAAAAAACCCTCCCTCTCGACCATGAACACCTACACCACATATTCTACCACACAACCTCCCACCCTCACTCCTCTCCTCTACTAGTCAAACGTACACCCTCCATCCCCTTATCCCTACATTCCACAATCCCCCCCTATCATGGCCACACAACCCCGAACCTCCATCCACTCCTACACAACCACAAAAATTAAACCCCTATCATCCTCTATCTAATCCTTGAAACCATCTACATGTCTCCTTTCTTTGAGACTGCAACACCAACCCCCCTCATAATCCTCACCCCTCTATCTTAATCCTTTGAGAGAATGAAACAAACACTTCACCCCTCACCTTTAGAATAATCTTCGGAACACAACAATTACCAACTAATAAAACATCCAAAATGTGCCTCACATCCCACAACCTTTTCACCATATTCCACAACTCTCTCACCTCCTAATGTATCCCATTCCTAGCTCTCCCCTTTGGATGCCTTTCCAACTAGCTATGATGAAACATTGGGGGATGACAGCCACTATTTATGAAACTTTTATTCTTACCAAACCCTAATCACCACGTCACCCTCAACTAGATACAATAGTAGCCCATGAGGTTAAACAAGACCCTCAACATGACGATTATTTCCCACTTGAACATCAACAATGAGATCTTGGGGAACCATGACTGACTACATATCTCCTGCTTTGATGGGGTATGTGAGGAAATGAACCCTGAGTTATTAATTTAATTTAATACTAAATTTTTGTTAATAGTGTAAAGCATATTATTCCTTCAAGGCGGGAGACCACATGAGCTCTCATTTTATGAATTCATTATTGTCTTGGGCATCTAAAAAGATGAATTTTCAATGTATGAGGTCTTTTAAAAGAATTTGATCCAGCCTCACCAGTCTGATTTAAGGTGACCTTTGATGATGATTGGACGAGATGCTCAGATAGTTCCAAATCCACCAGATCACCCTGTCCTCTCCACTACAAAACACAAAACTATAGATACTACATAGATCATAGACCCAAATATGGTTTTATTAGGAAGAGTTGCATGAGAGTGTGATCCAGGTCAATATCGACATATTGGAAGAATCCATGGGTAGGAAATTCATCAACATGGCTGAGCAATTAGCATATTATTATCGGGCCCATGCCAAGTCTACCAGATGAAAAGCGATAGAAGGTATCTTTATCAGCCACCTATCCCATTATCTTAGATTGATTGATGCTGCTCTTCCTCTCACATCTGATGGCCCAATAGAGTTTATTGATTTTATGATTCTTCACAAGTTGCAGAACATAGTGAGGCATGATGACACTTACCACTGTGGACAAAGCATACATGAGGCAGTCACCGCAGCACCAGAGGTGCCTTTAGAAAAACCTACACCTGCTACCCCAACAACTTCACCCCTTTCACCACCTACCAATGTGCCTACCTCTTCCTCCACCACTACCACTATAGCACGACCCACCCATCCCACCCCTCCATATCTCTTGGATTTAGAGGTCTGCATCCAGGAGAACTAGACGTATATCACTTCCCATCTACAACTCCCATTCATCAATCTTTCATTGTTTACCACACCACCAACACTTTCTTCTCTTATAGACTGTCATTATCATCCATATCATTCTAGCCCCTCTACTTCTTCAACACATTCACCACCCACGACCCTCACTGACCTACACTTAGAGCTCTCTAACCCTGCTACCCATTTGAATCACATCCCTGAGTCATCCTGGTAGGGAATGGGGTCGACCACTACTATATCAACTGAGGTGTCGTATATTTATCCAGCTACCAGACTAATGGACCCTCTATGAATTTATTTTTATCCACCACCTACCCCACGCATCATCCCAGCACCATGACCCAACCCAACATAACTAATCTACCAATCCCAACTGCATTCATTTTTACTAATCTGGTGATACAACTACTACCACCACCCAATCGAGAGTGGACTTTGGAGGAGATTTTTGAATCTTTATGTTTATATTATAAGACCAATAGTCACTTTTTTTTTATAATTTTGTGTTAGGGTTGTCTATTCTTTCATTGTAATTTGTGTATTTCGTCATTGTACACTACCACACTTATATATATGGAATAATAATTTTCATCACTTTTTCATGGATTAAGATTCATACCTTTTAATTTTTTAATATCCATGTCTAGATCCAATATTTCATCTCTTGTTATTGATCGATTAGTACCACCAAATATTCTATTTCAATGAGTAACTCCACCCTTGTATGAGATCGAATGTCAAATTTAATACCTCTCAATTGAGATTTAGGCTCATCAGCCTCCACCATGATCTACGATACAATTTCTTCCAAATATGATTCATGATTGGTATTTATTTAAATCCATCAATCCTATAAAAATGAAAAGCGATATGGATAAAACCACCATGAGTGGATATAGACTTTAGAGGTGACACTGAGTCGATGGACCACAATACATGATACATTTCTCCATTAATCTTCATAGAGATTTTATTTGATAGTGATTTATAGGAGGCGTCCTTTAGTTCATCATTTATCTTTTTTGAGTCATTATGATGATTTTAGTTGTAGAGTATTTTTCTTTTGGTCATAATTCGTTTTTAGCTTTAATGTATAATCATTCCTCCTGGTAAATAAAATAAATTACAATTGCTCAATACAATTTGCAACTACTTATAATTCTTCAAAAAAATGATTTAAACCCACAAATTAATGTTTTATGTAGTTCGATATTTGTATTTATTAACCATTTTTCTGGTATCCCCATGTCCGAATCAAGACTCATGTGTTCTCTCATGGCTTGAAATATCTTATAGGGAGCTTCCAATTCCCTCACACGTCATTTTTTCAACTGATATTTCCTTTATTTGATAATTATATTTCCATCACACTGCAACAATAATTTCATGGATAGTATAGTCATTGTATCCTTTTAATTTTGTGGGAGTTTTACATTATTTTCACTTTTTATACACTTGTAATTGTTTCTTTTTCTCATATTTATAGGATAAATTATTCAAATTAAAATCATGATTTAAACCTAAAATAATTTTATACATTTAAATAAATGAATATATAAGTTTGAAATTGTTGAAAATAAATGTTTTATTTCTATTTATATTTCTATAACGATTTCGGAGCTTAGTGGTTTAATAAATATTTTTCATTTCAAACTTATGGTTTATAGTTTTATTCATTGGTCTTATAAACATTTTTATTTTTAGTTTCTATATTTATTACAATTATTAATAGTATTTTGAGCCGACTAATGAAAATTATTTCTTAGCATATTTCATGGGTGAGAACTATGAAATGTAAACCATTCAGAACATGCCTTGAGATTTTATTGAGGCTATGACTAAACAAATAAAATGTTCAAATGATTAAGGAAATATTTTTTGAGATAATTTTCCTTGAGACCCACCTTACATCATTTTACCATTTCTAATATAGTTTCCATGAATGAAATTTTAGGGTTTAGCTTTTTCAGGCCAATAATCCCATCCTACCCTACACTCTATATAATGGTTAATTTTACTTTTAGATAGTTTGGGGAATCCTTTAGTCAGGATGGTATGATTATACTATAGAGATTTATTTTTTTTCTCATCATATCATTTGATTGTGATCCATGCATACCTTATATCCTTTCACTTCTATCATATTTCTTTGAAAATAAAAAAAAATAAAATTTGAAAAGGATTGTGTATCAAGAATGTCTGAAATCTCCATTTACTAACTGATGAATTCCCTAAATGATCATATGTGGTTTTTACATGGATGTGATATCGGTAGAATACATGACTTTCATAAAATATAAAAAAATGAAATAAAGGGGAACATTATACCCCTCTCGCACTTACTTGACATATTCAAGGATCCACATTGATTTGCTGGAAGCATGGACTTTCTTAGCTATAGAGGTGTAATTTTATTACACTTTTCATGACATTTATGCATTATAATTCAAAGAATAACCTACTTTTAAGCTGGTTTTTCAATTTATTACCAACCTACACACATCATCAGATTGATTAAAACTAAATGGTTGAAGCCCTCATAATTGAATTTTTTTTTCTATTTACAAAGTTGATATGATAGAACCAATGCAATACTATGGTTAGGAACATGTTCTCATGGTATGAGCGTAACTCCTATTTCATTTTACCCTATGTGATGAGATAAAATTCATAGTGAGGTAAATTAAAATGTGTATAAAGATTAAGAAACAATAAGAAGATGTGATTAAAAGATTTAAAATTTGTTTTGTAAACATTTCTATAAAGAATAACTGATTTTCAATGCATGGATGATTATAGAGACTGACATTTTCTGCTTACACATAGTTTTATTTTTCTAGATATAATGATTTCTTCTTCTTTTAAAAATTAATTACCTTTTTTATGTCCTTGTTGAGATATGTTTTCATAAGGGATATCAATTGATCGGTTGTGGGGTAATTTGATAAGACGAAATCATATATCAATTTTACTTCCATTTTATTAAGTATTTTCCATGATTTATTCAATGACATACATGTTAAGTTTTATTTATTTTAGGAATTGTGATATTAAATTTTTATGTGATAAAATGCATAAAAAGGGGAAAATTTCCTATAACACATTTTAAAAGCACGTTACATGATGTGTAACATAGTTTCACAACATGATTTATGTCATGAAGCATGTTAGAATATATCTTCTGATAACTACATGTTTAGAATCCATTACAAATCCTTATTTGAATATACATGTTCTGAATGATTTAAACAAAATTCTTACTCTATAGATAATAATCGAATGATGAAACAAGTCATGAGTTCCTGATAAACGTCATGAAATGTGTTAAATCATCAATTCATGGATGAGATACTCCCAAGATACATGTCTATTCAAGATCCATATAAAAAAATGGATTGGAAATGAGCACTGTAAATAACCATTAAACATCGTGTAATATTTATACTTTATATACAGTAGTTTGAAAACAGATATGAGAGTGTTCCCATAGAAAAAAACATGTGTTCCTTCATTACTATGTTTTTATATTCTAATTCCCCAAACCTAAAATCAATGGTCTTTAGTATCCATTTTTTGTTTTACATTATTAAAATAATTTTTGATCAATGTTAAGGTTTTGGTTCATTATTATTACTTCATCATCATTGTTTCTCTCATATTTTGTTTCCAATAGTAATCCATGATGAACTGTTTGTGCGATTATTCTCATCTTAATTTCAAGTTAGTAGTTAATGGAATTGTGTTTTATAATATATTTATATTTCTTTTTTCTGGATGCATGATCCTCAAATTTGGTAATCCTAACTAATTTAATGCTTGTCACTCATTTAATTTGAATATTTACTATCTTGTCAATAATTATTTCAATTCTTCATTTATTTTCATTCAATCCTACCTTGAGTATCTAAACCACATAGGGTATGGATTGTGAGTAAGGGCGTGTAAACTCAACAAATCATTAATTTTCAAATTAGTATCCTTTAGGGCTGGTAATTAGGGTAAATAAATATTTTTAATACAATTTTTTGAACATCACTGAACATGAGACATTTTAATGAAGGACCTTATCCTCGTTGATGTGGATGATGCTATGACTTGTACATCGAGACACTTTCTACATCAGAAGATGAGCATAACACATATAGTTCGACAATATCTCTATATTAAGGAATAATTACCTCATATATAGAATGATTTGATTTGACTATATATAATTAGAGACCTCTTCAATCTTTACAGCCTAATCGTTAGGATCATACAATGTTTGAATTAAGATCATATTTTCTGTAGACCCCCAAAAAATTTCTGGATCCATTACTTATTCATGAAATCAAACATCAACTCCATAGAAATAGTTTTCCAAAACGGAATCATCTCATGATTACACCCAACACAAAGGGTTCAATGACATAGCCTACCATTTCTATCCATTTCCCCATGGGATTGACCCCAGGTTGTCCCTATACTATGTCTCAACAGTATGTAATGATTGGAAAACAAATAATCCTAATCTGACTATATCCCATGAAAATTAAACGATGCATGTGAGTGCTTCAATGTGGTATATCCCAAATTTATATAATATAATTAATTTTCTATATATAATAATTAGTCATTAAATATATTTTTAGAAACATTTTTTGAATGTTCAACATATAAAATAAATTACACTACTACAAGGAAATGCTAATAAGTCTGTACATATGTGTGATTCTTTCGTATTTTATATAATGGTTAAAAGGAATAATATGATTATTTAATAATATTAATAAAATATCAATATATAAATGATACTATATTTATTATATTATCATGGAAACAACTAATGATTAGGAAGGAGAAGAAGATATAATCACAAAAGAGTTAGTTAAGATGATTACCTCTTCTTCGACGAACTTCCTTTATATATATTTTTAAGGGATCTAGGGTTTGTATTTTGGATGTACCAGACGGCAATAATTTTATAGGGATCATGGAAAGAGAAATAAGGGTATTTTTTTATTTACAAGGCCCATGACAGATAAATAATAAAGGATGTATATTCATTATATAATTTTTGTGAGGGTCATCCATGGAAATCCTCAAAATTTGAAATTATAAATAAAACATTCTCTATCTAAATACAACAAAATATAAAAGTATTCAAAAATTATATGTGATATGTTTTTAAGTCAATAATAAAATAAAATTTTGACCATTTTTAGTTTTACATTAATCCTTATAGTTTTGATTGACATGCGTTAAAATATTTTTTTATTAAATGGTTACAATTATTTTAATATTTAAATGCGGTAATTTTTTCTTATAAAGTTTAAATTAGACAATAAATGAATAATTTATATAAATTTAGATCAAATTATAATCTGTTTCTCAATAAATATCTTTTAATTATTTTTAACTAATTTAATAAAATATTATTTAGATAAAAAATCATTAATGCCAATTTTATCTATTTTTATTACTAAGTCGTTATATAAAACATGATATTAATATAACTATATAATAATAATTTAACAAAACATTAATATGTCATAATAATCCTGAATATTCTCGAATCACCTTATATAATTTTTATTATATTTTTTAATATATTTAATATCATTTATTTGATTGTTTAATTAATGATATAATTACTACATCAATGCTGTTTAATTATTTCATGTAATTATATCATCACTGAATACAAAAAAAATAACATGATTCAGATAAGTCTATTAAAATTGAAAATAATATCAATAGTAAAACATATATTCCAAATTACACAATGTTAAAAATAATATAGTTATTGAAATATGATGTTGACATTATTGTCTTTTCATTAAATAAAATATTATACATATCATATCATCATACAAATGGTCCCAAAAAATCTTAAATAAATTTATATCATAAAACATAACTTTATTATGTTTAAAAAGGATACCAATATTAATTTATAACCACTATTTTTCCAATGTGGACACAAAGATAGGTTAGAGACAAGGACTGTAAAAAATTTTCATTTTATTTAATTTAAATTATATCAAAATCATTTTAATTCATAAGTGTCGATTAAATAACTCAAATTGGAACGATGGATGTTAATGGAATAATATAAATCATCGAATAATATTTGGAATTTTTTTGGATAATTTGTAATCCTTATCATTTTATATTTATCCTAAATATCAAAAGTTATCATTAATCATGGTAACAAAAATTACTAGGCTTATAATTACTATTTCCCAATAATAAAAGGAAATAATTTAATAAATTTGGACATTATGAATCCAAATTTTTAATCCAATTTTCAATATGAATATTTTTTATAATATAATTTAAAATTAGTATTGCAAAATTGAACAAAATACAGTTTTATTGAAAAATGTATTTTGAAGATGAAAAATATAAATCTAAAGTAATTATATTTAAGTATGATTAAAATTAAATTTATAATATTATTTATAAATAAATTATTCGCAATTTCAATTGATATTCAACTGAAAAGATATATATTCTTTAACATTATTAAATTGGAAATTTTATAGTAATTAGAATTTTTAAATATTCACTTTATAATATATGTTATATGAAAAAAATTAAACATTTACCGAAATATAATTTTTAAATTCTTAGTGTAACACCCCGAGATTTTATGTGATATATTAATTTTAATTAATTTGATGAATTATATTATACACTACACCAATATTATCTTGTACTATACGCAACACCGTATTAGATTTCAGTATAAGCGACACTATTCTTCGCTCGTGCTTCACACAATTTCATGTTCGTTTTGTGGAAATTATTTTACGCAACATTATGTATAGATTTTGTATAATGTATAAATGAAATATGTTTTGATTATGTTATACACAACAATAAACAGATCTTTCACTACACGCATCCCTGACGTGGATTACATTACAGACAATCTAAACCTTCTTGGATAGCGTGTGTAGTTCACAATACCATGTTTCACGAAAAGAGATATTATTATAATTTTGTTATGAACTAGACGTTATGAATTGAAATACCAAATTTTTTAAATTTTATAAATTTTATCTTTCAAAATGTACTTCTTTTTTCAATTCAGAATATATAAATTAGCCTAGGGTGATTTTTGGTATTTTTCTGAAAACTTTCAATTTTTGATGAATAGTGAAAGCAGTAGGATACTACTTCAAAACCAACATCTTATTTAAATAATTATTTATTTTAGATCAATTTCATTTAGGTCTAAATTGATACATAATACCTATATATGTTCAATTTAATTCATTGGAGTCATTTTATAATAATTTTAGATATATAAAAATTGTATTAATCTTTTCACCGTCTTTTACCCACCACCTAGGAGAATTTGAAAATTTACAACAAACATAATTTTAACGCTTATGTGAGTGGAATTTAGAAATTACAAGAGACAGGGTTCATTTCAAGGAGTAAAATGTGGTTTAATAAGATAAAAATTATTTTTGGTAAATAGAAACATTTTACTTTTATTTACCACGGTTAAAATAAAATAGGGTAATTAAGGGTAAAAATGATATTATTATTACCCTAATACAAGTCCCAATTCTATTGAATAAATTTAATTCGACCAAGAAAACCTTATAAAAAAAATATTATCATTTAGGTCCACTTGGATTAGATTAGTACATTTAAGATTTTTTTATTTAAAGAAGAGTTAAAATAGATAAAATCACAGTTTAATAACTAATACTATTTTAATATGGGGTTATAAATAAGATAAATTTTACTAAAAATATTAATTAGAAAGCTAAAATGAAATCCAACAAAATGGTATTTTATTTATAATTTTAGACATTAAATAATTTAATTTATTTATAACAAAATAATGATGCAGTTATTACCTTATTAATGAAGGTTTAACATAATTGATGTTATAAATACCCAAATAAATGTAATTTGAGACTGTTTATGAATTCCAATAATTTTCTAGTTTAATATGACATGTCAGTATCAATTCAATTATCTTTTTTTAACTAATCATGTTCTATGATTTTCACAAAAATCTATTACCAAATATTGTCAAAATTGACATAAAATAGTGTTTTTAAACAATTATTATATTATTAATTGTTATTATATTATTAAAAATCTATGGTTTGGCCAAATGACTTAGATAAGGATATAAATATTAATAATGAACCACGTGGGGTTATTTTGGATTGTTATAGTATGTTTATAAACAATATAGTGTAAGAAAACAAGAAGACAAAATAAAAGTTAAATTATTTAACTTAGAGTTAAATCTAAATTATATGGTTAAAATAGAAACGTAAATATGTCTAAAACCTATTGGATGAAAGGATTTATACCAATACCCACTTTAGATTATAAATATATCAGTTTGGAGCTATTATAATCCAAATATTATTTTATTATAAAATAATATTTTATGTTTTTCCAAAGGTCCACATCTCCTCCCTTATAAAAATGGCACCCCTTCTCTCTTCTCTTCACAGCCTTTTGATCCTTGATGCTTGGAAAAACCTGAAAAATTATTCCTCTCTACCTCTATAGTTATATACTAGATTTTATGGTCTTTTCAAAAGACCAACTCTAGTTCCCTAAGAATATTTTTTAAGGTGGTGCATCGAGGAAGAGGTAATCTATTCTACCGACTCTTTCATGTTTATTTCTTCTTCTACATCCTCTTCTTTAGTTGTTTCATTATAAAGTAATAAAATAAGAATTATTTATATACTAATATGTTACTATAAATATTAAACTACCCTATTTCCCCTTCTATCCATCCTATTGAAAATGAAATCACCGTGCATGCGTACGTATAGAATACCATCTCTACGCCGTGGTGTAATAAGTTTTTCCACCACCACATTACATGGATATGTATAAAGATGTAATGAATAACTATATATTATTATTATAATATAATAATGATTCTATGATATTATATAATCCACTCCAATTCCATTCAATAAATATTGTAATGATATCATCACTCATGGGTATGTACGGATTAACGTCTCCACGACGTAATGATATTCATTTTCCATGTTATCAATTAAAGAATGATTATAAACTATATATAATAAGAAATCATGAAATATATCTCATAATAATTCTACTAGATTTATGTATATATATATATATATGTATGTCATTTACTTAATTCCATTCAATTCAATAAGGAAATGAAAAACAGCGTTCATGCGTACGTACAGCCTACCATCTCCATGAACAATGTATTTCATTCCATTTATCGATCTATTATATATATGTTTATTCTGAATATATATAATATATAAATCATGATTAATATCTTGGAATTAAGAAATCGTGATCTAAGTAAGCATCTTAATAATTACAATTCAAAACACTAATGATAAATGAGACGATTTTACCCAAAACACAGCTTTAACATGGAATTGAAAAATGAAAGGATTAGATAATGTCATAAGGGAATCATATATGATATCATAAATATTATTATGGTTGTATTACAAGTTAATATTATGATTATACCCACTATACAGGAGTCTTGGACCCATGGAGAAGAAATTGTACATAAGTTAATGGATAAATATTCTAATCTCATTCTTATCCGAGATTGTTTATTCAGAAGTATTTACTAGGGTTATGTTTATTATACATGTCCATATGTTCTCAAATTTTTTTAATAAAATGTTTAATTTACTTCCATGTAAGTTTAATGTCATTTTTACCCTTTTTTACTTTTACCACATCGTATGGAAGGAATCTTTATTTTATTTACCATACGAGGTCCTTTTTGACTTTTTTGGAAAATGTACGAGAAAAATGTTTTTCTAAACTAATATGGAATGAATAGATTTTTACTGTTTAATAACGACTTATTTCAATTAATATTCCTCTTCAAAATTTCATGACTATTTTCCAAAATATCCTTTTCTTTTGAAAAATCATGGCATTTTGTGAAAATAAAATGATTTTTAAGAAGAAAATATATTTTCCTCAAGATTTCATTTCAAGTGTTTTATCAAAACTATTTTCCATCAATGATGACATTATTTCATATGTGTATGTTTCACGTATAATGTATCTATTATTCACATTGTTTAACTTTTCTTATGATGAAATGATATCCATTTTGTTTATATATGGATTATGTTATGATGGGATGATGTTTATGGAACCTATTTTTATTCTTTGGGTTATGATGAATGACTTATATTTATGTTGTGGAAAAAGTAATAACAATTTCAATATGAGATGTGTGGGACCTATATCTCCCACTAATTCATTGGGTAATGATTTATATCTCCTGAGATATACATGGATAGAATGGTAACTTAATCCGGTTAAGTGATACAGGACTGGAATGAGGAGTGAACTCGATTCAGAAAGGGACTTTGTCCACTAAGATAGTATTAGCGGAAATTCCTTGGCTACTATGGAAATCATATCATGTGATCAATGTTTTTCCACAATTTAAAGTTTTATATCGACGCTATTTTATCATTATTGATGTCCTATTATGATCCATACCTTACATACTACCATGTTTTATGTCATTGCTCAACATTTCGATGTTTGAACATTATGTTCATGTTTTTTGTTCAAATATATATGTTTTGTTTTATATTCTCCATGCTTACACTTTCTGAGCATTTTAGTTCACCCTTTATATGTTTTCTTTTACATAGGATATAAAGGAAGGTTTTATGTAAGAAAAAAAGGGGAATATCTTTATGGGATATTTTGAATATCTTTCACCATGATTAGAAGATTATGTTCCATGATTCTAAAGACACTAAAGTTTTATGGTCCTTGTGTGTCTATTTTTTTTATGTATTAAGTATTCTGCTAAAGAAATGTAATGTCCATATATGTCAATCTTTGGGTCTCTATAGTTGGTATCAGAGTAAAGGATAAGTTAACCTTTGGAAACTAGAATGCGAGAACTTTAGTGAAATCCCTAGAGATATTTCAACGGTATGACGTGGGATGTCCCTAGGGTTAAGTACATGTATAGGTTAGAGTCCAAGAATTATGTTGATGACCATGAATAACCTAGGGTGAACCTAAGGTGTCATGGATTAAATAATTTGTGATATGTTAGAAATCCCATAAGTTACTTTTAATGATTATGTGGTTCCTCGTTAATTTAACTATTTATTAAACTATGGTTTCTGGTTATATTCAATGGAGGGAACAAGAAGGAATTCAGATAATGTTGATTCTGATGGAAAAATTGGTGACTGTGAACAAAACAATTGTGTAATGCCTAGAGAGAAAGTTATTGTGAGAATTCCGAATCATTCATCACGGTATATGATTAACAAGTTGAACATTGGTGGTATTCCTATGTAATAAAATAAGAGGAAGATGGAATTTTATACATGTTCTCATGTTGAAGAGAATAGATAATGGAATATTGAGATTTCTAAAGAAGGGAAGAATAACCTTGAGGAATATCTAAAATGGAGGGGAAGATGTTAACTGTGTGGAGAAAAGGGTCATAGAGTGATAGACTGTTTTGGTGTTCAAAGTCTTATTTGTGGAGAACATGGGCATTACCCAACTCAATGCTCTGACCTAAGAGATTACTTATAAATAAAGGAAGGAATTTTTCTATGACAATCATTGAAGAGAATGGATTTAAGTGTTTATGTATTGGTATTCAAGAATAATGTTGTTGAGGTACTTTTATGGTATATTGGAATCTTTTTGTATTAGTCTAGTGTGGTTTTCAATAATTTTATCGTACCGATAACCATGAAAAGTGATTCAAATATTTTGGAATTCATATGATATGCGCATAATGAAGGGAGAAGGATAAAATAAATTGTTTGATAGTATTCACGATCTCGTGATTTATATAAGGACTAAGTGATATCATGGTTTGAGTATATAGAATTTTTCGGATTTTGGTTTTTGGGAAGAGTTAACTTTTGATAGCACTAATATTTTCACTAAGGTTTTATGGTAATTTATGTTTTAAAAGTATACATGACTAAGGTATACACATGATTCGACTGTGACCAACAAGATATATCTTATGATATATATGGGATAAATGATGGAATTCACGTGCATGTTATGTGACATTTCAAGTAATCATTTTCTTTATACTATGAGATTGGACATATATATTTTGGATAAGTCTAAATATTGGAATGGAATATTTTGGACATCAGATATTATTGTTTATGGATAGAACTTTTTTTGATACTATTTATGGAATGTTATAATAGTGTAGTTTTAGAAAAAGGATATCCCATAGGAAGAGCGACAACCCGTCACGTCAGAAAATGCTGTGGGAATCGAACCCACAATTGAAGTGTGACAGGACTTTATCACCTACCACTGGCCTACAGGAAGTCCCTGGTTAGTAGAAACTAGTTTTATTATATTAATAAATATGATATATGAAGTATAAGTCCATTTTAGGAACCACATATGATTAATCCCACTATATATGGACTTATGTTTATTTGATAACTTTTGATAACCTTTTGTTTAAGATCGATGGATTGACCCGTCATTATATCACATGATCTGCTAACACTTCACGAATGAAAAATTCAACTTCATTTCATTAAGAGATGAAGTTGGAATTGTTCAAGGAATGAACAATAGTGAGAATGTACCAAAATCATGTAAATATTTCATTAAATTCAAATACAATTCCTAAAATTAGATAAATGATCTTAAAAACCAAAAATGATGTCCTAGTGCTCTCATATATGATGAATCAGACGGTACCATAGACCATCAAAACTTTATGGCTTTGTGATTGTTGGATTTTTCATAGCTATGTTCTCTACCACTCTCCATCAGAACATGATGGTTAGGTTTCTCTTCCATATCCAAATTTTCACCTATGTTCTCCTATGTGGAAACCCAGTGATGAGTTAATTTGGGTAAATGATATGTTGCATAATTCAATTTTTAAAATTATGTTTCAGTATTCCTTTTTAGGGTGTGGGTTTCTATGAATGAAACATTCAAGTAGTAAACCATTTACAACCCTGACAAATTTCGAGGGAGAAATTCATTTTAAGGGGGGTAGAATGTAACACCCAGAGATTTTATGAGATATATTATTTTTTAATTCATTTATTACTTCTATTATACACTACACCAAGATTAGATTGTACTATACAGAACACCGTATTAGCTTGTAGTATACGCAATACTATTTTTTTCTCATTTTACACACAATTTCATGTTCATTTTGTGGAAATTATTTTACACAACATTAAGTATAGATTTAGTTTAATGTATAAATGAAATAAGTTTTGATTATGTTATAAGCAACTCCAAACAAAGATTTCACTACATGCAGCCCTGACTTGGCATGAATTACACGCAATCAAATCATTCTTCGATAGCGTGTGTAGTACGCAATACCAAGTTTCACTAAACGAGATATTATTATAATATTATTATGAACTAGCTGTTATGAATAATAATACCCACTTTTTGAAATTTTATAAATTTTATCATTCAAAATGGACTTCATTTTTGGATTCAGAATATCAAAATTATCCTACGACAAATTTTTGTATTTTTCTAAAAACATTCAATTTCTGATTAATAGTTAAAACACTGGGTTACTATTTAAAATCCCACTTTTTATTTAAATAATTTTTTATTTTATTTAAATTTATTTTATGTCAAAATTGATACATAATACCTATATAAGTTTAATTTAATTCATTTGAGTCATTTTATAATAATTTTACATATATGAAAATTTCATTGAACTTTTCACCGTCTTTTACCCACCTCCTTGGAGAATTTGAAAATTTAAAAAAACCATAATTTTACCATTTATGTGAGTGGAATTTCTAAAATATAAGATACATGGTTAATATCAAGGTGTAAAATGTAGTTTTATAAGATAAAAATAATTGTTGGTGAATAGTAACTTTTTACTTTTATTTACCACAGTTAAATGTAAATAGAGTAATTAAGTGTAAAAATGAAATTATTATTACCCTAAAACAAGTCCAAATTCAATTAGATAAGTGTAATTAAACCAAAAAACATCCTTAGAAATAAATTATTATCATTTAGGTCCACCTGAATTATATTAGGACATTTAATATTATTTTATTTAAAGAAGAATTAAAATAGTTAAAATCAAAGTTTAATATCTAAAACATTATTAATATAGGGTTATAAATATGATAAATTTGACTATTAATATTCATTAGAAATATAAAATGATTAACTAAATAAGAGTATTTTATATATAATTTTTATATATTAAATAATTGAATTTATTTTTGACACAATGATGATGCAGTAATTACCTTATTAATGAAATATTAACATAATTGATGTTATAAATATCCAAATAAATGTATTTTGAGATTGTTTATTAATTCCAAAAATTTTATAGGTTAATATGTCTTGTTATAATGGATTCAATTAACTTTTTTAGAACTAATCATGTAGTTATGATTTTAACAAAAATCAATTACCAAATAGTGTCAAAATTGACATAAATTGTTTTTTTAAACATTATATTATTAATTGTTATTATATTCCTAAAAATATCAGGATCAGACAAATGACATAGATAAAATTATATATATTAATAATGAACAACTTGGGGATAGTTTGTCTTGTTATAGTATGTTTATTAACTATATAGTGTAAGAAAATAAGAAGACACGGTAAAAGTTAAATTATTTAACATAGAGTTAAATCTAAATGATAATGTTAAAATAGTAACATAAACTTATCTAAAACCTATTGGTTGAGATGATTTCGACCCATCCCTTCTTTAGCTTTGAAATAAATCAATTTGGAGCTATTATAAATTTAATATGATTTTATTATAAAATGATATTTAATGTTTTCCAATGGTGCCCCTAACCTCCCTTATAAAAATGGAACCCCTTCCTTCTTTTCTTTACACCCTTTTGAGCCTTGAAGCTCAGACATCCCCAAAAAATTCATCTTCTCAAACTATCTAGTTATATCATAGTTGTTTTGTTCTTCTCAAAATGCCATATCTAGTGCTCTAAGAAGACGTTTAAACGAGGTGTGTCGAGGAAGAGGTAATCTCTTCTATCGACTCTTTCAAGTTTCTTTCATCTTCTACTTCCACTTCATTATTTGTTTCATTATAAAGTAATAAAATTAGTACTATTCATATACTGATATTTTATTATAAATATTAAGCAACCCTATTTCACATTCTATCCATCCTACAGAAAACGAAATCATTGCGCGTGCGTACGTACAAAATATCGTCTCCACGCCGTGGTGTAATCAGTTTTCCACCACCACCTTACATGGATGGGTATAATGGTGTAAAGTATAAATATATATTATTATTATGACATCATATTGATTCTATTATATTATATCATCAACTCCAATTCCATTCAATAAATATGGGAATGATATCATCGCTTGTGTGTACGTACGGATTACCGTCTCCACGATGTGATGAGATTCATTTTCCATGTTAAAAATTAAAGAATGATGATAAAGTATATATAATAAGTAATTATGAAATATATTACATATTAAATCTACTGTATTTATGTATATATATATTTATGTCATCTACTTAATTCCATTCAATTCAATAAGGAAACGAAAAACAACGTTCATGCGTACGTACGGCCTACCGTCTCCATGAACGGTGTATTCCATTCCATTTATCAATCTATTATATATATTATATTCTATATATATATTATATATAAATGATGTTTTATATTCTGGAATTAAGTATTAATGGTCTAAGTAATTATATTAATAATTACAAGTCAAAACACGGACTATAAATGCAACAATTTTACCCAAAACACTGCTTTAACATGGAATTAGGAAATAAACAGATAATATAAAGTCGTAAGTGAATCAAATATGATATCATAAATTTTATTATAGTTCTGTTACAAGTTAATTATATGTTTAAACCCACTATACATGACTCTCGGACACATACAAGTGAAATTTTACATAAGGTAAGGGATAATTATTCCAATCTCATTCTTATCTGAGATTGTTTATTCGTAATTATTTACTGGGGTTATGTTTATTATCCATGTTCATATGTTATGAAAATGTTTACATTTCTTCCATGTATTTTTAAAGTCATTTTTACTCTTTTTTACTTTTTCCACATTGTATGGAAGGATTTATTCTTTTGTTTACCATATGAGGTACTTTTTGACTTTTCCTGGAAAAGTACGGGAAAAATGTATTTCTAATCTTATACAGAATGAACTAATTTTTACGGTTAAATAACGACTTATTTCAATGATGATTCCTATACAACGTTTCATGAATATTTTCAAAAAAGTCATTTTCTTTTAAAATTGGATGGAAATTTTTGAAAATAAAATCATTTTTAAGAAGAAATGATATTTACCTCAAAAATAAATATGAAGTGTTTTATCAAAACCATTTTCCATATAAGATTACATTATTTCATATGTGTATGTTTCAAGTATAATGTGTCTATGATTTACATGGTTTCACTTTTCTGATGATGAAAGGATATCCATTTTGTTTATATATGGATTATGTTATGATGTGATGATGTTTATAAACATATTTTTTTTCTTTAGGTTATGATGAATGATTTATATTTATGTTGTGGCACAAGTAGGAATGATTTCAATATGAGATGGGTGGGACCTATATCTCTCTCCAATGAATTTGTTAATGATTTATATCTCATGATATAGACATGACTGGAATGGTAAATTAATCTGGTTCAGTGATACAATACTTGAATGAGGATTGAACTCGATTCAGAAAGAGACTTTGTACACTAAGATGGTATTGGCAACAACGCCTTGGATATTATATAAATCATATCAAGTGCATAATGTTTTTACACAATTAAAAGTGTTATTTCCTAGATATTTTATAATTATTGATGTTGTATTACGATATATGCCTTACGTACTACCATGTTTTATGTCAATGCTCATGATTTCAATGTTTAAACATTATGTTCATTTTTTATGTTCAAATGTATATGGTTTGTTTTATTTTCTCCATGCTTACCATTATTTAGAATTTGAGCTCACCCTTTATATGTTTTCTTTTCCCTAGGATATAATGAAAGGTTTTATTTATGAAAACAAAAGAGTAAGATCTTTATGGGAGATATTGAAGATCTTTCACCACGATTAGAAGATTATGTTCTGAGTTTTCAAAGTCACTAAACTATTACGGTCCTTGTGTGTCTCTTTTTATTATGTATTTTGTATTCCTCCAAGGTAATTTAATGTCCATGTATGTGAATATTTGGGTATCTACACTTAGGTTTATGATGAATTTTATTTTTTCAAATATAATTTATAAAATTTTCAATGTTTATATTTAAAATACATGTTCCACTAAAAGGTGGTAATGTTTCCTTTCAAAAAATATAATTTTTAATGCTTAAACATTTATTTATTAATCTATTAATACTATCACACTTATTGGTTTTATTTTAATACATTTCGTCAGATACGGAAAATATAAATTTCATTAATATATTTCACTAATTATGATACATTTTATTTATAATGATAAAATTCCATTGTGGTCAGGAAGATAAACTTTTTATAATGAAATAACATTTATGTTCAATTGGTATTTTTCTTTTGTTTGATTTATTTGTATCAAAATAATTCATTTCTTAAGCATGTGTATAATTTTTTTGAAATTTAATTTTTTTTATTCATTCATGCCATTCCAATATATATGTGTTAACTATTACAATTTAATAATAGATTTTAATCAAAGGATTATGCATAATGTAATATAAAACAGAAGCTATCATAGAAGTTAAATTATAGAAGTGACATACCATAAAATCATATGGTGTTATGTTATACCATACATTAATAAAACTGTTTTATATCAATTTAAAACATTTGATTTGTAATCATGTATTGTACATTTTAAAATACCCTAGTGAAGTCCAACATTGTCATCTAGATTAATTATACTTTATCATAAATGGAGGGAAAGTGAAATGTTATGGTGACCCAAAACAAGGTTTCCCTATAAGATTAAATTATTGGTAAGTGAAAATATTGGCATTGAAATGAAATCTAACAATCATGTTTTCATGGAGAGTGATATAGAACATGGCCATAATAAAATGTTTGATTAGAAAAGAATAAATTTATGATCATTTATAATACCATTCATTTCATTATATGAACAGTTAATTGATAACATTTTTATTACAAAATCAATTTCCTCAAGTTGATGGATTCTTTTTTTATACATAGAGTAACTTATTAAAATAAAAATACTTGATTTCATTCAATGTCATAAGAATAATCTCATAATTTGGTAGTTCGTCGATTAATCTCAACTAAATTTATTAATCCAAAATATTGATATTCAAGATTAATTTGTTCTACATAAAGAAATTCGATGAAACAAATGATAATTCATTTATTTGTCCTTTATATATTTACAATTATAAAGATTTTTATCATATATTATCCAATATGATAAATTATGGGTTATATTCATTTAAAAATATTAACAATTAATCTTAATACTTTCCTTAAGTAGTTCATTGCAACTAATTCAAAAACCATTTTTCTAAATTCAATGTCTGTAAATTTAAAAATAGGTCCTTAAATTTCCAAAAGCCACATAACATAAGATTTCCCCAAATAATGTAGCTCTTATTGTAAAAAATCAATATATTAATAACACAATATCCATTAAACCATTATGAAACAAGTATACTTGAAATAGTAAAATATTAATTTGATGGATATATTAGCTAAATAAAAACATTTAATAAGACCAGTATAACATAAACCATCAAATAAATATCCACCTTCATAAACACCAATATTATCCCATAAATATATATTTTGTAAGGAACCAGCCTTAAAAAATTACATAATCTGTAACTAAAAGAATAATTCATAATGAGGATATTTTCAGGTTTAGATTTTTAGAGTATTAGGACATAACAATTACATCTAAAAAAGATTTCAAAGTAGACACTTCAATTCAGTTTCCATTTTTTCATAAAATAAAAACTCCTAAAAAGAAACATGTAAAGATCCATGTTTTATATAACATGTCTTTCCACGATCCCATCACTGATCCTATTCATCTTTAAGTGATGTGCAGAACATTTCAAAAACATGGGATGAGCATAAAAAGCTCAGTAAGTGATACACAATGAAAGGGAACTGTTATTTTTTTCAAAAAAACAAAAAAAAACCATGAATACTAAATCATAAGTAATACTTTTCACCTTTATGAAGTAGTAAAAACACGTCACTGAATAAAACATCATTACATAACCTTTTGTAATCAAAATATTACCATAAACCCCATATAAAGAACACATAACATATAATGGTATCTTGGGACATTAGTATACTTAAATGGAATAACCATACAGTCAACTCCAGCACATATCACTAAATGGAATAGCCATATGGCCGACTTCCATACCAAATGAATTGGAGGTTATAATGTAACCACCCATCAATGTTTATCACCGTACAACCCATCAATTGGTTCATCACGTAACGAGCCATCAAATGTCCAAGTACCATTATAAAATCATAACACATATAACAAATATAAAGGAATCAAAACATTTCCACATTTAAATCACAATATATTAACATAAAAAACTAATTATCAAAACCATTTTCAATATGAAATTTAGGAAATAGTATATTGTATTTATTGTCCTTTTAAAAACATTACGTCTTGTTAAGTAATCCAAAGATCAAATAATACTCGGGGTGGAATAAATGTCGTTGTCACTGGATATATTAAAAAGAACAATAATTTTCTTCATTTAGAAAAATGATTTGTTGAGAAAATATTCCATTTGAATAAAAATTAATTTCAAAGTGGTTTATACACCATAGAAAATAAATTTGTGTATAAAACAAAATATGCCTCAATGAATAGAGATTGAGAGGAAGTCCCTTACAAATACTTTATCCTTAGATTAAGGATAAACCAATGACATAATTATGTGTGAAAAATATAAATACACCCAATATAAGTAGATATTAAGTGTAAAACAATCATAGGTCATTCACACATATTCATATCACTAAATAATCAATAAGTATAGGTTTAACCAAATCAACTGAAATTGGGTAATGAATTTCCCTTACAGAAATCTGACAGCCTAATGACGTCACTTTAAAATTCATAAAATGAATTGATGAGAGATAAAAAGGGTATCTAATCACTTGGACATTAAATTTTCCACAATAAGAATATATAAGAACAAATCCCATGATATGAATATGTGAATTAAAAGACATAACAAAAAATCATTTTAATAAGAGGAGGGTGAAAGGTTCCCTAACTGATATGCTAGCATATGAAACATACACCTTCTGAAAGAAGAACCGTCATATGATGATGTAAATACACATAAATGAAATTATATTACACAAAGATTATAATAATGGGATGTAAATACACAACTTAATGGAGATAGTGAAAAATATAGAATGAATATCACGGGAATAAAAAGTGAGATAAAAACCCCTTACCTCGTTGTAATAAACTGAGTCATATGACCAAAGGATAATAAGCACCAAATGTATCAAAAAATAACATGTATATATATAGAATAATGATAATATATTTCAAATGTATGTACACAATACACCACATTCAATAAATATGTGTTGAATAATGGAAATCTCATAGAATTAAAAGTGAGATAAGAAATCTCTTACCACATGTCCTACTTGACTCGCTCATATGTTCCTTGTTCATCTTGAATGATAAACATAAGATAATTTATACATTCATAAAAACCTATTTCTAGTTTTTTATTTCTTTTATATTACTTATGAACTCATTATCATCATTTTGTAATCATTTAAGTTAATAACTTTCGTTTTTTCAAAATTTGGTACTTGAGTTAAAAGTGAACTTCTTATAATTACAAGTTGTTCATGTAGTAAAATATCCATTATCTAAAGAATTATATTCAAGATTTATATATCATATATTTCATATATATCTAGTATATATATATATATATACTAGTACATAACTATTGAAGGTAAGAAATGAAATGCACCGTTCATGGAGACGGTATGCCGTACTTACGCATGAATGCTACTTTCATTTATATTTCACATTTAATGGAATGAAAATAGAATTATATAAAGGTATATTATAATTCCAGTATAATATCATTTATAATATTACTAACTCTATCCTTTATACATCCATCATATGGAATTAACGATTCAAATCACATTGAATTGCGTTAGTCTGCACTTCCTAAAATGAAATTATCGCGTTAACCCATTATGGAAACCATAAAGGTATGGAATTAATGAAAAATACAGAAGAATAAGGAAAAATTAAAAATAATAGATATCATATATAAATACAGTGACATCTTAATGGCCACCATGAGAGGCGGTAGTAGATAATTGGACAATCATCATTTTGTGAGGCAGTAGTTCATCGTCCACATAAACAGTATGTTTTCACCCCTTAAGAGGAGGTGTGTGTATGTGTTGCTCAAATAAATCTCATAAAAACATCCTAGTAAATTTAATATACTTGTTATGTTAAAAAACAAATGAATAAAAAGAGTTTAAGGGTTTGGAGATGGAAAATAAAACAACATAATGTAAGAGAGGACATTATCTTGAAATATGGTAACTCCCCTTGATTTAAACCAAAAGGTTTTAATAAATTCCTTTATTCCCATGATAAGGCTTCTAAGATGAAGATAGGGATAATGGGAGCTTATTTGTGTAGAGTTTGGACTATCCAAGGGGCTTTATAAGTGTGATAAAGGGGTAGGAAGTAGGGTCTTTTATAAGGGAGAGGAGGGGCTCTTTTGGAAAGCTTGAAAATATTATTTTATTATATAATTCTTTTCAGTTTATAAATGTCTGAAAATAATTAAATTTGAAAATAATGTGTACTGTGTTAGAAATAAAATCATCCAAAAACAATTGTACTAGTGTAGGATAGTATTTTAAAAATCATCTTCTTAATTATTTAAATCATTCATTAATGACGTAAACATTGTGTCATCATTGTGTCATAAATAATATTATTTATTTGATGTCTAAAAATTATAAAATATAATTACCATGATGTAGGAAGTTTTGTTATATTTCTAATTAATATTTATATTCAAAATGATAATTTATATAACCCCATGTAAATTTTTTTTTAATAAAACCATACATGTTTCTCACATTTTTAGTTTTACTTTAAAAAAAATTATTAATGTCATTATCATACCCAATTGGCTCCATGGGCCCCCCAGTTGACCCATGGATATTACTAGATGTCCTTGAATCATTCAATAATGTTAGGACATGTATTAAGGTAATTTCATATTGTTATAATCTCATTTTTAACTTAAATTACCCTAATTACCGTTAATCGTGGTTAATAAAACTCAAAAGTTATTATTCACAAAAAAATTATTTTCATCCCATTGAACCACATTTTAATTACTAATGAAAACCATGTATGTATTATTTTTCAAATTCAATTGACTAAAGTGGTAAAATTTAATTTAAATGAAAAAATATGTTTTTAACTACTACTTTGTGGTTTCATTATCCATCAAAAATTTATTTTTTTCAGAAAAATATCAAAAATTACCACTATGAAATATTTGATATTCCAAATTCAAAAATGAATTCCATTTTACCAAATTCAAAACATAGAAGTTGAATTAATTAATTTTATAATAAATTTCACAGTCAAAACATATAGTTTGTTTTTAAGAAACATTATCTATAGAAAGATTGACATTTCTTTATGTCTGATTTCAAAGTGAAATTAATCCCAATGACCACCATTGGATTAAATGGAAAAAATATATTTTAATTAAACTTTAAACCCAATTAAATAGTTAATGTATCCATATAGAAAAATTATACTAAAAGGCGGTTTTTAACTAATGTACATCATTTTTTAACTATTCATAAAAATATTAATTTTATTAGAAAAATTCCAAAAATTTACACAACGTAAATTTTGATGTCTTGATTATAAAGACTTATTTTATTATGTATAACATATAAAATTGACAAAAATTATATTTAAAAAGTGTTCAACCTCAAAAGCCAGTTAATCAACATTTTAATGAATATTAGAATATTTAACCTTACAATTGGATTCATTCGCATTTTAAGCCTCTAACATTTTTTGGATAAATGTAAAAACATTTATCAAACATGTATAATTATATTTTAGTAATTTATAGTCATTCACACCATTATAATGGAAAGTTGTTAACTTCCATTTAAAATAATATTATTATATTATTAGTGTGCGACCTATGATTTCAAAGAAACTCGTTTGTTGCATATCAGGTACGCTATAGAACATAGAAACCCCATTAAAGAAAAAAATATTTAATCACAAATATTAATAAATATGAAATTTTAATATTCTTTATTTACGTCGGATGTTACATCCTTCCCCCCTTTTGAGAATTTCTTCCTCGTAATTTTAAAATTGGGCTCAAAAACATCATTGAAAGCCCCACATCAGAGAAGTAGTCAATAAATATATCACCGTAATATAATGAAAGATAAGTAAAATGGTCACTTGTGATAACCCATACTAGGATACCATGAAAACATGGATATGGAGGAGAAACTAAGGGTCATGTACTGATGTAGAGTGATAGAAAACATGATTAGGAGAAAGTTAACAATAATTAAACAACAAAATTGTTATGGTTAAACAGTATTTGATTCCCCATTAGGAAAAGTTAACAGACAGATTTTTTATTTTATTATACTTTTCATTCAAGAATTTATTTATGGGATTAACTAAAACATAAGGAAACATATTTACTTGTCATGTAGACTTTCATCTTTTACTAGATTTCTAACACCAACTCATATGTTCTCCAAATGATGAGTATTTAGGATGTCTTTCTCAAAATAAAAGCACTATAATCAACTTCTATAAAATCTCATAATCCAAAAAATATGAACTATAACTTTCCAATGTCGTTCAACCTTAACCAAAACCAAAATGGTTAGTACAAGATCAGATAATCGCCAAAAATGATAATCTTTTACAACAATATAAACTATTCTTAATCTCTCAAAATTTTTCCAACAAAACCTAAAGTTCATCAAAGAACATTTAATAAATAGATAACCCAAAAATCCATCAATGTAATTCAAACTATGGTCGAATCCAAAAAATTAGAAGAATTTTATAACATAGTCTCCCACGATACAACTTAACATTTATATCCAAATTACATCTCTTACTCTTAAAGTATAAAATTGAAAAGAAATTAACTTCATCACATATCATCCATGGTAGGTTAATAATTTCCATAGATAACCCAAAACCAACTTATTCATAATTCATAAAATCATCTAACTAAAAAGGATTAGTCAAACTAACCACGGACATCACATAGTCTAGTGGTTGGCGTAAATACCTGTCGCAATTTGGTTGTGGGTTCGATTCCCGTAGCTTCGTCCGACGGGATGGGTTATCACACGGTCTGTCTGTTGTCACTTTTCAAAAACTATATAATTTTATAACATTCTCAAAAAGAGATAAATTCATCAAAAATAACTATAACATAATTTAACCATGAAGGTTATATAATAACATTAAGTTTGCATCCAAAAATGTTTTAACCGATAATTGGATCAAATTCAAGTATCATATAAACCCAAATGGTACATAATAACTATATCCAGAAAAGAAAAGATAATTTTTCCTTGAATAGAAACTTCCTATATCATTATTTATGGTTACAAATACAATAAAATGGCTTTTAATGTAATCCTATCATCAAAAGAGCCTTAATATTTTTTTGAATTTCACCATCCAAAAATATACCATAAACCTTGAATCCCTTATATGTTGACTTCTTAATCATTCAACATTCTTCATGATCCATTAACCATTCCTTTCCAACATATTATAAAATATATATTTCCTACAAACAAAATCATGAATCATATCATAATATTTCAATAATAGGAAAAAGTATGTTAAGAAATACTCCATACCATTTATTGGTCATTTTCAGTTTATTCATCCTCTATCGAAATGGAATTATGTATTAGTAAAAAATATATCTATTATCCTGGTGATCCCATTCCCAAAAAAATCTTTATAGGACATGTGTTTTCATAATGACCATCCACACTGCATTCAAAACATTCAATTGATCCCTCATAATGTACTTCATTCCATTTCCTAGAGACAACTAGATGATTTCTTTTTTTATTGTAGGTTTTCACTTTATGACCTTCATTTACACATCTATAGCATCTTTATTTCCCTTTGAAACATATTCCTAGGTGTTTCCTTCAACATCATTGACACTGAGGTTTTTTAATACACTTTCCTTTATGATTATTACCTGAACTTTTGTAGGGATTTGTTTCTCGAATATATGATGGCTTATAAAAATCACTAAGGTTCAGGTGGTCAATCACGACTCTAGATAGTTGGTTTAGAATAACCACAAGAGTTATCATTGCAGCTCCCATATCATTTAGTTTCTCCTTCAGAAAAACTTCACAGTTTTCTTCAGATCCACTATAACTTTGTTGGCTGCTAGATCCATCCATTTACTAAAACTAAAAATGTCAGTGTGAGTATATCAGTAAAATAATTATATAATATATTATTATGAGGGTAAATACTATGATATAATTATTTATATTAACTTAAAATAATTTCCATTATCTAAAAAACAATGACTCATTCAGAAATCCTAACCATTATAGTAGTGTCACTTATGCTTAAAGAATACCCTACCCTCTAAACTTATCTAAACAGATCTTTAATACCAACTGTAAGGACAAGACCTTAAAACATTACATAATCATGAACAAAAAGAATAATTCAGATTGGGGATGTTTTCAGGTTTAGTTTTTTATAGAATTAGGACATAATTATTACATCTCAAAAGATTACAATGTAGACACTTCTACTCAGTTTCCATTTTTACATAAAATAAAAACTCTTAAATAGAAACATGTATAGTTCTATGTTTTAGATAGCTTGTCTTTCCTTGATATCATCCTGGACCCAAATCATCTTTAATTAATGTGGAAAACATTTCAAAAACATGGGATGAGCTTAAAAATCTCACTATGGGATACAAAAATAAAGACACTATTAGTTTTTTCAAAAAAACATTTAAACTGTGAATACTTAATCATAAGTAATACTTTTCTCCTTTATTACATAGTAAATAAACATCACTAAAGAAAATATTATTAGTTACCATTTTGTAACCCAAATATTACCATCAAACCCATATAAAGAACACATAACATATAATGGTAACTTGGGAAATAAACATACCTAAAGGGAATAACCATACGGTCAACTCCCACACATACCACTAAATGGAATAGCCATACGACTGACTTTCATACCCAAAGCATTAAAGGTTATAACGTAACCACCCATCTTGGTTTCTCATGGAACCTCCCATAATTTGTTGAATCACTTAATCACTCATCAAATGTCCATGTACCATTATAAATTCATAACACATTAAACAAATATAACAGGAATAAAATATTTATACATTTCAATCAGAATATATTTACATAAAAAATCAATTATCAAAACCATTTTTAATACCGAAATACATAAAAGAGAATATGGTATTAATAGTAGTTTTAAAAACATTATTACTTGTTAATTATGCCAACGATCAAATAATACTCATGGTAGTGGAAAGGTCACTGTCACTGCAACTGCTAAAAAGAAACCAAATTTTTTGTCGTTTAGTAATATGATTCATAGGGAACATAATCCTTTTGAAAAAAGAAAATGTAAAAGGGATTATACACCGTATGAAATATATTTTTGTATAAAACAAATTATGCCTCCATGAAAGGAGAATGAAACGAATTTCCTTACAAAGACTGTATCGTTAGATTAAGGATAAATCAATGACATAATTATGTGTGAAAAATATAAATACAACACATAAAATTGGATATTAAGTGTAAAACAATCATAAGTTATTCAGGCATATTTATAGCACAACATAATAAATAAGTAGAGTTGTAACCCAATGAATTGAAATTGGGTAAAGAAGTTCCCCTACAAAAATTCGACAGCCTAACGACCTCAATTTAAAATTTAGAAAAAAAGTTGATGCGAGATAAAAAGGGTATCTCATCCCTTGGACATAAAATTTATAGAAATAAGGATATATAAGAAAATATCCCAACATAATAATATGTGCATTAAAAAACATAACAAAAAAAGACTTTTAAAAAGATGAGGGTGAATGGTTCCCTTACCGATTTGGTAACATACCAACCATACACCCCATGAAAGAAAGACCATAAAATGTTGATGTAAATAACCATAAATGAAATTATATTACACAAATATTAGAATAATGGGATGTTCATACACCACTCAAAGGAGATAGTGACAAATATTGCATGAATCTCACGGGAATAGAAAAGTGAGATAAAAACCCCTTACCTCGATGTAATAAATCGAGTCATATGACCAACTGATAAAAAGCACCAAATTAATCACAGAATACCATTAAAATAAATATAATCATGATAATATATATCAAATGGAAGTACACAATACACCACATGCAACAAATAAGTGGAAAACAATGGAAATATCACGGAATTAAAGGTGAGATAAGAAATCCCTTACCACTTGTCTGACTTGACTCACTCGTACGATCCTCGTTCGTCCTAAATGATAAACATATGTTAATTTATACTTAATTAAGAACCTTTTTTGAGTTTATTGATTCTATTATATCATATATTATAAAAATTATAAAAATTATTTAATCATTTATGTTAATAAAGGTCGTTTTGTTGATATTTGGTACTTGAGTCAAAAGTGAACTTCTTATATTTACAAGATGTCAATGTAGTAAAAAATAAATTATCTCTAGAAAGTTATTCATTATTTTTATATCATATATGTAAAATATATCCATTATATATATGTTTTTATTCTAGTAAAAAATATTTGAAGGTATGAAATGAAATGCAATGTTCATGGAGACGGTAAGCCGAACATATGCATGAACGCTATATTCATTTATATTTCGGATTTAATGGAATGGAAAAATTATGATATAAAGTTATATAATAATTCCAATATAATATCATATATAATATTATTCACACCATCCTTTATACATACCATATATGGAATTAACAATGCAAATCACATTGATGGGGTGGTAGTCCGCACTTCCTAAAATTAAATTGTCGCCTTTACCCATTATGGAAACCATAAATGTATGGTCTAAATAAAAAGTACAGAAGAATAAATAAAAACATGAAAATAATATATATCATATATAAATACATTGTCATATTAATGGACACCATGAGAGGTGGTAGGAGATAATTGAACAATCATCGTTTCATGAGGCAACAGTTCACCCTCCACAAAAACAGTAAGTTCTTCACCCATTAGATGGAGGTGTGTGTAATTGTAGCTCGAATACATCTAATACAAATATCATATTATATTTAATATTCTAGTGTTGTAAGAAAATAATGGAATAAAAAAATTTTAATTGGTTGGATAAGCAAAATAAAACAAAAGAACATAAGAGAAGACATTACATTTAAAACGGGAAACGCCCATTGGTTTGAGCCAAAAGGGTATCTTGAAGTGCTTTCTACCTAAGGTATGTATTCTATTTCAAATATAGTGATATTGGGAGATTATTTTAGTAGAGTTTGGATGAGACAAGGGGCTTGTGAAGTGTGATAAAGGGTTTGGAAGTGTGGAATTTTTATAAGGGAGAAGAGGGGCTCTTTTGGAAGGAGTGAAAATATTATTTTATTATATAATGATTTTTGGTTTCTAAAGGTAGAAAAATAATTATAGTCAAAAATAAGATGTCCCATGTTCGAAATAAACTCATCCAATAAGAATTGGACAAGTTTATGATATTATTGGAAACATTATCTTTTAACATATTTAAATCATTCATTAATGAGGTATACACGGTGTCATCATTGTGTCATAAATATTTTATTTATTTGTTCACTAAAAATTATAAAAAAAGATACCATGATGTAGGAAATAATTATAGCTTTCTAATGAATATTTATATTCAAAAGTATAATTTATATATCCCCATGTAAAATGTTTTTTAGTAAAACAAAACATATTTGTAAAATTTTTATTTTTACTTTAAATAAAAAGTTATTAATGTAATTATCATAACCATGTGGCTCCATGGGGCCCCAAAATTGACCCATCTATTTTCATGGTCGTTCATTAATCTTTCAATAATATTATGACATGTTTTAAGGTATTTTTATTATAAGGCCCCGACCTTTAACCTTACTTGATATTGAATTAAATGAATAATTCACATTGTGTATCTTATCAAGTTTATAGTATTAGATAATAAGGACATACCTATTACATCACAAAAGATTTAAAAGTATACTATGATTACATAAAATAAAAACTCATAAAAAGAAACATGTCTAGTTCCATGTTTTATATAGCATTACTTTCCCTTGATCCCATCCTTGACTCTATTCCACATTAAGTCCTGTGAAAAACATTTCAAAAAAACTTGGGTTGAGCATAAAAAACATAGTAAGGGATACACAAATAATGAAAACTATTAGTTTTTCAATCGTCAAGTAAACCATGTATACTATATCAAAGTAATACCTTCACCTTCATGAAGTAGTAAAAACTCTTCACTGAATAAAATATCATTACATACCCTTTTGTAACCAAAGTATTACCATAAAACACATATAAAGAACACATAACATATAAAGGTAACTTGGGACATAAACATACTTAAGTGGAATAACCATACGATCTACTTCCACACATATCACTTAATATAATAGCCATACGGCCAACATCCATACATACTTAATGGAATAGCCATACGGCCGACTTCCATAACCAATGCATTGGAGGTCATAACATAAACACCCATCCTGGTATTCACGGCACCACCCATCATATTGTTTATCACGTAACCACCTGTCAAATGTCCAAGTACCATTATAAAATCATAAGACATAAAACAAATATAATCGAAAGAAAAAATTTCCACACTTTTATCACAATATATCACTCAAATATATTGACATAACAAATCCATTATAAAAACCATTTTCAATACCAAAATACATTAAAGATTATATGGTATTTAGTTCATTTTACAAACATTACGGCTTGTTGAGGAAGCCAAAGACCAAATAATACTCGCGGCAGCGGAAAAGGAAGTTGTCACCGCGTACGCTAAAAGAAACATTCCTTTTTGTCTTTTAGTAAAACACTTCGTAGAAAAAGATTCCTTTTGTATAAAAGTAAAATTCATAGGGGTTTATACACCGTATAATAGATAGTTGTGTATAAAACAATATATGCCTCAATGAAAGGAGATTGAGACGAAGTCCCTTACCTCGGGTCCGACTTGACACGATCGTTCTTTAATTTCATGAATAACAAACTTGAGTTAATTTATACATTCTTAAGAACCTTTTTCAAGATCATTATTACTTTTATATCAATTATTTCCATGTTATAAAAATTATGTAATTATTTAAGTTAATAATGGTTTTTTTTGATATTTGGTTCTTAAGTCGAAAGTGGACTTCTTAGAATTAAATGTAGTTTGTGTTGTCAAAGGTTCATTATATCCAGAATGATATTAATGATTTGGATATCATATATATCATATATATCCAGAATATACATGTAATTATAATATTACATAATCATTTATAGGTAAGAAACGAAATTCACCATTCATAGAGATGGTAAGCTGTACGTACACATGAACGATACTTTCATTTCTATTTCATATTAATGGAATTAAAACTAAATGAGAGTTATGTATATTTTAATTCCAGAATTATATTAATCATTTTTATGTAACATACATAATATATATCCATTATATATATGTGCTTATAATAGTACATTACATTTGGTGATAAGAAATGAAATGCACCGTTCATGGAGACGGTAAGCCGTACGTACGTATGAACGCTACTTTCATTTCTATCTCCTACTTTAATGGAAAGAAATAATTATGATATAAAGGTATATTATAAATAAAATATATCATCATATATATTAACTTTAAATCCATCCTTTATATGTCCCACATATGGCATTAACGAATCAAATCACTTTGAGGGGGCGGTAGTCCCCACTTCCTAAAATGAAGATATTGCGTATACCCCTAATGGAAGCCATAAAGGTGTGCCATAAATGAATAATACAGAAGCTTATAGAAAACATAAACATATTATATATCATATATAAATACAGTGACATCATAATGGATGCCTTTGAAGGTGTTAGAAGAATATTAAACAATCATCGTTTCGTGAGGCAGAAATTCACCATCCACTGAAACAGTATGTTCGTTAACCATTACATGTAAGTGTGTGTATTTTTAGCTAGAATAATTCATATAAAAACATCCTAGTATATTGGATATACTGGTGTTTTTACAAAATAAATGAATAAAAAGAGGTTAGGGGGTTGGAGAAGCAAAATAAAACAATAGAACACAAGTGAAGACATTACCTTAAAATCAGGTAACTCTCTTAGATTTGAGCTTAAAGGCTTCCTTGGGAAGACATCTACCCAAAGTGAGGCTTCAATGAGTAAGAGAGGGATGTTTAGAGACAATAAGTTCAGATCTTGGCCGAACCAAAGGCTTGAGAGGTCTGAGTAAGGAGGTAGAGGTGGGGGCCTTTTATAAGAGGAGAGGAGGGGCACTCTTGGAATGTAAGGAAATGTCACTTTATTATAGAATGCGTTTCAGATTTTAATGGTCCCACATTGATGTGTTTAGAGGATAAGGTGATAAGGGTTCGACATCCACCTATCCAATAGGTTTCAGACATGTTTAGGTCTTATATTTTACATTATCATTCAATTTTATTTAAATCGTTAAATAATGAGGTAATCGCTGCATCATCATGGTGTCATAAATAATTTAATTTAGTTAATGTCTAAAAATTATAAAAAATACTATGATGTAGGAAATCGTTTTATCTTTCCAATGAATATTTATAGTCAAATATCTTACTTGTATAACCCAATTTAATTTTTCTTTAGCAAAACAACTCATGTTTGTGTTATTTTAATTTTAACATTAAATAAAAAGATATTAATGTCATTTTCCAACCAATGTGGCTCCATGGGGGCCCCAACATGACCCATGGACTGTCTTGGTCGGCCATGAGACATCCAATAAGGGTAGTAAATGTGTCATGTTCATTTCATAATATTAAAACATTATTTTTACCTTAAACTACACTAATTACCTCAAATCGCTATTAATAAACATAAAAGTTACTATTCACCAAAAATTATTTTAATCCCATTAAACCACATTTTACTTTCTAATGACATCCATGTATGTCAGATTTTTGAAATTCAAAACACAAAGGTGGTAAAATTTCATTTAAACAAAAAATCAGTTTTTTAAGTACCACTTAGTGGTTTCACTATTCATCAAAAACTGAAGTTTTTCAGAAAATTACCAAATATTCACCCTAAGCTATATTTGATATTCTGAATTCAAAAATGAAGTATATTTTACAAAATTCAAAACAAATAAGTTGCATTAATTAATTTAATAATTAATTCCCGCTGTCAGAGCAAATAGCGTGTTTTTATGAAACAATAAGTATCAAAAGATTGATACTAGTTTAAGTCGATTTCAAATTAAAATTAATCACAACGACCAATATTGGATTAAATGGTAAAAATATATTCTAATTTCACTTTAAAAACAATTCAAACGATAATCTAATCATATAAATAAATTATATTAAAAAGAGGTTTTGAATTAAAAAACAACATTTTCACTATTCATTAAAAAATGAACTTTATCGGAAAAATATCAAAAATTTACACAAAGTAAATTTTGATGTCTCGATTCTAAAAGATAGTTTTATTTGGACCAATAAAATGTATAAGAGTGACCAAAACTATATTTAATGACGGTTCACCATCAAAAGGCGATAAGTGAACCTTTAGTGAAAATTAGGGAATAAATGCCAAAAATTGAATTCTTTTCATATTTTAAGCCTTTATATTTTATTGAATAAATTTAAAAACATTTAAAGACATATATAATTATATTTTAGTTATTTATATCCATTCCCGCCAATACAACCGCTATGTGATAACTACCATTTAAAATAATATTATTTTATTACTAGTGTGCAACGTAAGATTTCAATGAAACTCTTTGTTGCGTATTGGGTACGCTATCGATCATAGAAACCCCTTTAATGTAAAATTAATATTTAATTAGTAAATATTAATAAATATGAAAATGTTTTATTCTTTATTTACCTGGGATGTTACATCCTTCCCCCCTTTTGGGAATTGCGTCCTCGAAATTTTATTCACTAATCAAAATAAGTGGTGGTATTTATCCCTCATAGCATTTTCATATTCCCACGTTGCCTTTTCAAGCATATGGTTTTTCCACAAAACCTTTTCCTGGTGGATTACCTTATATCGCAACAATTTCTCTCTTCGGTCAAGAATCTGGACTGGTTGTTCTTCATTAGAGAGATTCTCTTCCAACTGAACTACCTCTGGGATCCAAACATGAGATGGATCTGGCATACACTTTCTCAACATCAAAACATGAAAAACATTGTGTACCTGAGATAAACTCGGAGGTAAAGCCACTCGGTAAGCAAATGATCCATCTTTCTCCAGAATTTCATATGGTCCAATGATACTTGGACTCAGCTTTCCTTTCTTACCAAATCACATCACACATTTCCTTGGAGAAACCTTGATAAAAACATGATCACCTACCTCGATAGATAGATCCATTATCCGATTATCCGCATAACTTTTATGTCTTCTCTGAGCTGTTCTCATGTGTTTCTGAATAAACTAAACATTTCCTACCATCTCTTCTACCAATTCTGGTCCCATCAGCTTCCATTCACCCACATTATCCAAAAAAGCTAGAGTTTGACACCGCTTCCCATATAATGCCATAGACGGAGCCATTTGTATACTGGAATGAAATCTGTAATTATAATAAGACTTAACCAAAGAAATATGTTGGTCCAAACATCCTTGATAATCCATCGAACAAGCTCATAGCACATCCTCCAAGGTCTAAATTGTTTGTTCTGGATGACCATCTGATTACAGATAAAAAGATGTACTAAAATTTAATTCAGTACCCAACGACTTCTGAAGGACTTTCCAATAGTTAGAAGTAAACCTGGGATCACGATCAGACACAATGGAGATAGTAACTCCATGTAACCTGACTAACTCTTTATGATACAAATGGGAAAGTTGATCTAGGGAAAAATTATCTCATATATAAAAGAAATGAGCAGATTTAGTCAAGTGATCAACAATAACCCAGAGTGCATTATTACCTCGAGATGTCTTCGGTAATCCCACAACAATGTCCATGGATATGTTTTCCCATTTCCACTCTGGAACTAGTAAAGGCTGAAGCATCCCTTTCGGTAACTTCCACTCTACTTTAACCTGCTGACAAGTCAAACACTTCACAGTAAAATCAGCAATATCTCTTTTCATTCCATCCCACGAGTAATACTCCCGAAGATCTCAATACATCTTAGTACTGCCTGGATGAACTGAAATCGGAGAACTATGAGCTTCACATAACAACTCTCTCTTCAACTGTGAATCACAAGGCACACACAATCTCTTCCCAAATATCAAAACACAATATTTATCAATGTTGAATTCAGGAAACTTACACTTCTGAACCAGCGCTACCATTTTTTGCAACTCACTGTCTTTCCTTTGTGCTTGCATAATTCTGTCTGATAGGGATGATCTCACTAATACCTCAAACAAAACAGAAGAACATCCTGCACCAACAACATCTATTCCAATGTTCATAAAATCAAAAACCAAAGGATCTCGTTCCAAATGTAGCATGGTTAATGAAGCATTACATTTTTGACTCAAAGCATCAGCCACACTATTTGCTTTCCCAGGATGGTAATGAATTGTACAATAATAATCCTTGATTAATTCTATCCATCTCCTCTGTCTCATGTTCAATTAATTCTCAGTGAATATATAATTTAAACATTTTTGATCGGTATATATTTCACACATTACTCCATACAAATGATGCCTCCAAATTTTTAGGGTAAAAACAACAGCAGCTAATTCCAAATCACGTGTAGGGTAATTTACCTCTTGATTTTTCAACTGACGTGAAGCATATGCAATTACCTGATCATTCTACATAAGGACACAGCCAAGTCCCTTAAATTAAGCATCACTATAGATAACAAACATAGCATTCGTGGAAGGAAGTTTCAAAACAGGAGCATTCACCATTCTTCTTTTCAACTCCTGAAAACAATCATCACATTCTTTTGTCCAGATAAACATAATACCCTTCCGAGTTAGCTTAGTCATTGGACTAGATAACGGTGAAAAATTATCAACAAACCTTCATTAGTAACGTGCCAAGCCATGAAAACTACGGATCTCTGTTAAATTTATAGGTCTTGGCCATTCTTCAACAACTTTTTTTTAGCAGGATCAACAGTTATGGAATCTTTTGAAACAATGTGACGAAGGAAAGAAATTTTTTGTAACCAAAACACACACTAGATGAATTTTTGATATAGTTTCGTTTCTTTTAAGGATTGAAAGATAAAACTTAAGTGACTTTCATGCTCCTCTTTACTTTTAGAAAACACCAAAATATCATCAATGAAAACAACCACAAACTTATCCAAGAACTCATGGAAAATTCTATTCATAAGTTCCATGAATACAGGAGGTGCATTGGTTAACCCAAAAGCCATAACTACAAATTCATAATGGACATATCTAGTACCGAACGCAGTCTTCAGAACGTCTGCTTCTTTTACTTTCAACTGATGATACCCCAACCTCAAGTCAATCTTCGAAAAATACTGATCTCCCTGGAGCTGATCAAACAAATCATCTATATGAGGCAAAGGATACTTGTTCTTAACAGTAATATTATTCAAGGCTCTATAATCCATGCAAAGTCTCATTGAGCCATCTTTCTTTTTAATAAACAAGACAGGAGCACCCCATGGTGATGTGCTAGGTCGAATGAAACCTTTATCTAATAACTCCTGCAATTGCTTCTTTAACTCTAAAAGTTCAACTTGAGCCATTATATAAGGGGGTTTTGAAATTGGCTTAGAATCAGGAACTATGTCAATAGTAAATTCATCTTCCTGGTCATGAATAATACAAGGCAACTCATCAGGAAAAACATCAAGATACTCACTTACCACTAGCACATCATTAATCTGAATAGTTTCATTGTTTTCAACAATATGTTCAAAGTAACATTCATTTCCATCTTTTACTAGTTTCTCAACTTCCTGATATGTTATCAAAAGCAAGGGTTCATTCTTGTACACAAACTGAAAATCGTTATGAATATAAACCACTCTAGATCTGTAGTCAATCTTAGCATGATAAACAGAAAGCCAATCTATGCCCAAAATAACATAAAACTCTACTAGAGGAAAAACAATAAGGTTTGCTAGTAGATTCTTTCCACACAAAAGGATAAGAAGGTTCTTATAATTCATTTTTGTCTCAACGTTCCCTCCATGTGTTTTTACCATATGTTCAGGATTCATATAATGAGAAGGAATTTCCAATTAACTAGAAATCTTCTCAGAAATGAAAGAGTGTGTAGACCCAGAATCAAACAACACGTTGCAATAATCTGAACAAACAAACAGTGTAACTGATACTACTTCATTCGATGGCCCAACATCTGCTGATGTTGTTGGAAAGGATTTCACCACCCTTTTCTGCTTGTAGTCTGGATGCTTTCCCCCAGTTGAGTTCTTCGTTTGACACTCATTTGCATAATGACCCATTTCTTTACACTTGAAACATCTTACCGCTGGCTTTTCATTGCCTGCTTGATCATCTTCCTTACAATTATGATAAATATGACCAGACATACCACACCGAAAGAACTTAACAGACTTGGATAAACATTATCCAGGATTCATTTTACCACACTTCTCATAGGATGGCCTTTTCATTTTCTTACCTCCTTGCTTCATTGATGAATTCTTCCCCATTGCCTACCAACTGGACCTCTTATTCTGTTGTTTGTCAAAGAACACCTGATCATCTACAAACACCATTTCCACCTTCTCCACACATCAATCAAGTTTTTCATAACTTTTGAACTCACGAGAAGCTAAAGCCCATCGATACTTTGGATTTAACCCTGAGTAAAAATGGTTTATTTTACTATGAAGATCTTGTTGATGTTTGGAGCATACCTTGCCAATCGAGTGAAATTTGCTTCATAAGCAGCCACTGAATCATCCTCCTTCCTCAATTCTAGGAACTGTTTTTCTATCCTAAGGCGAACAACCTTAGGAAAATATTTCTCAAGAAACATACCTTTTAATTTTTCCCAGTGAAGATCATCAATCTCATCACTATCCCTGATATTTTTCACCATCGACCACCACTGATCAGCTTAACCATCAAAACGGTAAAGAACAAGACTAACCTTTTTATGTTCTGAACACCCCATGACATCAAAAATATTCTCCAGTGCTTTAATCCACCCATCATATTGCACGGGGTCAGATGATCCTCTGAATGATGGGGGATGTTTCCCCATGAAATGTTCCACCACTGACATGTTCCTTTGCGGTTGATCTGGCTGATCTCGAGCATTGATACCACAACCATTTATAGCCTGATTCAACTATTCCATCACTGCAAAAAACTGTTCAGTTCCGATTCCGACCATCTCATGTTGCTGATTTGGAAGGTTGTCTTCCTCCTGATGTCGTCCCATCATAGCTGCTTTGTTTCCTCTACGTAAAACCATTCTGAACACAAAAAAAATCTTAGGTGAAGCAACATGGTAATCTTTAAATGATATATCATTTCAATCATACAATAAATTAACTTATAACACAACACTTTTCTAACTCCTAAAGTTGCCTAAACCAACCTCTGATACCAACTATAAGGCCCCGGCCTTAAACCTTACTAAATATTGAGTTAAATGAATAATTCAAATTGAGGATCTTTTCAGGTTTATAGTTTTATAGAATTAGGACATAACTGTTACATCTCAAACGATTACAAAGTAGACTATGTTTCCATAAAATAAAAACTCTTAAAAATAGACATGTCAAGTTCCATGTTTTAGATAGCATGACTTTCCCTTGATCATATCCATGACCCTATTACACATTAAGTCCTGTGAAAAATATTTCAAAAAAACTTTTGGTGAGCATAAAAAGCTCAGTAAGGGAGACGCAAAGAAGGAAAACTGTTAGTTTTTCAATCATCAATTAAACCATATATACTTTATCAATGTAATACCTTCACCTTCATAAAGTAGTAAAAACTCTTCACTGAATAAAATATCATTACATACACTTTTGTAACCAAAGGATTACTATAAAAGCCATATAAAGAACACATAACATATAAAGGTAACTTGGGACATAAACATACTTATGTGTAATAACCATATGGTCGACTTCCACTCATATCACTTAATGGAATATCCGTATGGCCAACTTCCATACATACTTAATGGAATAACCATAGGACCGACATCCATACCCAATGCATTGGAGGTTATAACGTAACCACCCATCCTAGTATTCATGGAACCACCCGTCATATGTTTTATCACGTAACCACCCGTCAAATGTCCAAGTACCATTATTATATCATAAGACATAAAACAAATATAATGGAAAGAAGTATTTCCACACTTTGATCAAAATATATAACTCAAATATATTGACATAACAAATCCATTATAAAAACCATTTTCAATACCAAAATACATAAAAGAGTATATGGTATTTATTTCATTTTAAAAACATCACGGCTTGTTGAGGAAGCCAAAGACCAAATAATACTCGCGGTGGTGGAAAAGCTCGTTGTCACCACGTACATTAAAAGAAATATTCCTTTTTGTTGTTTAGTAAATAAATTTGTTGAAAAAGATTCCTTTTGTATAAAATTAAATGTAAAGGGGGTTTATACACCGTATAAATGATAGTTCTGTATAAAACAAAATATGCATCAATGATAGGAGATTGTGACGAAGTCCCTTACCTCGGGTCCGACTTGACTCAATCGTTCTTTAATGTCCTGAATAATAAACGTGAGTTAATTTCTACATACTTAAGAACCATTTTCAATTTCATTATTCCTTTTATATCACTTATTACCATGTTATAAAAATTAGGTAATTATTTAAGTTAATAATGGTCGTTTTGTAGATATTTGGTTCTTAAGTCGAAAGAGGACTTCTTAGAGTTACATGTTGTCCGTGTGGTCAAAGGTTCATTATATCCAGAATGATATTCATGATTTGGATATCATATATATCATATATATACAGCATATACATGTAATTATAATATTACATTATCATTTATAGGTAAGAAATAAAATGCACCGTTCATGGAGACGGTAAGCCGTACGTACGCATGAACGCTACTTTCATTTCTATGTCATACTAATGGAATTAAAAATAAATGAGTGATATGTATATTTTAATTACAAAATTATATAAATAATTAACCTGTAACATAAATCATATATATCCATTATATATATGTACTTATAATAGTACATTACATTTGGTGATAAAAATGAAATGCATCATTCATTGAGATGGTAAGTCGTACGTATGCATGAACGCTACTTTCATTTCTATCTCATACTTTACTGAAAAGAAATAATATTGATATAAAGGTATATTATAATTCCAATATAACATCATATATAATAACTTTAAATCCATCCTTTATACGTCCCACATATGGAAATAACGAATCAAATCACTTTGAGGGGGCGGTAGTCCGCACTTCTTAAAATGAAGATATCGCGTATACCCATAATGGAAGCCATAAAGATGTGCCATAAATGAAAAATACAGAAGCTTAGGGAAAACATAAACATATTATATATCATATATATACAGTGACATCTAAATGGCCAACTTTGAAAGTGTTAGAATAATATTGAACAATCATCATTTCGTGAGGTAGAAATTCACCATCCACAGAAACAGCATGTTCTTTAACCATTAGATGTTGGTGTGTGTAAGTTTAGAACGAAAAATTCTTATAACAACATCCTAGTATATTGATGATACTAGTGTTGTTCCAAAATAAATGAAAAAAAAATAGTTCAGGGGGTTGTAGAAGCAAAATAATACAAAAGAACACAAGTGAAGACATTACCTTAAAATCGGGTAACTCTCTTAGATTTGAGCTCAAAGGCTTCCTTGGGAAGACATCTGCCCAATGTGAGGATTCAAGGAGTAATAGAGGGATGTGGAGAGACAAAAATAGCAGAGCCTGGCCGAACCAAATTCTTGAGAGGTGTGGGTAAGGAGGTAGAGATGGGGGCCTTTTATAAGAGGAGAGGAGGGGCACTCTTGGAAAGTAAGAAAATGTTACTTTTTTATAGAATGATTTTCGGATTTTAATGGTACCAAATTGATGTGTTTCGAGGATAAGGTGATAAGGGTTATAAATCCACCCATACAATTGGTATTGGACATGTGTAGGTCTTAGATTTTACATTATCATTCCATTTTATTTAAATTATTAAATAATGAGGTAATTGTTGCATCATCATGGTGTCATAAATAATTTAATTTAGTTAATGTCTAAAAATTATTAAAAAGATACTATGATGTTGGAAACATTTTGTTATCTCCAATGACTATTTATAGTCAAAAATAGGATTTTTTTAACCACATTTAAAAATTGTTTTTAGTAAAACAAATCATTTTTGTGTCATTATAATTTTAACATTAAATAAAGAGATATTAATGTCATTTTTTCAACCAAAGTGGCTCCATGAGGTCCCCAATTTGACCCATGGATTGTATTAGTTGGCCATGACACATCCAATAAGGGTAGTACATGTTTCAAGTGCATTTCATATTATTAAAACATTATTTTTACCTTAAACTACACTAATTACCTCTAATTGCGATTAATAAACTTAAAAGTTACTAGTCACCAAAAATTATGTTAATCCCATTGAACCACATTTTACATCCTAATTAAAACCATGTATGTAGGACTTTTTAAATTCAAAACATAAAGTTGGTAAAATTTCATTTAAACAAAAAATCAATTATTTAAGTACCACATAGTGGTTTCACTATTCATCAAAAACTGAAGTTTTTCAGAAAAGTACCAAAAATTCACTGTAAGATATATTTGATATTTCGAATTCAAAAATGAAGTCTATTTTAAAAAACTCAAATCATATAAGTTGAATTAATTAATTTATTAATTAATTCTCTCTGTCAGAGCAAATAGCGTGTTTTTATGAAATAATAAATATCAAAATATTGACATTAGTTTAAGTCTGATTTCAATATGAAATTAATTCCAACGACCACTATTGGATTAAATGGTAAAAATATATTATAATTTCACTTTAAAACAAATTCAAACCATAATCTAATCATATAAATAAGTTATATTAAAAGGAGGTTTTGAATTAAAAAACAACATTTTTCACTATTCATTAAAAATGAACTTTATCGGAAATATATAAAAAATTTACACAAAGTAAATTTTGATGTCCCAATTCTAAAAAAGAGTTTTATTTGGTCCAATATAAAGTATAAGAGTGACCAAAACGATATTTAATGACGGTTCACCATCAAAAAGAAGATAAGTGAACCTTTAGTGAAATTTAGGGTATAAATGCCTAAAATTGAATTCTTTTTGTATTTTAAGCCTTTATATTTTATTGGATAAATGTAAAAACATTTAAAAACATATATAATCATATTTTAGTTATTTATATCCATTCCCTCCAATACAACGACTATGTGATAACTACCATTTAAAATAATATTATTTTATTACTAGTGTGCAACGTAAGATTTCAATGAAACTCTTTGTTGCGTATCGGGTACGCTATCGAACATAGAAACCCCTTTAAAGTAAAATTAATATTTAATTAGTAAATATTAGTAAATATGAATATGTTTTATTTTTAATTTACCTGGGATGTTACATCTATATTTTTATAATATTATATTTACCTTAAATTACCCTAATTACCTTTAATTGCAGTTAATAAAACTCAAAAGTTACAATTCAAAAAAAATTATTTTAATACCATTGACCCAAATTTTACTTAATCATAACAACCAACTATGTTGTATTGTTTAAATTCAATTCAAAGAAGCATTAAAATGGAATTTAAATGAAAAAAATCAGTTTTTAACAACTACATAGTGGTTTCACTATTCATCAAAAATTGATGTTTTTCAGAAAAATACAAAAAATTCACCCAAATATATATTTGACATTCCAAACTCAAAAATGATGTCCATTTTACCAAATTCAAAACATATATGCTGCATTAATTAATTTTATAATTAATTTCTGATATCAAAACAAATAGAATGTTTTTAAGAAACAATATCTATCGAATGATTGACACTTGTTTATGTCTGATTTCAAGGTGAAATTAATTCCAACGAACAGAATTGAATTAAATGGTAAATTTATATTTTAATTAAAATTGAAACCCAATTAAAAAGATAATCTATCCATAAATGAAAATTAGACTAAAAGTTGGAATTGAACTATAATACATCATTTTTCACTATTCATAAAAAAATGTACTTTATCGGAAAAATACCAAAATTTTACGCAAAGTAAATATTGATGTCTTGATTCTAATGACAGATTTTATTTTTTATAACATATAAAATTGACAAAAAGTATATTTAAAAAGGGTTCACCATCAAAAGGCGGTTAATCGACTTCATAAAGAATATTATAATATTTATGCATAAAATTGGATTCATTCTCATTTTATGCCTCTAATATTTATTGGATAAATCTAAAAACATTTAACATACATGTATAATCATATATTAGTTAGTTCTATTCATTCCCTCCATTACAATAGCTAGTTGTTAACTACCATTTAAAATAATATTATTATATTATTAGTGTGAAATGTATGATTTCAAAGAAACTCTTTTGTTGCGTATCAGGTACCCTATCGAACATAGCAACCCCTTTAAAGTAAAAATAAGATTTAATTCAGAAATATTAATAAATCTTAATATGTCATTTTATTTATTTACCTAGGATGTTACATATTTATTATTATATAAAAATAAATTACACATTTAGGGTTATAATTCCCAATACGGGTTTTTTCAAAAAGATAAACATAAAATAGAATCACTTCTCTGGAATACTACTATTATTTATCACATGATATAGATTCCATAAAGAAAACTTATTGTAGTACAATTCATATATATATCATTATACTAATAACTAGAATAAAATTTATAAAATACTTTAACAACATAATTCTTGAATAAAAAATACAAATAATTCAATTTGTCCAATTTGAAAATAGAAACCACATAAGTTTGAACATGATCCCTTTTATTCTTAGTGGTTATACTGAGTTGACACTTGGGAAATTTATTGGTATATAACCCTATCCTTATGGTTGAATATTTGGATGAATTATTTATTTCCTTTTCAATCATGATCTCGGTGTCCCTTCTATAAACACATGTACTAGACTCATATTAACATCAAGAATATACTAGGTTTTTTCCATCTACAATTATAAAATGTGGAAAAATACTTCATTCCCATCGTCAATTTATACATAATTTCTTGTGTTGTAATATTATTATTTTTATTACATTTAAAGTCATAAATAAATTATTATTCCTTATATATCTTTGTATCACATGATAATATGTCCTCATGTAATTAGAATGTTTGGAAGACAAGTTCCATTAGAAGGATTGATTTAATCCAATACAGGAAATGATCAATATTAATCTTTGAAATATATAAATAGTCTTTGGATTTCTTAGATAACCTTGTAAGGTAAGCTTCATAAATAGAAATATTTTCGTCATCCTTACATCTCGGACTCAAGTGTTGACTCTTTATATCTTCACATTGTTCTATATGAAAATATTTTTCTGAGATATTTTCATTAAAATACATTCATTAAATATATATAATTTCATCTTCCTCCTTATTTCTTTTAATCAATGACCACCATCGATCCACATCTCCTAAGAGATCATAAACAATCCTAAAAACAATCTCCATTTTATTACTTCCCAAATCAATAAATATCTTCTCTAATGAAATTATCTATTTCTCATTAATAAATGGATCTGTATTCCTATTTAATAATAGAGGTTTTTTTCACCTGATATAGTTTAACATTTCTACACTATATTATGGATTAGGATTCTTCATATAGGTAAGGTCATTTCTTATAACCTGAGTGAGTTTTCTAATTATAGTAATAAATTTTATATCATCAGTGGTTTTTTATCTATAGAATCATTATATAACATATGAAGGAATTCCCTATATGTATTACATACAAGGATATTGTTTCCATTCTTTCCATTGTGCTCTATTTCTAAATAATAGAATAGACTAGATTAGATAAAAACATTTTGAAACATTATGTTTAATCCAAAAATAGTGAAATCGGTAATATAATGATAAAATTTAGGTATAACTAATAACTAAGTCATAATCATAGTCACAATGGGAATATTCTAAAATTATGTTAAAGGGTTATGTTTTAGAAATCTATATTTTTCTAAATCATTTTTTTCACGTTTAATATTAAACAAAATTTTATATAAATGTAAAGTACCTAACCCCAATAGCCTAGATTTGGTTACTAGATTTATGATAATAAAATAATATAAAAGGAATAAAAACATAAAGGATCAATCATTTTAGTAGTTTCGTAAAACACAATACATACATTTATATTGAATTATAATTTTAAATATTAAATATGACATAGTGAATACATAGAGAACACAATTATTCCTTTAACCTAACCTTGTATATTCATCATAATAAAATTAATGTAAAACACAATACATACATTTATATTGAATTATAATTTTAAATATTAAATATGACATAGTGAATACATAGAGAACACAATTATTCCTTTAACCTATCCTTGTATATTCATCATAATAAAATTAATGGCATCATAGGGAAAAATAAATCACAATAAAAGGGTGATAATAAATTTTCAATAAGGGTATACATATAGAAGATGATATCCAAAATTAGAATATCTATTCATGGTAATTTATATAATTGAAACACAACTCATTTAATCAATAAAATAAACATATTATGGAATGAATTAAATCTGATAAAATAATTTGTATAAATAATCACATTAGAATGAAACATAACCATTTATACTATAATAGTATAATAAGTGCATATAATATTAAAAAAACAAATTAAAAAGAGGGACTTTGTAATGTAGGATATTTAAATCATACCATGAGGTCCACGACAAGAAGTCTGCATAAATGGGTAAGGAGCCAACCAAAACATGGACGTGATTGTCTCATGAGACCTACATATACTTCAAGGGGCTATATAGGTCTTTTCAAATCACATACTAAATCAAAATCATTCTTCATATGAGTGGTTTGAAAAATAATCAACCTAATCATTTAAATTGAAACTACCATAAAAAATGTAAAATCATTTCCCATAAAATGACCATAATCATTAACATGCCATATAAATATGGTGAATGGTGTAAAAAAGTTTCATCCAAATTCAAAAAATCCTAAAATATTCAATTAAATAAGGAAACTTTTATCATAAGTGATAAATGTTAATAAATAATATGATTTTGAAAACTATGTTTACATATGTACTTTAATATGATCACTAAAATTTTCTTGAGGATAATTCCCATTTTAAGTTTAAAATCAATTATTCTTAAAAAGATGTAAAATCATAAAAGAAAAAATATATTTGAAAATTACATTGTAATCTTGTAATGTAATATTCATAGATTAAGGCATCATGAACTCCTAAAAATAGTCTCTTTATAATATAGGTTTTTTTTAAAAAATAATTTTATATTCCCAAAACGAAACATTTAAAATGTTATTTTTAAAATGATATCCTTTAAAAATATTATATCACTCATGTGAGTATTAATTAAATAAATGAATTAGTGGTAATTAAATAAAAAATAAGCGGGAATAATACATAGTATACAAATATTCATTCAACTCATAATTAGAGCATGACATAATCAATGGAGTAGAAGTTAAACACAAAAAATTGAAATTGATTTAATAATTCCCTTAGAACTTTTAAATAATTGAACCTTATACCACATAAAATTAATGGTAACAAAATTAATTGTTGAATATTATAAAGATATAGATATTCATGATATCATATATTAAAAGGTAGTATTCACCCCAAAAACATGAAATATGTGTTGAAAAAGGTATATATCTCACATAAGTAAAACATATATGTTGTATCATAACCTTTTGTCAAATTTCAACTGCATGTTTCTGGCTCTCATATATAGTGGTTTTAAAAAAATTATTTATGAATAATATAATAAAATTAATATTTATGATATCATATATTATCTATCCCTAAAAAGTTATCACTCATTTATTAATAATATTTTATTCATTTCACAATTTTGGGTGCAAATTGCATTTTTAATGGCAATTTTTTTAAAAAAACAGTCGTTCAATTTCATATGGTATAGATCGATCATTTATTCCATAAAATTAATTCCATAAATATCATATCAAATAATTAAATATATTATTAAGACCATTTTTATTGTTGAACATAGAAAAAAATTAGATCTCTACATGGAGAAGGGATGTTGTATATATGCGCGTGCAATGCTTTTGTTTTTTGTTGGAGGGATAAAATGAAAAATATTGTAGTTTAATAATAATAATAACATATTAGTATATAAATTATATTGGTTTTATACATTTATCCTACAAAAACTCATAAAGTGGAAGTATAAGAATAAATTAACTTGAAATAGTGAGAATGAATTATTACCTATTCTTTGTCAGACATTGTTTAGTTATACTTTTAAGGGATATAGGGTTGGAATTATTGAAAGAAAATAACCAACAACCCATATCTAATTATGCTGTTAATTTTTGTGGAGAGTGCTTGGTCTGGACAGAAGTCTCTAGCTGGTGAAATGAAATGATGGAAGGAGTTCCCATTTATAATTGAGGTGAGGAACACCCTTGGAAATCATCAAAATATTAAATTTTAATAAATTCATTTTCTATCTAAATATAACTAAAGGTCCTATTATTATAATATAATATGATATATTTATTTATTCTCATCATAAAATAAGTTTTTTTACAGGTTTGGTTTTACTGTTAACCTTATATATCTGGTTGATATTTGTAAACATGTTTTAATTTTACTTATTGAAATAATTTATTTAATAATAAAAGGTGGTTATTTTAACTTATAGAATGTAAATTGTAAAAAAAATTAATAATAAATAAAATTTATGAAAAATAATTATTCATTTATTAATATTAATTATTTTAAAATGTTTTAATAAAAATATAAAATATTTTTTTGATAAAATATCATTACTGTCAATTTTTACACTATTCATTACTTTATCCCTGAGGAAAAACATACAGCAAGAAAACATCAAACCAAAACATTTAATACACCCCTAATATGTCATAATCATCCAAAAGAATATTGGATCACCGTATTTAATTAAAATTTTATTTATTTTAATATTGTAAATATCATTTAATTTGTATTTTCATTAAAACAATAATTAATGAAACATCATTGATTAGTTATTTAAGGTATTTATTTTTTTCAATATAAATTAAATATAAAATACCATGATTTAGATAAATAATTTATAATTCAAAATAATGTCTATATTCTGAGACATATTGTGAATAATATCATCTTTGAAATAATTAATTTATTACAATATAAATGTGAAATATTTGTTTTTTTATTAAATTAAATAATATAAATATCATAGACTCATTCAAATGGACCAAAAAATCATAAAAATTATATCATATAATATAAGTTAATTATGTTCAAAATAGACATTTATATTCCTTTATAATCTTCCTTTGTACCCATATGCGCACAAAAGAGATGTGTGAGACATGAAAATTGGGATTTTGTAATTTTAGTTAATTTAAATAATATCAAAGTCATTTTTTGGGAAAGGTGTATATTAAATAACGAAAATTCTAATATTAGGAATTATGGGTCGAATATAAATTATCTAATAAAATTTTAGAAAATTATAGGGTGTTTTTTGGATCCTTATCATTTTATATTTTACCTAAAATTACAAATTTTTCCATTTACCGTGGTATTTGTTTCCTATGTTACTATTCATAATAGAAAAAATTAAAATCAACTATTTAATAAATATGAAAATTATTAAAAAAAATATGTAAAACCTTATTCAGTATTTATAAAATATTATTTTTAGAATTTAATTTAAAAGTTAATCCTGCAAAAGGCCACAAGTAAAACTTTTATTAAAAAATATAATTTTATGTCCAATAATAAAATTTTACCTAAATAATATATATGGAAAATTAAAATGAATTGTATTACATTATTTATAAATACTAATCTTTTATGTTACATTGATATCTAATTCAAATCATAATGAAGGTTTAATTTAATGAAATTGAGAATTCAATAAAAATTGATATTTTTAACTATTAACTAAAAAATAAATATTTCACAGAAGATAAAAAAGCACACCCTCAGATAATTTTTATGTTAATATATTAAATAAAAAATTTATTTTTTCAAATATTTTTAAAAAAAATTCAATATTTATATTTAAAAAAATTTCACCATTAAACGGTCATAAAATTAATATTTAGAAAATATATATTTTTAATTCTTAAACATGGATTTATTCATGTCGTATTCCTACCAATCATATTGGATAAATTTAAAAATATTTTATTGAATATGTAACATATAAATTTCAGTTAGATCAATCATTAATGGTTAATAATTGAATTTATTAAAATAAAATTTCATTATTTCATTAAAATATTTTTTTAATAAAGACACATCATTAATGTTCAATTGGTTTTTATTTTTATATCTAATTAATTTGTAACCAATGAAATAATTTTATACACATAATTAAACTATATTTTTATAATTTACATAATCTCTTTCATTCCTTCCAATCCAATGTATGGGTGATAACTATCACAATTAAATATTAATATTTCATCATTTGTTTAAGATCGATGTTTATAGTAAAGTAGTCTAACAAAGAAGATAAATTTAAAAAGACAAATGACATAAAATATTGGGGTCTAACATTAAAAAATATTAATCTATTCTTCCTAACATTAAGCATTATCTGTATTTATTATGTTTATTAGAATATAAGATAATTATAAACTAGTATAAACCATCATATGATGAAATAATACCATTTACTCGAAAGTTTCCTCTAATGGTTAAATATATATTATTCTACAAAAAAATAACCCTATTTCCAAACTATCCTAAATATTCACAATATTAATTAATTACGAAACCTCATAGTTTTTATCATTAATTTAAATGTTCATGTCAAAAAATTCAATTTCCTTTTTCCTAAACAACCTTTTTTGTTTAACCTATTGATTACATATACTTCATCCCAATAAAATATTTCGAAAAATATAAAAAATTACCTTAAAATCTAGTTTATTATATCCTCAAATATGTTTCTAAAAATAAATTTAAAATTTAACCAGAAAATTGTTTTTGTAATATAAATTTAATACTAAATAGTCAATCATTTTGTCCAATTCTAGGCATCACTCCATTATTACACTTTTTTAGTGAGTTTAAGTCTCACAGTGTCATCAAATTCAATAATATTTCACCTAAAATTAATTTTATCCCTTTAAAAAACAATATTAATATATTTCCAATAAAATTACCAAATTTAAATGACCCATAATTTCTATAACATTAGATATTAGATAATCCATAAAGGATACCAGTGAATATAAATATATGTCCACAAAATTGAAATTTATTTTTACTTAGGTATCTTTTTCAGTAAAACGTATATTAAACCAATGGGTTTTATTTTCATAAATTTCACCCAAAATTTCTTTAGTATTTAAATAATCATATCACATTTATCATCAAAAGTGGTATATAATACTATGAACATATGATCAACCTTAATCTCATAAAGCCATGATGGTTTCCATAACCATTATATAAATCATAAATGATGATATATATGTTTCCATTAGTAACATAATCTATATATGTTTAATTTTTTTATAACTAAAATTCACCTGCTAATATTATTTTTACAAAATTATTTTAATCCTAATTCATAAATACTTCAACACTTTTACTCTAATTAATCGTAATCATAGGTCCTTCTAGGGTCTATAAGAAAAATATTAAGGTTAAATTTACATGGATAATTCATTGGTTCCGTTCATTCATTACAGTATACTATCAATGGGTCACTAGGGTGAAATTTATTTTCTTCCTCTAAACACTTCTTCATTCATTAACAATTCATTGATTTATGCCCCTATTTTCAACACATAAATATTTTAATGTTTCTTTGAAACATTATCATGGGTGTCTCTTTCCAAATTTATTACATGAAGTAGATTGTTCCCACTTTCCCTTGTGGTTTTCATAACTCAATTACTTATAGAACTCTATCATTCTCTTATTTGGGGTGTCTAAGACTTTGTTAAGGTATAGGTTCTCTGGATATATCAGTTTTTAAGATTTGACATAATCAGAGTATCATTTAATTCATACATCATAACATTTGGTCACTCATAATCACCATATTTCCATCATATTAAATGTTAACAAGATTTATTAATGTTATAGTTATTGAGTAATACCATAAAACAGAGTGTGGTCAATAATAATCATTGTGGAAAACAAAATAAAAATTTATTGGACTTTTTAATCATGTAACATTCTTTTCAATATAAGAATATTAAGGTTTATACTATTTAATTCATTATCATAAGCTATTAAAATACTACATGATGTTTAATAAATAAAATTTGTATTAACTCAATCATTCCACCATATAGCGTCATACAGGGTCTGCAGTATGACATGTATTCATGCACTATGTGACAATCAAGTAAAATTAAAATACATAATTTTTAGAATTATTTCCCCATGGTAAAACTATGAGAGGGAAATATCCACTTTTTTATCTAGACAAGGATGTGTTTCTTGGAAATCCACATAGGATCGACCTTACTAAAACATTAGAATGTCATAGATATTATTGAATTATCTTCATAATCTGTCACCAGGTTATGTATTCTTATCTATGTTTGTAAATTTTATTTCCCAAGGATTATATTAATTTTATTTCATACATACTATAAATACTATGACCCTTATAGCCAAGAGTTTGTGATTACATTATTACATTGGTACTAGATATAACTTATTTTATCCCAAAGGACCTAATATCTTATTAGACTTGGAAAACAAGATACACAATTGAATCTCAGATTAAAATATAAAAAAATGAAATCCAATATAGTTTTTTCATTGATAATATAATTATTACCTTTATTATATCCATGGATATCAATCATAATACATTTATAGGAATCATGATAAAATGGAACATAAGAATGGGGTGAGAACTAATGATTATTAAATGTATGTCTACAATAGAATCATTCATGAGTAAATATAGAATAATCAATATAGAAAGGTAAATAACTGAAACATGTAACTTATAATAAATACTTGAACATTAAAAATAACATCTAAGAAGTAAATTATGATCAAATGAATCTATATAAATAACCACAAGAACTTGAAACATACCCATGAAAAATAAAACAATTCTAATAATTACGTGTAAACCTATAACTAATCTCACTAAAGGTTATGAATAATGTCAGACATCATAACCATACCATAATGTCATCATGTGAATAGATTTTATATAAATGGATAAGGCCTTATACAAAAACTGAAGCTTGTTTGTCTTATGATTCTCACCAATTCATCAGGGGGTTATAACAAGACTCAGTCATCAATTACATTATAAAATGAATTCGTCATATGATAGGGAATAAATATAATCAATGAAATCATTTATATTAAAAAACTAGAATATGAAATTTTAATAACTTCCTAAATCAATAAACACAATCATAATCCATAAAGCGTAATATTAACAGTAGTATAAAAATATCATTTTTGATCCAAAATGATTATAAACCATTTGGATAAATAATATAGATTTTATCAGTATATTTTATCCACATTGTAATATCTAATAAATAGTTTTGACATAGTTGAATGTATATTAATTATATCACTATATAATTTCATGAGTAAAATACCCTTTTCAATTTGAAATTATTAATTTAATGTATATAATATTTAATAACTTTTATAAAAAACATTTTATTTGAAAAAAACGTCCATAATTGGAAAATAACCTTTATTCTAATGATTTGTATTGACGGTGGATAATTCCATTCATTATGTATAATTTAAAATAGATCATTTCAACAATGTTGTAAAAATGATAAATAATACCTCATTATTAGAATAATATGGAGATTAATTTTGACCCAATTTTTACAAATTCAAACATGGAAAAACATTCTTTAATAAATAATTTGTATAATGTTGAGACAATTGAACATATTTTTTGAAAACATGGATATAAAAGAAAATTCATTTTCAAACAAAAATAGAACTAAATTTCTTTCTCTTAAAATCATTTCACAATAATTTTATGTTCCAAATACATTAAATTGGTAATATTATATTTAAATTTCATTAATAACCATAAGAGATTAAATATATTGGGTTTAAGATATATGTACCAAATAATTTCTCAAAGGGGGGATTAAACATAAAAAACTCCCACAAATTAAGAGAGTGTGAAACATGCCCATAACGCTTTTGTAAAATCTAAATCGGTATCCCCTTGAATGATATATGTTTAAATATAACATTAAATACCCATAAGAAATATAAATTCATAGTATAAAATATCATAGGTTGTATATAATCTTATCCCAATAGAAATAAGTGGTGAATATATAATATGTATCACAAGAGTAAAAATGACAAGAGAAACACTTAACTAATGTCTGAATTCTTTCATATGTATTCAAACCTCTATAATAACAAATATACAAATATTATATGTCTTTTCTAGAACCCAAATCATATATATCACAACATTATTATTTACATATTACATAGACTTATTATTTTATATATAAATATCCCAAATTTTAAAAGAATATTAAATATATTTCATAAACACATGGATGTGGGCTATGATAGTTTAGTGTATTTGGAGACTGGGATCACAAACATATTAATTTAAATATTTTCTTAAACATATACCTTAAATATATTCTTATATAGAACTCATCTCATTAAAACCCCATCGAAACATTTCATAATAACATTGGGAATGATATATAAGAATGGGTGAGCTTATATTATATGTAATAGTTAACATATGAGAGATCAGTATATTATCTTTTTAAATAATAAGATATATAGAAGGTTATGTGATAATGAAGAAAACATAAGAAGTTCACAACCAACCTTTCATATATCATAAACATGATTCATAGAAAAAAACAGTATCATTTTAGAAAATGTAGCCCATAAGAGTTGAAATCATCAATAGTCAATAATTAACAACAATTTCATTGTATAATAGTTTGAAATTTCAAAAGTATAAAAAAGCCATTTCATATTTCAATGTTAACATGCAGGTCCCTAAAAATAGTGTATCTGGACTTATAACCTATTTCTCATTAGGGATTTGGATGAATCAGTTTTACAATGTGGGTCATGATGAACATGTTTTTCATATTTTCATATGATGAACTGGTTTCCCATAGTGGATCAGTCACATCAAATTGTTTACCATTTTCATCTAGTGATATATAATGATTTAATAAAAGAATTTGAGGTATATTTATGTCCCAAACAACTCATAATGAAAAATATTTTATGTTTTTCACAATATCCTAAAACAATTGTCATATCCTCACATCATAACCCACATAATGAAATGTTGTTTCATAAATCATTCATCAACTCACAATAGAATAACCAATGAAAAATGTGTTTTATAACAGTTTCATAAAAAACATTATCAATCCATAGAAATAATAAATACGGTATCATTCAATTATTATCCATAAAACAAAACTTAACATAGAAGGATTTCATCTTGGATAGAAAATTATTTTGAAATATCACATAGTGAATTTCTATATTACTATATACTTTTCACACTGAAAAAACAATTTTTTTAAAATAATTTAGCTTAAAAATATTTTTCATTATAAAAAATAGTGGAAAATTATATAGGAAGCACTAAAAATTATTTAAAATATTTCAAGTGGATAATATAATTTCCAATTTTAAAATAAATTTTCTAAATTTAAAATTTTAAGACATTTTGCAAATAAATTTTTTGGAAAATAAAATTTGAACAATATAATGAAATTATTAAAACAATGATTTTTTCATGAAGGTCGAACATACCATTCATGTCGTAAATGTTAAAAAAAAGTCCATTATCTTTTTCATTTAAATACTGAGATAAATTGACTTGAAAACGACATGAAAATTAATATAAAAAAATAAAAAAGGTTAAAAGACTGAAAAAATATTCATTAAAAAATATTTTGGAGGATATAAAAACATTTCTGAAAACATTATTAAAAAAATCATTTTCGAAGATAAAGGGGTTTTAATTGAAGATAATAATAAAATAAAATTTTCACAAACACATTTTCTAAATCATTTAAGGCCCCAGAGTGTAAAAAAGAACTATTACTTGAATACGTTCATGAATAACCAATGTAAAATAAAACTGGATGAATTTTATATAGAAATATAATATAATTCACTCAAGGTCAACATAACATAAAAAAATCCAGAATATTGATAATATTGTGAAATAATCCCTTCCCAATTGTGTAATATTTCAATCATGGTCCACACTAAAGAAATAACATAAATCAAAACATTAAATACCATGATTAGAATTATTTTCATTATATAAAATATCAAAAGTGGTAGTATATACACAAAACAAATCAATATGTTCTGAATATGGTGTATTTCTAATTGGAATAAAAGTGGGACGTTAGACCATTGGCAAAAATCATGACTCCCATTATACAAATATGAACCTACTATTTATAATATATATATATATCTCTCTGTGTGTGTATGTTTATTATATTTCTATTTATGATCCATAATTATATACATCATGTAATATATTTTTTTTACTAATGACCTTAAATTTCCCATTTATTTATAATTCCTTCTTCAATTCACATTTCTTGCATTATCCACTTTGTTTTTCTTGTATGTTTTTTTTTATTTTAGGTCCTATTAATTTGATAATGGTTCAATAAATTAAAAAAATTAACAACGATAGATATATTATACATATTCATTATATAATTATATATATTTATCAATAAAATATATATATGGAAAATGAGATACACTATTTATGGAGATGGTAGGCCATACGTACGCATTAATGCATTTTCAAATTTACTGATGTAAAGAACTAATGAAATTTAAATAATATATTACCTTTATATAATCATTATAATTTCATATATATCACATATATTCTTTAAACCTATCTTATTACCTTCAATTTAAAACATCAATAAATCACATTGATTATTGAGGCGGTAGTATTCCATAGAGACGAACGATGTTCTGGTATAGCCATAGAATCAGCACTAAAAATTCACATGAGCTTTAATGATTCCAAAATCATAATAATTTCACAAATATAAAATAAACATAATAAATCCATCATTACATCCATCCATGAGAGGGGTTTATTTAAAATTAATAACATCACATAATGAGGTGGTAGTCCACCATAGACATAAATAATCATTTCGTGATACATTTTTATATAGTGGAGAATGATTTTAGTGATTAAATTAACAAAATAAAATATCTATATAAATAATATAATGAGTTTATTATATAATATTGGTTTAATTATAATTTAAGGAGTTTGATGAATAAATAAAATAAAATGCTCGATTAGGGACATTACTTATTCTTCTGACAACTTATTTTTGATTGAAATAAAAGGATTATTAGGTTGTCCTTATGAAAAAAAATAATTCTTCTAGGATGAAAGGATGGAAATAATTAGGTAGATTGGAGAGGTATTTTATGAACTAAAAGGTTTTTTAATGTCTGAATAGGATATGGGTCCCTTTTATTAGTGAGGTGAGTGTCACACATGTAATATTTTTAATATTAAAATGTTTACCCATGTTTTTCTCATACTATAAGGCTAAAAAATGGTTCATTATAAATAATAGAGGAGATAAGGTAAAAAAAATTCATTAAATGGAGTTTTTATATGTATCAAGTCATTATAAATCCTTATATTTTAAATTTTAACCCTGGTAAATCCGATTTTGCCTTAATCACAAAAATTAGTTTTCTGTTATTTTTAATATTATTTATTGTAAAAAATAAATTAAACCATACTAGATAATATAATCTACTATTATTCCAAATATAGATTCAATTCTTTCAATTTCAATTCACTTATTTGGAGAAAATTAATTTAAAATTAATCTCACATACATGACGAGAAATCAGTTTTATAAAGAGAGAATTTTCAACAATTTAAAAGTTAATATATAAAAATGAAATATAAAAGTGAATAAACTGAACTAAATAATATTTATAGTGATGAAATTTAACTAATAAAACGTATTAAAAAATATTAAGCCAATTTTTATGTTTTAAAATTCATTAAGAGAAATAAGAATTCTTAATAAAAACCAGAATTTTAACTATTCATTGTAAAAATTATCATTGTAGAAAATTCAATATAAATCACCGCAAGATAATTTTTAAATGACTATTTATTAAACAAAATTAGTATTTATTTATAAAATTATAAAAAATATTTTTAAAATATGTATTAAAAATCTGGATATAATTTATTTTAGAAAAATATTGTTTGTAAGTATAAAATTATATATATTCCTATCTCTTTTCAATAAAACACGGAAGAACAATTTTAAAAATATTATATTATAGATAAAATATAATTTTCATTAAAATTACTCATCAAAGGTGAATAGTTTTATTTATTTGGATAAAAATGTTTTTTCACTTACAAATTTCTTTTTAGAGAAAAAGGATTCCACTTTTTTCAAATAATATTTATTTCCATTTAATATTAATTGGTCAACAATGAATTCATTATATATACATGTATAAAGAATATATATTCCTACTTTATTTAATCACATTTATACCCTTAATTAAATAATTTAGTTGATATTTATTATGTTAAATAAGAATATTTTAATAGTATGATATGATTTGTTTAAACACGGTGTTGTGTATAACACCGGAAAAATTCAATGTTGCAAGTAATGAAAAATTAGCTTAGTGTTACATTTGATGAAACCTAAACATGGTTTTACATGAAACACATGAAAAAAAATGTTGTGGAATATCATTGAAAATATAAAAAATATTATATTTAATAAAATATATATATTTTACAAAATATATGGGTAATACATTCTACCCCACTTAAAATAAATTTTTCTATTTAAATTCGTCACTTTTGTGCCAAAAACAGAGGGTAAGTATTACTAATTACATTATCATGTCCCCGTATTTATTCTTAAATTCAGTGGTTTTATCACAATTAATTTACCAGATGATTGGTATGGATTCATATAACATTCTCTGTGTGATCCAGAATCTTAATTGATTACTCCTTATAAAAAGTTCAATTTCTAGCATCATGAACTCTGATTACAGTACATGTGAAGTGTCAATTATGTACTTCCTCAAAATAGTTATATGGAAAAAATCAGGAACCTATGTGAGGTTTGGTGGATTCTCATAATGATAAGATACTATTCAGATATGGTAAAGTATTTGACTGATATACCTATGGATTTGTTTTCCCTTCTTTCTTACATGGAGAAATACATAGAAATCCCATCTTATCAAATTTCAATTCTATATCACGTTTATGATTATGATAATAACATTAATATAATAGTTTTGTTTTCTATATGTTTTTCTTAATTTTTCAAATATTCTCATCCATCTCATGAATTTCTCATATCCAAATAAATTTCATTATTCATCATTATTCAAATAAATTGTAGTTATACACTTCTTTCCATAAAAGATTTTATAAGAATCCATCAGAATAGTCGAGTGAAAGATATTTTTTCATGGAAAATATAATAGAGTAAGGTGTTTATCCTAAACTCCATTAAAATACATAAAAAATATATATTTTCATATTCAATAGGGTTTGAATTTTTCTTTAAGAAATATCATCTGTCTGAGGATAATACCTAGTGCTGAATCTCAACTCTATATCAAGATGTTAATGAACACTTTTCCCAAACCCAAGGTAATCATTAGATCTCGATAATATATAATTTATTGAGGAATTACATATAAACATACATATTTTTTAATATATATTAATTCACATGGATCTAGAAATAAATCTTTCATGATAGAAAAAAATTGTTCTAAATTTTTAATGTGATCGACAACATTACATAATATCCTAAAAAACAAAGATAAGATAACCGAAAAATGTTACCAATAATTATAATCAAATGTCCAAAAATTATAATGGATTTTCTCCTTAAATAATATTTTTTCTAAAACATATACAAAACCAAAATTCTTTATTTCTATAAATTTCTCTTAAAATATATTTCATCATGACCAACCCACATCGTGTAAAATTTAAAAAGGTGATCCAATGACATTGATATGATGACCAACAATAAAATAATAATACCATGATGGTAACCATAACACTTATGTTAATCTTAAGTGTAGACATATAAACTTCAATATTTTAATTCACCGAATAATCCATATAGAAGCTCTTACCTTATATAAAAACATTTTCATTGGAAGCATCAGTTCATCCATATAACAATAGAATATCAAATGTGATTTTCTTATTCCATTATTCATGTAAAGGGAAATAATGACATGAAATATCATTAAAGGTCAAACAACAATTTTGTACTAGGGATCCATAATATAAAATCAAAGATGAAATTCTAAACTAATGAGGGGAGGATAAGATTTCCAAAATTAAAAGGATTCACTCCATCCATTTTGACTGAATATGATTTCTATTTCTCCCTTGTTTCTAAAGATTATGGTTTCTATAAAATTAATATTATCCCTTGAATTAAAGAATTGATTTACATAATGTATATACTCATTGCACTTGAAACACTAGATTGTGGTTCGTTCATTAGTTGATGACTGATTATCCTTTATTACATTAATCCCATCATTAATTAGTTTCAAAATTAATAAGAATTATGAATTACCCTTCCATATTTAAAACACCCATATGTTCCATTAATTTAATTTGATTGATACTTTTTCCCACATTTATAGCTTGCAGATGGCAGTAATTTCTTTCTACCATTTGAGTAATCATGATATCCAATCTTCCTTATCTTTTCAAAACTCTACTAATTGGTCGAATATTCAAATTATATTTATTAATTTTCACACATCAAATGAATTATTTATAGATAGTATGTACTCTAAAATACATGGAATTTATAATACTTGGTTTTATTCCACCAAAGAATTGATCAATTTCTCATTCAGTTTTGATGATTAAAACAAATCATAACTTGAAAGACATAAAAAATTATCTCTATAGGTACCATTAGTTTAATTAAACTTTTAATAACGATCAAATAATTCCTTCTCCATATTTTTTGAGAATATTATTGAAGAAAATAATAAGAAATATATAATTAAACTCTCCTCATTACAATGATTAAATTTTCTATTATTCCATTGTGTTCTTGAAAATATTCAACAACTGATCAACATCATCTTTAAAATTATAATTAGCAAAAAATAATTTTTTATACTCTAAACACCAAAGAACAGAAAATACAATATCAATGGAACTGATCTAAGTCTCAAAAAATAGTTGATCAATGGACCCATTAAAATACTATGGACATTACATCATGAAATAATCAATAGAAATTGTTCCCGCCTTTTCTAATTTGTATATTTAACATAATTCATATGTTGGGAAACTTGTTTGAACATGCAATAAATTTATTTATTCCATATTTCAAACTGATTGGTTTCTTATGAGAAAAATCATTGTATTTCCCATAAAAATCATCAACAAAACACATCTTATAGGATCCATATATTAACTAAATTAAACAATCATAGTTTGAGAAACACTTATCATATTAAAAAACCACAAAATCCTGAACAATAATTCAATGGATGTTTATATCATGAAACCTTCTATATAATATATGACACGATTGCCTTAACATATTTAATTCATGGTCATTATATAAATATTTGATGACTGTTTGTAATAAGGTTTTGAATTTTACAGGAATATCCTCCATGATTTTTAAATCTAGCGTGTAGTAATTCCCATTTTCATGCAGTAGGTGATGATTGATACCAGATCAATGCACCATTCTCATTGTTATTATATCATGGTACCTTATTTCTATATCCACATCTCTTATTATCTAGATAGTGTTTTAATTTCTTAGAAACCACTTTCTAATTCCCCCACCAAAAATCTAGGATATTTTAAAACACGTAGAATTATCATTAGACGTGCCCTGAAATATATCCCCATACAGATAACTTGATATATACTCATTAATATCCATTGGTAACTCAATAAATTATTTCTTAAATGAATTACTAAAACAATACTATGATGGGGAATATATAAACATAGGATTTAATACATAAATATTACATATTTTTAGATTAATATTGTATATGATTCAGAAACACATGCCTATTGACAGTAATACGTTTGTGTCTTTAGAGACTAGAAACAAAAAAAAATTTATTTCATGAAATATATTTAAAATAACTAATAGATATATTTCCAAAAATTACTCCTCTTATATATTCATCATATATACCATTCTTCATACCTTGAGAAATAAAAAATAATAAAGGATGAGCTCAAATTTTTAGTAAGGGTAATCATATGAGATATCAATCTATGATCATATGAAATCATCATATTATAATAAGAGCATGTGATCATTAATATAACATAGATCATTCGTACAAAAAATATAGTTGATCATAAACAAGATTAATAGTATAAAACATTATCATTTTAGAAATCAAATCACATAAGATTCATAAATCTTCATAACTAAATCCTAAACCATAATAAAGTTTCATAAAACTTGTGTACAATCATAAATATCGAAAAGAATTTCATATTTCAACGTTAACTACCAAGAACATCATAATATTGGATCATGAATGACCACATGTTTCCCATTGTGGATCAGTAGGTACATGTTTTCCATAGTATATCTGGATGCACCTATTACCCATTATGGAACAAGATGCACATGTTCCCCTTGTGAATCAATTCTATCAAAGAGATTCCCATTGTCATCTCATGGGATATAATGATTTACTCAATTTAATTTTGGTAGATATAGGTCTCAAACATGTCATAATTAAAACCTAACATATGTGTTCCAAAATATAATAAAACATTCATCATATCATCAAATTAAAAAAATTATAGGAAAATGAGTTTCATAAACATTTCATCAATTCATAATATCATAACCAATGAAAAATGGATTTCATAATAATTTCATAAACATAATAGTTTAAAAATCATGATAATGTATAAGAATGGTATCATTAAAAATTATCTCCCAATAAAGAATAAATAAAATTAATGGATGTCATCATAGATGAAAATATATTTTCATTGATCAATTAAAACATTTATTCAATAATATAACCTTTACTCTTTGAAATAACCAATCCAAATATAAATTATTTTAGAAAACCTTTTCATTAAAAATAACCTCAAATACTTATAATGGAATCTTTAAAATTTATTTAAATCATTTCTTGAAGAAAATATCCATTCATATTTTCAAAATTAATCATTAAAAATAAAAATTCAAAAAAAATTATAAATCATTTTCTTTGAAAATAAAATATTAAAAATATAATTTAAAATTTAAAAAATGATTTATTTATGTGTTGGAAAATTCCATTCATGTCATAGACAATAGAATAAATATTGTTTTTTCTATTTTCGATTAAATGCAAATATGAATGTTATTGGAAAACTGCCTGAATATTCTATTTAAGAAAACAATAAAATTTAACCAATAGTAGAATTGTATTTAAAAGATCATTTTGATTATGTAAAAACATTTTTGAAAACATTTTTATAAAACATGATTTTGGATGAGAAATTATTTTTGACTAAAGAGATAAATAAATTAATAATTTTAAAAAATATTTTCTTAATATGTTTTCATAAAAAGAGTCTAAAAATTTTACTATTAAAAGAAAATGATCATGAATTACTAGAGTATAATAAAATATATTTATTTCAATATATAAACATAAAATAATTCCCATAAGGTAGTATTATACAAAAACAATATTAAATAATGACGAGATTGTAAAATAAAACATTACCACATTGGATTAATTTGAATAATAATATACATGAAAGAAATAACATGAAATTAATCATTAAAAAACATAATGATAAATATATTCATGATATAACATATCAAAATGGTAATTATAAATACCACATTGAGAAATAAGTTGTTAATATAGTGTATGTCTCATGGAAGTAAAATTGAGATAAGAAACCATTACAATAAATATTAACATCATTTATAAATATTAACACCTAATTATTAATAAATATAATTCTATTATACATATTTTAATGAAAAATAATTATATATATAACATCTTATAAAATTTTTCATTATATTTCTATTAAAAAGTCCATGTTACAGTTGTGTTTCAGGCACTAACTATTTCATTTTTCTTGTATGTTTTAATTTTGTATTTTTGGACTTCTCACTATTAAATTGGTTCCATAAACTAAAAAATGTTAAACATGATACAAATATACAATATATTCATTATATTTTTATTTTTAGTGATCCATAAATGTTAAAGATAGAAAATTAAATACAACCCTCAGGGAGATGGTATGCCTTACGTACCTATAAATGTTGATTACATTTTCCAGAATAAAATATAGAAAGATAGGTAATAAAATATAAACATTAAAGAATAATATTTATTTCATATATATCATCTATTTTCATTAAACCCATCCTTATTAATTTTCGTGTAAATCATGATGAAATCAATTCTCTTAGTGAGGCGATAGTCCTCCGTACACAGGAACAACATTTACATATCCCCATTGAAGAGAATGTAATTAGTAAATTTTTATATAAATATTAGAGAATAATAATAATATCATTTAAATAATATATAAAAAACTAAATTCATCATTATATCAATATGTGAGAGGTGGTTATGGAAAGTGAATAAAATCGGTTTATGCGGCTATATTCTATTGTACACATGAATGATTATTTTTTAAACCATTTTATGTAATAGAAAAAGGATATAGGTTGTTCTATTAACATAATAAAATATAAATATATGATACATATTTATGCCCTTATATATTTATTGTTTAATAATATTTAGTGTGGTGGAGGATAAAATTTAATAAAACACTCACTTAGGGACGTTACAGCTTCTTTAGTAATCTTATTTTTGTTTTCTCCAAAAGGCATATCGTGTTGGATTTATGACCAAAATTATTCTTATATTGTAAAATTATTGAATTAAGGAATTTATTAGGGTATTTATTTTTATATCCAAATTATTTTTTATGAGTGAAGATTAGAGGAGAGGGGGTTTCATTTTATAATTGAGGTGAGTGAAACACTAATAATTTCGTGAGATGAAAAAAGTATACCAATGTTTTTCACAATCCAATAGGCACTGTAATGGGACTTATAAATCATGAAACGTTGTTTTCAATATTAGAAAAATAAGGATCATCCTAGTTAATTCAATATCATAAGATATTAAGATACAACATGATCTTTTATAAATTAAATTTCTATTAGCTCGAGCATGTCACCTTATAGTGTTATACAAGGTGTGTATTAGGGAATGTTTCCATGAAGTATGTGAGAATCAAGTAAAATTAAAATACGCAATTTTTATAATTATTTACCCATGGTAAAACTATAAGAGATCCATATCCAATTTTTTTTCTAAACATGGATGTATTTCATGGAAATACTCATAATAAATACCTTACTAAATTAATTGAATGTCATATATATTGTTTTGTTATCTTCATAATCGTTCATCGGTTTTTGTTTTCTTATCTATGTTTTCTAAAATTTATTTCCTAAGGATTATTCTAATTTCTTTTCAATGAAACTATAAATACTAGGAACCTAGTAACCTAGTGTTTTTTATTACATTATTACATTGGTACAAGATATAACTTATTGTATCCCAAAAGACCTAATATCTTATCAGTCTTGGAAAACTAGACACCCAATTGAATCTCAAATTAAAATTTAAACAAATGAAATCCAATATAGCCTTTTCTTTGAAAATATAATTATTACCATTAGTAAATACATGGTTATAAACCTTAATAAATTCATATAAATCATAATTAAATGTAACATAATAATGGGGTGAGATCTAATGATTATTAAGGGTATGTCTACAAGAGAATCTATCATGTGTAAATTTGAAATAATCAATATGGAAAGGTAAATAACTAAAACATGTTACATATAATCAATAACATGATCATCAATAATAATATGGCTGGAATAAATGATGATCAAATAAATCCATATAAATAATCTCATGAACGTGAAACAAACCCAAAGAAAATAAAACAATTCTAAACATCACATGTAAACCTATAACTAATCTCATTATAAGGCTATGAATAATGTCATACATCATAACCATACCATAAAGTGCTCGTGTGAATATATTTTTTATAAATGGGTAAGGCCTTATCCAAATACTCAATCATGTTTTCCTTTTGATACATACCAATTCATCATGGTGTTATAACATTCCTCAGTCCTAAATTACATAATAAAATGGATTCTTCATATGATAGGGAATAACTATAATAAATGTAATTATTTATATTAAAAAACATGAATATGAAATGTTAATAAATTACGAAATCAATAAACCCAATAATAATCTATCAAGAGTGAGATTATAAATAGTATAAATATAGCTTTTCCCATCAATAGTTTTATAAACCATTTGGAGAAATAATATTTATTTTATCATTATATTATATCAACATCATACATTCATATAAATAATCTCGACAAATATGAAGGAAGATAAATTATATATCTATATAATTTCATTAGGAAAATACCATTTTCAATTTCATATAACATATTTAATGTATAAAATATTTCTTAACTATTATGTAAAAATATTTATTTTAAAAACCCTCTAAAATTGAAACATAACCTTCATTGTAATGATTTCTAATGACGATGAAAAATTCCATACATTCTGCATAATTTACAATACATTATTTCAACACTATTGTAAGAATTATAAATAATAACTCATTCTTAAAATAACAAATAGATTATTTTTGACCCATTATTTACATATTAAATCCTGGAAAAGATTTCTTCAATAAATAATTTGTACAATGTTGAAATAATTGAACATATTTTTAGAAAATATGGATACATAAGAAATTTCATTTTCGAACAAAAATATAAACAACTTTCCTTTTTTTAAAATCCCTTCACAATAACATTATGTACCAAATAGAGTAAAATGGTAATATTATATTAAACATTAATGAAAAACCATAAGAGATAAAATATATTGGGTATAAGATAGAAGTACCAAATAATATCCCAAAGGGAGGATTAAAACTAAAAAATTCCATCAAATGAAGAGATTATGAAACATTCCCATAATGCTGTTGTAAAATCTAAATCGTTATCCCCATGAAGTATATTACATAAAATGAAACAATAAATACCATTAAGATTAATAAATTTGGGGTATAACATATCATAGGTTCTGTATAATCATGTCACAAAATAAATAAGTGGTGAATATTGAATATGTATCACAATAGTAAAAATGAGAATAGAAACACTTACCTAACGTATGAATTCCTTAATATGTATTCTATCCTTAACAATAATGAATATATACATATTATATATCATTAATAGAACCACAATCATATATATCACAACATTATTATTTACATATTACACAAACTTAATATTTTATATATAAATATAAGAAAATTTAGAAGAATATTTGTTATATTTTAAAAACACATGCACGTGGGCTATAATAGTTTAGTTTATTCAGAGACTGGAAACATAAACATATTAATTAAAAAATTATCTTAATCATCTACCATAAATATATTCTTATATATAACTCCTATTATTAACACCCCAGCTAAACATTTCGTAATAACACCTGGAATGAAACATAACAATGGGTGAGCATAGATTATTGGTAACTGTATACTTATGAGAGATAAGTGTATTATCATTTGAAATCATAAGGTATACAGAGGGTTATGTGATCATGAACATAATATAAAAAGTTCATAACCAAACTTTAATTTATCATAAAAAGGATTCATAGAATACATCATTATCATTTCAGAAAATGTAGCCCATAACATTTGAAATCATCATAATTCAATCATTAACCATAATGTCATTGTATAATAGATTGAAATATCATAGGTATAGAAAAACAATTTCATATTTCAATGTTAACATCCAAGACCCTAAATAAAGTGTATCAAGACTTATCGCCTATTTCTAATTAGCGATCATGAGGCATCATTTTTACAGAGTTGAGCATGATGAACTTGTTTCCCCTAGTTTCTTATGAATCACTTGTTTCCCATAATGGACCATACATATCAACTTGTTTCCCATTTTCATCTTGTGATATATAATGATTTACGAAATGCAATTGAGGGAGATTTATGTCTCATCCATCTCATATTGAAAAATATATAATGTGTTTCCCAATCTCCTAAAAAATTATCATATCCTCACATCATAACCCATATAATGAAAGCTATTTACATAAATTATTCATCAATTCACAATAGAATAACACATGAAATTTTTTTTTCACAACGGTTTCATAAAAAACATCATCCATCAAGAGAAATAATAAAAAGGGTACCATTCAATTTTTCCAAAGGAAATCATAAGTAATATCAAAGGATTTTATCTTGGATATAATATGATTTTGAAATATCACATAGTACATTTCAATATTACTATATACTTTCCACTTTGAGTAAAAAAAATTTAAATTTAATTCATCTTCAAAATCTTTTTAATTATAAATAATAGTGGAATCTTATATAAGAATCCATAAAAATTATTTACAACATTTAATTTTGATAATAAATTTCCCATTTCAAAACCAATTTTTTAAATTTAAAATTAATAAAACATTTTTGAAATAAATTTATTGAAAAAAATTGTAAAATATAATGAAATTTATTAAACAATAACATAGTCATGATTGTCAAAAATACCATTCATGTATTAAATGTTAAAACAATAAATCCTTAACATTTCCATTAAAATATTGGCATGAATTGACTTGAAAACGACATGTAAATTCATTTAAAAAATAAAAAACTGTTAAAAATTCGATAATATATTCATTTAAAAATATTTTTGAGGAATTAAATAATTTTCTGAAAACATTATTGAAAAATTTATTTTCGTAGAAAATGAGATTTGAATTGAAGAGAAAAATAAAATAAAATTTTTGCAAACACATTTTCTAAATCATTTTAAGTCCCTAGAGTGTAAAAAGAAACTATAACCTAATAACATTAATGAATAAAAAATGTAAAATAAAATTGGATGAATTTTATATAGAAATATAATATAATTCCCCTAAGGCTGACATAACATAAAAACAATCTTGAATAGTGATAATATTGTGAAATAATCCCATACTATTTGGTTAATTTATTAATCATGGTCCACATTAATGAAATAACATAAAACAAAACATTAAATACCATGACTAGAAATTTTTTCAATATATAAAAAATCAAATGGGGTTGTATATACTCCAAAAAAAGAATAAGTTCTGAATATGGTGTATTTATAATTGAAATAAAATTGAGATGTGAAACCACTGACAAAAATCATAACTCCCATTGAACACATTCAAACCGACTATATATAATATATATATATATATATATATTTATATATATGTTTATTATACCTCTATTTATGATCCATAATTATATACATCATACAATACAATTTTTACTTATGACAATTTATTACACATTTATTTATTATTCCATGTTCAAGTCACATTTCTTGCATTAACAACTTTCTTTTTCATCTAAGTTTTGAATTTTTTATTTTGGATCCTCTTAATTCGATAATGATTCATTAAATTCAAAAAATTAACAATGATAAATATATTATACATATTCATTATATAATTATATATATTTATCCATAAAAAATAGAGATTGAAAATGAGATACAACGTTCATGGAGATGGTAGGCCACACGTACACATGAATGCCATTTTAATATTATTGAAGGGAAGAATGAAATAAATTTAATTAGGATATTACCTTTTTATAATCATTATAATTTCATATATATCACATATATTCTTTAAAAATATACTATTACCTTCCATGTAAAGCGTGAATATATCACATTGATTCATGAGGTGGTGGTATTCCATAGAGACGAAGGACGTTATGGTATTGCCATAGAATGGGATGTAAGAAGTCATATGAGCTTTAATGATTCCAATACCATAAAAATTTTACAAATATAAAATAAAAATAATAAATCCTTTTTTATATCCATCCATGATAGGTTGTTATTTTAAATGAACCACATCACTGCATGAGGCTGTAGTCCACCATACACAGAAATAATCATTTCGTAACACATTTGATTATAGAGGTGAAGGATTTCAGTGATTAAAATAACAAAATTAAATATCTATATATATAATATGTTGAGGATATTATATATTCTTTGATTAATTTTAATTTAAGGAGTTTGATGAATAAATAAAATAAATTGCACGATTGGGGATGTTACATATTCTTCACACAACTTATTTTGGTTTGAACAAAAAGGATTTTCCTGTTTCCCTTATGGAAAAAATAATTCTTCTAAAATGAAAGGATGGAAATAATTAGGTATTTTGGATAGGTATTTTATGAACTAAATTTTTTTATAGTGTGGGCATGAGAGGATATGGGGGGCCCTTTATTAGTGAGGTGAGTGTCACACATGTAATATTTTGAATAGAAAAATGAGTACCCACGTTTTTCCCATTTTACCAGGCTCAAAAATGGTTCATTATAGATAATAGAAAAGGTAAGGATTAAATATTTACATTCAATGGGGTTTTTATATTTATTATTTCATTATCAATCTTTATTTGTTAAATTTTACCTCTGGTAAACCCGATTTTACCTTAATCACAAAGATTAGTTTTCTATTATTTTTAATATTAATTATGGTAAATAATAATTTCAACCTCACTAGATAATATAAATTACTATCATTCCAAATATAGTATCAATGTTTCCAATTTCAATTCACTTATTTAGAAAAAATTAATTTAATATTAATCTTGTATACGTGATGAGAAATCAGTTTTATAAAGAAAAAATTTTCAACAGTTTGAATGTTATTATATATAAATGAAATATAAAATTGAATAAACTGACCTAAATCATATTTATAGATATATAATATAATAAAACCTTTAAACCAATATTCAATGAATTTTTATGCTTTCAAATTCATTAATAGAAATGAGAATTCTTCATAAAATACAGAATTTAAACTATTCATTGTAAAAATTATCATCGTAGAAAATTCAATAAAAATCATAGAAAGATAATTTTGAAATGACTATTTCTGAAAAATATTTCATATTTAGAATTTCTTATAAAATAGTAAAAAATATTTTAAAAATATGTGTGAAAATGGTGACAATACTATTTTATAGAAAAATACATTTGTAAGATTAAAATTTGATTTATTCTTATCTATTTTCTATAAAACACAAAAGAAAAATTATAAAAAAATTATTTTATGTATAATATATAATTTTCACTGAAATTACTCATCAAAGGTGATTAAATTTTCTTATTGGGATAAAAATGTTTTTTCACTTAAAAATTTAATTTTAGAAAAAGAATCCTCTTTTTTCAAATGGTTTTTATTTTCATTTGAAATTGAATAGTCACCAATGAATTCACTATATATACTTGTGTAAATAATGTATATTCATAAATTATTTAATCCCATTCATACCCTTAATTAAAACCTCTAGGTGATATTTATTGTGTTAAATAAATTTTTTCTAATAGTATGTAATGTTTTGTCTAAACATGATTTTGTGTATAACACCATAAAAATTCAATGTCGCATGTAATTCAATATTCCCTAAATGTTACCTATAATTCAACCTAAACATGGTTTTATGTGAAACACATGAAAACCATGTTGTTGAATTTAATTCAAAATATCGAAAATATTATATTTATTAAAATATGTATTTTCACAAAATCAATGGGTAATACATTATACCCTACATAAAATGAATTTTTCAATTTAAATTCATCACTTTTGTACAAGAAACCGAGGGTAATTATTCCTCATTACATAATCAAGTTCCCATATTCATTTCTCATTCTGGTGGTTTTATCACAAATAATTTACTAGATGATTGGTCTTGTTTCATATAACATTCTCTATGTGATCCAGAATCTCAATTAATTGCTCCTTTTAAAAAAGATCATTTTCTAGCATCATGAACATTGAATTTAGTACATGTGAAGTATCAATTAGGTACTTCTTTAAGATAGGTACATGGAACACATGAAGAACCTATGTTAGGTTTGTTGGAAGCTCATAATAATATGCTACTATTCAGATATGGTCATGTATGTGACTGGTATAACTAGGGATTTTTTCCCTTCTTTCTTCCATTGAGAAATTCATAGAAATCCCTTCTCATCAAATTTAAATTCCATATCACGTGTATGATTATAATAATAACATTACTATAATATTTTTATTCCATAAGTGTTTCTGAATGTTTCTAATCATCTCTTCCATCTCATGAATTTCACATATCCCAATATATTTCTTTCTGTATATTTATTCTAATACATTGTAGTTATACACTTCCAAAACTAAAGAGCTTTATAAGAAGCCATCTGAATAGTCGAGTGAAAGCTATTGTTTCATGAAAAATAAAACAGATTAAGGTGTTTATCTTAAACACCAATAAAATACATAATACAATATCTTATCATATCCTTTAGGGTTTGAATAATTATTTAAGACATATCATCTGTCTAATGATGATACCTAGTGCAGAACTCAGCTCTATATCAAGATCATAATGAACACTTTCCCCAAGCCTCAAGGTAAACATTATACCTCGGTCATATAAAATTGAATGTCACACTACATAAAAACATAAAACTTTCATAATATATATTAAGTCACATGGATCTAGAAATAAATCATACGAGATACGAACAAAATTTTCTAAATTTGTAATGTGATGGACAATATCCCATAATTACCTAAATTTCATTAATAATATAACCCAAAAATGTTAGCAATACCAATAATCATATTTCCAAAAAGTATAAAGGATTTCCTCCATTAATAAACTTGTCTCTAAAATATATACAAAACCAAAATGCTTTATTTCCATAAATTCCACTAAAAATATATTTCATCATGATAAACTAACATCACAAAAAATCTCAAATGGTGATCCAATGACGTTGATATGATGATCAACCATAAAATAATAAACCAATTATACTAAACAAATCTCTTACGTTAATCATATTTGGAAACATATACACTTCAAAATATTAATTCACCCAATATTACATATAGATGATATTAACTTATATAAAAACATTTTCATTGGATTCTTTAGTTCATCCATATATCAATAAAAAATCAACTGTGATTTTCGTATTCCACTATTCATGTTGAGGTATATAATGACATGAAATTTCACTAAATGAAAAACACCAAATTTTTAATAGGGATCAATAATATAAAATCAAACCAGAAATTATAAAATAATGGGGGCGGATAAGTTTTCCCAAATTATAAGGATTCACTCCATCCATTATGATTGAATATGATTTCCCTTTATCACTTGTTTCTAAAGATTATGCTTTCTATATAATTCACATTATCCCACGAATTAGGCAATTGTTTTACATATTGTGTAATCTCCTTGTACTTGAAGCACCAAAGCGTGGTTGGTTCATTAGTTTATGTATGATTCTCATCTATTACAATATTCAACTCATTAATTAATTTTAAAATTAATAGGAATTATGACCTTCCCTTATATATTTATAAAACCTCTCTATTCCATTAATTTATTTTCATTGATACTTCTTCCCACATTTATATCTTTCATATGGCTGGAATTTCTTTGTACCATTTGAGTTTTCAAGATACTAAATCTTCCTTATCTTCTCAAACCCATACTATTAGGTGGAATATCCAAATTTTATTTATTAAATAATGACAAATAAAATGAATTATTTATAGATAGTAAATTCCCTCATATAAATAGACTTTCCAATATTTTGTTTAATTACACAAAAGAATTGATCAATTTCTCTTTCAGTTATGATGATTAAACAAAATCATAACATGAATGACTTGAAAAATTTTCTTCAAGGGTACCATTAGTATAATTAAACTTTAAATGAATATCATATAATTACATCTCCATATTTTTTGAGAATATCATGGAAGAAAATAATATGAAATATTCATTTAGTCACTCCACACTCCATTGATGTGATTTTTTCTTATTAACTTGTGTTCCGAAAAATATTCAACCACTGATCAAGGGCATCTTTAAAATGATAATTAACCAAAATTAATTTTTCATGTTCTAAACACTAAAGAACAGAAAATACATTTTCAATTGAACTGAACTGTTTCTCAGAAAATTGGAGATCAATATACACATTATAATAAGGTAGACATTGAATCATGAAATAATCAATAGAACATTGCTACCACCTTTTCTAATTTGAATGTTCAAAATAATTCATTGGTTTGGAAATTTATTTGAACATGAGGAACTATTTTTATTCCATCATCCAAAACGATTGGTTTCTCAGGAGGAAAATCATTGTATTTACCATTAAACTCATCAATAACACACTTAATTTTTGTTCCATCCATTAACTAAATACAAAAATCATAGTTTGAGAAACACTTATCATATTAAAAAACCACAGAATCATGAACAATAATTCAATGGATGTATATATCATGAAACCTTATATTTAATCTATGACATTATAGGCTTAACCTATGTGATTCATGGTCGTTATATAAATATTTTATTATTGTTCATAATGAGGTTTTAAATTTTCCAAGAATATCTATCAATATTTTTAAATATAGTGTGTAGTAATGCCCATTTTCAAGCACCAGGTGATGATCGAGACTAGATCAATACACTATTTTCACTTTTATTATATTATGGTACCTTATTATTAGATCCACACCACATATATAATATATATATGGATGTAATTTATTATAAACCCCTTGCTTATCCCTCAACAAAAATATAGGATATTTTCAAACGCATAGAATTATCATTAGACGAATCCATAATGATATCCCTATATAGATCTCTATAAATATACTCATTCATATCCCTTTGTAACCCACTAATGCTTTTATAATATAATATTTAAATAAATTAATAAAACATTACTCAAATATGAAATATATAAATATTTGATTTAATACATAAATATCACATATGTTTATATTAATGTTGTATACGTAAATTCATTCCTATTAACAATAATATTTTTGTGTCCATGGAGACTAGAAACACAAAAATATTATTTCATGAGATTTATTTAAAATAATCAATAAATATCTTCCAAAAAATTACTCCTCTTATGAATTCATCATCTAGACCATTCTACATATCCTATGTAAAAAAAATAAAGAATGATAAGATCAAATTCTCAGTAAGGGTAACCATATGAGAAATCTATATATGATCATATAAAATCATAATATAATAATAAGTGTATGTGATTATTAATATAACATATGACATTCATACACAACCTATCATAGATCAAAAATATGATTCATAGAATAAAACATTGTCATTATAGAAATCAAAACCCACAAGAGTCATAAATCATCATAAATAATGCCTTAACCATTATAAAATTTTATAAAAGTTTAATAAAAACATAAATATAGAATTTGTTTTAATATTCCAATTTTAACTACCGAGAACATCATCATATTATATCATGAATGATCATATGTTTCCAATTTTGGATCAGGATGTCCATGTTTCCCATAGTGTATTAGGACACACCTGTTACCAATTATGGAACACGATGCCCTTATTTCCCATTGTGTATCAAGTCTATCAACTGGATTCCCATTATCAACTCATGGGATATAATTATTTACTCAACTCACATTTTGTAAAAATGGGTGACAACCATGTCATAATGAAAACCAAACATAAAAATTTCATCTATTCATAATATCATAACGCATGAATGATGGATTTCATAATAATTTCAACAATATAAACATTAACAATCATGATAAATTATAAGAAAGGTGTCATTGAAAATTATCACCAATAATGAATATTTATCATTAAGGTATGTCATCTTAAATGAAAAATTATTTTGAAAGATAAATTAAAACATTTATTCAATAATATATCCTTTATACATTGAAAAAACTATTCCAAATATTAATCATTTTCGAAATCCTTTTTAGTAAAAATAACCTTAGAAACATATAATGAAATCATTAAAATATATTTAAATCATTTCTTGAAGAAAATATCCTTTTAATTTAAAAAAATAATCTTTAAAACTAAAATTTCAAAAAAAAATTATCATTTTGTTTTAAAATTAAATATTATTCATATAAAATAATATTTAAAAAATGATTTATTTACATTTTGGAAAATTCTATTCCTGTCATAGACATTTAAATAAATATTCCATTTTTTGTTTTCGATAAAATGAATATAAGAATATTTTGGAAAACTGCATGAATATTCTATTCATGAAAACTATACAATTTTACAATGAGTAGAATTGTATTTTCAAATCATATTGATTTTTTAAAAACATTTTTGACAACATATTTATAAAACATAAATTTGGAAGAAAAGTTATTTTTGACTAAAGAGATAAATATGTTTAAAAAATATTTTCTCAATAATTTTTAGTACAATGAGTGTAAAATTTTTACTATATCAAGAAAATTATCATGAATTACTATACTATAATAAAATATATTTATTTGAATATATAAACATCAAATAATTCCCATAAGGTAGACTTAAAAAAATCAATACTAAATAATGATGAGATTGTAAAATAAAACATTCACACATTGGTTTAATTTGAAAAATAATATACATGAAATAAATATCATGAGATTAAACATTAAATAACAGAAAGATTAATATTTCAGCATATAACATATCAAAATGGGAATTATATGCAGAACATTAAGAAATAAATTGTTAATATGGTGTATGTTTCACGGAAGTAAAATTGAGATAAAACACCCTTACTATAAATCTTATCATAATTTATACACATTAAACCCTATAAAATAATAAATATAATTTTATTATACATATTTTAAAGAAATATTATTATATATATATATAATCTTATAATATTTTCAATTAGATGTTTATTAAAAATTCCATGATAATGTCATGTTTTAGGCACTATCTATTTCATTTTTCTTGTCTGTTATGAATTTTTATTTTTGGACCACTTACTTTTAAATTGGTTCCATAATCAAAAAATGTTAAACATGATATAAATACAATATATATTCATTATATATTTATTTAGTATGATCCATAAATGTTAAATATAGAAAATTAAATACACCATTCATGGAGATGATAAGCCATATGTACCCATAAATTTTGTCTACATTTTCCTGAATGAATGATAGAAAGATAGTTAAAAAATATTACCACTAAACAATAATTTTTCTTTCATATATATCATGTATTTTCATTAAACCCATCCTTAATAATTTTAATGAAAATCGTGACCAAATCAATTCTCTTAGCGAGGTGGTAGCCCTCTGTACAGACGAACGACGTTAACATATTCTGATTAAATTGAAGGTAATTAGTAAATTTTCATATTATTATTTGAGAATAATAATAATATCATATAAATAATAAAAAACAAAATCATCATTTTATCATCTTGTTAGAGGTGGTTATGGAAAATGAATAAAATCGTTTTGTGAGCCTATATTTCATCGTACACATGAATGATGATTTTTAATCATTTTTATGTAATAGAAAAAGGATTTAGGTTCATCTATTAACTTAAAAACATATAAATATATGAAATATATTTATGTCCTTATATATTTATGGTTTAAAAATAATTAGTTTGGTGGAGGATGAAAAAAAATAATTCCCTCACTTAGGGACGTTAGAACTTCTTTAGTAAACTTCTATTTGTATTCTCCAAAAGGAATATCATGTTGAGTTTATGACGCAAATTAGGCTTCAATTATCAAGTTATAAAATTAAGTAATTTATTGGGGGAGTTATTTTCTGAACCAAATTATTTTTTTAGGAGTGAACATTACATGAGAGGGTGTTTCCTTTTATATTTGAGGTGAGTTGAACTCTTATAATATATTGAAAAGAAAAAGGTATACCAATGTTTTTCACAATCCAAAAGGCACAAAAATGGGAAATCATCAATCCATAAATATGTAAGGTTTAAATATGTCCATTAATTTTTTTATAACTTATTTTGGTAACTTTTTACACTTATTATTCTAGTTGAAACTCTGGTAATCTGATTTTTACATTCTCACTGGTACGTAATATTAACTATTTAAACTATTAAATACGGAAAAAATAATGTTTAAATTTTTAAATAATATATATAATTATGATTCCAAATTTATAATAAAATGATATAAACTCACCTTACTTATGTGTAATAATTTTATATAAAATTAATCCCTCAAATGTGATGTGAAAATAGGTTAACAATGAAAATCTATTCAAATTTTAAAAAATATTTTTTTTAAAAAATCAATATTAAATTGATTTCAATGACATAAATTGGATTAATAGATGTATTTTTTATCTTATTTTATAGTTTTTACTAATATAAATCATATTTTAAGTTGTCAAATTTCATTAAATGAAATTAATATTAATAATAAGATCCATCATTTTCATTATTCAGTAAAAAATTAATCTTTTTAGACAAATCAAAAAAATTAATTGAATAATAATTTTTTTAATTAATTTTAAAAAATGATTTTAATTTTATATAATAAAATTTATAAAATTTTAAAATGTAAATTATAAAATAATAGAGTAAAAGGTGATAAGTGTCATTTTTAGAAAAAATACTTTCTATAAAGAGTTTTCATTTATTCGTATCTTTTATCTTGAAAACGAATAAGATAAATATTATACAATTTATTGAGTATATAATATATAAATATCATTAAAATAATTTACAAAAAGTGGTTTATTTAATTTCTTTTTATAAAACATGTTTGTGTACATAAAAATAGTTTTTCTAAAAAATATTCATTTTAATATCATATTATTTTGATTATTATTTATAATTAATTAGTCTCAATAAAATTTTTTATATCAAAAATTGTACATCATATTTCTCATAATTTAGTTAAAATTATTCATATCCACCATTCCACTGGCTTGGGGATAAATGTCATGTTAAATAATAATATTTTATTAGTATGTGAAATTTCTTTTATACAAATTTTTTCATGTAATGCGGGGTAAACTCAAGGTTATGCGTAATGCAATAACAAAATAGTTTTATGTGTAATGCATGTTAAAATCAATGTTGTATGTAACATAAGATGAAATTTATATAAGAAGTAATGAAGTCTGAACGTTTTGTTTCATGTATCCAAAAATTATTAAAGATAAGATTTATTTGAAAAAAACATATTTGAAAAAGCATTAGGGTATTATATTTATATAACTTTATTTCCCATTCATTAAAAATTCTTTATTTAAATTATTGTTCTTGGTAATAACTTATTTGTTTCTAATATATGTTCTGTTTAGGTTGTTTTTGTACTTAAATTTGATAATGGTTTCTACTTTTAAATAATTTCCCTCATGATATAAATATAATATATATTCATTATATATTTTTTTTAATAGACAATAAAATTAAATGTATAAAAACAAGTTACATCGATCAAGGTGATCGTAGGTCGTACATACGTAAGAACACTTTGTTTATTTTTTTATAGATATAGATAAATATATGAATATATTATCAACACATTATATAAATAATATTATAACTTATAAATAATATTCATTCATAAAATATATCTTTATTATTATCCATATTGAAATAAACTGAATAATGTTTCATATTCTTCATGGAGGTAGTTATCCACACATAAACACACGAGACGTTATCTTTTTCCATAGTATTGGAAGGAAAGTAGGGAGATCTGATATTATAATTATATATGGGTAATTAAAATTTAAATGTAATATATATATATATATATATATATATATATTAAATCCATCTATATTTCCAACCATGAGAGTTGTCGATAGAAAATAAATTACATCTGCTCGTGAGGCGCTAGTCTTTTATATACATGATTAATGATTTCGTTTACCACTTAATAGAATATAAGATGGATAAAGGTCATGAATTTAATTACTAAAATATAATTATATGATAGATACTATTTTTTTATTTATTATAATTAATAACATATTTAAGGAGTTAACAGATGAAATAAATTAAAAATGCGTGGTTAAGAACTATTCCTCTTCTCCTGAAAACGTCATTAGTTTTATACATAAATCCTTGATACATATGTTTTATGATAAAAAAAATAACACTAGGTACTTGTGATGTATTTAATAAATGTATTTGGGTTGGTTTGGATCCAAACCAAATGTCTTTGGATGTTTGTACTATAGAAGTGAGGGGTTCCCTTTTATTAGTGGTGCAGGATACAAAACATAGAATTTTTGAAATGAATAAACTGTACCCAAAATTTTCAAATGAAAATGTATCCAAATATGATTATTCATGAACCATAGATAATATCAGGTCTCATTATTTCCACAGAAAATAATTATACAATGTTTTATTTCATTTTTACCCTTATCGTCTTTGTTTTACCCCTAATAGATTAGTTTTAACCTTAACCATTGTAATTTATTTTCACGACTTATAAAATTCATTATTCCTAGAAGATTATGTTGAAATAAATATATAGTATTTATTATTGTAATTTGAAATATGGAATATATTTTACAAAATTCAATTCATGTAAGTGGTATAATTTAAATAATAATTAAACCTGAATTTAAGAGAAAAAAATAATTTTCTAAAGGAAAAGTTTTCTTATGTATAAATTGTATTTATTTAGAAATTGAATATATATTTGTTTAAAATTACCTAAATTGTTTTAGTAATAATATAATATATTTAATATTAGTTTTAAAAAAAATTTAATACAAAAATATAACTTATAAATTCTTGAAATGAAGAGGCAGTTTCTCATAAAAACATTGTTTTCCACTATTCATCGAAAAAATTACTATTGGAAAATTTTAAAAAATTCCGTCATATAAAAATTTTAAATTCTGATTTAAGAAATTATTTTCATTTTTTAAAATATATTTTATCAAATTAGAGTAAATTTATTTTAAAATATGTTTATGAAAAGCAAGAAAGCCTCTTTAAAAAAACTGTTATTTTTAAGCGTAAAACTAGATTTATTCTTATCTCTTACAAAGAAAAAAAATTGGGTAAGGAAAAATTTTATTGATAATATTATATTTAAATTTAATTAAAATCATTCACCAACAGTTATTAATTTATTTTTTATGAATAAAACATATTTCACAAATAAAAATTATTTTTTTGAAAAGTTAAAATTTATCTAACTTTAAAATAATTTTCATTTCTATTTCTATTAGATTAATGACTACTGAATTTATTTTATACATGTGTAAACCATATACTCATTACGATTTATTTATTACTATTCATGTAGTGAAATTTAATTGATAGGTTATAGTTTTGTAATATAATATGGACCATTTTGACTTCGGCTCTCTTTTATCGCAATCTATCGAAGAGATTGATTTTATTTAAAAATAACTATATAATATATTATAGTGGTGTTACCTGATAAATTCAATCATCCAAAGGAAAAAGTACTCATAAATATATTTTTCTGAATAGGGTATCATCTGATGTAGTGGAAAAGGAAGATATATAAAGGAATACCATCATGTTTTGATATTATAATAATGCATTCATGGTAATTCATTTATGTGTCACATATTAATCATCCATTTAAATAGAATTTATGAATAATGTGTTCTATGAGTTTCATAATTATTTTATAGGGAATTCATTAATAAAATACATTATAATTATGACTGTGAGGAATATCATACAGATAAAATTCATTCAATTTTTTAGGTTCCTCGAAAATGATATCTATTTGGGATATTATCTATGTGTATTTCATGGGACGATAAATTGTATTTCTGGGGAAATGTTGTGTCTCCATGAGGATTATATATAGACCCTTTTATGATTTAGGTGACCATTTTTTTAATCAAATATGGTATAATTCCCCCTTTTATTGAAACAAATCCCCATGTTATTATGGGTATAAGGATCACATTTCTATTAGAATAAAACTCCTCTAATAATCCTAAAAAATAAGAATTTACATTCATGTAGAGTGACCTATTTCAATTCATTTTTTAATATTTTAAGGATAATATGTTCAATGCCTATGTTCTGAATTTTCTAGAAGAAGTAGTTATAAAAGAATTTTTTTTATGATTCATTTTTTCATGTATTTTATTTTGATTTAATATTTATGATTGTATTCTTATAATAGGTATCCCAAATGTTATGACCCATTGAATGTAACTATACCAAATTTGATCATGATTTCTCCAGAATTGTGTTTTTCATGAATCCATGGTGACACCACCACATTAGAGAAAAAATTTTGTTCTTTAGAAATCACTAGATATTTAGATATATCTTCCCAAATCGTGATTTAATCTTAATATAATGATAGTTTATAGAATTGTAAAAGGAATGAAACATTATAATTTATCATACATAAGGGAATGGGAATTTTGTTTTGATTCCCTGAGCAGTAAATCTAGATTCGATGTTTTTTGGATAATAATTATAATTGGAGTTGGATATAATACATTCCACATGTGATCCTTATTATGTCAAATTTTCATGGTAGAGATTAACACTATAAAATTGAAATAAAATAATCATTTGTTTCGATAATTAAATAATTCTAGATGGAGTTACTTTTATGGATCTTTGGTAAATTATTTTTGTTTATTGATATTCTCTTAAATAATGTCTGGAAGATAGGCATTATCATTTGTTATTCAAAGAGAGGAACTTATTTTATCAAGTGATGTATGAGTTATTTCTTTTCCAGTTCCATAGAGCTCCCTAAGTAGTATATCCCAGTGTGTATAATATATATCTTGTTATGAAGAGTCAGTATTTGTGATCCATAGTAAATATGTCTATTAAAGGGTAAATATCTCTGTGATGTCTCCACCATAAGGTGAAGCTTGAACATCATAATCCTAGTACGCTGATCGAGCCACTAGATTACCCTTAGTGGAAGTGGTAAAATATCTCAGTTGATTCTATAATAACATTTCCATTGTATGAAGATGAATATTACATTATCATGGTTATTATGTATTATTTATTTAATTCAACTCACTTTATTGAAATTCAATAACAAATATCTGTATATTTCTTATCGAGGTATTATTTGGAGGATATTTTGAGGATTTATAGGTTTCATAAAATGATCATCTTCATTTTTTATCCCAGTTTAACCTTTCATGTATGGATGGTTCTGCAAAACTCTTTTGGATCTTCACTATTCTTCACAATAACATTTAATCCATAGATGGATGGTCTATTGGTTTGGGGTATATAAAGACTATAAAATGTGTTTCACACATGGGATCTAGATTTTAGAGGTTTATGGGTAACAAATATTTACTTGGATGAGTTTTTTTGTGATAATAACTATATATCTACAATTTTTATGGATCCATTGAAATAATTATATGGGTGATCCTATAGATCTAAATTTTTGTGGATCAAGGTAAGTGAGTCAGTGATTCTTATACATGAATTGGAATAGTACATGAAATTGAACGCTAAAGTGATTTGTGGGATGTTAATGATAGATAAATATTGTATGAAAACTACTTTAGATCATAGGAGGTTGACAGAGTTTTAAATTTATTATCATGTACTCTTGAGGGTATCACTAATGATGAGTACTGTAGGTTTTTTCTTTTGATTATAGATTCAAAATAATTTTCTATACCTTATTGATGTGAGGGATTATATTGTGCATAATGTGTATCTATTATCAATTAATCTATAGATGGATAAAATTCATGAAGTTCTATATGGATCAGAGCTTGACTAATAACATTATGATATATCCAATATCAATTTAATTCTGTAAGGTAGGTGTTGAAGATGATGCGCCATTCGAGGATTAACCTGTTGAGATTTAGGACCATCTAGAGAAGTTGTTCAATAAGGGTGTTTTTCCATCGGATTATTTCATGTTACCCACATGATGTCATATATGGAGGTACACCAAAACATGAGCCTAATATGAACGCATAATATCACTTTTTTTTACTGATTTATTTTTTATATGATATTTATGACCCCTTCTACATATATCATATGGTTGATGCTGTTGTTTAATCTTATCCATTTTTTATGATGAATTTCTTGTGTTCTTATTATAGAGATCCCAATTTGGGATCTACCACATTGGATATTTTTATTATAATATTATTTATATTCTCTTTCTTGTTTGGGTTTTTTTTCATGATGATTAAAATCATTTGTGAGGTATCAAAAATAAGGGATTGGATTTTCTAGAACCCTTACATTATCTATTCTGTATGGTATGGGGTTTTTGGAAATCTGAATTTTTTATTTGAGATGTTTTATAGATTAGTGATGTCCTATTATTTAGAGTGTTGGTAAGTTTTTTTCAAACATCTAGAATTTCCCATTCATATGGTATTGTATCATTATTTGTAAAGGATGAAACCCTTATATTTTATCAATGATTTCCCTTACATAAGTGTTTTTCTATCTAATGTAAAAGTAATATCACTTATGTATCACTTATATAAATCATATTTATTGAACATTCCAAGGGATTTCCCATACATATCAATGAAAATGACTCTTATATATTTATTTTTCTCATATAATAACCCCCACATATTATTAAAGTGAATTAATATATTACAAAATTTCCTAAATTTGGGAAAATAAATATGTGATTTATAAAATTAAATATTTTTAAAACATATTTATTTCCTTATACATAATCATAATTACTTTTATTTTATTACAATTGGGTTGAAACAAATTTTATTATTGATAATGGAATTATAAATTATAAAATCATTAAATCTGGAAACATTATTGTGTAATAAAAATACTATTCCATATAAGGTCAGTGCACTATTTTTTGGAATTCAAGTTTTAGTTTTTTGATAATCATTACACCTTGACTTTACTTTTATCAAATTAATAGAATTCAATAAGTTTTAAAAATAGGGAAATTCAAAGTAGAATTAAAAAATGATTCATGCATCTGATTTTTAAATTCATTATGCCACTTCCCTTTTATTTTATTATTCATATTTCTATTATTAATTGTATAAACACAGATAATAATTTTATATTTTTTATAAACATGTTATTTTTTAACCCTCACATTCATTGGATCAACCACCAGGTGATTTTTTTTATATTTCCACATTTTATCTTATCCAAACTAACATAACCTCATCTCTATATTCCTATACAATTCTCTATTGAGGTTTTTTGATTGAATCATATAATATTTAATTATGTGTAAATTGATGATTATCATGATATCGTTTCATAATGGTAAAATGGATGATATTGACCTTATGATGATAATAATAAGTAATTAATGAACTGGAAATGTTGGATGTGCTACATCTCATGCGTTTATAACAACTCATCATGCTATTACCTATTGATATTAAGTGGATAGTGATGTAATGTTATTTCAAGGATTATTAATAGTTTTATTTTATTTTACATTTATATTATTAGTAAAATATATAAATTATGGTAACAAAATGAATATTATTTATGAATGATTAAATATTTTTCATCCATATAATATCCTAATATGATAAAGCATTTCCTGAGCTTATAATTTTGATGAATATCATTTTAATGAGTTTTTGTAATTTTTGTTTTACTTCAATGTATAAACTATATCTAATTACTTTAATAATAATGATGGTAAATAAAAATGATGATTACTAGAATTTATAACTACTGTAATAACACATTTGAAATTAACTTTTTATAAGTGAGACCGAATTCACAGAATAATAATTGATTTTTCAATTTCATATGATGTTGTGGGAATTGATATTTTTTTATATATCAATTTTTAATATTAAATCCATTTCTTAAAATTATATGGTAACATTTTACGGTTCGTGGATATGGATAAGGTTGTGATGTGTTGATATTTTGTTTTGGTAACTGGTTTATGAAGTTGATGGTTGGATGATATGGATGGTGTGGAGAAGTGTTAGTAATTATTTTTTTATGGTTCTATATTATAGAAGTAAATTCTTTATTATTGTATTCTTATTACTTGGTTTATATTCTATTTCAATTTTTGGTACATCCTTATGTGAGTAGAGTTATTTATTTTACGGTTCCCAGAAATATTAATGGTGATAAATGAAAAAATTATAAAATGGTCATGGTTTATAGAAACATATAATATATAAAAATGGAATATTTTCACACATTTAATGTTTGTTAATGGTTAACAATAAATATTTAAGGAAATTTGAAATATTATATTTGATAAAGGCCCTATGGCTATTAATACTCAATTAAAATATTAATATAGATAATGATTCTATGATATTATAATATATTAGCATCGATTATTAATTAAAGATAATATATTATTGAACATTTATACTTATATTCATTTTAAATTATGATCTTCATAGTCCATAATAATTGTATTAGGCTTTAATGTGGCAATTCAGTCGTAGTTTCAATTTCAGTCTATTTGTTTCCCATTGATTTCTTTTGGGATATATTATTCTTTATGCCCTAATACATATTATGTATTCCAATTGAGTGTGTTGAGGATACCAACACAAATATTTGTCTGATGTTTCCATGTCTCTTCATGATATCTAGGTTGTTAAAGATTTTGATAGTCATATACTGTCTGTAACCTACATTCTCAACTATACATACTAGATTTTGTTGGTATATCCATGATATGATGGCTTATTGTTATAGTGTAAGTTCTCATATGGATTTGAGTGGATCATTTTTAATACATATGTATATATATATATGGGTTGTGGTATAAGGCCCCGACCTTAAACCTTAATTAATATTTAATTAAATGAATAATTCACGTTGAGGATCTTTTCAGGTTTAGAGTTTTAGAGAATTAGAACATAACTATTACATCTTAAAAGATTACAAAGTAGTCACTTCTACTAAGTTTCCATAATAAAAAAAACACTTAAAGGAAACATGTCTAGTTCCATGTTTTATATATCATGGAATTCCCTTGATCCCATCCTTGACCATATTCCACATTAAGTCCTGTGACAAAACATTTCAAAAAAACTTGGGGTGAGCATAAAAATCTCATTAAGGGATACACAACGAATGAAAACTGTTAGTTTTTCAAACATCAAGTAAACCATGTATACTCTATTAAAGTAATACCTTCACCTTCATGAAGTAGTAAAAACTCTTCACTGAATAAAGTATCATTACATACCTTTTTGTAACCAAAGGATTACCATAAAACCCATATAAATAACACATAACATATATAAAGGTAACTTGGGACATAAACATACTTAAGTGGAATAACAATACGGTCGAATTCCACACATATCACTTAATGGAATAGCCATACATTCAATTTTCATACATACTTGATGGATTATCCATACGGCCGACATCCATACCCAATTCATTGGAGGTTATAATGTAACCACCCGTCCTGGTATTCACGACACCACCCGTCATATGGTTTATCACGTAACCACCCGTCAAATGTCCAAGTACCAATATAAAATTATAAAACATAAAACCAATATAAAGGAATGATAACATTTCCACATTTCAATCACAATATATCATAATAGAATCCTTTATCAAAACCATTTTCAATACCAAAATACATAGAATATTATATGGTATTTATTTCATTTTAAAAACATAACGGCTTGTTGAAGAAGTCAAAGACCAAATAATACTCGCGGCGGCGGAAAAGGTCGTTGTCACCGCGTACGTTAAAAAAAATTCCTTTTTGTCTTTTAGTAAAATGATTCGTAGAAAAATATTCCTTTTGTATAAAAGTAAACGTCAAAGGGGTTTATACACCGTATAAAAGAAAGTTGTGTATAAAACAAAATATGCCTCAATAAAAGGAGATTGAGACGAAGTCCCTTACCTCGGGTCCGACTTGACTCAATCGTTCTTTAACGTCCTGAATAATAAACATGAGTTAATTTATACTTGATTAAGAACCTTTTTAAAGTTCATTATTCCTTTTATATCACTTATTTCCATGTTATAAACATTATGTAACCATTTAAGTTAATAATGTTTGTTTTTTCAATATTTGGTTCTTAAGTCGAACGTGGACTTCTTACAATTACATGTTGTTCGTGTGGTCAAAGGTTATTTATTTCTAGAATGACATTCCTGATTTGGATATCATAGATATCATATATATCCAGTATATACATGTATTTATAATATTACATAATCATTTAGAGGTAAGAAATGAAATGCTCCGTTCATGGAGACGGTAAGCCGTACGTAGGCATGAACGCTACTTTCATTTCTTTGTCATATTAATGAAATTAAAACTAAATGAGAGGTATGTATATTTTAATTCCAGAATTATATTCATCATTTAGATATATCATTCATTATATATATCTATTATATAAATTAACTTGTAATAGTACATTACATTTAGGGATAAAAATGAAATGCACCGTTCATGGAGACGATAAGCCGTACGTACGCATGAATGCTACTTTCATTTCTATCTCATACTTTAATGGAAATAAATAATAATTATATAGAGGTATATTATAATTCTAGTATAACATCATATATAATAACATTAAATCCATCCTTTACACGTCCCACATATGGCATTAACGAATCACATCACTTTGAGGGGGCGGTAGTCCGCACTTCCTTAAATGAAGATATCGTGTTTATCCATAATGGAAACCATAAAGGTATGCCATAATGAAAAATACCGAAGCATAAGGAAATAATAAACATATTATATATCATATATAAAAATAGTGACATCATAATGGCTACCTTTGAAGATGTTAAATGAGTATTGAACAATCATCGTTTCGGGAGGCAGAATTTCTTCATCCACGGAAACCATATGTTCTTGAACCATTTGATGTAGTTGTGTGAGAGTGTAGCTCGAATAAATCTTATAACAACATCCGAGTATATTTAACATACTTTTTTTGTTACAAAATAAGTAAATAAAAAGAGTTTAGGGGGTTGGAGAAGAAAAATAAAACAAATGAACAAGAGAGAATGAATTACCTTTAAAAGTGTAACTCCTTTTGATTTGAGCATAAAGGCATCCTTTGAAAGGATTATTCCCAAAGGGAATCCTCTAGGATGTGTAGAGGGATGTGGAGAGAGTAAATAGGCAGGGGATGGCCGAGAAAAAGGCTTGAGGAGTGTGTGAAATGAGGTAGAGGTGGGGGCCTTTTATAAGAGAAGAGGAGGGGCACTTTTAGAAATCATGAATCTATTATTTTATTTTCAAAAGCGTGTCGAATTTCTAAGGTCCCAAATTGATATATTTCGAAGATAATATGATAAGGCATCTAAATATTCCCATACAATAGTTTTTGGACAAGTGTAGGTTTTAGAAATTACATTATCTTTCCATTTTATTTAAATCGTTAAATAATTATGTCATCGCTGCATCATCATGATGTCATAAATAATTTAATTTATTTAAAGTCTAAAAATTATAAAAAAATACTATGATGTAGGAAGTCTTTTTATCTTTCCAAAGTGTATTTATAGACAAAAATATGACTAGTATAACCCCTTCTTAAAATTGTTTTAGTAAAACAAATTATGTTAGTGTCATTTTCACCTTTATTTAAAAAAAGGCATTAAAGTCATTATCTCACCCAAGAGGCTCCATAGGGTCCCCTAAATCGACCCATGGGTTGTCTGGGTCGGCCATGAGTCATCCAGTAGGGGTAGTACAAGTGTCATGGTGTTTTCATATTTTTATAATATCATTTTTACCTTAAACTACACTAATTACCACTAATCGCGATTAAAAACTTAATAAGTTACTATTCACCAAAAAATTATTTTAATCTCATTGAACCACATTTTACTTATTAATGACAACCATGTATGTCGGATTTTTGAAAATCACAACACAATGATGGCAAAATTTCATTTAAACGGAAAATTAGTTTTTATAAGTACCACTGAGTGGTTTCAGTATTCATCAAAAATTGAATTTTTCAGAAAATTACAAAAATTCACCCTAAGCTATATTTGATATTACGAATTCAAAAATGAAGTCTATTTTACAAAATTCATAACATATAAGTCAAATTAATTAATTTAATAATTAATTCCCGCTGTCAGAGCAAATAGCATGTCTTTATGAAACATAAGTATCAAAAGATTGACACTAGTTTAAGTCCGATTTCAAAGTGAAATTAATTCCAACGACCACTATTGGATTTAATGGTAAAAATATTTTCTAATTTCACTTTAAAACCAATTCAACAGATAATCTAATCATAAAAATAAATTAGATTAAAAAGTGGCTTTGAATTAAAATACAACATTTTACACTATTCATTAAAAAATGAACTTTATCGGAAAGGTACCAAAAAGTTACACAAAGTAAATTTTGATGTCCCGATTCTAAAGAAGAGTTATTTTTGGTCCAATAGAATTTATAAGATTGATCAAAACTATATTTAATGATGGTTCGCCGTCAAAAGGTGATAAGTGATCCCTTAGTGAAAATTAGGGTATAAATGTCTAAAATTGAACTCTTTCCGTATTTTAAGCCTTTATCTTTTATTGGGTAAATGTAAAAACATTTAAAAACAAATATAATAATATTTTAGTTATTTCTATCCATTCCCGCCAGTACAACGACTACTGGTTAACTAATAATTAAAATAATATTATTTTTTTACTTGTGTGCAACGTATGTTTTCAAAGAAACTCAACGTTGCGTATCGAGTACGCTATCGAACGTAGAAACCCCTTTTAATTAAAATTAATATTTAATTCGTAAATATTAATAAATAAGAAAATTCTTTATTATTTAATTACCTGGGATGTTACATCCTTCCCCCATTTTGGGAATTGCATCCTCGCAATTTTATTCACTTATCAAAATATGTGGGGGTATTTATCACTCATATCATTTTCAGATTCCCACGTTTCCTCTTCAATCACGTGGATTTTCCACAAAACCTTTACCTGATTAATCACCTTATTCCGTAACACCTGCACCCTGTGGTCAAGAATCTGGACAGGTTGTTCTTCATAAGATAGGTTCCCCTCCATCTGAACTATCTCTGGACTCAAAACATGAGATGGATCTGCCATATACTTCCTCAACATTGAAACATGAAAAACATTGTGTACCTGAGATAAACTCGGAGGTAAAGCCACTCGGTAAGAAAATGATCCAACATTCTCCAGAATTTCATATGGTCCAATAAACCTTGGACTCAGCTTTCCTTTCTTACAAAATATCATCACACTTTTCCAAGGAGAAACCTTGAGAAAAACATGATCACCTACCTCGAAAGATAGATCCTTCCTCCAGTTATCCGCATAACTCTTCTTCCTGCTCTGAGATATTCTCATGTGCTTCTGAATCAACTGAACTTTTTCTGCCATCTCTTCTACCAATTATGGTCCAATCAGCTTCCTTTCACCCACTTCATCCCAAAATGCTGGAGTTCGACACTGCTTCCCATATAATGCCTCAAATGGTGCCATTTGTATACTGGAATGAAAGATGTTATTATAGGAAAACTCAACCAGTGAAATATGTTGGTCCCAACTTCCTTGATAATCCATCAAACAAGCTCTTAGCATATCCTCCAAGGTCTGAATTGTTCGTTCTGACAGCCCATCTGGTTGAGGATGAAAAGCTGTACTATAATTTAATTCAGTACCCAACGACTTCTGAAGGCCTTTCCAAAAGTTAGAAGTGAACATGGGATCATGATCAGATACAATGGAGAGAGGAACTCCATGTAACCTAACTATCTCTTTAAGATACAAACGGGAAAGTTGATCCATGGAAAAATTATCTCGTATAGCAAGGAAATGAAAAGATTTAGTCAAGCGATCAACAATAACCCAGATTGCATTATTATCTCGAGATGTCCTCGGTAATCCCATAACAAAGTCCATGGATATGTTTTCCCATTTCCACTCTAGCACTGGTAAAGACTGAAGCATCCCTTTCGGTAACTGCCGCTCTGCATTAACCTGTTGACAAGTCAGACACTTCACAGTGAAATCAACAATATCTCTTTTCATTCCATCCCACCAGTAATACTCCTGCAGATCTTTGTACATCTTAGTACTGCCAGGATAAACTGAAAACGGAGAACTATGAGCCTCATATAACAACTCATTCTTCAATTGTGAATCACAAGGCACACATAACCTCTTTCAAAACCTCAAAACACAATCATTATCAATGTTAAATTCAGGCAACTTACCTTTCTGAACCAGCTCTACCTTTTTCTTCAACTCACGGTCTTGCTTCTGTGCTTTCTTGATTCTGTCTGATAGAGAATATTTCACTGATACCTGAAACAAAACAGAAGAACATCCTGTACCAACAACTTCTATGCCAAAGTTCATCAAATCTTTAACCAAAGGATCACGTTCCAAAAGCATCATTGCTAATGAAGCATTACTTTTTCGACTCAAAGCATCAGCCACTTTATTTTCTTTTCCTGAATGGTAATGAATTGTAAAGTCATAATCCTTGATTAATTCCATCCATCTCCTCTGTCTCATGTTCAATTCTTTCTGAGTGAATATATACTTTAAACATTTGTGATTAGTATATATTTCACACTTTACTCCATACAAATGATGCCTCCAAATTTTTAAAGCAAAGACAACAGCAGCTAATTCCAAATCATCTATATGGTAATTTACCTCATGAGTTTTCAACTGTCGTAAAGCATAATCAATTACCTCATCATTCTGCATAAGGACACAGCCATGTCCCTTCAACGAAGCATCATTGTATATAACAAACTCACCATTCCTTGAAGGAACTTCCAAAACTGGAGCATTCACCAATATTCTCTTCAACTCCTGAAAACAATCATCACATTCTTTTGTCCAGATGAACTTAACACCCTTACGAGTTAGTTTATCATTGGACTAGAAAACCGTGAAAATTTTTCAACAAACCTTCGGTAGTAACCTGCCAATACAAGAAAACTATGGATCTCGGTTACATTTGTGGGTCTTGGCCATTCTTCAACAACTTTTGTTTTAGTAGGATCAACAGTTATGCCATCTTTTGAAAGAATGTGACCTAGGAAAGAAATTTGTTGTAACCAAAACTCACACTTGCTAAATTTTCCATAGAGTTTCTTTTCTATTGAGGTTTTCATGATAAACCTTAAATGACATTCATGCTCCACTTTACTTTTAGAAAACACAAAAATATCATCAATAAATACAACTAACATTTTTCACCTGAGTAAACTGAGCCATTACTACAACAAACTGATTAGTTCTGATTCTGACCATCTCACGATACTGATTTGAAAGGTCATTTCCCTCTGTATGCCTTCCCAGAAAATCTATTCTGTTACCTCTATGAAAAACCATTCTTAACACTGAAATACCTTAGGATAACCATCATGGTAATCTTTAAATGCTATATCATTTCAATCATACCATTAATTAACTTATAATTTTACACTTTTCTAACTCCTAAAGTTATCTAAACCGACCTTTGAAACCAACTATAAGGCCCCGACCTTAAACCGTACTTAATATTGAATTAAATGAATAATCCACATTGAGGATCTTTTCAGGTTTAGAGTTTTAGAGAAATAGAACATAACTATTACATCTCAAAAGATTACAAAGTAGTCACTTCTACTAAGTTTCCATAATAAAAAAAACTCTTAAAAAAAACATGTCTAGTTCCATGTTTTATATAGCATGACATTCCCATGATCCCATCCTTGAACTTATTCCAAATTAAGTCCTGTGAAAAACATTTCAAAAAAACTTGGGGTGAGCATAAAAAGCTCAGTAAGGGATGAACAAAGAATGAAAACTGTTAGTTTTTCAAACATCAAGCAAACCATGTATTCTCTATCAAAGTAATACCTTCACCCTCATGAAGTAGTAAAAAATATTCACTGAATAAATTATCATTACATACCTTTTTGTAACCAAAGGATTACCATAAAACCCATACAAAGAACACATAACATATATAAAGGTAACTTGGGACATAAACATACTTAAGTGGAATAACCATACGGTCGACTTCCACACATATCACTTAATGGAATAGCCATACGGCCAATTTCCATACATACTTAATGGAATAGCCATACGGCCGAATTCCATACCCAATGCATTGGAGGTTATAACGTAACCACCCGTCCTGGTATTCACGGCACCACCTGTCATATGGTTTATCACGTAACCAACCGTCAAATGTCCAATTACCAATATAAAATCATAAAACATAAAACCAATATAAAGGAATGATAACATTTCCACATTTCAATCACAATATATCATAATAGAATCCATTATCAAAACCATTTTCAATACCAAAATACATAAAAGAGTATATGGTATTTATTTCATTTTAAAAACATAACGTCTTGTTGAGGAAGGCAAAGACCAAATAATACTCACGGCGGCGGAAAAGGTCGTTGTCACCGCGTACGTTAAAAAAACATTCCTTTTTGTCGTTTAGTAAAACGCTTCGTAGAAAAATATTCCTTTTGTATAAAAGTAAAAGTCAAGGGGGTTTATACACCGTATAAAATAATGTTGTGTATAAAATTAAATATGCCTTAATGAAAGGAGATTAAGACGAAGTCCCTTACCTCGGGTCCGACTTGACTCAATTGTTCTTTAACGTACTGAATAATAAACTTGAGTTAATTTATACTTGATTATGAACCTTTTTAAAGTTCATTATTCCTTTTATATCACTTATTGCCATGTTATAAACATTATGTAACCATTTATGTTAATAATGTTTGTTTTGTCAATATTTGGTTCTTAAGTCGAAAGTGGACTTCTTACCATTACATGTTGTTCGTGTGGTCAAAGGTTATTTATATCCAGAATGACATTCCTGATTTGGATATCATATATTTCATATATATCCAGTATATACATGTATTTATAATATTACATAATTGTTTAGAGGTAAGAAATGAAATGCACCGTTCATGGAGACGGTAAGCCTTACGTACGCATGAATGCTACTTTCATTTCTTTGTCATATTAATGGAATTAAAACTAAATGAGAGGTATGTATATTTTAATTCCAGAATTATATTCATCATTTAGATATATCATTAATAATATATATCCATTATATAAATGTACTTTTAATAGTACATTACATTTTGGGATAAGAAATGAAATGCACCGTTAATGGAGACGGTAAGTCGTACGTACGCATGAATGCTACATTCATTTCTATCTCAAAATTTAATGGAAAGAAATAATAATGATATAGAGGTATATTATAATTCCAGTATAACATCATATATAATAACTTTAAATCTGTCCTTTACACGTCCCACATATGGCATTAACGAATCACATCACTTTGAGGGGGCGGTAGTCCGCACTTCCTTAAATGAAGATATCATGTTTACCCAAAATGGAAACCATAATGGTATGCCATAAATGAAAAATACAGAATCTTAAGGAAAGAATAAAAATATTATATATCATATATAAAAATATTGACATCATAATGGCCACCTTTGAAGGTTCTAAATGAGTATTGAACAATCATCATTTCGGGAGGCAGGATTTTTCCATCCACGGAAATCGTATGTTCTTTAACAATTTCTTGTAGTTGTGTGAGAGTGTAGCTCGAATAAATCTTATAACAACATCCTAGTATATTGAAGATACTGGTGTTGTTACAAAAGAAGTATATAAAAAGACATTAGGGGGTTGGAGAAACAAAATAAAACAAATGAACAAGACAGAATGAATTACATTTAAAAGTGTAACTTCTTTTGATTTGAGCCTAAAGGCTTCCATTGAAAAGATTATGCCCAAAGGGAATCCTATAGGATTAGGAGAGGGATTTGGAGAGAGTAAATGGACAGGGGATGGCCGAGCCAAAGGCTTGAGGAGTGTGTGAAATGAGGTAGAGGTGGGGGCCTTTTATAAGAGGAGAGGAGGGGCACTTTTAGAAATCATGAAACTATTATTTTATTTTCAAAAGTGTTTCGAATTTCTAATGTCCCACATTGATATATTTCGAATATAAGATGATAAGGCTTCTAAATATTCCCATCTAATAGGTTTTGGAGATGTGTAGGGTTTAGATATTACATTATCTTTCAATTTTATTTAAATCCTTAAATAATGAGGTCATCCTTGCATCATCATGATGCCATAAATAATTTAATTTATTTAAAGTCTAAAAATTATAAAAAAACTACTATGATGTAGGAAATCTTTTTATATTTACACAGAGTATATATAGACAAAAATATGGTTAGTATAACCCCTTCTAAAAATTGTTTTTGTAAAACAATTTATGTTAGTGTCATTTTCACCTTTATTTAAAAAAAGGCATTAAAGTCATTATCTCACCCATGAGGCTCCATAGGGTCCCCTAAATCGACCCATGGGTTGTCTTGGTTGGCCAGGACTCATCTAGTTGGGGTAGGACAAGTGTCATGGTGTTTTCATATTTTTATATTATCATTTTTACCTTAAACTACACTAATTACCACTAATCGCGATTAAAAACTTAATAAGTTACTATTCATAAAAAAAATTATTTTAATCTCATTGAACCACATTTTACTTCTCAATGACAAACATGTATGTCGGATTTTTGAAAATCACAACACAATGATGGAAAATTTTCATTTAAACAGAAAATCAGTTTTTATAAGTACCACTTAGTGGATTCACTATTCATCAAAAATTGATGTTTTTCATAAAATTACCAAAAATTCTCCCTAAGATATATTTGATATTATGAATTCAAAAAATGAAGTCTATTTTACAAAATTCAAAACATATATGTCACACTAATTAATTTAATAATTAATTTTCTATGTCAGAGCAAATTGTGTGTTTTTATGAAACAATAAGTATCAAAAGATTGACACTAGTTTAAGTCCGACTTCAAAGTGAAATTAATTCCAACGACCACTATTGTATTTAATGGTAAAAATACTTTCTAATTTCACTTTAAAACCAATTCAAAAGATAATCTAATCATATAAATAAAATAGTTTAAAAGGAGGTTTTGAATTAAAATACTACATTTTACACTATTCATTAAAAAATGAACTTTATCGAAAAGGTACCAAAAATTTACACAAAGTACATTTTGATGTACCGATTCTAAAGAAGAGTTATTTTTAGTCCAATAGAATTTATAAGATTGATCAAAACTATATTTAATGATGGTTCGCCGTCAAAAGGTGATAAGTGAACCCTTAGTGAAAATTAGGGTATAAATGCCTAAAATTGAACTCTTTCCATATTTTAAGCCTTTATCTTTTATTGGGTAAATGTAAAAATATTTAAAAACATATATAATCATATTTTAGTTATTTCTATCCATTCCTTCTAGTACAACGGCTATTTGTTAACTAACATTTAAAATAATATTATTTTATTACTTGTGTGCAACGTAAGTTTTCAAAGAAACTCATCGTTGCGTATCAAGTATGCTATCGAACGTAGAAACCCCGTTTAATTAAAATTAATATTTAATTCGTAAATATTAATAAATATGAAAATTATTTATTTTTTAATTACCTGGGATGTTACATGTGGAGGATTAATGCGTTGACATATACAAGTATCATGTATGTAGTTGATTAGAATCACTATAAGTTTATTTAGGCAGGGGCTATATGGACCATAATTATAGTGTGTATTTATGCATACTATAACGAATCTGAGTATTTAAATATGATAATGTGGATGTGAAATGGTTTTGACTATCTTATGTGGATGTTGAAATGATTATGTGTATGTTATTGTAATGTGAATGCATGTGTATGAATTATGACTTATGAATGGGATTGGTGAATTAGGAAAAAAGATGTTGAGGTTTAGGTAAAATAGTTCACTGAGAAATAGGAAATGGGGTGCCTCTTTTATATATAATATTTTTGGAATAATCTTACTTACATATATTTAGTACTTATTAATAAATCCAATATAAAAATTTTAATATAGTTAACCAAATTTTAGTGAGTTAACTTAATTAACTATTAATCTGGGCTCAATAAGATTCATCAACATTTTCCTCAGAGGTTTTATATATGATGATTATATGAATTATTTTAAGGTCACTAAAATATATAGATATATATTTTATAGGGTTATTAGAGTTAAGTGTTTATTGAGATGTTCATTACTAGGTCATGAAATTTTTTCAAGGTTTTTTTGGTGAGATTAGTTGTAGTTATAGGTATTGTCTTATTATATTTCCATTTTGGACTTCCGTTGTATACCACTACATGTATTATGATCGGTTTTGGTTTATTATAAATATTGAATTTATTTAGATGTTATTTATATTTTATTTGGATATTGTGGCTAATAGTGCCAATATATTTTTGTTCAACACATTCAGTACATGTCACCAACACATGGAATAATGAAGTTGGTATTTATTTCTCAAATATGAAGGGAACCCTAGGAGAATAGTGCTGGCTGGTTTTGATAGTGTGTGTAATGACCACTCAATCAGTGGCCTCATCATGAACTATTGTTATGTGGAGATTTAAAAGACCATGGTTAATGAGATCCATTATAGGCGGTTGTTGGGTAGTCATTAGGATATAGTGAATTTCTTTCGATGCGTCCATTATATATAGATGATATGTGTTTCCTTAATATTTAAATGAAATAGAAAAATAATTTTTAGTGGTTTTTACTTCTCATTGGCCATGCTTATCTATCATTTATTGGATGGACCATTGAGAATTAGATCATCATGTTTGGTTTTTTTGCTTCATTAATGGTAATGATGATGTTGTGAAAATATTTATACACCAAGTAATTTACATCATGTACCTGTAGGTGATGGAATTTTGATAATGTATTCAATGATTTCTGGTCCACTATAGTCATAGAATCCAAAAATATTTCTCGAGTTTTATTAACTTTCGTATTGAACAAAAATGGGATTCCTATGATCTACCTTATACTTGGTGAGGAACTTGATTCCAAACTATGTATTCAATGATGATTTAAATTGGAATTTATGGTAAAAATGAGGCGTAAAAAAATTTGAACAGAAAAATGAAATATCAAAAAAACTTCCTGGATAATAAATCTGTTTCATGTGTAATGGAATTCCTGTCGGGTTAAATATTTTTCTTCTTGAAATATTTTGCCTATTTTGTTTTCATCTAGAACCCATTTTTGAAAGTAGATTTCCCATTTATTGAATTTATAATAGTACAAATTGAATATAAAAATTTTATTATAGAAGGTACAAATTTTCCTTTTAGCTTGTTGTTTCTTATATAGTTATCACATAAAAATTATGGATAAATAAAGAAAATAAATCTAATAATAATTAATGTATCCATTTTTTTAAATTATTTAATTAGAACCCCAGATTCAATTTGGTTATATTTGTACAGTTTGTTATCAATCATTTACCTCATTATTTGGTTAATTATTATATAGTTTAAATTAATAGTGTTTGGACTACCAGAATTTATCAATAATCAAGGATCTAGTTGGGATTGTGAAGATAGAATCATACAGATGATAAATCATACTGGTACATCTTTAGTATGAAAATTTGAAACAACATGGTTTAGTTAAATTTAATGTGGATTGACTAACATGATAATTTCATATGATAATAACCATATTGGTTCCTATTATAGTCATGAACTATGATGTTACATTTAATAGATTTCATCCAATATGATTATGTTATATAGTTTGAGGTCATATTAAGATGATAAATTATTTAGTAGGTTAAAATAATATAGAATGAAGTACTTGGAACTAGTTCCTAAAATCTATATTTTTTGGGACTTATTCATGAGATTCCCTTTCTCATTTAACAAGGTGTATAGATATGGTAATGTAAACTATGGAACTACACCATATTAGTATCTTTTAGTTATTTTGTCCCATTTTCTTGGAAATAGGGAAGGGGTTAAGAATAACATGAAACATGGGTGATATGAAAAAGTACATAATAATTTGGCCTGATGCCATATTTATAGCCCATTTTTTATCATGCCAAACCATTTTTTAACTTGTAAAATAGAATGAATCACTATATTATTGGTTTATATGAACCAATGTGAAATTAGTATGGTTTACACATGATTGGAGGACATATTGTGTATATATATAGTAAATTAGTAACAAAATTTGAGGTAAGGTTGACTGGAAAAAACAAAATTATGGTGAGAACATTAATTAATTTTTGGATTCTAAATCGTATTTTTTTTCAAAACATTGGTATATGATGTTTCTTTCTCAATAATAGATTCAACGGAAAATTATTATAATTTTATTAGGTAAATAAGTTTTTAGGCATGTGAATTGAATATAATCTTTTTTTACATTGTTTATTTAACAAATTATAATTTCTATAATGAAAAAATTCATGAATTTTCATAATTAATTCTAAAAATGATTGTCTGGTTTCTCCAATATGTCTTGTAGATGGACTATTGTTTGTAGTGGTTGTTATTTTAGACATTTCTGCTTTCAATGAAGAAATAATTACAAGAAAACCAAATAGTGTATGTTGAATAGAAGTCTTATTTATCTGTTTCCTCTAATATATAATATTTTTAAAAATCATAATGATTAAACAACAAATGATTCCTTTTCAAGATACTAAAATTCATTATTTTCAATGATCACTTTATAGTAGATCTATTATTATATATAGAAAATTGTTCATTGTCATCATCATTTTACACCTTAATAACATCATATTTTCCTATTTCATCAATATATTTCAATAAAAAATCTAAAAAAATATTCTTATTTTATAATTTTAGGATCTTATCTCGGATTAAATTAAGATACATAAGGTTCCTTCTAAATAATATTCATAATCTAATCTGTTTTTTCTATAATGATCATGCCATAGTCTTTGGTTGAAATTATTGTGATCAAATTTGTTTATAGGTTATAATTTAAAAATATTATCAATTAAAAGGTTTATTAGTATAGATTGATTGACCATTTTAATGATTGTTATTGATGAAATTTCCAATTCTAGTTAAGAAAATTTATTGATCAATCAATAATTTTTTAAACCAATTCTATTTCTATGTGTTCAATACAGTCTCTTATATATTATTCATGATATATCCATTCCCTATAAATGATAAATCTATATGATCCATGAACTATGTAATCTTATTATTATGATAATCTTTAACAACATCAACCTTCATATAAAATTAAATCTTAAAAACGAACACATTTAGAACTTTTGCTTCCTTACTTTTCTACATTGAATCTGTCGTCTTGAGTAATTAGTTACGAACCAATAACTTCGTTTTTAATGTTACCAAGTAGAAATTATAGAAAAATATATCATTTAATATCTCTCTATAATCATATATAGTGGTTGATTAAATATTGAAAATTTACTAATGCATTTTATATCACACGCATTATCGAAAAAATATCTGAATGTTATCCATGTTCTGTCCTCATCAAAAATATTTGAATATAAAAAATTTTAACCATTGTATGCTCATTGGTTCATGTAGTTTTTTAATCAATCATTTCTTATTTCATCTATTATATAATTGAAAAAAAAATACACTATTGTTTTCTATGTCATATAATGCAGCATTGTTTTATTTTTTTACAAGCTAACACACATAGTGGTTTATAGTATCTACTTCTGAAGAACAGAAACATACAACAACCATAAAATGTCACTATATTGTATTTCATCAATTAAACAAATATATAAATTTCTAATAATGGGGAAAAACCATAAAATGATTTTGGAGAATACATTAATTGTCAAGAAACCTAACTTTTTATGTAATTGTTATATCCAAACAATTGAAAAAACAATATAAATTTAATAAAAAATAGACAATTCTATGATTAATTATAATGAAATAAATATTTTATAGGAAAATTTGATTTGAAAACATATGTTCTAACATATTATTTATCATAATTAAATCCAAATCAATATTTTTCATCTGATCATGGTCTCTAACAGAGTGATATCTCACTTCAATGTAATTTCTCCATGAATTAATGACGTTCTTCATTGAAATAGAAATTCCAAATTAATTACCAATAATATTAGACATCTTATAATATATGATCATGAATATACCTAATGTCTACCTAATAAAAAATGTGTGATTCCAAAATATTTGAAAGACTTTACACATCTAATTTTTGGTGGATAAAGATTTGGAATGTTATTTTTTAGAAATCCACTAGAACATAATATTTTTAAAAAGGTAACCCCTTACAATGGATATGAGTCTAGTGGTATTAAATCCTCTATAATATATGTATGTGTAACATATAAACTCAAAGTAAATTTATGCTCTATATATCAAAAAAATACATTAATGTATCATTATAATAATTTAGCTTCCAATTTAATAATATCAATTTTGGTTCCTTCATATTTGATTAAACAATTACACACATGCATGTAGTTAAAATGAAATCTCGTCACCCATCATGTAAATAGATAAGTATTGTAATCATACATCAGTATAGATTTTGATTAACTAAATTTTCATCAAAATAAAAAATCTAACATTGAATTTCTTCTTAATTGTTTCACACATTTTTTCATGAATCCAAACAAAATATATTGACCACTTCCATAGAATACATAAAATTATTATGAAATATACCATCATCATTTTAAATTATTTCCAAAACCAAAAGAAAATTAACTTTTCTCACGTGTATCAACTCAAATTCACTTTCCATTATTTTATTGATTTTTTTATAGAGGGAATGAAATTCTGATCAAACCATTATATCATCATCATATATCTTCATAATGAATGTTTCATATTGAAATATGATAATGAAAATGCTAATATCTATTATACAATTTTAATGTGATTCCCTAATATAAAAAATGAATATTTTTTATACCTAGATCAAGGAGATTTCATTAGTTAATATGATTTTTTTTATATTAAAGACAAAATTAAAAATCTTCTCACTCTAAAAAATTGATAAATTATTCCCACATAATGAACGTGAATAAATGGATTCATAAATACACATTATATACCCATCAGATATATCTTAATACCCATATGAGTGGATTATGATAATAAAAACAATAGAGATGATAATCTAGAAAATCTGAAAAAAAATTATGACCACAATAGAATCATTTTTCATTATTATAACCTTGATTTTGTACTATTTACTTATTTTAAAAAATTTCTCTTCACACATATATCATACACATGAACTAGTTTAAGAATTATTTAATAGAAATATCCTCAATGGGGTGTTCTGATCGGTCAGAATCGTCATTCTTAATAATCTAATATATGAGATCATAATGATATGAAATCATCCTTTCTATATTTCTCTTCTAAATTATAGAATTCAAAATAACCGATTGGTTTTTCAATTTATTTATATTTATGTTTCATACAAACATAATGTTTAAAATTCAAAATCTCCTCTTCGACTAGTGATACATTATTTCCAACCATTAATATAAGATATTTATTATCATTTAAAATTATATATCTAAATAACTCGTTAATATTTTATAAAATTATAGACTATTCAAAAAAAAATTCATTTAAAATTTATCATTTATAGATTCATTAAAAACCATCATAATTTTAATAGAAAACATGTAAAATTAGATATTTTTAGAGTCCTGTAACAACCTATCCTAGCCATACCATATAATTTTATACTTTGGAATAGTCCTTCACGTATTATTTTTTCATATAAATTTTGGTAGGAAATCCTTTAGAAAATGTGGCCCTTTAGAATATTTATCTTATCTTATTTCTGTGGGGACACCACGAACCCCTATTAACACATATATGATAGTCCTCATGTATCATTAAATCTCAATGTATCAACTCCTCATTAGCTCACTGTTCAATGAAATGGATCAGATGCCATTTTTTATATTCCATATAGCATACAACACAATATAATGTACCTTAGGCCTTTCCTAAATGATTTTTTATTCTCTAGTTCCATTGTTGTGCCTAAAGTAAAATAAAGTTTTAATATATCAGGTATCTGCTCCCACATAAGAGGGAAATGTGTTCCACCATAAACCCCTATGTGATTCCCCCAAAAATCACAGTATAATGTATCTGGGTGGATCACTAGAACATTATTCTGGTATGAGGGCCACATGATACTACGTGCACGTCTCCATACACCAAAGCCTATTGAAATGTTGTGAGGGCCTGATATAGTAATGGGGATATTATAAAATCAAATATAAAGCCTATGTGTTATTACATAATATTTAAATTTATTATATAACATATATATATAATTAATTTCAGTAACATACTAATATAAAATTTGGATTAAAGAAAATATTTTATAGTCTATAATATAATGGTAATGTAGTTTACATGATATTAGTTGATAAACATATAGTGACCCATTATAGAAAAATGAATTTATGATTAAATGTTTTAATAAGGTAATCATTACATTTAACAAATACATACCCAATTCCATTAACACAAGCATTAGTATAATTGAGGACTAGAAATATAAGAAATGGGTTTTTCAAACCTTTTGATTATTTCTCAATAATAAAGTCACACTATACTCTCTCTAAAAATTTATATGAATTATAATCATCTTAATTGCACGGGGAAATGGAATCAGAATAATGGGGTTAACTCAGATTCATAGTGAGGGAAAACATAAGTGTTAAAAATCAAATATCAATTGTTTATAGAATATGAGAATGTGGGTATAATAAAGATACATTAGAAAATTTATAAAAAATCATTAATAATTAATCACGAAGTATGAATTATAATAACATAATACATGAATCCAATGAGTTTTAAAAGAAGAGTCGGAAAATCTGTGCCACCAGATCATGACATAGTAATGAGTTTAAGAATAAAACTACGACACATCATTAAACATAAGAACAAACATTAGAATATGTAAAATTACATTCATGAACCACACCATTAGTGGCCATGATTATGAGAAACAAAAATAGACTATAAAATACTTATCTCAAAAGATATAAATTTAAACTAATGCATTGGAGGGAGATATATGTCACATCCCATTATCATCCATACTTATGAGTGCCACATGATATAAATCACTTATCAAAACATAATGATACCATGTAAAGAAAATTGGTATCATACAAGAATACAAATACAAATAATTCACTTTTAAATAATTATGAACCCATGTAATAAAAATGATATTAATGTGATGTCAGATAAGGAATTTTTTAATAATTCGATCCATAATAAAGAAATAATAAAACCACAAAAAATAAATGTTCATTTAATGACATCTTGTAACATTCATGGTAAATAACATTAAATCAGTATAATAAATAATATGGTATTTTAACCATATAGATTAATTATATTTGGTTATGTCAATAATTTCTCCAAATAAATATATGTATGAAATATAGTGGAACACCCTTCTACTAAAAGGAAAAAAAATGGAATTCACAATGGAATAGTATTTGGTAAGACTTTAGGATCACACATACCATATAATTTGTTTAGAAAAAAGTGGTAATAAATCATTATTCCATAAGATAAAGAAATTACATAGTTCATCTAGAAAAATAAGATTGATGTTTAAATTATAAGAATATTGTTTTGTAGAATAATTCATGTTAATGGATGTGGATTTAGAGAAATAAAAGTTTTTTATGAAATAGGAAAAGGTTATTCAGAAACATGGAGAAAACATGATATTTTAAAAAAAATTAGATATAAATATATTTTTTTAAATGATAATATGATCATATATTATGAAAAATAATAATTATTAGAGATTAAGTGTCATAAAAATTATAAATATTGAGGAAATAGGTGTTCTTAAGAAAAAATTACAATAAATATTCTTTTTACACTTTGATGAAAAATACCCATATGAAAAATGATATAAATTTATTTAAATTTTTTAAAAGAAGATCAAGTAGTATAAAATGTACTAAATCAAATATTATGGTATATATATTCAAAATTTCAAAAAACATCTAATGAATTACGATATGGAAATAGGTATGTTTCTGACAAAAATTTTGAGACAATGTCCATTTCACTTACAGAAAAGAGTTCATATAAAATACGAGTCAAGGGGAAATGAAATATAAAGTGGCCATAGAATACCCAATGAATATAAAAAGAAATTATGTATGTATATGTAAATTATATAAACCCCAATCATGAATTCTATTTCAAAAAAAAATATTTACTTGAAAATAAGATTAGCAGTGAAACCCTTGCTATTTGAGTGAAATTTTGAGCAAACCACTTTCAATTTCGGATTATTTTGAAACTATAAATATTTTAATAAAAATCAGAATATGGATTATAATACCTTATGAATATTGTAAAATTCATTCATTAGTAATTACATAGACCATATTAATTATTTAATGGTTAATAATGAGAAATAAGTCTAATTAAATTATATTTGACCCAATAAATAGATTTCTGTTATTCCCCCTTAGTCTCAATTTGATCTAACCTCCAATAAAAAAGACATAAATATATTAAAATAATATTTCATAAACTTATTCATAAACATTAACCACTAAAATACTATGTTTATTATAATTTATTATGAACATATTAGTAAGTTATCTCTTACTTTTACCATCAATTGTTAGAGAATTCCATTATTTATTTTTTAAAAAAAATCATCATGACAGAATATATTATCACTAAGTGGATTCCAGATAATAATTTATAGATCATTCAAGATAGAGTAATTCTTATTTTTTAATTAATACTTATCTCTACTTTTCATCCGGTGATATACATAAATATTTCTTGATAAAATAGAAATCACAATTAAGTAGCCGTCGATGTGTTTCATAATAAAAATGTTATATGATAATAAATATTTTAAATTTTTGCAAAATATTGGGATAATAATTAAAATGAAATAAATATTTCATTATTGGATTGTATTACTATTATGTGACATCCCATAATAACATATGAACTAATATTTACAAATATATTTTTGTAAATGTTTAGATTGAACTAATTGATAAAATTTTTAATGATTCAATGAGTAAGAGGTTGTAATTAGTTATTTATAATTATAAATATTTATATGATGTAACATTTCATAAGTAAAATATAACATAATCTATCCTATTTTAGGAATATCAAATTTTGTTGGTGATTAAAGATGAATTTTCTCTATTGTGGAGGAAGAAGTATGCACATACACATGAACGATGACCTCATTTATTCAAAGAATGGGATATATGAATATATAAAGATAATACCAAAATTATTATAAAATATAATAATTTAAATGAAAATAATATCCTCATATTATTGTGTCTTGATGAAATTTTAATGAATATTATTATAATGGAAATCTATGTAGTTGATAATACTCATGTTAGGGATATGAATTTTGTATGGAATTATCCCTAAAAATGAAGTCCAACTACTAACTAATGGTGAATATCAGATTTTAAAAATTTCATAGGGTTATATGATGTGTAATTTAGTTTTTATTTAATAAGAAATTCAAAGGATCTGTGAGTCATGATGTGTTGTAAGTGTTACACTTTCATATGTGAAGTGAATTGAAGTTTTTGAAGTAACCATTGCATTTTGAGTAATGTAATATTACTATTTAAATATCACTTGATAATAAATTTATAAACATGGGGGGAATTGTTTTTGAGTCAATATTCTATTCATGCACTACTTTTTGAGACAACATTGTGTTTTTCTAGGATTTTTCTTTTTTACTTTTTCAATTTTACCGTAATTTACTTTTATCATAGTAAATAATTTTTTACCTTACTAATTATTATTAATAAAGAATATAATGATTTAATATTTTACATCATATTAAACTTTTTATTTTAATTACTTATCTTTCTAATAAATAAAATGTTTATTGTTTTCTGTGGTTAATATTAATATAAATGAAATTACTTTATATAACTATATTCTAGAGAAAGTTTGATGTTATTTTTAATGATTTATATAATATATAATACTCTTATATATGAAACTTTTATCACATAAATTGGATTATTAGAAAAAAGGTATGGTTCTTTAAAATAAATAAAAAACCTAATTTTCCAATCATAAAAGTTCATTAGAATTAAATAATTTTTTTTATTAAATTAATGATTTTATTTTGTTCCAAAACTATAAGAAAAATAATATTTAAGTACCAATAATATTTTAAAATTAATATTTTGTTTATTTATATTCATATTTTATTACTTTATAGGTTTTTAAATATTCTAGTATATACTTACATAATGAACAACATTCCTAAAATATTAATAATCATAAAGATGTATTATTTGACTAAAAATTCCCCATTTCAAAACAGCTACAAAATTCAAATATTTTTTTAACTTCTTAATAAAAAACTAAATTTAGTTTCATTTAATCTGTATTGTTAAATTTATAAATTTATTTTTATAATTAAAATAGAAAAATATTTTTATTAAAAATAATGCTTTTAAACATTAAGTGTTCTTAATATTATTTCATATCAATTTCTATGTCATGAGATACAAATACATTATTTCATATATAAGAATAATTTATAATTGTTCAATTTAATATACTACTTTAAAATATACATGGCCTATTAAAATGGATCATTATAAAAAAATATTACTTTTATTTAAAAAATGTTTTAAAAAATAATATTAAAATTATTTCTTAATATTATATACATTATTTTAATTTTACATCGATGTTAAAATAATTATTTTAATTTTATCAAATCATAATTTTTTATTAATATTAATATTTATACAGAACATAGGCACATATATATATATATATACTTTATAATATTTTAATATCATATTATTATTTCATTGTGGGTTATATTATTTTATATTTACTACATATCAATACATGACATCAATATATGTATTGGATATATGAAGAAAGGCCATATTTTCAATGATCATGTATTAAAAAACAATATTTTCAATAGGAAAATTTCATTTATATATATATTCTTATTAAATCATTTGTTCCATCCACTCTCACTTCACAAGGAATAGTTCTTATATCATGTTATTGATTTTTCATAATTAATTATCCTTTGATGGTGATGTTCCTCATTATATATTTTCTTGGGTATTGGGGACCCTCAGGGTTGATGATTTTCTAGGTGATTCCCTAGCACTTAATATTTTATTTTTTTATATATTGTCCCCTATTGATTTAGGCACTTTTAATTGATGTATTTTTTTCCATGGTTCGTTTAATATATGTTATAAAATAATTAGTTATGTGTTCTTCTATTATACTATTCTACATATATATGAGTAAATTGTTGATAGTATCAATTTATAACTTGTTTGAATTATTTACAAATCAAATTCAACTAAATATAAATAAAATGACAAAATATATAGTTTTGAAATTTAAAAATATTGTATATGGAAAGAATTTTCTTTCTAGAAACATGGGAAATTACAATCTCCCCCACTTAAATATATTTTTCCCAAAAAAATTATTTATCAAATACAAATGACAGTAGAGGGAGGAATATAAATTAAATTTATGGCTCATGCATTATGTTTTTAGAGATATAACATTAAAAACATGAAAACATATATATTTTCTCTAAATAGGTGTGTCCCTAATGTTTAGTTTTTCTCAAACTATTTGGTTCATGAGTCTACCATTACATTGTGACAATACCAGAATTAACTAATTTTTCTCTAGAGGGTGTTTATTATTATCCTTTCACTGATATAATAACATATATTACTATGAAATATGTATTCTTTACTTCAGATATTTTTACCACTAAGTGGATGGAATAAATACATCCATGAAATATTGTTAAATATTTTTGATGGAAGTATAATAATATTTATATAAGGAATATTCATATAATTTTATTCTTTGAATACATTAATCAAACCACTAAAATATTTCATCCACAAAAAAATCAGCATCGTTATTATTGAATTATATTACAATCCTTCTTAGATATATTAGAGTTCCTTGAATTAAATTCCAAAAATAAATATATAACTAGGAATTTGAGGGTATATATACCTTAAATATCTAGGTCCACATTGGGAGTACTGCTTATGTAGTCCTCACATTGTCCTATTGGTCATTGATTTTGGTGATTCTCACCATCATGGTTATTCCTTAGATTAGGGAACAGATTTAGATTGTACCACCACAAGGAATTAAAAATAAATTTATTATAGATTTCTTGAAACACCACATATAGTCTAACAGGATCGACATACATACATAGGGAATAGTAACTTGATCCTTATGAATAGTAATGTTCCATTTTGAATAGTAATATGAGTGTTATGAAGAGGAACCTCACCCATGTATGTACAAATTAGAGTTAGTCACCTTATAAATGAGAGTGACTATTTTAAAAATTAATAATTAAGTATGGATACTTTTTAGTGTAACAAATATATAATTTCAATTTTAAAATTATTAATTTATATTAAAAAATAATTTTCATAAAATTTATTCATAAATAAATATTTCTTTGTTATATGATTTTAGTGTAATTTTATGAGACAACAGTTAATTTATGAATGTATTATAAAAACAATTTTAATTGTAAAATATATATATTTTTTCAATTGAATAAGGATTTTATTTAAATATAAAATTTCAAATATTTAGAATATTATTTTTATAAAATAGAGTCTATTATTTAATTGCACTCATTGAAAATAGTTTTGGGTAATTTTTTTGGATTTTTCTAAAATAAATGAATTTTTATTGAATAGTAAATTATGATAATTAAATATAAATGCTAAATACATGATTTAATGCATCATAGTTGAAGTATGGTTGGTGTAAGAACAAATCTTTGAAATAAAATTCACTTATTACTATTTTTGGCCATAAGAATCACCACTATTTATTGTCTTGGGAAAAATAATAAAATAATGAAGAAAATATTCAATATTCCCCCATCTTCTCCACTATAAAACCACCGCTCACTCCCACTACTGTTCACTACTATAATCATTTAAGAATCTCAACGTTCTCCTCAAATACTCTTCCCATGACCATCCCCAAACCCAAGATCCATTTTTCATGCAGAATGACTGAAATATTTTCTTTTAAGGAGGTTCTTAAGCCGGTAATTATAAGAGGTAAACCTTCTACCTTTTTCATTTAATTTCATTAAAATTTATCTTATTTTATAATTCCCTTATAACCTTTTTTATCGAATTTATCATGATAACTATAGTATCTTCTATATACTAGAATTATATAACATAAATTAAATAACAATTATCAATCTCTATACTCACCCTCTTTTATTTTTTAAAATAAATCATCGTTTGGGGTTTCCAATTTACATCCTTCATGGGTGAAGAAGTTTCATTCAAAAAATTCTTTTCCGAGCTATTCATGAAAAGATTTTAATGGATGAGTTAGATTTAAAAATTTATTATAGTACAATGTTATATTCTATATGTATCATATTTAAATAATACTAAATTATAAAAAAAATCAAGTTCATTATGATCTATAACTGCCGTAATAATCTAAATATTTATCACTAAATGTTTTATCTAATGATTCATCCTCGTAATATGTAAAAAATGATATATATAAAAATTTACACTTCTGAATTCTCCTTAACTAAATATATATCCAATTATGGACATTTATACCAATTTTAAATGTACTCCATCACATATAATCAAGCAAATGGATTTAGAAATCAAGGAAACGAACACTTCAGAATGAAAGAAATCAACAATGTAAAATACCAATAAAGATGTAAATTAACTTAACAAAAATTTAATGAATAAAATTCATGTAGATAAGGTTATAAATTAATTAATTAATTTATTTAATTTGATTATCCACTATGTTATGGTCATGTGTGGAACATGTTCAAACATAATGGGTTTTCTAGTAGAACCTCTATTTTTATTTAGGTAACTATAATTCTCTACATACCACAATGAACTTCTCAATTATTCATATGTAAACCTCATGAATTCTATGTGAATGTTCTATATATATGTACCAAATATAATAATTCTTTATTTATGGTTTTATATGTTTTTATGGATCTTTCATAAATTTTTCCTGATATACAAGTTCATTTCAAAGGAACATCTTCAATTCATACCTATTTTTAGTTAAAATAAATCAAATGTTTTTCTTCATAATAATTTTTCTAAAACGTATCCTTTTATTATGAAAAAACTATGTTAATTTATTCTCTTTTTATGTAGGTATTTTTCCAAAATAACTTTTCTTTTCCATGTAAATGAGTATTTTTCTTAATAATTACTCGATTATTTTATACAAGTATTTTCATTTATTTCAACAATATAGTTGGTTATTATTATTAATTGATACTAATATTTTAAGATATCATCTATGATATTTCATGGAATGGTATATGATTATTTTCACTATGGATGTGTTATCCTTATACCATTCATCATATTACTATGAATTATTAGTATTCATATTTAATGATTGTGGAATGTTATTTACAATTAATATGTTAATTTAAATATGAATGTATATCTTGTTGATGATTATCCGAATTCACATTAGAAATGAATTGGACTTATTACGTGATGGGTTGGGGCCACTTTCACCACTCATTTAACTGTGATTTCCCATGAGAAAAATTATTTTTGGGTTATATATTTTTATGTATTGTTTTGAAATGAGCCCTTGAAATTATTCTTATGATTCCCTGAATTCAGCATTCACTCATTATGAAACTAGATAAGGATTTTCCAATTTATTATTCGAAAAGTATAATATCTATGGTTATGTTTTCTGGAATTATTTAATAATTTTTTATTCCTACTTTACTATTCTCATGTTCATTTTTAAAGGAATGTGCTATTAGTTATTCTTCATGTCAAGTGTTTATGTTTAAGATTTGTTCTGATGGATTATTTAACCAAACTGAGCATATGTGCTCACCCATCTCTTAAATATTATACTTCCATAGTATGAGAATACATGTTTTATAAATGCCATGTAGGTTTAATATTGGATTTACACAAGTTACTAATGTATCTTATATATTGTATTTCTTTTCATGTTGTAATGTTAAACTTATGTATGTATTTAGACATTAAAAAAATCAATCCCATTATTTCTGTTGGGATAAAAATTTCATATAATCATGGAAATGTTATAAAATAATACATTGGCTCTGGGAAATAGTTGTACGAATGATACAGTTAGAATCAAAAAAAGATTATTTGAAAACATAGAAACAAGATATAGAAAACTTTGAGTTGAGAACAATTCACAAAGATAAGCATTGAAGATAATCATACAAGAAAAACCTATAAGATTGGTGAGCAATATATTATGTATATCTAATTAGAAAATACACCCTTGTATGTATTCCATAAGTAGAGGTGGTTATGGTATAGATGTACCTAGTAGTAACCATTCAAAAAAGGTGTTTCAGGCATGGCCTGGGGTAACCTGATAAGTGAAAACGGGACTTACTGCGCATCTAGTTTTCCACTCCTGGAGGATATGGTTAGGATAATTCAAAAATTATTTTCAATCCATTATAAGGGATATAAAATAAAATTTTTCCTCAAATAAATCGTGTATATGAGTATGGTATATTGTCGATAAAAAATCCCACAATGTGTTTGGATGGTATGTCTTGGGTGTGTGTGTATGTTTTTGATACAGCTAGATGACCACGAATTAGTATGGTTGGTGTTCTCCAAGACACATTTTTAATGAGGCATAGTTTCATAGTGTCTACCAAATTTTTGGGTCTGAAACTCGAGGAATTGTTTGTTTAAAAGTGAAGTTTTCTTAAGTGGATTGAATGATATGAACAAATACAAATAAATTGGTAAAATAAGGGAACCACTTAACTCATGTCATGGACATTGTACCATGTCTGAGAATTATTTGTGACTGCATATAGAGAATTAGGAATGGAATATAGAATAGTTCGTGGTGATGGGATCTCGGTATGCCGAAGGCATAGAGGATCACGAATTTGGGCATGTTGTAGGAAGAGATTGAGTACGTGGAGTATGGGGGGTCATGGTACGTGAAGGTGTTGTGGATTGTGGTAAGAGGATTGGTATGCAATAGAGGCTATAAAGAATCTAAGATTGGATAAATATAAAATTACATAATTTTGAAGATATCTTTTACTATATATTGAAAACTATTACCACCGATTATAGAGAGATTGTATATCATCATAGAACATCTCATTTATAAGTTTATTTAGTGAAGTACAGATGTTTTTCCCACTGAATAATTTATGGTGATCTTTCTATTGAGGCACTGAAGAAGGAGTGAAATGGATCATGAAGGATGATTCTATGATGGTAAGTGGTCCACTTGGATGAATTATACAAAAGGGTTTTGCAGGAAACTATAGCCCGAAAAGGAATAAGAGGACAAAAAATATGAAGATATATTACATAGAAAGAGGAACTCCATGGATGGTTCATGGAAGCTTAGAAAGTACATAGAGAACGTACATGGAAGCAGTTCACAGAGTATGTTTGATGAGTCAATATATGACAAAGTGACCAAATGTAGTCTATGGGAGAGGTAGGACATGGGGGGGAAGCAGTTTTCTAATGCATCAGTGATACCCGGAGGAGGCGTTCCATGTAGAAAATCTTCTACACAGTACAAGGGGTTAGAAATTGGTGCACATAACACAATAAAAAAGCATTAAAACACATTAAATAACATTGATATCATATTGTATGGTATCAAACAGTACCCAATAAGGTGAAATTCATCATCAGGTGAAAAATGGAGCTCAAACGAGTATTTACCTACAATATAGGATTCATGAATTCATGAAAATGAGGGGACCTACATGTCTATAACCTTTGTTTGAACTACAAGTATATAAATTGTAAGAGGATTCCATCCAAGAGGAGTGAGAGAATAAAAGAAAATATGGTTACCCATTCCACTAGTAGTGATCCAAAGAAAGAGGTATAGGGAGTGACCCATTGGAATGTAGTGAAATAACCCTAAACCATGTAAAGGTAGTTTTCTTGGGCATAGATGATCTAGCTCAAGGCTTGTAATCATTATTGGTAGTGATCCTTAGTTTATTTGGTACATTGAAACATTATCATTGTTTTCTTCATAGATATATCCCAATGAGGGTGAACAAAGTAAAAATCATCGTGTCCATCTGATTTCTTTATATAATTAATTTTAGTTTAAAATCATCAGAGAAAATTCGAAAGGACATTATCATTAACGATCATTACATGTCACCCATTGAAATATATATTTCAAGATCACATGTGGATTTTAGAAAATTGAAAAAAAATATTTTTACCCTTATTCATCACCCTTGGGGTATCTAGGAACATTGTGGACCTAACAATTTTTTATCAAAGGTAAGTTTATTTTATTGGATTTGTTTCCTATGACATGGTTTAGTTTATTTAAGAGGTTGATGGTTTTGTCTTATCATATCATGGCGTGTCATGGAAAAGGGAAGGACTTCAATGAAGAAGTAGAAGTCATGTGCCATTCCTATGAATTGAAGTTTCTATGGAAAATTGCGATTGATTTTATAGTATCCAATAGTTTACTAAAGAAAGGTCTGGATGTATCTGACAAAAAAAAGATAGAATCACTCAATAATTTTGTTTCAATGAGGGATTAACATTAAATATCAAATGATGTTGAAACTATTTTTCATGAAGAATATACAAGAAGGCCATAAGTTGATGTTGTCAATGATACAGTGAAATTGGAACAAAAATTTGGTGATACAATTAGGTCTACATACATATGGATCCATGAACTGGAAATTGAGGTCAACATGCTAAGAGGCTTAAATCAAAGTCTTATTGATGTGGCCACTGATATGTGGGAGAATTATTATTCAAAAACTAAAGAACTAAAAAAAATTCATCTATGATTGATAAACACAAAACTGATGATAAAGGAATGAATCTGAACTCAAATAACATTGAAAATATAAAATACAGAAATGAAGATCTTTATACACAGCTGTATGATCAAGTTCAAAAAACAAAAAGGCATCAATAAGGGAATGTGTTTTGTTCTAATTTTGTATCTCAAGAAAAATAGAAAGTAAAGGGGAAAAGTGACATGGTGGATAAGCGCACACGTGACTTGGAAGAGGATATGATTATAGGAAGGAATCTCATGAGGCAACTCAATATTCATGTTTATTGTAGGGATATGGAGATTCAACATTTATAAGAAGATATATAATTAGTTAGTAAATATGTGGGGAATTCCGATGTCAAAGGAAATCATAAAATTAAGGATTCCATGCATTTACTATTTGATTATCTATTGATATGTGATAATGAAATGAAATTAAACAATTCTATTTCTTAAGATAAATAAGAACCTATATTCTGATCTAAAAGTCCATAATGCTTTGGATGATCAACATTGGATTTGATGAATCACATTACATGGATGACAAGAGGAATGTTGGGAAATGTTTTAGGGACATGAAAAATCATGTAGGATGTTGGAAAAATCCTTAAAAAGATTTTATAAGAAGTAGTGATAGTATGTCCTATTTCTATGGAATTCAAGGTCATACATAATGATTTTTTGAGGTATTGTAATATATACCATCCTCCAATGATTTAAATATTTATAAATTAGAGAATATGAAGAAGCAACATAAGAAATCTGAATGATTATTCCCATAGAATACAATATCTGTGAAGTGATTATATTGAATAAAAATAAAACACAACATTAGTGTGTTTTTTGAATCTCATGAGCTCAATTTTAGAATAATAACTCAGGTATTATCTACACCACATCTCAGAAATAATGAAATTCGTTATTTAATTGGTGGAAAATGATTTATATGTTGTGATAATGGAATATTGGCAAGAAATTGAATTTAAATAAAATCAAGGAAGTAAAACGAACCCAACATGAGATTCCCAGAATAGGAAATGTATAATGAAGAGGTCTATACTAAAAGACAACTTTTTAACTCCAAAAATAGGTATAAAAGCACATGAAAATCAGAAGGACTACAAATAAAGTTATATCAATCTCCTCCACTAACACACGCACAATGAATATCATGTAATGAATGTGAGAAAATATATATGAACAAGGGGTGATATAATCTTATTGTGAGTTATAAGAATGTAAAATAAGTGGAACCCTCAATCCCTATAAGAAATTAGGGAATAACATGAGAAACTGATAAAATAAAATGGATAATGAAATTCATAGAAAATATAAATGTCATGACACATGCCAAGAAGTGAAGGAAAGATAATTATACCTCTAATGGAGGAATTTGAAATATCAGATGACTTGTGGAGTCAATATGACACAACAACAAAATCGCAAGAAATAGAATTTTAGTGGAATATAAATGAATAAAATGTTTACAAGTAGGTAAACAATCCAATTATGAACAATTCCCATATTACAAAATCTACATACCAGAAAAAGGATCATTATGTGGGTAATGAATTATTAGTAATATGTCTATAACAGTTTATATGGGAATGATAGTTGGAATAAGCACAAAAATAGTACAATGCATTACAAGAAAGTATAAAATGGTTGATCAATATGGATTGACAGAAATCCTCTCTCTCAGGAATCCATAAATTATCCTCTGCCCATGTGAATAAATGTTGTTAACTGGGATTCATGTGTTTTTGGTTAAAGGGGATATACGATCTATGGGGAATTCACATTAGATGATGAGAAGTGGTGATGTAATGTTCTACATAATTCCATCTAATTAAAATAAGCTATAATAATTGAGTAATCAATATGGAAGAATTACTCAAAAGTAGTTGATTGTTTCTAGGTGTATGATATGTATGGAAGTCATTAAGTGCAATGGATAGTAATAGTATTATTATCATTACTTCTCGTTTCATACACTATGTTCGAACATTATAGGCTATGAGGTTTTGTTGAGGTCTTCACACAAAGTATAACATATGAGGAAATGTTGATGTACAATAAATATGATTGTGGTTCTCATAAATGGATAAGATAGATATTATAGGGAGAGCATTCTATCACTAAATAAGGTGAAAATACTAATTTGATATAAAGGAAGAAATTTTGTGTTTTATGAACTCTTATAGAGTGATTGAATGAATAATCATATTTGAAATCAAAGAGATTCTAAATATAAACATTTATAATCCAGTAGTTATAAGTATTGAACATAAAATCATTGGTATCGTGCCCCAGATCAACTGACTATTTTAAATATACATTGATGATGCAAAAAAAATATTATCAATGGATAAATTAGAGGATGGGAAATTAGTTTAAATTAATGACTTAACTACAGTAGAGAATGATAATAATCTTCAACCACATAATGAAAATTTTCTAGATAATAGTGATGAGGAGCTGGAGATAAGAACTGGGTTAAAGATATTAATAAAGATCATCACCAAATTGAAAATAGTAAAACATGGGAGATTGTTTCATGACCGGCATAAAAGAATTTACAAGGGTAAAATGGGACATTCACAGAAAAATTATTGAATATTGAGTAGTGATTCAATAAAAAATCCGTATTTTTGTGCAATGGGTACTCCTAGATAGATGGTATTGATGTTGATGAATCATTTTCACCTATTGGAAGTCTTGATACAATTACCTTATTATTGAATTTAGTAGTGAAAATAATGTTCAAGGTTATTCAAATGGATGTCAAGATAGAAATTTGGAATGTAGTTTTGGAATAATATGTAAATATTAAGAAAATGAATGGTTTTATGATTCATGAAGAAGAGAATAGACTTTTCAGATAAATTAGGAACT